>CP092867.1:102272039-102343614 GCA_030710605.1 Cordylochernes scorpioides
ATCGCAGTTTGTTTTATGTGGAAAAGAAATATTCGTGCTTCAATGTCTTCATATATAAATATGGCGCGTTTTTTTATCGCCTTATAATTAATTTATGTCTAACTGGCTTTGTCCTTATTGTTTGCAGAAGAGCATTGTTCGATGCAAATATTTATATGGAATTCTACTGTCCTAAAAGCTTATGTCCATAATTTGTTTGAATACCATTTCAGAGATTCCACCCTTCGATGAAAAATATTGAGGGGGTTTGGTTCATCAGTGTTTAACCCTCCCAGCGGTGTCTCCAATTTAATTTACAAGACTGCTTTTTAGAGTTCTAATACTGTATTGGATGATTCTGCTTATATATGCTACACTGAAGGGTGGAATTTTAGAAATGGTATTCAAGCAAACTATGGACATACTCTCTTTTTAGGACAGTAGAATTAAATATAAATATTTGTATCGAGCAATGCTCTTCCACAAACAATAAGGTCAAAGCTAGTTAGACATAAATTAATTACAAGACAATAAAATGCGCCATATATATTGTATATAAGAAATGAAATCATTAAAGCTGAGAGGATTCACCACTGGTGGGCCAAACCCCTCCAATATTTTTTTTCATCGCAGCAAGGATAGTTTGAGGTTTATTATTATTATTATTATTTTTTTTTATGTTTAAAAGAAAAATTCTTGTGCTTTTTTTAGATGCTTTTATTTCTTATATGAAAATATATTTCCTTTGTCCCATTATCACAGCCATGGTATCAGGTAGATTTGAGCTGCCATCAAGGTCAGACCTGAGGAATGCCGACATAATCGGATTTGGACTTACCACCTAAAATAACAGCCGCTCTATTGTTTCCGGCGGCCGCAGAGTGAAACAAAGCTCCAAATTAATCTTAGTTAATCTTCGTCCTTAGATCATCCCTAGTCAAAACACAGGTGCCACTGTTTGGATAAAGCTTTAGCTCCGGGCGCTAACCAAACATGCGCGGGTTTAATCTGGAGACCATCGCCCCGGTGCGGTATGTGAACCATACATCACCTGGGCTGCGGCGGCCTGTTAAACAGGTGCCTTTGCCGCTCCCTGCCCTCCCCGCCCATGCTCGGTCATGTTGCCCTTGACTACGTCCGATACAACGTCACCATTTTGTTGCCCACCATACTGAGGCAATGTTCGTCTATGTATTTTCCATCCTCCACGTTGTCCCGTCGTTCACCAACACGACTGAGTGGACAAATAAGACTTTTATTGCCCACACAAGATAAGGTACAAGACTTTCTTAACGTGCTACTGAACTGCCGATCTAAAACTGACAACTGTATTTGTTATCCTCCAAAAACACAATTAATAACTATTCAAAATAGTGCTATCTTCTAAAAGCATAACCAACTATGCAAAATAGTTCAGATATAAGAAACAAATATGCTAATAAACAACACCCCACAAATATAACAATTTGGTGTGTAGTCTAGCACCGAGCATTTCTGTTTTTCTCCCATATTGTTCAGTTGTTTTAATACCACTCAACAAACGCACACAATACATCACAGGTTATTACTTGGTATCACAATTATCTCCATCCGCCCTGTCAAAACAACTTCGCGGCATTTCGACACAATAGATCCTTTTTGGCTATCTTATACGCATTTAAAACTAAGCCTTAGTGCTATATCCTAAATTCGGTGTTACTAAGTGTGTAGAGCCTATATATGGTCTTAAAAAAGTGTATAGAGCCTATATTTGGTGTTAAAAAAGCGTATATTCAATGTTACAAAATATATATATCCTATATTCGGTGTTACAAAAAAGAGCTTTTAACCTATATTTGTTGTGTGACAAAAGTATATATATATAAAAGGAAATATAACCATTATTTTTAGAATCCGCGAATATTTTCTATTTCACTCAATTCTCGTAAAAGTCGCCGTTTGGAAAGAGCAGGTAAGACTGCCAAGCATATAAATCGGAATTGCTTGTTCCTTACAGCAGTCCTTCTGTATTTATTGAGTCGGCGTTCTTACAGCCATACAACTGATAGGAAAATTTATAAACTCCAAGTACTAAATGAACAAGAATTGGTCCCCGGTGCCTTTGTTTCTCTCTCTCTTAAAAAAAAAAAAAAACTGTTATTCATTTAAACGCGCGCTTTCCTTTTTTTTTTTTTTGGTTATAAACAGTATATATATTTAAAAAGGCAATAAAATTAAAAATATATATACTTTTTACAATGAGTTTTATTATTATTAGAAATGTACTGGAAAATACCCAGCAATTTGGACTAATTCCACTATACACCCAATCTTTAAAAATGGTTATAAGAACAGCCCCTCCAACTACCGAGGTATTGCACTGATTAGCAATGTATCAAAGCTTTTCACTTCAATCCTAAGATCAAGACTGGAGGAATGGGTTGAGGGAAGAAGGGTTATACCGGAAAACCAAGCGGGATTTAGAAAAGGAAGATCATGTATTGACCACATATTTACACTAACTACTTTAATCCAACTATCATTAAAAAAAAAAGAGGGGAAACTATATGTTTTTTTTGTCGATCTAAGGAAGGCATTTGATACTGTACCTCACTCAATACTTTGGAAAAAACTTTACAACCTAGGCATAAGTTACCAATTCATAAGTACGATCAGAAGTTACTACGAACAAGCAACTATAGCTATCAGATGGAAGGGATCATTTACGGAAAGTATTAAGATAAACTCGGGAGTCCTCCAGGGAGAACCACTTTCCCCACTGCTCTTTATATTATTTAGCACGGACTTAATCGATATTTATAATAATTCAGACCTGCCGAGTGTAAATTTGCCAGAATTTGGAGATATATCCATTTATTGCTGTACGCCGACGACATAGCAATTATAGGTGAGTCCAGGATGAACCTCCAAAAGAAGATCAAAATACTGAAAGAATATCTCGATGAGAACTTAATGACACTAAATGAGTCCAAGTCAAAGATTATGGTGTTCCGTAATGGAGGTAAACCCTCAAATAGGGATAGATGGTTCTGGAATATATGATAAACCCATAACAATAACTTCAAGATATACATACTTGGGATTCCCTCTGACACCAACAATAACAACTACTCACCCGGCAAATTACTTTAAAGGAAAAGCACTTACAGCAATTAACGCCACACACCCAATATTAATAAAATCAAAATCAAAGTCAATAAATTTATCAATCAAACTCTTTGATACAATAGTGAGAGCTGTTCTGATGTATGCCGCTCCATTGTAGGCAACAGAGCATAAAGACTTACTGGACAGTATACAAGACATATTTATCCGTAGGTTCCTGAATCTGCCCATATACCCTCCAGGCTACATAATCAGATTAGAAACCGGTCGTATCTCATTGAGTGTAACAGCTTTAAAATTAACCCTGAAGTATTGGCTGCGGGTGTTGAATATGAGCAGTGACAGATTGCCGCGTATATGTTTTAATAGAACACGGGAACTGTCTAATGCTTCGGGCACACCCATCGGTTTCATTGAAAAGCTCACCAATCTGCTTAACAATAATGGATCCCCTGCACTTGTTTCCTGTGATGATCCTGAAACGCTGAGGAGCGCGATTACAGGGCTCTTAAAAACAGCGGCAGACCAATCTATACAAAACGACCTTACAAGAATGGATTAATCTAAGCTATGCTCTCACTACAAAGACATTCACATATCTTTCATGACGGAGGGATGGATACCTTTTAGGGGATTTTCCTTTCCCGGTTGTAAGACTACTCGCACAAGTTAGAATACTTTCAAGTTTTTTTTAGAGAAAACCACACCAAGATGCTCTGCGGTGAGGACCCGATTTGTACCTTCTGTAATTCAAAACTAAAAAATGAAATCACTCACTATATTTTTGATTGCTCTGCTCTGAAAGAAGAAAGAAGAACACTTATGCTCAAAACTGGGCAACTCTGTGCTTCACTTCCATCAATATTTGACAATATGACCCAGAATAAGTATATTGCTACGGCGTTTTATGGTTTCCACAAGTCCATATCTCAGAAGAAGGCCAAGTGACACTCACTCCTCACTTTCTTACTGCTACACTTTTTGTGTTGATTTTCTTGCTTCCCTCTTTCTCTTTCTTGTTTTTTCTTTTTTTTTTTCCATTTTCTTCTGTCTATATCGTTATTTCCTTGTCTCACTGTTTTGTTCTTATGCATACCTCTGGTGAATCCTGTATAGGGTCAGTGACCCTAAATAAAGGCTTTTTGTTGTATTATTAGAAATGCTAACTTTCTCAAGCGAAACATGTTTTTCAACAGGCTTAAAGAAAAGCAAAAACTATGTATTTTTTAACAAAAATTATTTTGTAGGTGTACGCGCCTAGCGTGAATATTTATATGACGAATAATTGCTAAGCTATAGAATCCTTGCTGGCTATAAAGACGGGTGTTGTGTAATGGGATCCTTGCTGGCTATAAAGACGGGTGTTGTGTAACGGGATCCTTGCTGGCTATAAAGACGGGTGTTGTGTAACGGGATCCTTGCTGGCTATAAAGACGGGTGTTGTGTAACGGGATCCTTGCTGGCTATAAAGACGGGTGTTGTGTAACGGGATCCTTGCTGGCTATAAAGACGGGTGTTGTGCAACAGAATCCTTGCTGGCTACAAAGACGGGTGTTGTGTAACAGAATCCTTGCTGGCTATAAAGACGGATGCTGTGTAACATAATTCTTGCTGGCTATAAAGACGGGTGTTCTGTAACAGAGTCCCTGCTGGCTATAAAGACGGGTGTTGTGTAACAGAATCCCTGCAGGCTATAAAGGTGTATGAACGAGTTGTGCAACATAAGGCCAGGAGTTCTCAAGCTGCCACACACGGCGCGAGATAACTCTCAGCCTTTCTCGCACGCGCTATCTCCTCCAGTTGACACCTGCGCTATCTCCACTTGACGTCGTCCTGCTTAGCGGGAGATAAGGATCGCTAAGATTGGTGGCTTCCTACATCCTGCGCTACATCGCCTCCTACCTATACCACCCTGATATTTTTCCTGTACCCTGCACCCAAACCACCCTGTTCTCTTCCTGTACCCTGCACCCAAACCTCCCTGTTCCCTGCACTCAAACCGCCCTGTTCCCTTCCTGTATCCTGCAACCAAACCGTCTAGTTCCCTTCCTGTACCCTGCTCCCAAGTCCACCGGCCTCCTCCCACACCCTAAACCCAAACCTCTCTTTTCCTTTCCAGGTCACTTTCGGTTGGGCATCCTCTTTTCCTGGGGATCTCCTCATGACCGCCGACTTAAAATATAATTTAATTTTTGAGATAAATATATTTTGTGAAGAGATAAGATTATTTTGAACGCTATTTTCTTTTAAAAATATATAGAGAAAGAATTTTGACAATAGTGAACGGATAATGAAAAATAATTGGAAAACTTTAATCAAACTCAGTTCCCAAATTTAAATTTAAAAATATATATAGGTCGTATTTTTTATATGTTGTGCATATACAATATATATAGGAATTGCTGGGTGGTTTCTGAGCACAAGAAAAGGAGCCAGTACAGCGCAACAGGTAGAGTAGCCAGGAGCAATTAGGCCGCCATGCTGCTAGATTGACAATAGCGATCCCAGGACCCTTCCTCCCTAGTCCACTCTTACCTTCCCGGGTGCTGTCCCCTCTAAACCGAGTTAACCAGATTCCTACCTGTGTGGGTCTTCATTTTGTCTTCAGGCTGGTGCGCTCCCATTCTGGCACATGACTGAGAGTTGGATGAGGAGCTACTTAGATGATGACACTCTACATTTTACAGCATATTTTATTTTGAAGTTGAAGCAATCAATATTAAGCAGGAGAGACTGGATCTTCCTTCCAAACCAATCAATAAGATTATATAAAAGAACGTACCTGGATCTGTAAAGAAAGAAAAAAAAAACGATTTTTTTAATCAAAATATTTCTAGAGATTGCTACCTCTTTATCAATTTATTGCACAGTAAACTTAATTTAAAAATTCTTGTAGATCACATGAAAACAACTTTGTCATTGGTCAAAATTTGTTTTTCATGTGATCTACAAGAATTTGTAAATTAAGTTTACTGTGCAATAAATTGATAAAGAAGGAGCAATCTCTCGAAATATTTTGAGTAGAAAAAAAAAATATTTTTTTTTTTCTTTACCGATCCAGGTACGTTCTTTTATATAAACTTAATTGATGGACCGCCTTTTGACTCAAACAATCAATAAGAGTCAGCTGAGAAGAAAAAAGAAGATGAGGTGTCACCATCTATAACGACTATCTTATCTCACTCATTGAAGTCATGTCCCGACCCTTGCTTCCTACTTTAAATATAAGAATAATAAGTAAAGATAAGCGCTTTTTTATTCCCACATAAACGTAAGTTATCGGTCATATGACGCCCTTCGACAGGCTGGGAATTATAAGATAAGCTACAAGAAACAAAGACATATAGATAGAAACATCATTTTGTTAGCTTATCTTAGTTCTCAGCCTGTCGAAGGGTGTCACGCCCGATAACTTTGCTTTTATATGTAAATAAAGAAGGCAGTCCCCTTTCGTCAGCTTTCTTCTATTGAGATATATACCGGATCCACAAAATAGGACCCAAGCTAAGAAATCCAAAGTATCCGAGGGGAGCCCCATATTGTAGATCGGGGATGCCTCGACGCTCTAATTGGAACTACCGCGCAGGGACACAAAGCAAGGAGGGGACGGCCCCATTAGCACCTCCAGTTCTCCCAGGACGTTTGATTCCACCCCGACTTCCTTTGTCGCCTCCCTTCTATTTGGTTTTAATCCCAATTTGTGGAAGTTCTGCTTTCTTCCCGCTGTAGGGGATTTCCCCTTGTCGTCACCTCCGGGGGGATTGATACGATGGGCGTGTTGCCTTGCATTTATTTGTTAACTTACTGGAAACCATACTCTTTGTAACCTTACTTGGTAACCGTGAAGGCCTACAGGGAACTCTGAAATGTGGCTGACTAACGGGGTAATAGTACCCCCCCCCTCCCCATTCCATGGAGCAACACCACCACTGGAAATACAACATGTTGGTCGTCAGACATGGCTCAACTGTTGTAATAAAGTTACATGTATAGTTACATATATTTATATATTTTCAATGACCAAAATAAGACTCGCAATATACTCGATGACTGGGTCCCAATATCGACTAGATGTAAAAGAGGAAGAAGTCGAGTGAAAGATCGGGAAAGAAATCAAGTCTGGCTGCCTCCTCCCCCCCGCCACCCAATTTAAACTCCATTACTTCTCATTGGCAACCAAGTCAGAACTGGCGAACAAGCCGGGTGGAAGAAAAACTCGCCAAAAAAGCAATATCGTTTCATCTGAAAAAAAGGCAACTTAGCGAGAAATGTCTTTCTTCTTTTCCAACAAGGCCAATTAAGTTCATCCATCTAGAAAAAGCCAAATAAGGCAGAAAATATATTTTTAGTTAGTTATCTTTCTATATAGAGAGAGATAAAAATCTACAAATTGGGTAAAAATTGCCCAAAGATAGTTGCAAACTGCTTTAAGTAATTTGTGAGAACTAAAACCTCCCCATCGATGACACTTGGTTGGCAGGGGGCCAGGGGTGGTTTCCATGGCAACCAACGGCCATCATCATCATCATCATGAACCTGGAGGATATTGATCATGAGCAGAAGATCGGTCCCACTTCCTGCTACCCGCCATTTTTTTGCCCGACATGATGGAAAAGGCCCGGCCACCAAAACATCGCGTGAGATCCACTTTTTATCAACTGACCGCCGCATCAATAAAATGTATCACTTCACTCGATGATGTTGTTTACGGTTTCTCAACTTGTGCGCTTCTTGTGTCGTCCACCTGATGGACACACTAATGTGGTTGTCACGAGACGGGAATCTGATAAAAGATATAAGCAAATAAGCATTTATCCCTTTTTATGTATTTAAAAAAAGATTTGAACGATTCCAAGACATTAGGATGGTATGAAATAGAAGCTGCTGACGAGGTCTATAGCTCGAATTGATGACATACAGAGTGTTAGCTCTCTACAACATCCAATGCAGTCCTGGATCTTTCCCGTTGATCTCGAGGACCACACCATCACCATCTCCTCAGCCGCAAAGCATGCGATCTACGTTTTCTTCGTAAATCGCGCAATACGTGGTGGAGAGGAGATATTAATAGATTATCAACAGGTTTATGGTTATATATCAGGTTGTATCATGCCGCGTTTTCCCACCGCTAGGTGTTCCAGAATGTCATCTCTGGTAAGATGGTGACAGTGACAGGCAGGGAATGTACCAGCCTTCCATCACTGCGACTGGTGTCGCTGGAGACTCGCTGGCGACTCTCCACCAAACTCTGAAACGGTGGCAAAGACGCCATATTCATTGTACATAGTTATATATTGATTAAAAATATCAAACCTCCAGGGAAAAGTATATTTTAAAAAACTTTTTAATCTTTAGGTTTTGAGCACGAACGCCTTTTTACAGGAAGAAACGCATGTATAGGATTGTACCGTGTATCCTCCTATAGAAGGGAGTTTAGGCCTGAAAGCAAGAGATTTTAAAAAGTTTTTGAAAATATACTTTTTTTTAGGCTTGATATTTTTACTCAATAGTGATACAAGGAATTATTTTATGAATAGTTATATATTAAAACAATAGTTCAGACTGTACACTTTATCATGTATTGACAAGATTGATGTACCAGGTCTATTAGTATGAAACGCAAAAATTTTCAGTGAATTCAAAAGTTCACCAATTCCATGCAACAAAAGATTTTTTATTCAAAGTAACTGCCCTGATTAGCTATACACTCGGACCACTTTTCAGGCAATTTTCGAATTCCTTGTCTGAAAATTTCTATTCCTTTTGAGTCGAACCACTCAACAAGTCCTTTTCGGAGTATGTCTGAGTTCGAAAATTCCTGTTTTTTTTTAGGGCGTGTCCTAAAGATGTGAAAAGGTGGTAATTCGACGGCGCTAAGTCTGGTGAGTACGGCGGGTGGGGTTAGAGTTCCCAGCCCAAGTCTTTTATGGTGTTTTTGACCACCGAAGCGTTGTGGGCTGGAGCGTTGTCATGCTGCAGTATCAGGTTGTTGTGCTTTTCACGCCATTCCGGTCTTTTTTTCATTCAACGCCTCTCTCAAACTGTGCATTTGTTGTTCGTAGCGACTAGTATTGACCATTTTGCCAGGTTTCAGGAGCTCGAAATATACTACGCCGGTCTGGTCCCACCATATGCAAAGCATTGCTTTTTTTCCGAAGCGATTGGACCTAGGCGTCTGTTTTGGAAATTGGCCGGGCAGGCCCCACGAATTTTGGCGCGTAGGATTGCTGAAGTGGATCCATTTCTCATCAGAAGTTACGATTCGGTGCAAAAATGACTTCTTTTCATGCCTGGCGAGCAGCCTTTCGCAGGTTACCAGACGCCGTTATTGCTGCCTTTCGCTCAACTCGTGGGGGATCCATCTGGAAAGCTTTTGGGTCATTCCGAGGCTGTTTAAACGTAGAGAAACAGCACCTTGAGACACCTGGAGCTGTTTTGCTAGTTTCTCCTGCATTTGGGTACTGTCCTCATCCAACAAAGCTTGCAGTTCAGCGTCCTCGAACTTTTGGGGCGGTTTTCCATGTGGTTCATTATCAAGTTCAAAATCGCCATTTTGGAATTTTTTAAACCACCTGTAACACTGCGATTTGCTCAGAGCGTGGTCGCTGTAAACTTCCTCGAGCATTCGGTGGGCTTCAGTGCCACTTTTCTTCCAGTTAAAGGCGAACAACAAAACTTCCCGCTAATGGGCACTTTTTGGCTCGGAAATCGCCATTTTCCACAGGCTCCAGAAAATGTTCACGATTTGAATTTTTCTAAAACTGCACGCATGCTGATGCCACGTGAGTCAAAGAACAAAACGCCTACAACAGCGCCACCGTCGGCTCAAATAAAGTTGCACAGCGGCCTCTGGCGCCCATTTTCGCGTTTCATACTAATAGACCTGGTATATAGTTGTTTATTTGTTTTGCATATTTTTCATTTATAAATTAATCTCATAAATTTAGTCTGTGAAAATAAAAATATTGGACCGGTGACGAAAACAAAACTGAAAATAGGTTGGCTTAATGTTATGTAGTTATGATATATAATTGTTTGTGATGATATATAATTAATTGTGATGTTTATGTAATTTTGATCTTCATTGAATAAAATATATAAAGTTTAAATGTGTTTTAAACTTTAATAACAAGCACAAAACAAAGATGTCAACAAAATTATGTTAATTGTCAATTGTCTACGACAAGCATGTCAAACTCAAATCCTAACACGGGCCAAATAAAAAAGTAATAAGATTATGTGGGCCGCAAAAAAAAAAAGAAAACAAGTACAGTAGAACTCCTCAAATTCGGAAAGCTTGGGGCGCAAGGTATTCCGAATTTGAGGATTTTCCGAATTTGAGAGAGTTAGATTTGTGAATATTTATGTGGCATAAATAGGCATTTAGATGACTGAGACAAAGATTTTGAAGCATATGAACAATTTTAGGTTGAATATTATATGTACATTACTTAATTTTAATTACGATTTTTAATCAAATGTTCCTTGACTTTTATGAGTTTTGAGCATGAAACCGATGAAAAATAGTAAAATATTGTATTATGTATGTAATGCGTGTTACATAGATAAATTTGTATTAAAGTAACATAAACACACACCTGCATTCTTGTTTATAAAAACCAATTATGTACATATGCAGTCCAATAAACGCAGATTTTGATGGCCAAGTAAGTTATGGCTTGGCAAAGAAGTTGCTGATTGTTGTCTGTTTCTTTGGCTTGTTTAACAAAGCTTCTTCTTCTCTCATAAGCATAGTTCGAAGACTATTGATGGTATTGTAGCTTGCAAGCATTTCTGGTTCAGTGCGCTTTTCCAAATATTTTAATGCAACATCCAAACTTTTCAACGCTTCGCATCTGGGAACATCCGGCTCCAAACTGTCTTCAGATGTTGAGGAACTATCATCAGAACTGCTGATTTCCATTTTTTCACTCAAAACAGCTTCAACTATATCATCATTGCTAAGAACATTGTGACCTGGATCATCAAGGTCTATATCGATCCATTCATTAATGCTTTCTTTATTTACTTCAATTCTAGCTCTTTGAAATAATTGCTCCAGCCGTCTAATTTCTTGTTCATCTTCATCAGATTCATCCTCGGATAATTGTAATGCATCATCTGCTGTTTCCAAATCTGAATTATTTTTGTGTTCAAGCAAAATCTTCCATCCATTTCTTATTGTAGAAGATTTTAATTCATCCCAAGAATTTCCAAAATTGAATATCGCTTTCTTGATGTCGTACTTTTTTAAATTAGAAAAAGTTTGTTCACCCACAGAGTTATTTGGCTGATCTGCATCACTTGAAAATACTAAACAACTTTCTAACTGTCTTCGTTTATACAACCTTTTAAAGGCAACAATAACTCCCTGGTCCATAGGCTGCAATACAGATGTTGTATTAGGTGGTGAAAACTTGCATTTAATGTTGCCGTCATTACTGATCAGCTCTGTTGGATGAGCAGGAGAATTGTCAACTAGTAGTAACGCTTTTACTTGGTCTGGAGCAACTCTTAACTTATTTTCTTGAAAATTGCGAACTTCGTTTATGAACCGTTTAAAAAACCATTCACTAAAAATGCTTTGTTTAAACCAAGCCTTGTGTGAAGAATAGTAATGGACAGGCAATCGATCAATGATGTTTTTGATTGCTCTTGGACGTTTTGATTTTCCAACAACAGCCAAAACATTTTTATGTGAAGCGTATGCATTTGCACAAAGTAAAACAGAGAGTCGATCTTTGGATTGCTTATGACCACTAGCGCTGTTTGCATTTTTGACTTGAGAATTATCGGGTAATGACTTCCAGTAAACTCCTGTTTCGTCAGCATTATAAATTTGGAACAGTTCATACTTTTCGTCAGTCATTAGTTTGTGAAAATCATCTTTAAAGCGATTAGCTGCATCTTCGTCAGCACTAAATGCTTCCCCGACAACGCTTTTATTTTTCAAATTATGTCTGGCTCTGTATCGTGACAACCATCCACCACTAGCTTTAAAAGTGGGATTATTCAATTTTGATGCAAAATGACTGGCAGCTGTTTGGAGTTCAATACCACGAATAGGAACCCCTGATAATCTCTGACTTTCGTACCAGATGTTAACTGCTTTATCAACATTTTCGTATAACGGATTTTTTACTTGAGAAAACTTTTTGACATCTTTTTCGGTAGAATCAACAACCTTTGTAAGTTTAAGCTCAGACTTTTTTATATCATAAACAGTTGTCTTAGAAATTTTATACTTTTGCATTATCGTTGTATAGCTTAATCCTTTTTTAATGTCACTAAGAACATCTAACTTTTCACCAAGCTTAAGAATTCGGTACTTGCCTCGTTTTTGCCGCTCCTCTTTGGATGCCATTTTGTTGAATAACAAACTTGTAAATGCAAAAATTTGAGAGTTGAATAAAAGAATTTGAAACTTACAATGTCTGAAAATGTTTGATAATTTGAACTTTAGGTTAATCAACTTTGCAATAAAAAATGCGTGAATGGCTTATGACGTAATAATGCTGCCTTCTTATTGGACAATATCCTAAACTAAGCACAAAGGTCAAATGAAACTGTTGATTTATTTAAGCTTTTAAAAAAGGGGATAAACCCCTAATTAGCGATTATAAATAATCGGTAAACGTAAATTAATTAAACACTTAAATTAAAAATAAATTACTAATAAAAATTAAATTAAATAAAATAAAAGCAAAGCAAAAGTAAAAGTAAATAAAATAAAATAAAATAAAATAATGTTGAAATATCAACAAAATAAAAGCATGTGAAAATTGATTTTTTGTATGTAAAAAAAAACATTACAATACTTTCCGAATTTGGGAGTTTCCGAATTTGAGAATTTCCGAATTTGAGGAGTTCTACTGTAATTAAATTTTTTATAGTAACATTTATGTAGGTTTATTTAAAAAAATACTAATAAGAAAAAAGAAAGTAAAGTTAATATTTTCTCCCTGATATTTGGCATCTCTTTTCTGCTACCATCTTTCCTACTTCGGGGGAAATCTTGTTCGCAGTGATTAATGTTAAAACTGACCGAAGGTGAACGTCAGTAATTCTCGATCTGATTGGAGACTTATTTCCTTTCATAAGTGAAAATAACTGCTCGCACCGATAAGTACTTCCAAACATGGACATAATTTCATATGCTAATTTTCGAGTGTTTTCAAATCTGGCTGGCAAATATTTGTAAAATTTATATATTTTTTTTAAATTAAAATATATTGTCTGGTGGGCCGCAAATTTATTCGTTGTGGGCCGCATGAGGCCCGCGGGCCGCGAGTTTGACATGCCTGGTCTACGACATCGCGAAGCGGTAGCTGGGGTCTATTTAATGATCTAAGCTCGCGCACTCTGCGAGAAGAAAATGCCTTGATGTATTTAAAAAGGTAAAGTATCTGATTTGCATATGTGTCATTATCCAATTATGTAGCGCTAAACCAGCTGAGTACTGAGTTTATCCAAGTTAATGGCTAGACATTTTAAGATAAACCTTTAGTATTCCTGTGTATTTCCTCTTATACTTGGAGAATCTCGGAGGACATCTTAAAGGAATGAAAATAAACCCAGACATGACTAGATCCTACAGGAACACTGCAATAACTGTCACAACACCCAACTCACAACTCATATATACAGTTGCCCGGTCATCCTTGCAACCCTCTCTCTATATGACAGACATCAATCCAGAAGAGGACATTAATACAGACAAGGCACCTCAGTTGGCCGATATTGTGATCAGGGAGTACGGACCGATCTGATATTCTCCATGGACAAGACACCACCACCACCCCTCGGAGAATCTGTATAAGACCAAAAGGTCTTAATAAAGATTTTTGATGTTTTTGCTGATAAACCTTCAGTTAATCTTCCCAAGTGTAGTTTCATGCTCTTGCAATTCATGTGGCTTTGGAGATTACATTCCATTATTTAGGCCTACATAACAGTTGTTAAATAGAAACACTTCTGTGATAAATGTGACAAATTATCTTATTTAATAGTGAATTGTGATTTTTCTGTCCGGAGAACTCCTCCGAGAGGTCTATTGCGTGCCAGCAACTTGTTGAATTTGACAATAGTTCTCAGATACCGACCCCCCCCCTGTAGCTTCAACAATTGCTAGAATGATTAGCCAGCATATTACCTCCTGCCTGTTCACCATGGAGAATATTGTAACAAAGTATTTATTAATTTATTAGCAGAGTTTTATGTTTATATTTTGCTATACTCTGTACACTTCCCTCTTTTGTTCATCACTCATAGTTTGTTCTTGCCTGAAATAAATTGTTGCCTCATCCCGAAGTTGGTATTCCCTAATTTTCCACGTGGCAATATGCTGATTATTTACATAATGGAAGATTGCTAGTACAAGCTTTAGGGGCTGATGTCTCGAAATATCCACACTACAAATTTGTAAAAGTTTTTACTTAATTTTTGACGTGACAACGTCTTAAATTAGGTTGCGGCTGGGAGTCACTTATGAAAAAGTGTAACGCCCGGTAACGTTACGATGAGTCACCGAACGAGAGTGCTGCGCGCGCAGCGCTAGAGAATTAGGCGCATTGAATCGGCGCATGCTTGTCTCTGTCTTTGTCTTTCTCGAACGTTCTTGTCGTTGGAAAAACAAGAAAGCGTCATAATACAAGTTCACACGTGTGGTGTAAATTATTAGTTTAAAATTAATTAATTAATTAATTATTATTTTACAAATTTTAAATAGTTTCAAATTTATTTAGCAAAAATTTGAACCTTCGATCTGAATAAATGTTTTGATTTTCGAATTGATTCTTTAAAATTACAAATATTAAGAAAAAGTGGCAGATATAAGAAAACTTTATTTAAACTGTGTTGAGCAAGAATTTTAACATCTAATTTAAGTAAATGTTTTAATTCCAACTTCATCATTTACAATTACAAATTTTATTTAATTTCAAATTTATTTAGCAAAAATTTGAACCTTCGATCTGAATAAGTGTTTTGATTTTCAAATACCAACGCGGCTGGTGGAGTGGCGATCTATCGTAAATTATCATCGACATCTACGGCGGAAGTGTTCCAAGTTGCGATTACAGACGTAACTCGTGTCATTAAAACCAAGGGTGACATGTGCATGACTGAAGTTACTTGCTTCGCCGCTAATACTAGCTTCAAGTTTATACTCGGTGCTGTATATATTCATCCAGGAGCTAGTATGCAGGATATTGGAATGTTACTATGGCAAGGACTCGGTCCGTACATTCACAACAGCCAGTACGTGCCACCGTTCGTGCAAGTTGATTCTAGTATACCGATTCTTCTGTGTGGTGATTTTAACAAAAACGTAAAGCCTGACAACTCGTTTCTTAATTTCATGAAAAATACGTATAATCTTGATTGCGTATCAAACGTTTCTAAGTCAACTACGTTAAAAGGAACAACTATCGACTTGACTTTCGCAAGACACATTACAGCAGAAACACTTCCTTAAACACTCAAATAGGAATTAGTTAAGTTTAAGTTTACATGTACAATGTTTTAGTAAACAAAATATATTTCTATAGTTAAAATTTGTGCAATTCTTATTTTCATTCAATTCCTTGTTCCTATTGTGCAATTTAATTATATTCATATTGTAACATAGTATGTATTAATTTAATTTATGTAACATAGTATTTCTTAATTTTATTATTTTTTATTTAACAGAGTGGTCATTTTTATTTTTATATCTTGCGACTCTGTAAATTTCCCTCGTGGCTTATCTTTTGTTTTACCTTTGATAGTTTGTCCTTCCCTGAAATAAATTTTGTTTCCTCCTGAAGTTTTTTGTCTTCCCTAATTTTCCACGTGGCAATATCAATAAATATTCTACCGTTGTCACGTAAAATCTTCGCCCGTAAAACCGACTTTACAGGCAACCATTGTTTTTTTTATGTCGTTCTGTCTGTTTGTCCACAAATCTTGTAATCAATTTTTAATATACAATACAATTGTACAATGAGCCATAAAAATTGAATCACCTATAAAAACTTTAGAAAATTTTCAGAAAATTTGCACATTTATTAAGAACATTAAAACATATAAATGATAAATATTTCTGAGAGACACCGTAACTAGAATATAGGTATTTTAAAATAGCCTTGTTTATCCATGAAAAGGTATTTAAATAACTTCCTAGTGTATTATTATTATTTGAAGTTTTTTATTATTCATAAGAGATCCTCTTTAATCTGAAGAATGAGACGCCAGAAAAAAGGGCGTCATATATAGGTTTTTAATTAAAAAGTTTTTAATCAAAATATCATTTATTTTACCAATATTTCAGTTGGCTGAACGCCAACCTTTATCAAAAGGTGTTATAACATTTTAAAGTGTGTCAACAACAAACTCAGCGCCACATAACGTCAACAGAATTAATTAATTTAAAAAATATTTTGTTATATTCAATATAGGTTTTTAACTTTTAATTATACAATTTTAATTTTTATTTAGACATTTTTCATTTTAATTTTGACACTTTCATTTTTATTTAGACATTTTCAATTTTAATTTCGACACTTTCATTTTAATTTAGACATTTTTCATTTTAATTTAGACACATGGACATTTTTTTATAGAAAAGTCGATGTGTCTAAATAAAAATAAAAATTGGTCTAAATATAAAATAAAATTGTCTAATTAAAAGTTAAAAAAAATATAAACAAATTTATGATTTTACAAGAGGCAGAATCATAGAACTCGGAGAAGGTGGAATTTCGACTATAGAAATTGCCATGAAAGTAGAGGATACAATCAAAATACTGTTGTAAGGATTTGGTCTCAGTGATCAGAGGAAAAGTTCAAGAAAACCTGGCTCAGGTCGCTCTTGAGTAACAACAGAGAGATGATAGGAGGATTCGAAGTATGGATATATGGTACATTTTAAAGGGTGTGAAAAAGATTTGAAGATAATTAAAAACGAAATATGATAACATCCATATCTCACCAACCCCGAGATACAGATAAGAAGAGTTGGTATCGACATACACTCATGGACAAAACTTAAGGAAGTGGGAAGTCTTTGATATCCCCGGTCGTCTCTCTCTCTCTTATATATTCATATTTACATATTCATATATCTTATATATTCAAATATATATTTATTCTGTATTTAACCTTATATAACCTTATATGAACATTGAAATAAAGTAGTTTCAATCTCAATCTTTCTCTTTTTGAAGGAGACAGAGGCCATTTTATTCACACTTGGTTAACTTGTGTGTCTTCAATAAAGGCCACTGTATATCAAATATATTTCAGAGTTATTGTCTGAATCCCGATATACATGCTAAAAGGTAGAGCTTTCTTAAGTTTTGTCTATGAGTTTATATAAGAAATACATTTTTATTTTACATAGACTCCATTTATCTCAATAAGGGCTTCGTTCAATACGTAATCGTTGGCATGGTCGAATTGAAGGATTAGGATCGGACATTACAGCGACACAATGATGTCGCCTATGTTCAAACAGGGATGACAATCTGGAGAGTTAGCCTTGGCTTGACCCGCAAACTTCAAGTCAACATATCTGGCGATGATGCAATCCACCCATTTGTAATAAACCCCAGAGATTCGATCTATCCACGGAGATTCCAATTACAGATACAGATGGTTATATTTCCGCTGGTAAATACCCAGGATACAGAGTGCATCTCCACCAGATGTTGCATTATGCTGATGGCTGGATTTATATAGACTGTAGATCGATCTATGTCTTGACTTATTAATAAGGTAGTCATTAATACATCTGTTTTCACAAGAAACTATTTACAAGCTTATTTCACAAACAAAGCTTTTATTAGTATACAATTCTTATACAGATTCTCCTCTCTCATTGCCGTTATTTCACATATTCTCAGGATAGACTGAGAGGAAGATAAAGAAAATTTATTTACAATGGCATCATGATGGACTACCAAGTAAGCCGCAACCGATTGGCGCTACCAATGGGACGAGAGTTACCCTGGAGCTAACAATAGGAAGAGAATTGCTATTAATATATTAATAGGAACAGAGTCGCTATGAAACTGAAAATAGAACGAGAGTTACCATGGAGCTAACAATGAGAAGATAGTTGCTATGAAGATACCAATAGGAAAAGAGTTGCTATGGAGATTTGGAAGAGAGTTATCATGGATCTAACAATTGGAAGAGAGTTGCTATGGAGATAATAATGAGAAGATAGTTGCTATGAAGATACCAATAGGAAAAGAGTTGCCATGGAGCTAATATTTGGAAGAGAGTTGTCATGGATCTAACAATAGGAAGAGAGTTGCTATGGAGCTAACAATAGGAAGAGAGTTGCCATGGATCTAACAATAGGAAGAGAGTTGCTATGGAGCTAACAATTTGAGGAGAGTTGCTATGGAGCTAACAATAGGAAGAGAGTTGCTATGAAGCTAACAATAGGAAGAGAGTTGCTATGGAGCTAACAATAGAAGAGAGTTGCCATGGAGCTAATATTTGGAAGAGAGTAGCTATGGAGCTAACAATAGGAAGATAGTTGTCATGTATCTAACAATAGATAGAGAGTTGCCATGGAGCTAACAATAGGAAGATAGTTGTCATGGATCTAACAATAGATAGAGAGTTGCCATGAAGCTAACAATAGGAAGAGAGTTGCCATGGATCTAACAATAGATAGAGAGTTGCTATGGAGCTAACAATAGGAAGATAGTTGTCATGGATCTAACAATAGATAGAGAGTTGCCATGGAGCTAACAATAGGAAGAGAGTTGCCATGGAGCTAACAAAAGGAACGACCCCTATGTGTGACATGGCTGTCCTACACTCTGAATGCCACAATTTGGTGAGGAATTGTCGCAGACAAACTGTCCTTTGCCCTTAACGTGCCATAGGTGTTCATCAACCACATTCTGTCTGGGTTGTTCCTACAGTCGCTTGTAGCTCTCTGGCCCATTGAGGTTCCAGGATCATCTCTTACTTTGCCTCACGGCTGCCTTTGTCGTATCGAAGCACAGCTTGTGTTATTTCGCCGCTAGAATTTGCCATTACAGAATAAGGCCATCAAGATCCCTGTACTAGGAAGATTCAAAATGGCCTAACATCAATATTGTAGCAAAGTATTTATTATTTTAATAACAGAGTGTTATTTTTTATGTTTATATTTTGATACTCTGTAAACTTCCTTCATTACTTATCTTTTTTTTTTTTTAATCATTCATAGTTTGTTCTTGCCTTAAATAAATTGCTGTCTCATCCTGAAATTTGTCTTTCCTAATTTTCCACGTGGTAATATAATTTTATATATAACCCTAAAATAAAATTTGTTTTTAAAAAGTACAAATAATATTGCAAAATATATATTTTTAGAATTCAACAGCGAATAAAAAAAGTAGGAAATTTCAAGATTTTTTTTTTTCGAAACTTGGGGGTCGTTTATTCATCTCTATTTAGCTTCTCGAGGTAACCACTGAGCTAAAATATTCTGCGCACTTCACTCTCACAACGCTAATTGGCTAGTTAAGGTCATGTGACATAAGAGAACCAATCAGCGGTCTTATAGGATATAGCAGCTCTCTAGACGACCATTCTAAAATGGCCAATTAGTCGAGCAAAAGAGTGAGGCTATAGCAGCAGCATTATTAGACCAAATGATATTTGATGACTCGGGATTGTCAGAAATATACTTACCCAATTTCGGAAACATACACCTCCTCCTATATGCCGACGATATTGTTTTGATCGGTGATTCTAAAATAAACCTTCAATTGAAAAGCAATATACTGAAAACTTATCTAGAAACTAACTTACTAACTCTGAACGAAAACAAGTCAAGAATAATGGTTTTCCGTAATGGAGGAAAGGTGGCGCGTTCAGAAAGATGGTACTGGGGTCAAAGTCCTTTAAGTGTTACTTCAAAATATACGTACCTGGGCTACCCGCTAACCCCTTCGATTTCTTTCACTCAAGTTGCCTTAAATTATAGAGGCAGGACCATGGCCGCGATGGGTGCTGTAGGAAAGATTATTTTGAAGTCCAAGCTCAAATCCTTCCATGCAAGTATGAGATTGTTGGATTCTATGATCTTGACAGTCCTACTCTATGCGGCTCCAATCTGGGCACATGATCAAGCCTTAATCCTAGATAGAATCCAGGATACCTTCCTCAGAAATTGGGTGAATTAGGTCTGGATTTCCGCTTTGTTAACCTTATTAGGAACTACTTCGAACAAATGACAACGACGGTGAGATGGAATGGACTATTTACTGAACCTATCAAAATCCGATCGGGAGTGTTACAAGGAGAACCCTTATCACCCTATCTATTTATACTCTTTGTAACTGATTTAATCAACATTTTTAATGACTCTACTCTACCAGGCATATACCTCCCTAATTTTGGAACGGTCCACCTTTTGATGTATGCCGACGACATAATTCTCATAGGAGAATCAAAAATCAATCTACAAATAAAAATCAACATGTTGAAAAAATACTTCGAAACAAATCATCTAACCCTGAACGAATCAAAATCCAAGATAATGGTTTTCCGAAATGGTGGCCGCCCTGCAAAATCGGACAAATGGTTCTGGGGAGACCAACTGTTGACAGTGACATCGAAATATCTCTATCTTGGCTATCCCCTCACAACAACAATCTCGTTTAGTCAAGTGGCTTCATACTTTAAAGGCAAAGCGCTTGCAGCTACCGGCGAAGTATGGAAAATTATGGAGAAATCCAGGTTGAATTCATTTGGTTCATCAATGAAACTATTAGACTCGATTATCCTGTCAACTCTGCTGTATTCTGCTCCAATTTGGGCAAACGAAAAGTACAAAATCTTGGACCAAATTCAGAATAACTATCTCCGACGACTATTGAACTTGCCGAGTAACACACCAGGCTACATACTACGCATGGAAACCGGACGCTTCTCACTAGGAGTCACAGCAACCAAACTAATTCTAAAGTTCTGGTTAAGAATATTAAAAATGGAAAAATCCAGATTGCCCGCAATCTGTCTAGCCCAATTATGGGAAACGTCCACTCTGACGAATACCTTTATAGGTTTTACAGAAAATTTAATGAATATCCTAAACTCAACTGGATTCATGTGGTTAAAGAATTGTTCAGACCCCAATATTCTACAGAAAGCAATACCTCAAATTATCAGAATCACTATAGAACAGTCTATCCAAACCGATCAATCAAGAATAACCAATTCGAAGCTGCACACACACTACAAATATTTACATAAAACATTCGCAGCAGAGAACTATCTACTAAGTGAACTCCCACTGCCGACTAAACGCCTCATTGCGCAATTGAGAATTCTATTTGTTTTATATCGAGAAGACCATATAAAATATCTAAGGACAGAAGACTTGTATTGCCAACTATGCAAAAATAGAACCGAAAATGAATTAGAACATTATATATTTGAATGCATGCCTCTTGACACGGAAAGAAAAATACTCTTTTCTAAGATAGGCAATACACACTTCACATTATATTCTTTATTATCCAACTTTATAGACAATAGTTCAGTAGCTCTGAATCTATATAACTTCCATAAAAATGCTGTAAAAAAAGAAACATCCAAACATACCAAAAATTTCTGTTTGATGAGAAAGACAGAACCAACATCCAATTATTTGTTTAGGCAGGTACGATAAGTACCCCCCACACTGATAAAACGGTGTTTACCTTACAACCCTGGACACTCGGATTTTACTGGAAAATTTCTTAAAGATTTCTTGAAAAAAAACAAGGCCCACCTGTGCTGTGTGAGCAGAAGAACTTAAATTGACTTGTTCCATATGTAAAACCTGTTTTCTTTCCTCTTTTCGCTCTCCACTTCTCCCATCCATAATTCCAATTTTTTTTTTTATTTTTTTTTTATTCTTCTTATTTATTTATTTATTTATTTTTTTATTCTTTTTTATAATCTGTATATATTTACCATATGTATATAATCTTTCTCCATTTTTTATTTCCCACTTTCATGGGTTTCTCCGTTTTGTAACCCCAAGGAGAATCCTCTGTAAGACCTGTGTGTCTTAATAAAGGCTTTTGTGTGTGTGTGTGATACCTTCCTCAGACGTTTTCTGTGCCTTCCAAGCTATACTCCGGGCTATATTGAGGGCCGAAACAGGAAGAAACTCTCTTGATATCACAGTAAAAAAAACTAACTTTAAAATTCTGGACTAGAATTCTGAAAATGGACGGCAGCAGGCTACCTTCAATATGTTTGGCACATTTGTGGGACATTTCAATTTCTTCAAAACAGAATATCGGACTGGTAGCAGAGCTACTTAATAACACCGGCTTCTCATGGCTTGTTGGATGTACAGACTTCAATATTCTACAAAGATACACCCCCCTAATTATTAGAACGGCAACCGATCAGTCCTTGCAGCTCGATTATGTAAGAATAAGAAAATCAGTACTCTACTCTCACTATAAATACTTTCATTCATCACCTACAATGGAATGCTATCTGAATGACAATATCCCCCTAACCTTAAAGAGAATCATTGTACAAGTAAGAAGCCTTTTTGTAGTACAGAGAATTAATCATGTTTCACTATTGAAAACTAAGACCATAAAATGCACCTTATGCAACGGTGAATTTAGTCTCGATTTTCCACACTACATGTTCTACTGTACGGCAATGGAAGAAGAAAGAGAAATTCTTCGTCAAGAGACCGGCTATAATAGCAATTCGCCTTATGTTTTAATGGCAAAATTCGTAAAATCCAGACCCTTTGCATTCGCTTTTTATAAATACTGGAAATCAGCTCAATCAAAATATTTAGCACAGACACCGGATCCAACTCGATAATTGGTCGTGGCCAATACCCAATATTTGTATATAACTATGATGTTAATTTGTTATTTATTTATTTTGTCCTACAGAGAGAATCCTGTATGGCACGTGTGCCCAATAAAGGCTATTGTTGTTGTTGTGTATTAGACCAAATGAAACATTTCAACAAGAGATCTATAAAGGTATTTCATGCCAAATAAAGTTCAAATAGAAAAATAATGAACGCTATCAACTGCCTCCATAATAATAAATGGCACCCAGTTGGATCAATAAAAATGTAATTTTAGAAGAATCATCAATTCCAATACAAATCCCTCTCTCTGTGTGCGCATTCACAGAAGGTATTTGAGTGAAATCCAGAGGTCTCAGCAGGTTTATTGAATCTTTAGCAGAATGCTTAGGAGATGGATTTTTAATATTTGTTGGAAGGGGCATTAAATCTGCTGGGTTAGCGACTTAATTGTCGGGAGATAATGGATCAATCCACTAACTGGGGAACAGCGATGTCTCTCTATACACGCTAGGTAGGACCATCATTGCCTGACACTCTCTGAAGTCTGAATTCTTGATTTCGCTTTTTTTAAATGTACGAATTTCACTCGTCAAGTCGAAGGGATTTTAAATTATATTTTTAATTTGAAAAACAGGTTGTGTAGAACGCTTCACGATTTTGCGTGTCATCCTTGGACAAGGGCCATACTAATATCTTCTATGCATTGTTCTTATTGTAGTAGTTGTACCGCCGAACTGGTATCACAGGGATAATGATAATCTTCTCTGTATCCTTCCTATTGTAGTAGTTGTACCGCCGAACTGGTATCATAGGGGCCATGCTAATCTTCTCTGTATCCTTCCTATTGTAGTAGTTGTACCGCCGAACTGGTATCACAGGGGCCATGCTAATCTTCTCTGTATCCTTCCTATTGTAGTAGTTGTACCGCCGAACTGGTATCATAGGGGCCATGCTAATCTTCTCTGTATCGTTCCTATTGTAGTAGCTGTACCCGCCGAACTGGTATCACAGGGATCATGATAATCTTCTCTGTATCCTTCCTATTATAGTAGTTGTACCGCCGAACTGGTATCACAGGGACCATTCTAACCTTCTCTGTATCCTTCCTATTGTAGTAGCTGTACCGCCGAACAAGTATCACAGGGGCCATGCTAATCTTCTCTGTATCCTTCCTATTGTAGTAGCTGTACCGCCGAACTGGTATCACAAGGGCCATGCTAATCTTCTCTGTATCCTTCCTATTGTAGTAGCTGTACCGCCGAACTGGTATCACAAGGGCCATGCTAATCTTCTCTGTATCGTTCCTATTGTAGTAGCTGTACCGCCGAACTGGTATCACAAGGGCCATGCTAATCTTCTCTGTATCATTCCTATTGTAGTAGTTGTACCGCCGAACTGGTATCATAGGGGACATGCTAATCCTCTCTGTTTCGTTCCTATTGTAGCAGTTGTACCGCTGAACAAGCCTATACAAGTGTTGTATAGAGTGACATACCGTTATGGATAGGAATAAAGAGCGACAGCAATTTCCGTCAGTAAAACATATCGTATATTATATTTTCGGGTTCTATTCAAAAAGCAAATATAGAAACTGTGTAGGTTGGCTACATTTATACTCAGTGTGGAATTTTCCACAGACAGCTGTGGAGAGCTCGCCTGTACTAAGCACAACAAATCATATCAACAGCGTGTTGGTGACAGCTGCGGAGAGTGTACTGTGCAGTGACAGTGGTGACGGGCTGTGGAGAATTCACAAAGGGTAATTCTACGAAGACCTCAGCTAAGGATTCAAAGGTTCTGACACCAAGACATTATTCGGTCTCTGCCCTACGACATCTGGTGGTACGGCCATTTAACTTCTCTTGCTGGGAGGTTTAAAATAAAGACCAGAAGGTTCAACACCTAAATAATGTGTAGTACACCATTAAGGTACTATTACTTTTTTTTCCTGCATGTATCCTACATTCTGCTTGGAGAATATATATAAGACTAAAAGGTCTTAATATAGCTTTTTGTTGTTGTATAATGTGTAGTGCTGGGGTGGCTTTCCAAACAGCCAGAAATGTATTTAGCTTTGAGACGTGTGTTTCTGGCAAAGGAACCATTGGTCTAAGGTAGCCGCCGTGTGAATTTCACGCTTTAAGATACCAAAACAGATAAAATTGATCTTTCCAGTAGCATTGTAACAGATTTTTCATAAAAAATAAAATAAAATAAAAACACCAAATAGAGAAAATTGTTTCTTAGAGTAATAAGTTGTAGTATATCGTGTCCAAAGCATCCAATCCGATATTCCTAACACAAGGAGATAAGTTTATTTCAGCACTACGTACTTTCAATTGTTACAATTCTGAAGACGGGACTTTATTTCAGGAAGTTTATTTCAGCACTACGTACTTTCAATTGTCACAATTCTGAAGACGGGACTTTATTTCAGGAAGTTTATTTCAGCACTACGTACTTTCAATTGTCACAATTCTGAAGACGGGACTTTATTTCAGGAAGTTTATTTCAGCACTACGTACTTTCAATTGTTATAATTTTGAAGACGGGACTTTATTTCAGGAAGTTTATTTCAGCACTACGTACTTTCAATTGTTACAATTCTGAAGACGGGACTTTATTTCAGGAAGTTTATTTCAGCACTACGTACTTTCAATTGTTACAATTCTGAAGACGGGACTTTATTTCAGGAAGTTTATTTCAGCACTACGTACTTTCAATTGTTATAATTTTGAAGACGGGACTTAAGCATCTAGATGCTTGAACACACTGTTGGGTTAAAGGGAACAAGCCGAGTTCAGCTACTCTGTTTTTGTTGTAAGGTGTTGCAGCGGGGTGCGTAGGACACCCAGGCTTTCAAGAAGGACCCATTTGAATCTTTCCCGATTGGCTGCGAGGAATATGTTTCCTTTCTCCATATAGTCGTTCGAAAATCTCCAGATTATTCTGATGAGATCAGGTAGATGATTTCACATCGCTTTAGAAAACTAAATGGCCAAATCAATAATCCTACGGTAGTGCTAAAATCCAACCTGGATCTCCTCTAACTCATTCTACAACCACTTTATGGAAATTGATTTATGCATAATTGATTATCTATATGAATTTCATCCATTTAGAAAAATTGTCAATTGATTTTTTATATAAAGAAAGGATTTAAACGTTCTCCGACGAGGTTGTGGCGTTAGATTGAATAGTTGGCCAGCTGATACTATATGTAGAGGGATGTTGTTCCCCTGCTGCCCCATTGGCTGTTTTCCGAAAAAAAAAAAAAAAGAACATTCACACGATCTTTGGTCAGGACGTCAACCTAAACGTATAATATTTATACAATCTCCCTAGTTGCATATTGTGTTTTGATATTCTTCTCCCTACGATCGCTGTTCAGGACGTCAACCAAAAAGTATAATATTTATACAATCTCCCTAGTTGCATATTGTGTTTTGATATTCTTCTCCCTACGATCGCTGTTCAGGACGTCAACCAAAAAGTATAATATTTATACAATCTCCCTAGTTGCATATTGTGTTTTTGGTATTCTTCTCCCTACGATCGCTGTTCAGGACGTCAACCAAAAAGTATAATATTTATACAATCTCCCTAGTTGCATATTGTGTTTTGGTATTCTTCTCCCTACGATCGCTGTTCAGGACGTCAACCTAGAGGGAAGTATAATATTTCTACAACCCCCCTAGTTGCATATTGTATTTCGGTGTTCTTCGTCCTACGATAGACGAGATCAAACCCTGGTTGTAGGTTGGCTGATTGCTGTGTGGACACACCATTGACAAAACACAACAAGGAGTGAGAACCACAAGGTTGTTTACCTCCCAATATCTACTGAAGTCTGATGCAATGGAAGTTTATATTTTCACTGAATCAGATCAAAATTATGCCCAACTTCATGTTCAGATTCTAAAGCTGACTCTCCTATCTCCCACAAAGCCCTCGACCCCATCAATGACTGCGAAGGAACAAAGGGATAACGAGATTATCTCGGGGACTTTCAAAGCAATTTGAAACAGCTCGAGGAGGAGGGGAGTCAAAAAGGCGATCTAATCAACAAGCCATTAGAAAATAGAAACACAAAGCCTTCTCACATTTCATTAAATATGGGGTTGCCATGACGACGAGGACACGTGACCCGGCGTGTAATTTCCTGGCTGAGAGAAGGGGAGTCACGTGACGCCCACGTTCAGGATTCACAATTCGAACTGAACTTTGATGGCGTCCATCTATCCTTCTGATTAGAGAAAACCCTGGAGCAGCGTGTCGGTTACGATTGGAACTTATTTTATAACGCCTAATGACTTGTTCCAAGTAATTGATCATGATCTGTTTTGTTTAAAGATATCAGTGGTATATTATTACTTTACTCTGTTTTGATTCGAAACGAATCGAACATTTTTATCATCATCTTGTAGAGAACAAAATGTTTGTTATATATTGTGCACGTGTACAAGAATTGTAAAAATAATAAAATAATTACAGTAGCATAAAAATGGTGTATCTTTAATTTATTTTTAAAGATATCTAAATATATAAAGTGTAATTTCTAATAAAATAACTTTCACTATTAATATTCAACCTATAATAGAAACATATCAGATCATACCTAATTGATGACTAACAGATTTATCATTTGTGGAAAAAGAATGCTCGAAGCAATACATATATAACAAAATTGGCATTTCATGACCGTTTACATGAGATTCTTAGATGGTAAATGCCATCTATTAGAACAAAAAACAACTAAACATTGATTTAACTTGTTCTAAAGAGCTCATGTGAGCGGTCAGGAAATACCAATTTTGTTATATATGTATTGTTTCGAGAATTGTTCTTCCACAAATGATAAGCCAATTAGAGGCATCGACATCTGCTCATTTTTCTATTTTTCTTTCATTTTTCACACACACCCACACATATTTAATTAAAAAGGCATATATTGGATCAAAATACCATTTATTTTACCAATATTTCAGTTGGCTGAACGCCAACCTTTATCAAGGTGTTATAACACATACTTTAAAATGTTATAACACCTTGATAAAGGTTGGTGTTCAGCCAACTGAAATATTGGTAAAATAAATGGTATTTTGATCCAATATATGCCTTTTTAATTAAAGATTTATTTATGGATTGCTTTATTTTCAAAACCCACACATATATAACTTACAGTTGCGGGAGGATATTATTCATGTTCCAAAAGAGGCACCTCTCCCTTCAAACATGTAATAAAACAATGCGCTTGTTATTCATCACCCCAGTACACAATGTAAATGGTGTTGTAGCTCATTCTTTATAACCACCTTTACTTT
Source organism: Cordylochernes scorpioides (assembly GCA_030710605.1). NCBI lineage: Eukaryota > Metazoa > Arthropoda > Arachnida > Pseudoscorpiones > Chernetidae > Cordylochernes > Cordylochernes scorpioides. Next base: position 102,300,276 of record CP092867.1, read on the forward strand.
TTGTACCGAGATGATGAACCATATACATTGTTCTAATGCATTTTTAAAGGGAGAGGTTCCACCTTTCTTTCTCTCTTTACAAGGATTTTGAATTCCTAGAAGAAGATAGGCGAACAGTCTCGTCGAAATATCGAAATATGTTTTAATAAATAAGATTGATCTAAAATAAACATATATAAAGATGGAAATTTTTCCGCGAGGAAATTAATCTATAAAAGCAGAGTTCGCCTCTACCGTCAAAATAAACGTCAAAACAAAACCATCTAATGACCGTCGCGGCAAATTAGCGGGCTGGGATCGGTGAAAAAGCTACAACACTCGCTTTGGCAAACTGAGAGCGTTCACCTGAAGACCATGGTTTCCATAAATGCCTTCACCAAGAATTCCTCTACAGTGCTAGTTATAAATGAATAAAACAAAGCATCAAGGGCTGCGTATCTTTATTAGAACAAATATATACGAGCTTTCGGGCACATACGCCCTTCTACAGGAATTAATGAAACAATAATCCAACTAGTTTGAAATAAAATTTATATATAAATTTAACGTGCATATCCACGATACACGTGCATATCAACTTGCATGGTATCCCATCAGACATGTGATATCTTATACTGTGAATGAATTTGTTTTATCTTATTTTATTTAAGTCTATTGAATTATAAGCTTCTGGTAAATCAATTCTGCGATTTATACTGCTATATTGTTTGAACACTATTGCTTCAATTATTAATCTTTGATATTTGTTATTGATATTGTTGTAATGTACTTTAGGTTCATTTAAGTTAAATGTGTGTCCTATTGAATTGGAGTGCTGTACTATTAATGATAAGTGCTAGTTATATATGCAAAATAGCCCAATAGATCTGTCTGGTATATTGATCCTATGGGAGGGTTCACCACTGTGAGTTGAAATCACGCCCCATCCAGTATTTTTCTTTTTTATTTATTTTTTTTTTAATTTGGTGCAAACAGTTTCCTCTATTTGAAAATATGAATGAGGCTATATATTGTCTGTTTTATAAAACCATCATAGTATCCGAGAGTTAGCACATTGTGACAAAAGTTGGAAGGCTTCACGATTTTGCGTGTCATCCTTGCGCAGGGGCCATGCTAATCTTCTCTCTATCGTTCCTATTGTAGTAGTTGTACCGCCGAACTGGTATCGCAGGGCCCATGCTAATCTTCTCTCTATCGTTCCTATTGTAGTAGTTGTACCGCCGAACTGGTATCACAGGGCCCATGCTAATCTTCTCTCTATCGTTCCTATTGTAGTAGTTGTACCGCCGAACTGGTATCACAGGGCCCATGCTAATCTTCTCTCTATCGTTCCTATTGTAGTAGTTGTACCGCCGAACTGGTATCGCAGGGCCCATGCTAATCTTCTCTCTATCGTTCCTATTGTAGTAGTTGTACCGCCGAACTGGTATCGCAGGGCCCATGCTAATCTTCTCTCTATCGTTCCTATTGTAGTAGTTGTACCGCCGAACTGGTATCACAGGGCCCATGCTAATCTTCTCTCTATCGTTCCTATTGTAGTAGTTGTACCGCCGAACTGGTATCGCAGGGCCCATGCTAATCTTCTCTCTATCGTTCCTATTGTAGTAGTTGTACCGCCGAACTGGTATCACAGGGCCCATGCTAATCTTCTCTCTATCGTTCCTATTGTAGTAGTTGTACCGCCGAACTGGTATCGCAGGGCCCATGCTAATCTTCTCTCTATCGTTCCTATTGTAGTAGTTGTACCGCCGAACTGGTATCACAGGGCCCATGCTAATCTTCTCTCTATCGTTCCTATTGTAGTAGTTGTACCGCCGAACTGGTATCACAGGGCCCATGCTAATCTTCTCTCTATCGTTCCTATTGTAGTAGTTGTACCGCCGAACTGGTATCACAGGGGCCATGCTAATCTTCTCTCTATCGTTCCTATTATAGTAGTTGTACCGCCGAACTGGTATCACAGGGCCCATGCTAATCTTCTCTCTATCGTTCCTATTGTAGTAGTTGTACCGCCGAACTGGTATCACAGGGGCCATGCTAATCTTCTCTCTATCGTTCCTATTGTAGTAGTTGTACCACCGAACTGGTATCACAGGGGCCATGCTAATCTTCTCTCTATCGTTCCTATTATAGTAGTTGTACCGCCGAACTGGTATCACAGGGCCCATGCTAATCTTCTCTCTATCGTTCCTATTGTAGTAGTTGTACCGCCGAAGTGTAAAAAAGTTGGAGCCCAGAGGTGTCGGCCAAAGTAACTGCGAGAAATGCTGACGCCATTTTCTGCTCAACTGGACGTTGTACAGCCTGCACGACGCTGCCAGCAACCCGAATGGTGATAGGATTTTATTGTTTGATCAAAACAAGATTTTAGGCCAATACATATTTGTATGGTAAAATAACTATAGGGAAATAAATATGCGAGTGACAGTTACCCAGAGATATTTTAATAAATAAAACTTGAACTTTGGGCAAAGAGTTTCTTTAATTTGAGGTGTTGACGCTTTCGAGCAAATTTTGCTCTTCAATGGGCAAATCCGAAAACAAATGAAGAGAGATGTTATCGAGCGTGAATGACACAGATTATATTACAGCTGAATATTCTGAATCACGAGACTCACAATGAAACACTATAAAGGAATGACAATACATCCAGATGGCACAATAACCTACAGGACTTGTAACAATTGTCCTGGTGTGGAACTAACAACTACTCACATATTCTCATGTCCATCAATGACCGCAGCCTTGCAGAAAGTTGACATAAACCCAAAAAGTAGCTTCACACACCCAAGATAGAGAATATTGCGACTGCTATGATAGAGATGCATGGAGACATCTGAGTCTTTACATTGGGCACGACAATAACAGAAAATTGATATGGATTCAGAACAGCAGTTTCACACACCCAAGATAGAGAATATTGCGACTGCTGTGATAGAGATGCATGGAGACATCTGAAGTTCTTGATTGGACACGACAATAACAAAAAATTGACATGGACCCAGAACAGCAGTTTCACACACCCAAGATAGAGAATATTGCGACTGCTGTGATAGAGATGCATGGAGACATCTGAAGCTCTACATTGGACATGTCAACAACACCATAATCTGATCCATGCCCAATAACATCTTCATTTGTTTTATTTTTACCCGTTGAGAATCAAAATTTGTTCGGAAGCTTGCAAGACCTCAAATTAAAGGAACTATTTGCCCAAAAATCTAGTTTTCTAATTAAAATAACAATAAAACCTAAAAATTTAGCTGATATTTGTATCGATAAATTGCCACTTTGAAAATTGTAGTTTCCCAATATAAGATATCGCCGTCATTATTTGTACAGATCGTGTTGGTCTAAGTCGAACACTAGATTCATGAACTCGATCAAAGCAACTACCATACGTGGGACGCCAAGTTATGGTACTGATGATGGAGAGCCATAGCACAAAGCCATGGTGCGCAGGTTGAACTTTGTACACCGTTCTTGTGGCTTTGATGATCTGTACAAATATGGTCAAATAATTCAATCAAATAATCCCTTGTATCAAATATCAGGAATCCAGGGAAAGCAATATTTTCAAAAATCTTTTAATCTCTAGCTTTCAGGTTAGAAGGGCATTCGTGCTCGAAAGATAGCAATTAAAAGTGTTATGAAAAGAAACTTTTCCCTGGAGCCTTGGTATTTTTACTCAATAGAGTCAAATAAATTCACCCTTTAATGAATTTTCAAAATAGTGAAGTGTCATTTTTCTGCACAGGAATTCCATTTAATGGACAGCCTCTTTATGCAGACATGGAGCGAACATATTGGCAGGAAGGCTCAATCAATTGATGGATGCCAGGCTGTTGCGTCAGCTCTTAGTGGAGTGGTTCCTTACCTCAATGTCCACCTCTTCAGGCTGGGGAATATTTTCGGCACAAAAGATGTCTTCCAACAGACAATAATTTCATTTTTACCGGAGTTTTGATAGAAAGGTCGTCGTTAGAGGGTGTGTGAAACATAAATATAAATTGAATACCATTTATAAGATTCCACTCTTCAGTGCAGCATATATAAGCAGAATCGTTCAATACAGTATTAGAGCTCTAAAGAAGCAGTCTGGTAGATTAAATTGGCGAAATTGTACTGTACTAAAAGCTTATGTCCATAATTTTCTTGAAAACTATTTCTAAGATTCCACCCTTAATTGCAGCATATATAAGAAGAATTGTCCAATACAGTATTAGAGCTCTAAAGAAGCGGTCTGGTAGATTAAATTGGCGAATCCGCTGAGAGGGTTCACCACTGATGAGTCAAGCCCTCCCGAAATTTTTTCATCGCAGTAAAGACAGTAGAAATTAGTTTTATATTTAAAAGAAACATTCGGGCTTCCATTTGTTATCCCGGCCAGGTCTCGACACGTGAGCAGCTTGGAACGGTCCAATACACTAGGAAACATCGAAGTAATTAAAAACCACTTTCCGCCTCCCTTGACGCAAGTCACTTATATAATTAACACATGTTTTCCCTGGGTTTCTAGGTATATTAATCGCTGATACCAATTTATACAATTACTGATGAACAATACTGGGAGGCTCTAGCTCATCGGAGGTGCTGACTGACTCACAGTAAGATATTGTCCACTCCAGTTATGCTAAGCGCTTCATACGGCACTTTGGTTATTTACAGGACATCTTGGATCATAGAGTTTTGACAAAGATTTCCTCTAAAGAGAGAATACGCCGTACTACAACAGTTTCGGTTGTTAGTCATTGCATGATGTTCAGATCAGACTTTTCAAACTTGACTATTAGATAATAAAAGGTATATATTGGATTTAATAAAATATTTATTTTGCCAATATTTCGGCTGGCTGAACGCCAACCATTATCGAGGGATTACATTTTTGTATACACAAACTCAGCGCCGCATAGTGTCATAATATCACACTATGCGGCGCTGAGTTTGTGTATACAAAAATGTAATCCCTCGATAATGGTTGGCGTTCAGCCAGCCGAAATATTGGCAAAATAAATATTTTATTAACTCCAATATATACCTTTTATTATCTAATGAATTAAGTATGGATTGCTCTATTTTCAAAACTTGACTATAATGTTACGACGAGAAAAATCTTCGGCATTGCCGTGGTGAGAAGCAGGGTCAGTTCGACCACATGTGTTCACCCCCAAGAAGAGCTGAGAATGAGCAGTCGAGAAGGAAGAAGCTCAGCTGTGAAGGCCAGGAGTGAAGTCTTCCTCCCTGTTGTTGACCGTTGGATGATGCTCTCTGGCTGTTACTTGCTTTGTTCTCTATGTGTGTGTTGTGAATACACGAAGTAAATAAAGAAGAGTCGAAAAGAGATCCTTACCGTTCCCATGTGCTTATTTGACCATCTTTGACGCAGCAGCGGTTTAACAATATGTCTGTTTCAGCGACAGAATGCCCAAATGTCCGCTAGCTCTCAAGAAGGCAAGGTGTGGTCCACATCAGCGATGCTGCAGCACGGTTTCAGGTGACCCAATCTTGTCACTACCTCACAATTCCAATTTCAATCTAACCCAACCTATTCGAACTATAGAATATGATGCTAGATATATTTGATTAAAATAATTGGCGTAACTCTATTTCTTTGAGACACTTCCGCTAGAAAACATATCGACAAATTCCCTCGTCAGGTTCTGATCGGACTGTCCCTCGCTGTCTCATCTAGCGCCATTTCGGCTCAAATATCGGCCGGTCATCGCCACCATTTCCCACAAGTTACACGAGGAGATGACATTGGTCAACTTTCCGTCCCGTTGTTGTTCCAGATTGCTTAAAGTCTGAGGTAATTTCATTAGAAGACTTTCGCTGGAAGATTCCAACAGAACATATCCCTCGAAGCTTTTTTTTTACTTGAATCAAGAGTTTGTGTATTTGAAATTAACTAATTCTTTCCGACTCATGGATTAAAAAAAGAAGTGGAAAGTCTTCGATATCGCCGGTCCTCTGTTTTTTTTAAGGAGACACCTTTTTCACACTTGGTTATCTCGTGTGTCTTCAATAAAGATCACCACGTATAAAATATCTTTCAGAGTTATTGTCTGAATCCCGATATAAATGTTAAAAGATACAACTTCCTCAAGGTTTGTCTAAGAGTGTATATTCCCATTTAGATAATAGAAAATTCTCCAAGAAGATCTTGAACCTCGTGTATGGTTCCACTCTTAGAAGAATCTCTGAGGGTGGGATAAGTGATTCTGTGTATATCTCAGGGAGACAGAGAGAGAGAGTGAGACCTCTTGTTAACATTAAAACTTTCTTAATACAGAGCATAAAATTTGTGTGAATATTTGGTATGAACCTATCATAAAAAAATTACTCACATACACAAAGTTATAACCATTCTATAACCCCATCTAAGTTATATTTGACCACATACAAACTAAGTTATAGGCGAACTGTTCCAAAAATACACTCAAGGAAAAACATAAGGAAGTTGTACCTTTTATCATGTACATCGGGATTCAGACAATAACTATGAAAGATATTTGATACACAGCAACCTTTATTGAAGATTTTCGAGATAACTAAATGTGAACAAAATTACCTTCATCTCCTTAAAAAAACAGAAGACATCAAAGGCTTTCCACTTCCTTTTGTCCATGAGTGTATCTCTGTGATTTAATATAAATTTAACTCAGGTTTTCCTTACAAAGGTTCTTTATTTTTATTCAAGAATATTTTTTTCCGAAAACGTGAGTTAAATATTGAAATTTCTAATATTTACGACAAAGTGAAAACACATAAAATTACATATATAAATATTTCAATGAAAATGGTAAAACATTTCAATATATTCAACAAATATTTTTGAATTTGAAACAAAAGGAGAGATTTGTAACAACTAAATTTACTGACAATGTGTATTCATTTTCAATAATATCATCAAATATTATCACTACCTGTAGAGATATTATTGAAAAGAAACACATTGCCAGTAAATTTATTTATTACAAATGTTATCGATAAATGGCAATTGAATTTATAAAAATAAGAGATAAACACAAGGTAATAAGACCAAATACAAATAAATAAATAGTGTGTGATGTTTCGGTAACAACGTTGTTACCATCTTCAGACAAAAGTACTGAATCTCGTTCATTCGCTCTCGTACATTCAGTACTTTTGTCTGAAGATGGTAACAACGCTGTTACCGAAGCGTCATACACTATTTATTTATTTAGATTTGGTCTTATTACTTTGTGTTTATAATCTATAATCCAAATTGTGCTCCTTATAAAAAAGAAGAGATATATTTTATCAAAATATTATTAAATCACACACACATCTCTTTATTTGATTAAAAAGGCATATATTGGATCAAAAAATCATTTAATGAATCATTAGATGATTTTTTGATTCAATATATGCCTTTTTAATTAAAGATTTATCTGTGGATTGCTCTATTTTCAAAACATCTCTTTATATTAATTATTTTACAAACAAAATAATAATAATAAAAAAATATATATATATATATAAATCATCTCTATTTGTTCAACAAAAATAAATAAATAAACAAAATAAAACATACCAAAAGATATTCGATATAAAGTTTATTAAAACAGAATATTTTGTTTCCAAGAAGTAGCCGTTTCGACAGGAAGAGTTGACATGTTAATTGTACACCCACCGCACCCTGTGCCAAGAAACAACAAACCAGACGACAAATTAGCACGAAAAAGCTCAGGAATGTGTCCCAAAATAAAACCAAACGAACGGCTGCGATAGAAGTAACCCACCTTACAGCGACCCCTGGCATCAGACGATCCAGTCGACATGCGCCGTGCGATCTTTTGTTGCCACCCCCCTCTGTATTACAGACGATCCCTCCCCACGGTCTTTATACGCCTCGTTCTCTAAAGAATTTTAACTGTTTCCCGCACAAATACAATACATTCAATAGCCTTTCTCTTCCTCCACTTTATTGTTAAACTGAATCTTTTGATTTTTTTTATTTGTATTTTATTCTATCGGTCAAAAGTCAACTATTATAGTTATACTTTTATCGTATCACTTCTTTTGCTTTTTTTTTCTAATACACTTTAAAATGTTAGAACTTTTCTATCGAAATATAGTTTTTTTAAGAAGAAATTCTAAAATAATAATAATAAAAAAAGGTTTTATACAAAAGGCAATTTTTCAAAGAATTTGTTGTGTGTCAGCTGCAATTTGAAGAGACATAGATCACAAACTTAGGCGTGCGATCAATTGACTTCAAGAAGCTTTTCATTAAAGGTTAATCGACAAAAGTTGGAAAAACTCCATATTTCTTTTACGAAAAAGCACTTTAGCTTTTTATCATTTTATTGGTTAATCCAGAATATTGGTGTAAAATAGGCTTATGGAGAGTAGACTTTCTATTTAAAATGACCTTTTTTTTAGAAAAACCTTTTTGGTCCTTTTTGACATAAAATAACACTTTTTAATACTCATAGTGAGGACTCGTATATCTCTACTCAGAGATGACCATGTGCAATTTTGTAACATAGAATTAGACTGTGTTTCATTAAAAAAAAAAAAAAACATATTTTCTATTAGAAATTGAAGCATTAAAGCATGAATGTTTCTTTTAAACATAAAACAAACTTCTACTGTCCTTACTGAGATGGAAAAATAGTAAGGAGGGCTTGGCTCATCAGTAGTGAACCCTCCTAGCGGTTTCGCTAATTTAATCTACCAGACCGCGAAACCGCTGGGAGGGTTCACCACTGATAAGCCAAGCCCTCCTACTATTTTCCCATCGCAGTAAGGATAGTAGAAGTTTATCAATGGTGAACCCTCCTAGCGGTTTCGCTAATTTAATCTACCAGACCGCGAAACCGCTGGGAGGGTTCACCACTGATAAGCCAAGCCCTCCTACTATTTTCCCATCGCAGTAAGGACAGTAGAAGTTTATCAATGGTGAACCCTCCTAGCGGTTTCGCTAATTTAATCTACCAGACCGCGAAACCGCTGGGAGGGTTCACCACTGATAAGCCAAGCCCTCCTACTATTTTCCCATCGCAGTAAGGACAGTAGAAGTTTATCAATGGTGAACCCTCCCAGCGGTTTCGCGGTCTGGTAGATTAAATTGGCGAAAAACCGCTGAGAGGGTTCACCACTGATAAGCCAAGCCCTTCTACTATTTTTCCATCGCAGTAAGGACAGTAGAAGTTTATCAATGGTGAACCCTCCCAGCGATTTCCCGGTCTGGTAGATTAAATTGGAGAAAAACCGCTGAGAGGGTTCACCACTGATAAGCCCTTCTACTATTTTTCCATAGCAGTAAGGATGGTAGAAGTTTGTTGTATGTTTAAAAGAGACATTCGTACGTTGATGCTTCTATTGTTTATATATTGTTACACCTTGAGATGTAGATGGGTTCAGCGGTTTCCATTGTACCGTAGAATAAACCAGAACGAGTTCTCATTAAAAATCTAACGCTTTATTTTGGTAAGGTTACAAAAAGAATGAAGAACGCCGTGACTACACAATGTTAACAAAGAATAAACAAATCAACCTTGATTTGTTTAATAAGTTAAATAATTGATGAGAATATTCACATGAGTCTATGACGGCTGCGACAATATAGATAGCACGTTATAATTGAACATACGTTCTCTCCCTGACACTCATATGTTCACACGTCATCAAAAACACGTGACAATTATCCCGTACCAACCATGCTATGTTTTTTTTTTTTGCTTATCCCTAGTACACGTGGTACAGGCCATGATAATCATGGTGGGTAGTTAGCGACTGCTTTTACTGTATGCGCACCACATATCTACACATGTGAAAAGCAGTTCGACTTTGCACTTACAAATGTGCCAGAACCCCGTTTGGTTACTTGCACTCGCTGGTGGGGTTGGACTTTTGTAAGAATTGGGGGCCATTGGATCATTTTTTTTTTTTAAACAGAAAATAATGTCCAATGCGGGAATCGAACCCGGGTCGTAGTGGTCGAAAACCAAACGGTTTAACCAGCCTTCCACCGACCCCCACCATGCTATGTAAAGCTCCCCAGAGCCTCTGCCGCGGGAACAATCCTGTGAGTTCTCGTCAAAGTGAAATCACGATTATAAATATGTCGATTCCTGTTTTGTCCACTCCCCATATACACTTATAGACAAAACTTAAGTGGAAAGTCTTTGATGTCGCCGGACGTCTTTTTTTTTTTTTTTTAAGGAGACAGAGGCATTTTTTTTTACATTTGATTATCTAGTGTGCTTTCAATAAAAGTCACTGTATATCAAATATCTTTCAAGTTATTGTCTGAATCCTGATATACATCCTATAACGTACAATTTTCTTAAGTTTTGTCCATGAGTGTAGATTAAAGGACTTAGCTCATGAGTGTGCAATGAAGCTTCTCCCCAGTGGCATTGCAAACCCTCTCAACATATTCCGTTTAGCGGTTTCATAATTTGTCCTTAAAAGCACAGAACAAAATAATTAGCTCTAAACATCATTATTAATTCCCGTTTTCACAGAGAGATGGCGTTATGTTTTATTTTAAAACAATAATAATGCGATATCTCCAACCGCCTCTTCAGATATTACTCTCAACATAGGCCTAAGCTTGTCCTTGTTAACTGTTAGAACATGTATCTCCAAGAATAAATGGTCAGAGAGAAAGCCCCGGGAGTAATTCCACCAGTCCATAGGGGCTAAGTGGGGTTGATTGCTTGGAAGGAAAGTGGTGTAATAAAGCCAATGGGGCGGAACTGAATGGAGGAAAGATGCACAGCAGCCATATCGCCTTCTGTGTTGTTGGAGTAAATTATTGCCACCGCGATCCATTGACCAAGAGAACTGCAACACACACATTCCAAAACTATATATTCACTTCGAACCGCGATTCATTGACCAAAAAGTGCAACATTCCAAAACTCTATATTTATAGAAGATACTTCGAAGGAACCATTAGAACATCTTTATCAACGTTTCAACAGAAATGATATATATGCTAAGGCCAAGATGATAATTAAAATATAAGTAAGAAAGATTACAATATTTGGCTATAATAGAAACACAAGTATATTTTGAATATATTTTATGCAAAGTGTCATTTGTGTTAGTTCACTGTGTCAGTTTGGATGTGTTTTTCAAGAATACCCCCACCGTGCCAGGTAGTAAATCCTAGCTGTCCCCAGGTTATATGTCGTGCAATTGAGTTAGCTTCACAGAGAAAAGGTCAAAATATCCGTTCAACTAGCATGATCATTTCTATACAGTAAAGATGTTCACTACAATGTTCATTTAGGAAGCGGTTTTAGCTTCTCTATTAGCAACGAAATTTCAAAGATGAGAGGGTATGGCTAGATGGAGACAAGAGGATCGAAGTTTATAGAGAATTTTAATAATTTTATTGACATCTTGTCAATACATGCAAAAGTTCACAGTCTGCACTATTTTGAAAAAGATAATTAAATATTTTGAAAATACAGCAATCCATAAATAAATATTTAATTAAAAAGGCATATATTGGATCAAAATATCATTTTCTTACCTTTTATTAATATTTCAGTTGGCTGAACGCCAACCTTTATCAAGTTGTTATAAATTTTAAAGTGTGTCAACAACAAGTGGCGCTGAGTTTGTTGCTGACACACTTTAAAATGTTATAACACCTTGATAAAGGTTGGCGTTCAGCCAACTGAAATATTAAAAAAAAAGGTAAGAAAATGATATTTTGATCCAATATATGCCTTTTTAATTAAATAATTATATATATATACATCATACTATGTACAATGAATATGGCGCCTCTGCCACTACTGCAGAGTTTGGTGGAGAATCACCAGTGGGTCTCCAGCGACACCACGTATTTCGTGATCTACGAAGAATACGTAGATCGCGTACTTCGCCGCTGAGGAAGTTTATAGATGTCGAATATAGATGTAGATGGTCGAAGTTTATAGATGAACATGTCGAGTATAAATTGATGAGCGAAGGGTAAGTTGGAGAGATGAGCTTCATAATAAAAAAATCCGATAAATTTTTATTATAGGATAAAAATTAAATATAAAAAATCAACATAAAATAAATAATAATAATTATAAATTTAAAACTCCCTTTTTTTCCAATATCGCAATTGAAGAATATCAATTTTTTCCTGAATTTATTTTTTTTAATTCCTCAGTATTGGGTTTACTAGGCCTAGAAAAATTATCCATGGGCCATGATGGACGATCCGTCAGGATTCCAATAAAAATAATTAATTGAACCATCGTCTGCCTTGATATACGACCTTATCGGCTGCACTTTGTTCTTTTTTAGCCCACCTGCGACATTTGTTTAGCTATATGCCAATAATGGATAACATTTCATTACGGTGGAAATATCAAGCCTCCAAGGATAGATGTTTCTTTAAAAAAATATTTATTCACAAATATATATCTATGATACATTAGCGCGCCATCTGTTATCAAAATTCGAAATTATTATAGACGCGTATGATTCTTTTTAAAAATAAACAATCCATTCAAAGAGTCTAGCATCAGTATCACTATAAAAGGAAGTTCGAAAAATGCAATATAACAGCGGTATGGTAGATTAAACTGGCGAAACCGCTGAGAGGGTTCACCACTGATGAGTCAGACCTTCCCATTAATTTTTCCATTACAGTAAGGGCAGTAGAAATTGTTTATTTTAAAAAGAATCTTACGCGTCAATAATAATTTCGAATTTAAATATATATCTCTCTATCCTTCTATCTTTATTATTTAGCTGTTGACTAGGAATCAATATAAGGTTTTTAATTGTCTCCTTCTATCTAGTTCTCGGGCATGGAAGTCCATCTACAGGAGATAAACACGATACAATAGATCGCTAGAAGGATAAAAGTATAAATATAATCAAATACTATTTTATATATAATTTCGTAAAACTGCTGTGTATAGATATACAATTTTCATATATTATCAATTTTTCTTAAATTTTTATACAAATGGATCTAAATTTAAAATAAATATCAAATAATTGAATATAGTGATAGACGATAATTAAATCTATATACAGTAAACTCTCCTATAACGCGATTAATGTGTTCCGTGTTGTATGAAATCGCGTTATAGGAATTCGCGTTGTACGAAATAAAACTTGTATAACGCGAATGTTGTTAGGGTAAATTTGTTTTATTTTATAACGCGTTATACGAAAATTTGCGTTGTATAAATAAATTTGTCGCAATTTTTTTATCGTGTTGTAAAAACTCGCGTTATAGGAGAGTCTACTGTATATATATTTGAAAAAAAGTATTAAATTATACATGCTCGCGATAAATTATATTAAACTATCTTGTTTTTAAAAATGTTTCGATATTTAGATATATTTCAAGCAATTATGTATTGTTGAATCATATAGATTTTCAAAAATACACAGAGTTTATATCAATTATACTTACCTTTATGTGAGGGAGTAGATATATGAATATTGTTGCATCATGGCTAATGAACCTATTTTATTTTAATTTGTAATATTATTTTTCATATATTTTAAATTCAAATTTATATTTTATATTTATTTATTTTATTAAACAGAATATATGTATTATAAACAGAATATATGTATTATAGAATCATCATTTGTATTTAGGTACACGTGTGACTTGACTGCTCTCTTTGATGTGAGAAATAAAAAAAAATATTATTCTGGAGGCTACTTAAAGTAGACTTATCTCATTATTCCCTTATATACATTTGTAGGATGGTTGAAACACGTTCTGGTAAGATACAAGACCCAGCACAGGAGAGGACCAAGTTTGAAGAGTCTGCCAAGCCGCAACCTGGTGCAACAATTGGTAGAGATGCAAGTTCCGACCCATTTGTTCTGAACCCCAACATCGACATCCCCAAGTATGATGGAACGGAAGACCCTCGCCCATGGATTGAATCTCTTGAAGAAATTGGCTTCCTGTACCATTGGGCAGACTACATTATCTCCCGTTATGCTGCCATGAATATGATTGGTAGCGCCAAAACCTGGCTGAACCTACACAAGATAAGTTTCACCAGCTGGGAAAATTTCAAGAGCCGCCTAATTGAGGATTTTGCCTCAGACGCCAACAAAGAAGAAATGAAGATGAGACTGAACAGGATGCAACAGTGGAATGAACCTGCAATCAGGTTCGCAGAGGATATCCTGGTACTGTGCAACAAGGTCGACCCCCAAATGGAAGAAGAGACTAAAATAGACTGGGTTATTGGAGGATTAAAGAAGGAATACTCTTTTGCCCTCCACCTCAACCCTCCTAGAAATACAAACGAACTTCTAGAAATTTGTAAAAAGCTGGATTTGTTCGAAAAGAATTACCAAGAACGTGCAGAAAAATCAAAAGCTCTATATAATGGACCACGCTCTCCTCGTCCCCATCATCAAGAGCAATGGAAGAATGCTACGTCGTTCAGAAGACCATATCAGAACACCTCCAAGCCCCAGGCCCCCGCTCCGAGGTACTACCAGAACACCTCCAAGCCCCAGGCCCCCACTCCGAGGTACTACCAGAACAAGTATCTGCCCCTAGTCGATCTTACACTCCCAATCCTGAGCCAAAACCGGTTTACCCAAGTAAAACATACAATAAGAGTCCAAATTCAAACAGGAATAGGACAGAAGACGGGAGACCAATATGTTTCAAGTGTAACAAGCCAGGACACGTAGCGCGGTATTGCAGAGTCAGGTTTGTAAGAATTGTGGAAGAGGACCCCATAGTTACACAAGACAAGGTCGAAGAAGAAATCCGAATGGATAATGGAACTGAGAAGTCGAGACCTCTGCTCTACGCTGACGTAAGTAATAGCACGTACTCTGGTATCCCTACAAGGAATAGATATGCCGCATTAGAAGATTTAAACTAAGCATCGCCCCTGAGTCCGTCAATCAAAGCAAGTCGACCATAAATGGAATTAAAAAGTTGGACCCCAAATATAAAATGAACATTAACGTGGATAGAATCGGTATCTGCGAAGCTTTGATTGATACAGGCGCCGATCTTTCAGTGGTCGACCTTAGTACAGCTCTTAACACAGGTCTTGAAATAATAAATCCTGATAAAATGTGCTCCGGACCCGATGGCAAAGAATTAGACATCGTAGGAAATATTGTTTTAAATATAAAATTTGATGACAAAACAATTACACATCAATTTGTGATAATGAGAACACATTTGCGAATATTTATACTTGGACGAGATTTTCTTTAAAAAAATGAACGCAAAAATTGATTGTCAGCGTGAAATAATCAAATATGACTTGACAGAAAATCGTGACGTAATCAAATATCAACCGAAGAAAATAAAAAGTGCAAAGGATGCCGTTATACCAGAACTTTCTATTAAATTGATTAAGGCATTTGTAGAAGCAGAGGATGGCGAATACATCGTCGAGGAGAACCATAAAATGTTTCAAACAAATGGACTTCGACTAGCGAGAAGCTTAATAAATGTTGTGAATAAGGAAACATATATCTGGATAACAAACCCTTACCCTCGACCATTAAAAATATTAAAAAACCAAACATTGTGCTTTGGAAGCCAGCCAGCCGAAGTGAATCTTATAGAAGAAAGTGAACAAAAAGAGCATGAAGAACCCCAATTTCAGATAAACGAAAATTTATCATATAAGGAAAAGGAGCAATTGAAACAAGTTTTGGAAAAGTACGCGGATTTGTTTTCGTCGGGATTAGGAAGATCCAACTTAGCGAAACATCGGATTGATACAGAAGGCGCGAAACCGATCAAACACAAGCCGTATAGGGTGAGCGCGAAAGAGCGAGAAATCATAAAAGAGCAAATTGATGAAATGCTCAGAGACGGCATAATTAGACCATCCTCGAGTCCATGGTCCTTCCCTGTAATCTTGGTCAAGAAGCGAGATGGTAAGTACAGATTTTGCGTTGACTACAGAAAATTGAATGATGTAACAGTGAAGGATGTTTACCCAATTCCCAGAATTGATGAAGTATTGGATACACTTCATGGATCCAAATACTTTTCAGCAATTGACCTTAAATCAGGATATTGGCAAGTAGAGGTTGAGGAGAAAGATAAAGAAAAGACAGCCTTCACTACAGCACATGGCCTATATGAGTTCAACGTAATGCCCTTTGGTCTATGCAATGCCCCTGCTACATTTGAGAGGAACATGGAAAATATGCTTGGTAATCTTAGAGGGCAAATTTGCTTATGTTATCTAGATGACGTAATCATTTATAGCTCGGAATTTTCAACACATCTCAAAAGAATTGAAGCTGTTTTAAGATGTTTTCGCGAAGCTAATTTAAAATTGAACAACAAAAAATGCCAATTTGCTTTCGAAGAACTGGAGATTCTTGGCCATATAACTAATCAACATGGTATAAAACCAGCGGAGCATAATATCAAGGCTATTAGAGATTTTCCTCGACCCAAAAAGATAAAAGAAGTTCAATCATTTTTAGGAATGTGTTCATATTATAGAAAATTTATTAAAGGTTTTTCGAAAATTGCCGATCCATTAACCAGTCTTATAAAAAAGAATGTACTTTTTACCTGGACAGAAAATCAAGAAAAAGCATTTCAAACCCTTAAAGTAGCATTGATAAATCCCCCAATATTAGGGCACTTTGATCCGGATGCAACTACTTACATTCATACTGACGCATCTAACATTGGCTTAGTTGCAACATTAGTCCAAAAGTTCGGCGATGAAGAAAAGGTGATCTCATATTTAAGTCGAACACTGAGCAAACCTGAGCAAAATTATTCGACTACCGAAAAAGAATGTCTAGCTGTTGTGTGGTCAATGTCCAAGTTACGACCCTACCTATATGGAAGGCACTTCAAAATCGTAACTGATCATCACGCACTATGCTGGCTTAAGAATCTGAAAGATCCGACCGGCCGATTAGCACGATGGGCACTGAAGATTCAGGAATATAATTTCGAAATTATACACAAATCGGGTAAAAAACATCTTGACGCTGATGGTCTATCTAGAGGACCCTTACCGGAAAACGAATGGGACGAAGATTATGAAAGACTATTTCTGAATCAAATAATAGACGAAAAGGATGATTTTATTGAGAATATTAAGGAGAACCTTAGTGCAAACAAGCGTTCAATTACACAGAACTTCAAAGAAGAAAATGGGTGTCTCTACAAGAAAAATCCAAATCCTGAAGGTAGGGCATGGTTGCTGGTAGTGCCAAAGAAGAGAAGGAAGGAAATCATGAGTGAATACCACAACCATATGCTGAATGGCCATCTGGGCGTCGCCAGAACCACTTACCGATTGAAGAATAAATACTATTGGCCTTCCATGTTGAAAGATGTTTCAGAATTTGTAAAGACGTGTGCCATCTTTGCCAAAGTCGGAAAGGTTCAAATCACTTGTCTTCTGGACTTTTACAACCTATTCCCCCAGCTAACTACCCTTTTGAAAGAATCGGAATTGACTTTGTTGGCCCCTTGCCATCAACGAAAAGAAGAAGGAAGTGGATGATTGTGTTGACTGATTATTATACCAAGTATGCTGAAACAAAGGCAGTATCAGAAGCAACCGTGAAAGAAGTCTCTACATTTTTAATCGAACATATTATTTCACGTCACGGGCCCCCAAGATTTCTTATTAGCGATAGAGGTTCACAATTCACTAGCAATTTGATGAAGGAGGTAATGAAAATGTGCAAAATTAAACACTGCTTCACAACGAGCTACCACCCCCAGACTAACGGACTAACGGAACGGCTAAATAGAACTTTAGTCAATATGATCAGCATGTATGTGAACACAGACCAGAAGAACTGGGACGAAATCCTCCCTTTTATCACCCACGCGTATAATACCACGATTCAAGAAACCACAGGCTACTCTCCATTTTTCCTGTTGTTTGGTAGGGAACCCATGTCCCTCTTAGACGACGAGAATATCCCAACGGACAGTAACATGGACGATTACGACGAATATATAGAAAACTACTTAGATAAAATAGCAAGGACGAGACAGGTAGTCATTAACAACACAGAGAAGACTCAGGAAAGAATGAAAAGAAACTATGACAAAAAACACAATGAGAAAATCTATGAACCAGGACATCTAGTGGCAGTTTGGACACCAGTCAGGAAAATCGGAAAATGTGAAAAACTACTGAGAAAATATTTTGGCCCATATCGAATATTAAAGAAGCTGTCTAACGTAAATTACTTAATTGAGCCGAAAGATAATCCTGGCCAAGACCCATTGATTGTCCATGTCTCAAGACTCAAACCCTATTTTGAGAGAATTGATGAGGTAACTCACGAGGACGTGACGACCTCTGGAGAGGGGGAAGTGTTGCATCATGGCTAATGAACCTATTTTATTTTAATTTGTAATATTATTTTTCATATATTTTAAATTCAAATTTATATTTTATATTTATTTATTTTATTAAACAGAATATATGTATTATAAACAGAATATATGTATTATAGAATCATCATTTGTATTTAGGTACACGTGTGACTTGACTGCTCTCTTTGATGTGAGAAATAAAAAAAAATATTATTCTGGAGGCTACTTAAAGTAGACTTATCTCATTATTCCCTTATATACATTTGTAGGATGGTTGAAACACGTTCTGGTAAGATACAAGACCCAGCACAGGAGAGGACCAAGTTTGAAGAGTCTGCCAAGCCGCAACCTGGTGCAACAATATATTAGATAGTAAAAAGTCATATATTGGATTGAATAAAATATTTATTTGCCAATATTTTGGTTGGCTGAACGCCAACCTTTATCGAGGCATTACATTTTTGTATACACAAACTCAGCGCCGTATAGTATTAAAATATCACAGTTGAAATAATTTACAAAAATACAAAATAGGTGGGGGGGGGGGGGAATTTGTGAGTGAAAAAAATATTATAAAAATTACAATCAGAATAAGTTAAATATCTTAAAATATTAAAGGAAAAATAATGAGGTCTATCCTATATTTTAAAATATATAAGAATATATCTCTCTTTCCCTTCTAGCCCATAACTTTGTAAATTTAATTTCCCCATTTTTTCGACTTCTTTTTTGTCTCTCTAGAGAATTTGTAAATGAACTAAAGGTATTGATGCTGTCAAAAAGTTATCATCTTGAAAGGTGAATCAACGCCCGCCTACATCACCTGCGATGTCAAGGATGCCCTCTACAGGGACACCGGCGAGACACTTGTCCGTTGGGGACTGGATCAATGGGGAATTTCCAGGAGTCCCGGCAGGTGTCAATTCAACCATCTTCTATATCCACGTCCTGTTTCGCCGCCTATACAACGAGCCCTCGCCAGAAAATAGGATTATTCTCGCCGAGTTCCTCAAACCTATAATCTAGCATGTTGAGCATGTTGGGAATATGAACTGCGCACTTGGCTTGGGCTTGTCTAAACTTATGAAGGATTTGAGATCCTGACGGGATCCGGACGTGCCTTCGGAGAAGGCCTCGTCTGTTGTAGAGAAAATATCCTTATTTTACGGGGCTGCTAACCAAAATGAATGATTTTTGAGCCCCGATGAACGCATAAAGCGGAATATAGATAAAGCATAGTTAGAGGGGCCCGGGGATGGGTGGCCAGGGGATCATCGCCAGGTCAGGCCAGGAGAGCCGGGATGTAGAGGAGGATCAGGGGGGTGGTAATCCGCGGAGTTCAGGGGGTGGCAGAGACGGGTCCAATAGTGTTGAGCCCAGGGGTGACCGTGGAGAGCAAACATACCGCAATGATTAAAGTGTATGATTTTTAAGCTCAAAAGGTGTAGCAAGCAGACAAGCCGCAATGCACTATATCAAAGTACCAAGGTGCTGCACGCAACCAAGGCTGTTCAAAAAGGTTAGATTCCCCAGGCCAGGGAAAATAAAAGAAAGACAGCTGTTGTTTAAATAAGAATATTAGATAAAGCGAGAATGATTCAGCAACTGATGGGAAAAGATAGATTTTCTTTTTGTAAAAATGAATATTTACAAGTTTTAGATAAGATTACTGGTGCGGGTACCAGTACTAAGACAACCTACCAGAAAAGTACACCATAGATTGCATAGCGCGTTCAAATGGGTCGCTGCGTAAGTCGATTTCTCGAGCAGCCCGCGCCGTCAATCGCTAAACCATTTGCCCTCTGTCCTTGGGTTACAGAGACAGCGTCAGGGGCGATCACATACGCAGGGCAGGTCGCGAAACCGATCTTAAACAGCGGCACATGCCAGAGTTACGTCTACGAGCGGCCGCAAATGACCGGTGTTAACTATGATGTAAAGAGTCCGAGTCACTCAGGTGATCGGAATCCTCCGCGCGGACGAGTTGCTTAAGTCTATCAGAGGCCTTTAGGAACTCCAGGCAGGCTCGCCAAGTGCTCCTGTTGAAAATAAAGTCTTTGAGTGACCGCGGAGTGTACCCTAATTCTTCTGCACAGGTGGAAAGAAGGGGGAATCTAAGGGCATCAAGGCTGATGCACTCAAGCACGATGTGAGACAGAGTTTCTTCCCTGTCAGTGTCGCAGTAAGGGCAGGAAGGATCGTCAATGACGCCTATCCTGTGGGCGAAACTGTCCGTCCACGTGTGTCCCGATAGCAGGCCAACCACAATGTGCTCGCTAGGGACGATGTACGCATACCTTTTGTATAAAAGACTCATTGGAGTAAGGCCAAAGCGGGTGTGGATAGAAGGAGCTAGAGAGAGGAATCTGCTTTCCCATACTTCACGCGCCCGGCCGTAGATTGCCGATTTTTAAACGACAAAGGAGCGAGTTTGTAACAGCTTGGGTCAGCAGACTCAGCACCCCGTTTTGCGAGTGTGTCCGCAATGTCATTACCCACGTTCCCACTGTGGCCCTTGATTCATTGTATGGTGCCTCTGTTCCCATTGCGATTCAATCGCGAAATCAGTAGCAGAGCTCTGTCGATAAGGTAATTACCAGTCTTAGAGTTCAGAACTGACTTCACGACTGAGAGGTTGTCCAGGAAGAATCCTAAGGTTAGATGATTTGGTAAAGTGGTTGGGTTTTCAAGTGCCTTAACCAATCCAAGGGCTTCCGCCTGAAAGACAGAACAATGAGGGGACAGAACATGAGATTCACGTATTTCAGGTGCACAATCGAGACAAGAGAACCTGTACACGCCGGCGCCAACTCCATCTCTGGTTTTGGAACCATCTGTATAGTATGCCACGTGGAAGAAAAGAGCAGGAATATTACTGGGAGCGGAGTAATAGGGGGGGAGGTAAGAGAGAGGATGTGGAAAGGGAGGAGGCTCGAGTGGAATTTCAGCGTCAGCCAATCCATACTTTTACAGGTATAGCTCAGTTTTGCCGAGATTTCCAGATCGAGAGGAAGGACTCTAGAGAGGGAGATAAGAGCAGCGTTGCTGGTTGATCTGAAAGCTCTACAAGCTCTCACTAGGAAAGGCCTTTGAGCACTCAGTAGAACATTTAAGGAGCGTTGAGAAAGATTAGGAAACCATACCGCCGAGGCATAGGCATAGTCTGGTGTAGATATTTCTTCCTTATCTTACACACTGTAAGCTCTCTCTTTTGCTGTTGACTAGATGTCAATAAACTATTTTTAATTGTCAAATTGTCTCTACGACGAGCCGCTTTACGTCCATCCAGCAGACAACCAGCCATGTCACATCTACGCTGATCGTCTACAGCCTCTAGGACTTCTACTCCAGCCCACCAACGTCCAGTTAGGAGAGCGTCGCCTCACTCAGTCCATTGTACGCGCTTGTTCGGCGGTACATATACTACAATAGGAACGATACAGAGAAGATTAGCATGGCCCCTGCGCAAGGATGACACGCAAAATCGTGTAGCGTTCACTCAGTCCGTCTTTATACATCTGGATTCTCCTCTGTTTTACAGTAAAATGATGATGTTAAGGGACAAAATCTGACTATCACTTCCATGTGGATAGCCAACCTACGACAGCAGCTCTTCATCATGGAAACTTATGGAGAATGATGCTGTCTTTATGATTCGGAGTGAAATTCAAACTTCACCAGGATTTATTTATTTTTATATATCGAGATTTTTCACTCCATTCTTTTTTTTTTTTTTTTGCACATCAAAATTTAGATTTACATTGTAAGTCTCTGATTGTACGCTTTCTTGCAAATCTCAACTGCCATCTAGTGGAACGAAAAGAAACTAAATATCAATTATTTTTGTAACTAAAGGTTCCATCAACAGCCAGGATCTCGAGGTTAGAACTTCGTGCATGAGGGAAAAAGTAACTCTATTGAATAGTTTTACATAAAATGTTTTTCCCTCCTTCATCTTAATTTGATTTGCTCCCAAAAGACTTGTGTTAAAACCCAATATTTGTTCTTCTTCGCCACTATAAATATTAATGGAAGCTCGGAGCAAGAACTGTGGCAAAGAATATTAATAACTCCCTTCACAACTTTCTAAAAACTCAATAAACATTTTTTTCTCTTTTTTTATATCACATCCTTCACTCTGCTTCTTTTGGTTCGTCTTTAAGAACCGTGAATCTTTTTCAAATAATTTAGAATTTTGATATACATAGAGAATCGACATAAAGGATTTTTTTTTTATTTGATCAAAATATTTTCTATTTCGTTGATGAATTCTGCATTTTTGTGCGGGTTTATTTAAAGCGATTTTTTACAATTTCTAATCATATAAGAAATGAAATCATTTAAGCATGAATGTTTCCTTTTACACATAAATCAAACTTCTACTATCCTTACTGCGATGAAAAAAATATATTGGGAGGACTTGGCTGATCAGTGGTGAACTCTCCCAGTGATTTCCCCAATTTAATCTACCAGAACACTTCTTAGAGCTCTAATATTGTATTGGATGATTCTGGCTATATATGCTACACTGAAGGGTGGAATCTTAGAAATGGTATTTAAGTAAACTATGGACATGAAGTAACTCCGCCTTTGCCGGTCCCAAGCCCGGATGAAAAAGAGGAGGGGGAGCAGTAACAAGCTCGCTAAAAAACCTGGGCTCAGCTGGCCCGGCTGATAGTACCTTGTAGGGGCTCCTAATACAGGGATACAGGATGAGCAGCGTTTGTACTCCATGTTAGGAGCAGCTGCACATGGCGTCTGTTCCTCATGTCAGTGGCGGCCATTTCTTTTGGAGCTAAGTCGGCCTGCCACTGAGTAGTGCTCCCAGTCTTAATGACAAAGGCAGACGTATTCTACTTCACCCAGTCATGGTGGTTGTCAAACAGACACCATCAATGGTCACAACTTGATACCCTAATATGATTGAGTGGAGATAAGAAAGAAGAAGAAGAAGATGGACATAAGCTTTTAGAACAGTAGAATTACATATAAGTATACTTGTATAAATATTTGCATTGAGTAATGCTCTTCTAATCATGCAATTGCAAAGAGAGGATTCTCACTTTGTTAGTGGTGGACCAGCGGTGAAGTCTACAGAACTTCGAGGTTGTGTCTTGGTGTTTGATTGGAAGTAGGAATATAGGCATTGTGCTATCTCCCTAAAATATAGAAAGTCTATCTATCCTGTAAAAATAGGTCTAAAAACTAGTCTCCGTCTATTGACCGAGCTAGATTGGATAGAATTATACATAGACTTGTTTATTGTTTTGAAAATAGAGCAATCCATAAATAAATCTTTAATTGAAAAGGCATATATTGGATCAAAATATCATTTATTTTACCAATATTTCAGTTGGCTGAACGCCAACCTTTATCAAGGTGTTATAACATTTTAAAGTGTGTCAACAACAAACTCATTGAATCATCCCCATTGAATATGACAAAATATTTTTAAAACTTAATTCTGTTGACGTTATGTGGCGCTGAGTTTGTTGTTGACACATATTAAATATGTTATAATACCTTGATAAAGGTTGGCGTTCAGCCAACTGAAATATTGGTAAAATAAATGATATTTTGATCCAATATATGCCTTTTTAATTAAAGTCTTGTTTATAATGTTTCCTCTTATTATAAATCTTTTAACTTAGTGTGTTGTGTGTAACATTGATGGGGATGTTAATAAAACTGTTTATTTTTTTATTTTTAAAACATCTATTAACCGTCTCTTGCAAACTAACAGATTCCTAAGAAAATAAAATAATCAAGCACGAAAGTTATTTTTTCACACTTAAATCAAATATCTACTGTCCTTACTGCAGTGAAACAATATTATAAATAATAAAAGCCCACCCAATATTTTGTATAATTGCAGTAAGGATGGTAGATATTTGATTTATGTTTAAAAAGAAACATTTGTGATTAAATATTTTTTTTTATAGGGGGGGTCGGTGGAAGGATGGTCAAAACCGTTGGTTTTCGACCGCTACGACCCGGGTTCGATTCCCGCATTGGGCAATTTTTTTCTGATTAAAAAAAAAAAAAAAATGCTCCAATGGCCCCCGATTCTTTCAAAAGTCCAACCCCACCAGCGAGTGCAAGTAACCAAACTGGGCTCTGGCACATTTGTAAGTGCAAAGTCGAACTGCTTTTCACATGTGTAAACATGTGCTGCACTTACAGTAAAAGCAGTCGCCTTCTTCTACCCACCATGATTACAATGACCTGTACTACGTGTACTAGGGATAAGAAAAATAACATTTATATATAGATGGCGCGTTATTGCCCTGTAATTAACAGATTCGTGCCAGAAACAAAGCCACAACATCTGTTTTTGCATTTTCACAACCTCCACTTGGAGACCATGACTTTGTCAGTACAGGGGGCTGCTTTGATTTCACGAAATCGACAAGGGAATCATGAAATGATCAGATTCTGTCAAAGCTGTCTTTAGATACTGAACTGTGGCTAGGGGATAATTCTATGTCCCAAGTATTGCCGGGAAGAAATTGATCCATAAAAGCATAGGGAACCTCTCCCGTCGAAATAAACGTCAAAAAACTGACGCCATCTATTGACCGTCGCCGCAACTAGCGGCCTCGGGTCGGTGACAAAGCCACAACACCAGCTTTGGCAAACTGAGAAGCGTCCACCTAGAGACCATGGTTTCGGGCTAATGGCCCTCGTCAGTCTACCCAAGTATAGATGGAGATTTCTACGGGAAAGGTAGCCACACATCCCTTTTATATAATTTAGTAATATCAAAAATCAATATAGGGTTAAATTTCTTGCACCATTTCAATTTCTCTATCTTTCAAGCTAACATTCCCTTCAACAGGAGCACCTAGAAATATAACTTCCAGTTAACTATACACGCCGAAATGTAAATTTTATTTGGAAAATAAAAAGACATACATATTGGATTGAATAGAAGATTTATTTTTCAATATTTCGGTTGGCTGAACACGTCAACCTTTGTCAAGGCATTATTTTTTATTTAAACTTGAAATATGGATTGCTCTATTTTCAGAACGATTAAATTTTATATCAATATGATATCTGCCACCCCATTACCATCTCTCTTATATCTCACTATTATAAATGCAAGTTATTATTTTGTAAAGAAATCCATGCTCTACCTGAGATATTGGTAACACGATAGTTTCTACTGTAAGTACATATCGTTCTTTTTAGCGTGCAGTTTATCTAGAACACCGAGGGAACTCTCCATGCATGTACTGGCTAGTCACATTCAGATTATCTTGGCTTCTTCTTTCTTATCTCCACTCAATCATATTAGGGTATCAAGCTTGTAAAGTTGACAACCATCATGACTGGGTAAAGTAGAATGTGTCTACCTTTGTCATTAAGACTGGGAGCACTACTCAGTGGCAGACCGACTTAGCTCCAAAAGAAATGGCCGCCTCTGACATGAGGAACAGACGCCATGTGCAGCCGCTCCTAACATGGAGTACAAACGCTGCTCATCCTGTATCCCTGGATTAGGAGCCCTTACAGGGTACTATCAGCTGGGCCAGCTGAGCCCAGGTTTTTTAATGAGCTTGTTACTGCTCCCCCTCCTCTTTTCATCCGGGCTTGGGACCGGAAAAGGCGGAGTTAGATTATCTTGTTATTATTGTCTCGAATTCAAATCCAATAGTTCTCAGATAGAACCAGGCATGTGATGAACGCTACAATACTCAGGCAGCCAAGGTAGAAAAGATCCCCTGAGAAAAGATTATCTTGTCCCGAAATCTGGTTGGAATGGTTCAAGGATCAGAAATACTTTTTTTAAATATTATCTCCGTTCCAGGCTTTGTCATCGACCCGAGGCCGCTAGTTGCGGCGACAGTAATAGATGGCGTCAGTTTTTGACGGGAGAGGCGCCCTATGCTACTATGGATCAATTTCCTCTAGTACACGCCGTACAGGCCATGATAATCATGGTAGGTAGAAGTTAGCGACTTCTTTTACTGTAAGTGCACCACATGTCTACACATGTGATAAGCAGTTCGACTTTTGCACTTACAAATGAACCAGAGCCCCATTTGGTTACTTGCACTCACTGGTGGGTTGGAATTTTGCAAGAATCGGGGGCCATTGGAGCATTTTTTTAATCAGAAAAAAGTGTCCAATGCGGGATTCGATCCCGGGTCGTAGCGGTCGAAAACCAAAGATTCAGACCATCCTTCCCCCGACCCCCCAGGATCAGAAAGTAGGCTTTCTTTATCGGAAAAACGGTGTTTCTAGAGGAGAGGAAACTGAATTCCGTCGTGAAGTAGACGACAATCAATAGACCATCCACGTAGTTTTGTTTTGGTAAATTTAAAAACTATGTTAGACATAGTTGGAGAAGAACTTTGTTCTGAAGAAAATTCAGACAAATTCAGTCTCCAGTTGGAATATATCGATCCATAGTAATGCTATTTCAG
This sequence comes from Cordylochernes scorpioides, assembly GCA_030710605.1. Taxonomy (NCBI): domain Eukaryota; kingdom Metazoa; phylum Arthropoda; class Arachnida; order Pseudoscorpiones; family Chernetidae; genus Cordylochernes; species Cordylochernes scorpioides. The sequence continues at coordinate 102,327,027 of CP092867.1, forward strand.
CACTTCACCAACTTTGTTTGTTTGCCAGTGGTGTTATATGGATCGTTCTCTGGAGATCCTCACAAGGAATATTTTATGTTTTGTAAACCAATAAATATATAATATTATGACCAGGAGCACATGTGCTTTACAGATGGCAGAGCGCCATATTTTAATATCAACACCTGACCTTTTTATTTTTCTCTTATTTTTTTTTTCATATAATATTATATAGTTACAAACAGGGTAATAAAACATCACACAAAATTGCATTTGATGCTGTTATATATCAATTTTCTCGATATCAATTCTGATATTTGGGTGCTCTCGAGACACATCTCATGGCAAACTCCGGCTGGGCTACTGCAGATTTCCAAAACAGACCTGCGGGGGAGGCAATCAGTCCGTTAAACTTATAAAAACATTATTAAAATTGGCATATCCTGACCAGGAGCACCTGTGCTTTACAGAAGGCAGAGCGCCATCTGGTGAAACAGAAATCAACTAAACATTGATTTAGCCTGTTCCCTGATATTTGGCCAACCCAATTTCTTGATAAATCAAGAAAAGCTATCCACGAACGCGTTTCGCGCTTTTGGCGCTCGTCAGCGTTTTAATATTGATTTCAACACCTGATCTTTTTATCTTTTATTTTTTTCTTTCGTTTTTTCATATAAAAACATTTTTCAGATAACTGACAGGCTCGAAAATATAAATGATTGTAAACTACTTGGGCAAAAGAGGCTCAAAAGTTATGCGAGAGGCTATTTGTGTGGAGACGGCTAACGTGTCTTCTACTTGTTTCTAGTCTGGTGAGTTTGAGTCCTGGGCCTTAACTACCCTATTGAACCTGCCCCTCGTTGGCCTTTGCAGGTTCGAGGCGACTCCATCGCTTCGAGCTCCCTCAAGGTGGGTCGGAGTGCGAGCCCGAGACATGACGGGCCTTGATCCGCCGCTCAATACCAGGACGACAAGGAGTGTCCACGAGGACGCAGCTGCCCTTGGATCATTTTGCCAGCGGCTGCTAAACGAGAATGCTAGGAGCGATTACCAGGAGAGGTCCTTGGAGGAAGCCGTGGTGCTGCGCGGGACAGCTACTCCGTTCCTGTGCATATGTACACATACGGCGCGACGCATGCTAGAGCCTCCCCGCCTGGTCGCCGTTCCCACCTCACAGTATCTCCGGCACTGGGCGCCTGTGGTCGACGTGATTTCTACCAGTGTGCCCTTCTCATCTCGCTGCTCCTTCGGGGGCCATGTGGCGGACATCGCTCTGCGGTTGGCCCTGCACGCCCTGCCTCACCCGACGCACCTGACGTCGAGTCAGCCTGTCTGCATCGCCTGCGGCTCCAGCGACCTGTCGTACTTTTTGGTGCTATGTTCCGCACATTTGTCATTGATGTGCTCAGCCAAGATGCTGATATTTATTCGAGTAAATTCCTATAATTTGACGTACGAGTTTGTTTGTTTGTGTGTTTTTCTCCATCATGATTGTGTACTCTTTGCTTACCTTGTTACAGTTTAATGGGGTTGATAGCAAGTTTTTCATTCAGGAAGTCGAGCTTAAAGAATGTGTAGACAATTGGGATGCTAAGGTCAAAGCACTGCTCATGTTCGAGGCTCTCCCTGCTGAAGTTAGGTTGAGCTTAGAGGAGATGGGCATCCGTAAGGATATCAGAGAGTTTCGAATATATCGTTAGTAAACTGAACATATTGTATTCCAAGAAAGTAAATGATATTAAGGAATGCTTTAAACTGATAGAGGGTCATAAACAGCGTGTAGGGGAAAGTGCTATGTTTGTCAAGGAAAGATTCCTGGCCATTAAAGATAAAATAGAGAAGAGATTTGACGCGGAACCCTAGTGTTTAAATTCTCTTGGAGAATATGCTCGATAAGTATAAAGAGGCTATAGATGGAAAATTTGCCTGGAGGAAATTGATCCATAGAAGCATAGGGCGCCTCTCCCGTATAAATAAACGTCAAAACTTGACGCCATCTATTGACTGTCGCCGCAACTAGCGGCCTCGGGTCGGTGACAAAGCCACAGCACCAGCTTTGACAAACTGAGAAGCCTCCAGTGGAGGTCAAAGCTGGTGTTGTGGCTTTGTCACCGACCCGAGGCCGCTAGTTTGCGGCGACGGTCAATAGATGGCGTCAGGTTTTGACGTTTATTTTGACAGGAGAGGCGCCCTATGCTTCTATAAAGAGGATGTTGTTCTCCCAGAGAGGTTCAATCAATAGACAAGGCAGTCAGTGTCATGGCCACGGGAGATAGCATAGAACATCACAGTAGCTTTATGAAAAGGTTATATTCTCATTGGAAAGTTATCAAGAAATAAAAAAAAAACTTAATAATAAAGAAACATAATGACAGTGTAGGTAGAATGAAGACGAAAATTATCAGTGTTTAAGAACATTAAAGGTGAGGTAGAGGACTGAATAAATTGCTAAGCGAAATCAGAGAAAGTCCACCTGAGTATAGGTTAGGACATATAGCCAGTGATTGCTCAAGTCATGGCTTTAGTTAGAGCTGAGAGTGTAAACATACGGTCGAATGGTAGCTATCATTTTGTAAATCTGATAATATTTATTATAAACACCAATATGTGGCAACTGTAATATGATACAGCAAGCCAAGTTAATATCAATGATTCAAAAAAGGGTAAGATCTTAAACAAGAATTGGAACGAGAGAGATACACTTAAAAATGAAAGGATTTAAAAGCACGAATGTTTCTTTTATACATAATACAAAATTTTACTGCCCTTACTGCGATAAAAAAAATATATTGGGAGGGCTTGGCTCATCAGTGGTGAAGCCAAGCCCTCCCAATATATTTTTTTATCGCAGTAAGAGCAGTAGAAGTTTGTATTATGTATAAAAGAAACATTCGTGCTTTTAAATCCTTTCATTTTATATGTATAGATGGCGCGGTATTGCTTTGTGTTAATTTACACTTAAAAATGTATACGTATAATGTTAAAACCTGTAGAGTTGGCAACAAGACCAGCAGCGAGCTGGGAGAGATAAACTTCTGGTTAATGCCGCTCGGAGATAAGGGCTACGTCGGGATTCTGAGAATCAATGGCATAAGGAGATCGAATGTTCAGTTGCTTCCTATACGGAAACGCTGCAATAGGATTTCCTTGAAACCAGAAGACCGAGATTATGTAGATCTAAGATGCGAGGTCTCTTGAGATCAAATCAGTGGTTTATCACTCATTTCAAGCAGCTTAATCAATGATGTAAATTGAAAATAGGCTGTTGACACCTACTAAGCTTAACACGTACTGTGTGTGGCGTTGATTCTATTGATAGTTTTAGAAAGCCTACTTGGGTCGAGACATGTTAAGGACGATGCAGAGAGTCAAGAAAACTCTTAGAAAGTCAAAGTCAGGTAATTCTGAGAAGCTTATTATGAATCCTAAGTCAAATCATACCAGAAGTTTCGATAAAGGAGACCTAGCAATGCTAGTTGTTCCTAAGAAAAAAAAAAGGTTATTCTAATTTCTATGAATCTTTCCATGTGGAAGCCAGAGTCTCCGTTGTCAAAGTACGAGCGGACAACATGCACAATAAGAAGGTTCTGCATATGATGAAAACGTTTAGAGATAGACGCTAAGAATGCTTACTGCCCTTAGAATTGAGAGAAGTGGGATGGAAGAGTAGGTTAGTTCATTCGCTATTGTAGTATCTGTCGATTCTTCATGTCTTTTCTACAAGCCCAGCCTGGCCTAGGTGAGAGATTTTTGTTCTCTCATTAAACTCTGGCTTCCAGAGCGTATTTAAGGAAAGGACCTAAGATATTTCACAGTAAATTATGCAGGATTTATTTTTTGGAAGTTTTTTTTACGACATAAAGATGGAAGTTATCATCAAGGAAAGACCTGGAAGCCTACTTCTCCTTTCTTTAATGTTATTATTATTATTATTATTATAACATTGGGCGCTTTTCCCTCCCGACAGCGGGAGGTTTCCTTACGGAACATATTTAGGTTGGATACTCTGTCAGAATCATCGAAGGGCCAGAGCTAGGTGAAATTAGTGGAGTCACGAAGCTATCTGACTGCCCCTATCATGTTTTCATGTTTTGTCCCGCGATAAGTTCCTTATTGTGGCTGATAACTGTGTCACTTGTCAGTTGATGTCACCAGCTTAGGTTGCGTCTTTGTTTGTGGTGATTCTAAGTAATGGGAGCTATCGATAGATCAATATGGAATCTTAATATAACACGGAGCTGCGCACCAGATTCCACGCAGCCCTACTTTGACCAATAGGATTCTAGAATAATTGTTGAGATGAAGAGATCACAACCACAATCCGAACTCTGAGAAGTTGTGTTGTCCCAATTAACGCATGGCCTTCACACACCGACCTTCCGCGAGTACACCTCCACATGTAGGTCAGCGGCCTTCCTTTCTAGGCTCGCCTTTCCCCGCATGTGTCGCCTTGACATCCCGAGTCTCCAGTGCCTACCACACGTAGCATACAACTGTACAATCTCTTATTTTATACATTTTACTTTTAAATAATGAACTCTAAAATATTTTTATCTCCCGTGTAGTTGGCTCTCTAAGAACCTGGGTTATAAATATATCTCTATTTTTACCCTTTCTTTAAAATATAAACTAGGCAGAATATAAACACAAATATAAATGATAAAGTCAATAATAACATATACAGAATTAAAACTAACAAATTATTTTAGTTAATTAGAAAATAATGCAATTACTTATTTACAAGTTTACACTTTTGGTTTCTAGCGCTCTTTTACTGGTCTCTGCTATAAATACAGTTAAACCTGTCTATAACGCCACCTCTAAATAGCGCCTTCCTCTCTATAGCGCCCGACCTTAAAAATTAAATAGTAAACATTTTACATTAAAAGTGACCTGTCTATAGCACCCCCTCTCTATAGCACCCTATTTTGGTAAGTCCCAATAGGGGGGCGATATAGACAGGTTTAACTGTACAATAAAATAGTTTTCCATTTTTGGGTTCATGTTAATACTGAATTGTATATAGTACTTGATTTATGTTCAATTAAAACTATTGTTATACTGGGAGATTCCTGTATGGGGCTTTATCCCTAATAAAGGTTTGTATGTGTTGTTGTATGTGTGCGCGTGTGTGTATGTGTGTGTGTTGTTGTATGTGTGCGTGTGCGTGTATTGTTGTGTGTGTGCGTGTGTGTGTATTGTTGTGTGTGTGCGTGTGTGTGTGCTATAAACACAACATATACAGAAGTAAAGGATGTCGCTAGAAGACGTAACGGAGGGTTTCCGTGACGAGGTGGTTTATGTTTTCCTGGAAACCTACCACCTGCTCAGCACGTGGTCTTGCAGGTCCCTCGGAAACTGTGGAGGCGTTGTACATTGTTTGGGGAGTCTATCTTGGCTCCGTGTACACGTACACGTGTTCTCTCTCGTGGCGTATACATGTTATATGTTCCTATCCCTGGACACTTTTATTTTTACCTTTATCATTACTCTTCACAATTCATCCTTTCATATCTCATCTTTAAGATTAGAAATAATCGTTATTTCTCCTTAAAATAAATTTTGATTTTTCATAGAAAAGAAACACATGCGGGATAATTGTCAAATGTCGTTTTACAATCACAAGCCGCATTATATTGTATTGTATAGAATTATTTTCTTTCTTTTACAATTATATTTTCTCCTCTACATCAAACAACTCTGTACTGATGGCCGCCAGATGTCGCGGCTTTCCCTATATAGAGATATTAATACAGTAGAACTTGGATAATTCGAACTTCTTTAATTCGAAAACCTCTTTAATTCGAATATTTATCTTGGTCCCTAGAATTTCCTATATAAATAATTTAACATCTTCAATTCGAATTTTTGGATAATTCGAATTTTTTTATGGTCCCTTGGGGTTCGAATTATCCAAGTTCGACTGTATTAATATTTTCCCGATATAATTTTGTAGCTGATAATCAAACATGATACAGCAATATCGTCATCATCATTTTCTGAATAAAAATATATAGTTTTAATAATTGATTTATATATTTTTTAAAATAGCCTATCGTCTTCCCCGTATTTTTTTACCTATGTATGGAAATTTTGGTTTGAATTAGTGAACTACTGCGAATTTGTATACCGGACATACAGACAGACATACAAACATTCCTTTATATATATAGAGATATATATATTTTTTATAATCATTACAAAACATTATAGAAAAATTATATATTTATATACTATATGAAATAAAAATAATTTTAAAAATCGGAAAAAGAAGTTTACATTTTTTATTGCTCTTTTGTTCTTTACGATTCAAGAATGTTCGTTGCCGCAGTTTTTTTTTTTTGGACAAGCGCATGATCTGTAAAAGCCGATTTGGTTCGGTTGTTAAATCTTGCTGTTAAACATTTAAATATTTATTGATGCATTCAAAATATTCACTTCAAAAATACGTAATAACATAAATTTAATTATACTAATGTTTTTGTGTGCTTCAGCGACTTGCCACTGGCCCACCGCTACTGGTCCAACAGCGCCTTTCGCCCTGTCATCCGAGAGGTGTTCTCCATCATCGGGCGGCCGCCGGACCTGCAGTCCTGGATCTTTCCAGTTGGTCTCGAGGACCACGACATCACCATCTCCTCAGCGGTAAAGCACAAGATCTACGTATTCTTTGTAGATCGCGAAATGCATGGTGTCACTGGAGACCCGCTGGCGTTCTTCCATCAAATTCTACGGCGTCAAAAGCGCCATGCACATATACATTGTATATAGGTGTATGTGATATCTTGGGACCTCTGGGACCAGTGTTACCTGATGCTAGACGAACCTCGATGTCAACTCTACCGTGCAGTCGTGGTGGAAGGCGACACAGCTGGGCCAAAGGTGAAATAAACAAACAGAGATTCCACTAAGAAGTGTCTGAACGTCAAGAAGGAATGGGACGAGGAGATTTCTGGCAGGAAAGGGTTTACCTCTATCGGAGCGTCCTGCGGAGACTGGGGCTGAAACAAAGACTAACTAAGGACTGCATAACTGAGGCTCGGGGCCTCCTTTTATAGCTGAGCTGGGTCCATGCAGGTCACTGCCCTTTTCTGACGTAAACAGGGGGGAAGTTACATAATCCAGGAGGGAACGACCTCGTAAAAATTGGACTGGGCTCGCTAGGCCTGTTCTCCTATTCTCACCTAAGCCTGATTAGTTTTAACCTCAATTTTCTCCTGTTATTCTCCATTCCTTCTATCTGTACAGTTGCTATACTTTATTAGAGTCTTACGCGGTACAGAATGATATTATGTCATGCTTTATATTTGCAGTAAATAACAAGTTATATACAATTACGTGGTGGAACATGTGGTAGTATATATCTGGATTATTTACAACAATTCCAGGGTCTTAAATCATCACATGTATATATCTAATTATTTTAAAATATTCATTATCATCATTGTGTAAATTACTCATTGCCCTTCCTTAGTGTGTACTGTGTATGTATAATTCTTCTCAATGTATAATTTTCTTACAACATAAACCTTAGATTATTAAAACATTGGATCAGTAAACATGAGGGCAACCATTTCGTTCAATTACATTACTTTATTTTTCATATAACATTTTTGTAAACAAAAAAGGTGATGATGATAAATTCAATGAATATTTACACAATCATAAAAAAATTGTATTAAACCTTTATATAAACATAAATATTCTAACTAAATTAAACAGTGTACTTATGCATGTATTGACAGGATGCAAATAAAATGATGTTGTCTATCACTCCCTCTCTCTCAGTAATACAAAACAGTTCCCTTTAAATTCTATTAGAAGAGTTGCCAAGAATGTGGAATGAAAAGTATAATAATGAATGGAAGTATAAAGGATTGCAGAGATTATGGACTGAAAAGTAAAGGGTTGTAGAGTTCAGGTGTGGGTGAGACATATTGTAGAGTCCAGGTGTGGGTGAGACATGTTGTAGAATCCACAGATGTGAGACACGTTGTAGAGTCCACAGATGTGAAACATGTTGTAGAGTCCAGGTGTAGGTGAGACATGTTGTTGAGTCCAGGTGTGGGTGAGACATGTTGTAAAATCCACAGATGTGAGACACGTTGTTGAGTCCACAGATGTAGTGAGATATGTTGTAGAGTCCACAGATGTGAGACATGTTGTAGAGTCCAGGTGTAGGTGAGACATGTTGTAGAGTCCACAGATGTAGTGAGATATGTTGTAGAGTCCACACATGTAGCGAGACATGTTGTAGAGTCCACATATGTGAACATGTTGTAGAGTCCACAGATGTGAAACATGTTGTAGAGTCCAGGTGTAGGTGAGACATGTTGTAGAGTCCACAGATGTAGTGAGATATGTTGTAGAGTCCACAGATGTAGTGAGACATGTTGTAGAGTCCACAGATGTGAAACATGTTGTAGAGTCCACAGATGTGAGACATGTTGTAGAGTCCACAGATGTGAGACATGTTGTAGAGTACACATATGTGAACATGTTGTAGAGTCCACAGATGTGAAACATGTTGTAGAGTCCAGGTGTAGGTGAGACATGTTGTAGAGTCCACAGATGTAGTGAGATATGTTGTAGAGTCCACAGATGTGAGACATGTTGTAGAGTCCACAGATGTGAGACACGTTGTTGAGTCCACAGATGTAGTGAGACATGTTGTAGAGTCCACAGATGTAGTGAGACATGTTGTAGAGTCCACAGATGTAGTGAGACATGTTGTAGAGTCCACAGATGTAGTGAGACATGTTATAGAGTCCACAGATGTAGTGAGACATGTTGTAGAGTCCACAGATGTGAGACACGTTGTTGAGTCCACAGATGTAGTGAGACATGTTGTAGAGTCCACAGATGTGAGACACGTTGTTGAGTCCACAGATGTAGTGAGACATGTTGTAGAGTCCACAGATGTAGTGAGACATGTTGTAGAGTCCACAGATGTAGTGAGACATGTTGTAGAGTCCACAGATGTAGTGAGACATGTTATAGAGTCCACAGATGTAGTGAGACATGTTGTAGAGTCCACAGATGTAGTGAGACATGTTGTAGAGTCCACAGATGTAGTGAGACATGTTGTAGAGTCCACAGATGTAGTGAGACATGTTGTAGAGTCCACAGATGTAGTGAGACATGTTGTAGAGTCCACAGATGTGAGACACGTTGTTGAGTCCACAGATGTAGTGAGACATGTTGTAGAGTCCACAGATGTAGTGAGACATGTTGTAGAGTCCACAGATGTAGTGAGACATGTTGTAGAGTCCACAGATGTAGTGAGACATGTTGTAGAGTCCACAGATGTAGTGAGACATGTTGTAGAGTCCACAGATGTAGTGAGACATGTTGTAGAGTCCACAGATGTAGTGAGACATGTTGTAGAGTCCACAGATGTAGTGAGACATGTTGTAGAGTCCACAGATGTGAGACATGTTGTAGAGTCCACAGATGTAGTGAGACATGTTGTAGAGTCCACAGATGTAGTGAGACATGTTGTAGAGTCCACAGATGTAGTGAGACATGTTGTAGAGTCCACAGATGTAGTGAGACATGTTATAGAGTCCACAGATGTAGTGAGACATGTTGTAGAGTCCACAGATGTAGTGAGACATGTTGTAGAGTCCACAGATGTAGTGAGACATGTTGTAGAGTCCACAGATGTAGTGAGACATGTTGTAGAGTCCACAGATGTAGTGAGACATGTTGTAGAGTCCACAGATGTAGTGAGACATGTTGTAGAGTCCACAGATGTAGTGAGACATGTTGTAGAGTCCACAGATGTAGTGAGACATGTTGTAGAGTCCACAGATGTAGTGAGACATGTTGTAGAGTCCACAGATGTAGTGAGACATGTTGTAGAGTCCACAGATGTAGTGAGACATGTTATAGAGTCCACAGATGTGAGACATGTTGTAGAGTCCACAGATGTAGTGAGACATGTTGTAGAGTCCACAGATGTAGTGAGACATGTTGTAGAGTCCACAGATGTAGTGAGACATGTTGTAGAGTCCACAGATGTAGTGAGACATGTTGTAGAGTCCACAGATGTAGTGAGACATGTTGTAGAGTCCACAGATGTAGTGAGACATGTTGTAGAGTCCACAGATGTAGTGAGACATGTTGTAGAGTCCACAGATGTGAGACATGTTATAGAGTCCACAGATGTGAGACATGTTGTAGAGTCCACAGATGTAGTGAGGCATGTTGTAGAGTCCACAGATGTAGTGAGACATGTTGTAGAGTCCACAGATGTAGTGAGACATGTTGTAGAGTCCACAGATGTAGTGAGACATGTTGTAGAGTCCACAGATGTAGTGAGACATGTTGTAGAGTCCACAGATGTGAGACATGTTATAGAGTCCACAGATGTGAGACATGTTGTAGAGTCCACAGATGTAGTGAGACATGTTGTAGAGTCCACAGATGTAGTGAGACATGTTGTAGAGTCCACAGATGTAGTGAGACATGTTGTAAAGTCCACAGATGTAGTGAGACATGTTGTAGAGTCCACAGATGTAGTGAGACAAGCCAGTAATTAGGGAGATTGACGAGTCTACCTGCGGCGGCCTACATACCAGCGAACAACCAGAGCGAGGAGTGTCGGGCGTTCTTCCAACTGGACGGAATGTTTCCAATGCTCCTTTGTTTGACAGCTCTCTGGGACTTCTAAATCTGTATCTGTCCCACGAACATCTGTACCTGGCGCACATGTGACCTTTACTACAATGCCCTCAGTCTAGTCTTCCTCTTTGTGCTTCTCTGCTAACAGCCAAAACTCTTCAAAACAACTACAGTAGGTACATTTACAGAACGGCCGGATGCCCCTATAGACTTGTACAATATAAACAGGCTTTGGACTTCCTTCCATCATCCCAACTAGGAGCTGTTTATCCGCTCTCACTTTCGGGTTGTTTGGTTCTCGATGCTTCAACATAACCCAATTGTTTCTTATTTGGTAATCCATTTATAAAAAATTGGAATAGCCGCTCTTAAGATCCATTCAGATTATCTCACATTTCACATAATGCATATTTGAACTAATAAATACTTTTATATGTTAATAAAAAGTATGAATATTTTTATTTTAAATCCCACATATGTTTAGATACACGGTAGGATCAAAAAGTTCCCGAACTTTAAAAAAAAATTAAATATAAACAACTTTTGAAAAATGTAAAATGAATTTTACTGTAAAGAACAAAGCCTATAAACTATAATTTAATTTAGCAACGCCAATAAATGCGCATGCGTAGTTTTCATTTAGGCATATTTTTGTTGTAAGCATTTAGCTCGCGTCGGTTTCTGCAATGTCATCATTTGGGCAAAGGGCGAATATTAAATTTTGTGTAAAATTAAAAAGGTCTTTCACAGAGACATTAGCATTAATGAATGAAGCCTTTGAAGACGAAAAATTGTCACGAACGCAAGTTTCTTTCTGGTATAATTCAAGGTCAGGTCGGCCATTGACGTCAACAACGGATCGCAATATTGGACAGGTACGTGATTTAATTGTTGCTGATAGAAAAATTACTATTGATAATATATCAGAAATACTTGGAATTTCGTATGGTAGTTGCCAAAAAATTATTGGTGAAAATTTAAACATGAAAAAACTTTGTGGTTATTTTGTCCCACGAAATTTAACAGATCAACAAAGAGAAACCAGATTATCAATTTGCAAAGATTTAATTGAAACTGCAAATAATGTTTCTGATATTTTACAAACAATAATAACTGGAGATGAAACATGGTGCTTTAATTTTGATCCACAAACCAAAAAAACAATCACTCGAATGGCACACACCAAGTTCTCTTAGGAAGAAGCAAGTTCGTCTGGACAAGTCCAAAGGAAAGGTAATGCTTGTAGTGTTTTCGATTATCAAGGACTTGTTATTATTAATATATTAAAGATGAGGGTTACTATTAATAAACAGGCATACAAAGAAATACTTGTGCGCCTTCGTGATGTGATAAGAAGAAAAAGAAACCAACTCTTTCATTTTATTGAAGAAGTCTAAAGCTTTCAGCCATCTCTGCCCTTCAACAGGAGAACATAAATTTGAAGGGCAGAGATGGCCGAAAGCTTGAAACTTCTTCAATAAAATAAAAAGAAACTCATATCCAGAAACCTTTTAATTATTTAATGTCCAGGAGATTTAAATCAATTGACAGTGATTATGTATAAAGCCAAATTTTCTGAAATTTTGATCTATAAGTACAAAATTTTATCCAGTACACAGGATGGGACATGTATGCAGAGAGTGAAGTAGGGAGTTATGCAACACGTCAAGTTAACAGAGACACGGTAGTGCGCCCAATTAGAACAAAGAGTTGTAGACAAAGCCACGCCGGCCTTGAAGCCGCCGCTGGGATCACAAAGACCCGCTGAATGGTGGACAAACGGATTGCAGCAGACACCCAGCAATGTCATGGCCAATTAGAATCTGCGTTGGTTTTGTTGGTCAGGTGGTACACCGTCGACAACCTTGAACCGGGAACGAACCCGCATCAAGCGTTTCTTTCTTCTTTATAAAAATCGCTTCAAAGATCCCCGAATTTTACATAAATCTAACCCCTTAATGGGTCTTTGACACCTTGTAAGTTAAAAACCCAGACTACTTTATATATACATGTGGGGCATATGTACACCTTGTACATGTGGGGCAGTAAAAACATTCGAAAACCACACCTTGATTATGTATACTTGGGACATGTAGAGAAAGAAACATTCATATCAGACATCGCGCACCTTGTTTTGATAATTTATAACAACTAGTTGTTTTGAAATGTCTCAGAATATTACAATTGCAAAAAATTCTAGTAATTCTGTGACTCTTGCAGATATGTGAAATTTCTCTCTTTAGTGAATATTCTCTCAGAAATGTTTATAGAGTATGGTATAATCCTCTCAGGCTTCTATGTCGAGCTATCACCAGGATAACTCAGTCTCCTGCCTCAATCAACTTCGACAATCCCAGTGTACGTACTCGAGGTGCTTTGACCGACTACTTGATCGGAGTAGATTCATTGTTGCGTTAAATCGGGGTATTGTAATTCCCCACTATTCTAAAATTGGTACGGATGTCTAGATTATATATATGTGTGTGTGTCTGTTATATAAAAATTACTTAATTTAAAATTTATAATTTCTATAATCAAATTACTCTGTTTATATCGACCGCCAAAGGTCGCCGCTTTTCATATATAAAACAAATTGTTGTTGTTTCCTGTTGGCTGGCTCAAATCTTTTGTACATATGTAAATAAGTCGTTTGTTTTATTTATTCTATTCGCCTTAAGTCAGTCAGTACTTTATCAAATTCTTTTTAATCTATTCCATAAGCTCAATTAAAGCTAATTCTGATCTAAACTATTATTATTATTATTACCACGACTGCGATATCAAAAACCATATTCATGTATCAAGCAAATGATCAATAATTCTCTATATCAATCAGAAAGTAATAATTCTATAAATAATATATTTTTTAAAATAGCAGAAAATCTTTTAAATAATATATATATATTTTTCACAAATGTTGTTGTGTTTCTTATTATTGTAATAACACATCGACTTCATTAGTGGTCTCAACAGTGGGATAATACTTTTAGGATTTTATAATAAATGGGATACTTGGATCTCTGTTAAGGAAAAAGAATGTTTTTTTTCCTTAACAGAGATCCAGGGACGCCCTTTTTATATATAAATATATTCAAAGGATCGCCTTTTGACTCAAACTTTTAGGATCGTTTCTGAAGATCCAGTTTGGAAGCCCGGATACATTCAAGGAGAAGTTGGGGAGTAACGTTTTATTTGAATGTTAGGGATGTTTTTGTCTTCTACTTGAATCTAGAGGTCGCTCCTCTGCGTGAAAGGGACCCGGGTTACCATGATCTTACTCTGGAGAACTTCCAAGTAGAAAACATTAAGAAGTCCTGAAGTTTCCAGTTCTGGGTGAAGATAGAAACCATTGACGACGATTCTAACAGCGGGATGGCCACCTGGTTGATCCTAGTCATCTTAAATCAAACTCCTTGTGTATATCAAAGTCTCTTCTTAGAAGACCATCTCCGCTTTACAAGTTTATGAGAACATTGCTTAAGAAACACCGTTAATTCGTGCTTGCGATTTCATGAGGTTCTTTCTAAACCAAAGAAATCAAAAGCTGGAAATTATAAACATGTTTGGAACAGATGCATCATTATCAGATTTGGTTAAGAATATCAAGTGAGAGTTTTTTTCTTAGCCGCAGTACACCATTTTCATTACGTATTAAATATTCAGTATATTAAATCTGGTCTCTGTACGTGTCTATCCACAGATGACACACGCCAGATCGCTTCTTCATTAGCTTCAATTATTGTTCACTTAGTAAAAACGATCAGTAGGCAGTAACTGTAGTAAGGTCATCAACAGTTTTCTTCAAACGGTCCATTGCTGTGAAATCTTTTAAATATTTGGAAGTAAATGTATTGCTCAGGATTCTTCCGTCCAGACATCCGTTGCAAGGCCCGAGTAGGTGACCATAAGCACATATATAATTGTAAACATTACGACAAGGCCGCACTCAGCGTTCGGAAGATAATAATGGATTAGCTGAAATGATTTCGTCGTGGTCCATTTGGATGAGGAAAGCGAAGGCTATAGAACGCGGCTGACTCCCCACTCGTCTTTTCAGTGACACGCTAACCTTGACGTGGTGGAATTTGTGGCCACTGGACATGCGTCGGACCTGGAAGCTGTTGTTGGTTTCTGTGCTGCCTGAAGTAAAGAGGCTCTATCTGTGCTTCGTTTCTGCGGTAAATCTGTATAAGAATAGTGTTCTTAATACATTTGTGTGTAAACATTACTTATATCCGTATCTACTTGTCTTACATGCATATACATATAGAGGTGGGTATCTGTCTTCTGATCCATCCTATTTACATATTTAAATTGACCGGTGTCCAACCGGTGAAAATCCTATCCAAGATAATATGCTTAAATACAACTGCCCTGACTACATATGTTTAGAAACGACAAAAACAGCTAGAAAAGCTTTTCATCAAGTAGAGCTTCCATATTAATGAATTCACTCTCGTTTGGATCACGGTAGAAAATCTAATTTGGGTATTTCGGCCACTCAATGAGAATTGTATTTACCAATGGTCGGGGGCAAAGATCGACTGAAGTATTGGACGAGGTGTGACGCACGGCGAGATCCCGGGAAGGAGGCGATGACGACAGATCGACGGAGCTTCAACGGCCGCAGCGACAAAGACGGCGTTCAGCATGTTGGCCACCTTCCCAGGACTTCTCTGGACTGGCAGAATTCCGGGAAAGACTCGGTTTTTAACAGTATACGCTTGTATTCAAAAACTAAGCAATCTCCCATGTAGATAAGAGCGCGCACGCCCTCGCAGTTGGAGATAGAGAGTTCATAACATTCTTCTGATGTTCTATCTCTCAACTAGAGATGTCTACACTCGGGTCGCAAGGTTGTGGTCACAAGGCTAACAAGAGAAAATGTCACAATTTAGATATGCTTGAAGCAAATCCCGATATCCCCTTTTGTATCAAGATTTATTGATAAGGATAAAAGAGGGGTGGTTCGCAACTTCCATAAACCACATTCTCTTACTACACCACGTGTTGCTGCAATCAACCACTCTTTTATCTAATGTAGCAACGTCTTGTTATTTACACAGCCTCCTCGTCTGATCGGTCGGCGCCCATAGATTATTCTATCTCCCCTAAATCACACATACAGCTTTATCAGGACCCACAGTCTTATACAGATTCACCACAGTAAGGAAGCATAGATGGAGCTCCTATACTCCAGGCAGCGCAGAGACCAACAGCCTCCAGGTTCGACGCATGTCCAGTGGCCACACCGTGCATAGGTTAGCGTATCACTGAAAAGGCGAGTGTGGAATCAGTCGCATTTTAGTCTTCGCTTTCCTATCCAAATGGATCACGACATTCGGCGATTCTATTAATCTCATCCGAACGGTGACACCTGGAAAGAATTGAATATACTTCCAATATGAAAAACACAATAGAAAAAATAAAAGATAAGTGGGTCAGGTGTTGATATTAAAAATAAAGGAAGCATATCCTGACCAGGAGCACATGTGCTTTACAGAAGGCTCTCTGTTGACGTTCTGATGATGGCGCTCTGCTTTCTGTAAAACTTCCAATATGTAAACCCAAATATACTTCCCAGTCGATATTTCACCACGGTAAATACCACGCTGAAAATTTTCCTTCAAATTCACAAAGATAGAGGAATACTTCTTTTTTTAATCAGACGGTTTATATATAAAATAGTGCTAAAATAAGTAGCAATATGCATAAAAGATGGTAGATGCTCCTCTCCGCGTCAGCTGAATTTATTGCCAACATTTTTTTTTTAAATCTACTTTGCCCATAATTTTCTACCTGATACATATAAGAATCAAAGGTTATTTAATTTCGTGTGTAGCCCATTTAACTATAGACCAGACAGGTTATAATCCTAACTGAATCGATTTTTGTTTTAAATCCCTAGATGTACGGCTGACATCTCCCCACACGGATAAGACGGGATGGCCAAGGGCACACAGCACGGAGGGAAAGGTGAAAG
>CP092867.1:102343714-102371498 GCA_030710605.1 Cordylochernes scorpioides
AAAGATAACTTATTCCACCATTCCTTATAGCGGGGTATTCAGCGTTCATTTTATGATCCATAAATTTGAATTCTTCAGTTCGCGGTGTTGAAAGTGTTTGTCCGGGTTCGTCTTTTGTGTCCCCCACACCTAGGGGGTCCACCATTGTCCTTCATACCACGGACTCTGGACCATTCAGTATACAAGGGGGGTCATAAAAGCAATTAGACTGAGTTTTGCCATTCTATGTTATACCTACACCTGCTTCAATGTAGCTTCACCAGAACAAGTACACACTGATGGGCTTTCCCACTCTATCTAGCCGTGATAGAAGGTTTCAACTGGAATGGCTTTCAGCTCCGCGGGTAACGCTCCTTTGGATGCTACCAACAGTATTTGCACGTAGGGCTTGATCGAAGGAAGGTCCAGACTGCGAGCAATTGAGGCAACTCGTCTGTTTGTCGTTAGACTCCACGTGTCTGCAATGTATATAGCGCGCGACGAATTATTTTCCTGACCATTTCAAGGACGGTTCATCATTTAGAGTTAGCAACTCTCTACTTTCTTTTTCAATTTATGCAAACCTTGCAAACTGGTACTCCGTACAGGTTGGACTGACCGGAGGAGCAGAGGACCCGCTCATCGCCTGGGAAAGAGGGCTCACTCGCCGGGGCACATCCCCCGCATGATCATCTATATTTTAGTTTTATTTCCATTTTTTAATGTTAATTATTGACAAGAAGTCAATAAAATTTGTTTCAATTGTCATTGTCTTGTAATGCAATTATAAAAGTCGAAAATGAGAGGGCATCGTTCATCAGTGATGAATCCTCCCAGCGGTTTTATAGTTTATCTTAAGATCGCTCTACTAGTATACTAGGCTAAATGACTCTCATATAGTCTTAATTTAGTTACAAGGCATATACAGGGTGTTTAAGGAAACTATGGACATAGGCTTCTAGGACTACAGAAACATATACCAATATTAATGATGGCAAGCATCGATTCAACACTTAGAGGGCGCTCGAGGTCGACGTTTTATCGAACTCCGGGATCGCACATTTTATACCATTTGTACAGCTCGAAACTACACATCGATGTATTCGAATGTGTTTTTATCCATGGAGAATACACGAGAGGCGTACTACTATATACACTTCATGACGAGGGGATCTCCATTGAAACCCTCGGTCAGTTCTATTTACATACTGCGGTGAAACAACCTAAATCTTGATAGTGAAGCGAATAAGTTTAGCTCTCGTGTTTTAAATACACGGGGATCTCAACTTGTACCGTTTAGTTATTGTGATAACTCTGGGCTATGAGAGAGCTCTCAAGCCACAAAGTTATTATTCATGGCTCTAATACGATAAACCCTTTTTACATACAACGTTTGCACATATAAACCTGGTATATTCTCTTACTCTGCATCTACTGGGTTTATTGTATACTTATACTGCCTACATTCTATTTCTTGTCTACTTCTAATATGCTTCTGGGCACTTACTTTCTATTTCTTTATATTTATAATGTGCTTCTTGTCTACTTCTAAACTGCTTCTTGTCTACTTCTAATATGTTTCTTATCTACCTCCTTCCTATTTCTATCTACTTCTAATGGGCTTCTTGTTTACTTCCTTTCTAGTTTTTTCTACTTCCTTTCTACTTCTTGTCCACATCTTGTGTCTTACCTGTCTCCTTCCTCTCTATTTTTTGTCCACATCTTGTGTGTTACTTCTTTACTTACTTTTTATTTCTTGTATATTTCTAATTTGTTACTTGTCTACTTCCTATCTATTACTTGTCTACATCTTGTGTGACTTTTGTTTACTTCCTTTCTATTACTTGTCCAAATATCCTATGCCTCTGGTCTATTTACCTATCTGAGATACATATATGCATATATGATAATTAGGTTTTTAGTTCCCCCGTCTTATTGTAGATAAGATAATTATATGTTATGGTGGATTTATTAATAAATGTAGAGTCACCTCCTTAAGGAATTTGCACACAACCATTGCACTGTTAGACAATTTGACGGTTAGCATGTGTCATAGTCAACCTGGATATATTTGCCTCTGTCGGGGCCAGCAGTATGTCGTCTCTCCCGAACGTTCGGCACAGGAAACAAACAGGAAACGACGTCAAACCTATTAGGGAAGCCAGAAATAACTTTTAATTAGAGGCCCTAGTAAGTTTCCTAGAATTATGATGTCTAGATCCAAGAGCAAGCGTTATTTCTCTCGACAGAACTAAGTTATCACGTAGTAGACTATAACCCTAGTTACGTAGAATGTAATGAACAATCGTTGAAATAATCAAATCTCCCAGGAGGTTCTGAGTTGAAATCGTGTGCCATAGAGACAAGACGAATATGTTGGATGTTATGGTCAAATATTATTTTTATTCTATGATTGTAATAAGCTGTGATTGAAAATCTGTGATGTCAGGAATGTATGTATGTGTGTTGATAGATAAAGGTATGGATTAGAAAGATATTTTATTTAACTAGTAAGGTTAACTTAGATTTATTTAGTAATTTATCTTCATTGTTTTTGTACCTTCAATAAAGAAGATTTATAAAATAAAAGGATTTAAAAGCACGAATGTTTCTTTTATACATAATACAAACTTCTACTGCCCTTACTGCGATGAAAAAAATATATTGGGAAGGCTTGGTTCATCAGTGGTGAACCCTCCCAGCGGTTTCACCAATTTAATCCACCAGACCGCTTCTTGGAGCTCTAATACTGTATTGGACGATTCTGCTTATATACGCAGCACTGAAGGTGGAATCTCAGAAATGATTTTCAAGAAAACTATGGACATAAGCTTATAGGAGAGTAGAATTATATTCAAATATTTGCATCGAGCAATGCTCTTCCGCAAACAATAAAGACAATATAAAGATGCAAATATTTGAATGTAATTCTACTCTCCTATAAGCTTATGTCCATAGTTTTCTTGAAAATCATTTCTGAGATTCCACCCTTCAGTGCTGCGTATATAAGTAGAATCGTCCAATACAGTATTAGAGCTCCAAGAAGCGGTCTGGTGGATTAAATTGGCGAAACCGCTGGGAGGGTTCACCACTGATGAGCCAAGCCTTCCCAATATATTTTTTCATCGCAATAAGGACAGTAGAAGTTTGTATTATGTATAAAAGAAACATTCGTGCTTTTAAATCCTTTCATTTTATATGTATAGATGGCGCGTTATTGCTTTGTGTTAAAGAAGATTTATATTTTAGAAGAGAAGTAATTATTGAGATCCACCAACAGAATAGACAGATATCGTAATAGATGATATTATATGTAAAACAACACTTGAAGTTACATCGCATGAGTTTCTTTTCAATGAAAATTTTTTTTTTTCAAAAAATCAAAATTTATTTCAAGGTGAAATATTGACAATTTCTAACCTTTTTGGATGAGGTATGAAAGGGTGAATTATGAAGAGTAATGACGAACGGAAAAATAAAAGTGTCCATTTTCCGTTCGTCATTACTCTTCCTAATTCACCCTTTCATACCTCATCCAAAAAGGTTAGAAATAGTCAATATTTCACCTTGAAATAAATTTTGATTTTTCATTGAAAAGAAACTCATGCGATGTAACTACAAGTGTTGTTTTACAATCACAAGCAGCAGTGTATTATATTAGACTAGCCGAATGACCCGGGCAACGCCCGTGTTTTACCCGATTGAATGTTTTTATTCAAATACTATTTGTTACAATTATAAATTGGCGCCTTAAATAAATGCATATATTAGTTAATAACTATAGCCTATGTGCTTTATCTGTCTATGTACTGTTGGCTTCCGTAGGCGTCTCTTACTGGGAAAAAGAAAGAGAGGATTCCATTTAGTTATTAACTAATATATGCATTTATTTAAGGTGCGACCCGCTCCAACACAATAGTTACAAAAACCAAAAAGCGAGTGGGGGGGGGGGGGGGGGGGCAAAGGTGGCGTGATCGTAGCCAACCAATAGGATAGCGCCATTCCAAAAAAAAAGCAAACGGTGACAGAGATGAAAAATTATTAAGAACGCATGACGCTCGTAACTGTATATAGAATGATATTATATATAATTTTATTTCGAATTGGTGTTAAACTTGTATTCTAGTAATTATGAATGCTCATATATTTATGGAAGTATCTCCTTATAATTCATAACTCTAGTTTCAGGTTGCCGATTTATTTTTATAGAATGCCAATCGCTTATTACGCCACAGAAACGGCTATTTAGATAATAGACATTACAGATAAACAAATATATTTAAAAAATAACAATTCTATTATATATTGTCTATTTATAACCACCGCGGCGACCAATATAGATATTATTTTATTGTTGCATATCTAACATTTCTAAATATAGCGAGTGAACAAAATATTAGACTACTATTTACTATAGAAGCATAGGGCGCTTCTCCCGTCAAAATAAACGTCAAAAACTGACGCCATCTATTGACCGTCGCCGCAAACTAGCGGCCTCGGGTCGGGGACAAAGCCACAACACTAGCTTTTTTTGACGGGAGAAGCGCCCTATGCTTCTATGGATCAATTTCCTCCCGGCAATTTTTCCATCTCTACTATTTACTACGTCTGGAACCATATTAAAATTTTGAAAATTGAAAAAAAAAAATTGAAAAGAAACATTCGTGATTTACTGTTTCATTTATTGTTTATAGATGGCACGTTTTGTGCCTTATGATTACATTAAAAATTGTTCGCAAAATTTGAAAATTCATAGAAATTAGACCATTCACGTAAACACAGAAATCTAAAATTTTGTCAAGTTGCATTGTTAGCTTGAAGAGAGTGAATGTACTTAATTTCAGACTTCTAGGTGCTCTGTAAGTATAATGCGGCTATGATTATAATCATAATCTAGGCGTTTAACAAAAATTACGGCAGATGTTTCTTTTTACAGAACGAAAAATCGTAATTTTAATTATTTTAAGGAGAAATAACGACTATTTCTATCCTTAGGAATGAAGTATGAAAGGATGAATTGTGAAGAGCAATTCCCATCCCTGAATACTTTTATTTTTCCGTTCATCATTATTCTTCACAATTCATCCTTTCATACTTAATCCCTAAGGATAGGAATAGTCGTTATTTCTCCTTAAATAATTAAAATTACAATTTTTCGTTCTGTAAAAAGAAACATTTGAGGAAAAATTGTTAAACGTCGCTCTATAAGTATATTAAAAATCGAAAAAAAAAGAAGAAATGATCCAATTTCCGACCACCCAGAAGTTGAAATCTTCGTCATTGCATTGTCATCATTAATAAGCAAGTGTACTAAATTACAGACTTCTCCGTATTCTGTAAGTATATAAAAATAATTACAACAACAACAAAAAGCCTTTATTCAGGGTCACTGACCCTATACAGGATTCACCAGAGGTATGCATAAGAACAAAGCAGTGAGACAAAGGAAACAACGATATAGACAGAAGAAAAAAAATAAGAAAGAGAAAGAGGGAAGCAGGAAAAACAACACAAAAAGAGTAGCAGTAAGAAAGTGAGGAGTGAGTGTCACTTGGCCTTCTTCTGAGATATGGACTTGTGGAAACCATAAAACGCCGTGGCAATATACTTATTCTGGGTCATATTGTCAATTATTGATGGAAGTGAAGCACAGAGAAGCAAAAGGGTTCTTATTTCTTTTTTCAGAGCAGAGCAATCAAAAATATAGTGAGTGATTTCATTTTTTAGTTTTGAATTACAGAAGGTACAAATCGGGTATAAAAATAATTACAAGATTTATGGATAGAAAGACATTGAAGCAAGATATAAGTGAATTGTGTTGATAACCCAATGTTATATTCCCAGTAAACACGAGTCCTCAGCTCGCGTTGTTTACCTCCCTGTACACAGCTACTACCGATTGGATGGTTTAGTGTGGTCTACGGACTGGTCCATCGAGCAGCCTGCTGTTCTTTGAGCCGGGAGGATGATCAAACTTGACCATTTAGAGGAGCTACATATAGAGAGAGATTGAGATTGAAACTGATTTATTACAATGTCCATATAAGGTTAAATATAGAATAAATATAAATAAATATGTAAAATAATTGATACATATACATATAATATAAAAAAGAGAGATTTTCTGTTGTATTTAGATCATGTTGTGGATTATAGTAATGGTGATGCACTCGTGGTCAATAATCTTGAAAATATAAATAGTTTTGATCAGTAATTTAATTGAACTAAAGGATATATATATATATAAACATAATTTGGTAGAATTACTGCCTGGCTTAAAGCGAGTAGAACAAGGAAAAAGAAAATATTATTTACATAATGTACAAAAGTTTTGAGCCGGACATTGGGATAAACAACAACGAGTTTTTATAGGGGAAGAGTGACCTCTGGCGGTCGATTTAGCAGAGTATTTGAATCTATGAAATTATAATTTAAAATAAAATAATATTTTTATATAACTTACATCTATTTTAAATATATAGTCTTCATTGGTAGCGCCCACCGCGGGAAAGAGAGAGAGAGAGATAGTATTTGAGAATTTGATATATATATTTGTTTGTTTTTAACCTTTCATCATTAGACTGTATAGGAGAATAAAACTCCGCCATTTATAAGATAATTACTGGAAGAAACACCGAGCCAGGGAGAGATGATAAAAGACACCAAAATCTGCAATAACAAAGACATCACATTAACACCACCCATCGAAAAGAACAATATCTCCGACAACACTAAAACCTCTCAGTGTGCGGCAGCCAGAAGTACAAACAAAGATGGCTACCTCCCTCTAATTGACGAGGATGATGATAATCATCGCCGTACAAATGGCGACCAGAGGTGCAACCAATAAATCACCTCCCCCAACCTTTCTTTTCCCACCGCCATCTTTACTTAATTCACGGCCTTCTTGGCAGCCTGCAATTTTCTCTCGTCACCCACCCTACATTACATTTCTATGACTGCTTCACCTGCCACTTCCTGCTATAACGGACGGTTATTCTCGTGTGTAGAACGGTTATTTTCTGTGTAGAACGGACGGTTATTCTCTGTGTAGAACGGACGGTTATTTTCTGTGTAGTACGGTTATTTTCTGTGTAGAACGGTTATTTTCTGAGTAGAACGGTCGGTTATTTTCTGTGTAGTACGGTTATTTTCTGTGTAGAACGGTTATTTTCTGAGTAGAACGGTCGGTTATTTTCTGTGTAGAACGGTTATTTTCTGTGTAGAACGGTTATTCTCTGTGTAGAACGGACGGTTATTTTCTGTGTAGTACGGTTATTTTCTGTGTAGAACGGTTATTTTCTGAGTAGAACGGTCGGTTATTTTCTGTGTAGTACGGTTATTTTCTGTGTAGAACGGTTATTTTCTGAGTAGAACGGTCGGTTATTTTCTGTGTAGAACGGACGGTTATTTTCTGTGTAGTACGGTTATTTTCTGTGTAGAACGGTTATTTTCTGAGTAGAACGGTCGGTTATTTTCTGTGTAGAACGGACGGTTATTTTCTGTGTAGTATGGACGGTTATTCTCTATGTAGAACGGACGGTTATTTTCTGTGTAGTACGGTTATTTTCTGTGTAGTACGGTTATTTTCTGTGTAGAACGGTTATTTTCTGAGTAGAACGGTCGGTTATTTTCTGTGTAGAACGGACGGTTATTTTCTGTGTAGAACGGACGGTTAGTTTCTGTGTAGAACGGACGGTTATTCTCTATGTAGAACGGACGGTTATTTTCTGTGTAGTACGGTATTTTCTGAGTAGAACGGTCGGTTATTTTCTGTGTAGAACGGACGGTTATTTTCTGTGTAGTACGGTTATTTTCTGAGTAGAACGGTCGGTTATTTTCTGTGTAGAACGGACGGTTATTTTCTGTGTAGTACGGTTATTTTCTGTGTAGAACGGACGGTTATTCTCTATGTAGAACGGACGGTTATTTTCTGTGTAGTACGGTTATTTTCTGAGTAGAACGGTCGGTTATTTTCTGTGTAGAACGGACGGTTATTTTCTGTGTAGTACGGTTATTTTCTGAGTAGAACGGTCGGTTATTTTCTGTGTAGAACGGTCGGTTATTCTCTATGTAGAACGGTCGGTTATTTTCTGTGTAGAACGGACGGTTATTTTCTGTGTAGAACGGACGGTTATTCTCTATGTAGAACGGACGGTTATTTTCTGTGTAGTACTGTTATTTTCTGTGTAGTACGGTTATTTTCTGAGTAGAACGGTCGGTTATTTTCTGTGTAGAACGGTTATTCTCTATGTAGAACGGACGGTTATTTTCTGTGTAGTACGGTTATTTTCTGAGTAGAACGGACGGTTATTCTCTATGTAGAACGGACGGTTATTTTCTGTGTAGTACGGTTATTTTCTGTGTAGTACGGTTATTTTCTGTGTAGTACGGTTATTTTCTGAGTAGAACGGACGGTTATTTTCTGTGTAGTACGGTTATTTTCTGAGTAGAACGGACGGTTATTTTCTGTGTAGTACGGTTATTTTCTGTGTAGTACGGTTATTTTCTGAGTAGAACGGACGGTTATTTTCTGTGTAGTACGGTTATTTTCTGTGTAGTACGGTTATTTTCTGAGTAGAACGGACGGTTATTCTCTATGTAGAACGGACGGTTATTTTCTGTGTAGTACGGTTATTTTCTGTGTAGTACGGTTATTTTCTGAGTAGAACGGACGGTTATTTTCTGTGTAGTACGGTTATTTTCTGTGTAGTACGGTTATTTTCTGAGTAGAACGGACGGTTATTTTCTGTGTAGTACGGTTATTTTCTGTGTAGTACGGTTATTTTCTGAGTAGAACGGACGGTTATTCTCTATGTAGAACGGACGGTTATTTTCTGTGTAGTACGGTTATTTTCTGTGTAGTACGGTTATTTTCTGTGTAGTACGGTTATTTTCTGAGTAGAACGGTCGGTTATTCTCCGTGTAGAACGGAAGGTTATTTTCCTGGTTAAATTGTATTGTAAGGTAGAGAAAAAAAATCAAGAAACAATATTCCAATATATATATATTGTTCTGAAAATAGAGCAATCCATACTTAAATCATTAGTTAATAAAAAGGCATATATTGGATTGAATAAAGTATTTATTTCCCAATATTTCGGTAGGCTGAACGCCAACCTTTATAAAGGCATTACATATTTGTATAAACAAACTCCGCGCCGCATAGTGTATATTATAACACTATGCGGCGCTGAGTTTGTTTATACAAAAATGTAATGCCTTGATAAAGGTTGGCGTTCAGCCAACCGAAATATTGGCAAATAAATCTTTTATTCAATTCAATATATGCCTTTTTATTTGTATTATTTGTTTTTTGAAAAACGTAATTTCTGTTCTTTTTCCAGGCTTGAAAATGGAATATCCAGGAGGCAAAAATCAACATTTTCAGCATCTGCTTTTCTTCGCTTTTCATCGAGGTCAAAAAGCAGCCGAAGCAGCTCGGACATATGCAACGTGTATGGAAAAGGTGTCATAGGGGAGCGAGGGGCACAAAAATGGTTTGCAAAGTTCAAAAACGGCGACTTAGACCTTGAAGACACGCCTCGAAGCAGACGGCCATCAGAATTCAATGAGGAACATCTAAAGGCCCTGTTGAAGGAAGATGGTCTTCAAACAACCCGTGAGTTGGCCGAAAAATGAAATGTAGTGCTGTGACCATCTTCAATCTTCAATCAATAGGTTTTTCTCAAAACCTCGGAGCTTGGGTGCCTCACGAGCTTAATGAAACCAACAAAGAAAATCGCCTTCAAATCGCTGCTCAACATCTCGCACGCCATCAATCAACACGGGACCATAAACAACGATTTTTATACCGAATCGTTACGGTAGATGAAAAATGGTGTCTATACGTGAATATGAAGCAAAGAAAAAGTGGGTGGCTCCAGGAGATACACCGAAGCCAAGAATAAAGCAAGATCTTCACCCACAAAAGGCTATGATCTGCGTTTTTTGGGACTGCGAAGGTGTGCTCTAAGGAATGCCACGGTCAACAAGGACCTCTACATTGCCCAATTGCATCGCGTGAATGAAGCTATTCAACAGAAAAGACCCAATCAACAAGGTCAAATCATTCTCCTTCACGACAACGTTAGGCCGCATGTTGCACAAGTCGTCAAAGCCGCCCTTCAAGAGCTAGAATGGAAAGTTCTACAGCACCCGCCGTACTCTCCGGACCTTGCACCAACCGATTATCACCTTTTCCGCTCCATGTCAAACCATATGAGAGGCACTACCTTCGATGATGAAGAGGACCTCAAAACCTGGCTCAACAACTTCTTCGACACCAGACCGGGCGATTTTTGACGGAACGGCATCAATAAACTAGTTGAACGTTGGGAGGAGGTCGTAAATAATAAAGGAGAATACATAATTGATTAATTAATTGTTATAATTAATGTCTAAATATAATTGTCGAATAAAACGAATGAACTTTCTTTACAACCCAATAGGTTGTCTTCATGTTGTTTTAATACTTGTTGTTGTTGTTGTCGTGTCCAACGAAGAGCCTCAGATGTCTCCATGCATCTCCATCACAGCAGCAGCAATGTCCACTATCTTGGGTGTGTAAAGCTGCTGCTCTGGGTCTAAGTCAATTTTCTGCAAGGCTGCGGCCATTGCTGGGCATGAGCATATGTGAGTAGGTGTTAGTTCCACACCAGGACAGTTGTTGCATGCTTTATAGGTTATTGTGCCATCTGGATGTATTGCCATTCCTTTATAGTGTTTTGTTCTAAGTCTTGTTATAGTTTTTGTCAGTTTTCTCTCAGAGTTTATTTCACATATTTGATCTTTTCTTATTTTTTGTTTGATTATCTTGTATTTTGCCAAAGCATCAGCGTCAAATACTGACATTTGTTCTTTCCTTTGGCTCAGCTTTCTGGCTTCTTTTGCCAATTCATCTGCCATTTCATTACCCTCGATCCCAACATGGGCAGGAATCCATTGTAGAATTCAGTTCTTCTCCAATGTTTCCAGTTGGGTAAGTAATGAATGTATTTTCTGCGTGATTCCAGTATTGCCCTTCTGAATTGCTTCTAGAGCGGATCTGGAGTCGCTGTATATTATAATTTTAATACTTAGACATATAAATATCACATTTATTACAAATTAAACAAGATTTCATTAAAAAATACATTAGAGAAGTTATATATACTTAGAAAGACACTAAACATTAAGGTAATAAAAGCCATTAACTTTTCTCAAAATTAATTCGAAAATTAATTAAATATTCTACAAACATTAAAGGGAATATTTCCATCCAGAAGATCAAGTTAATTAATTAGTGTAATAAGTAAAATCAAAAGATCTTAGTAGTGTTTCATTAAAAAACTTGCTTTAAAATCACATACACACGTTCCTTAATTAATTTGATCCAATTAATTATAAAATTTTAAAAGAGAGAGAGAACTCTAGACTAAGTGAAGGCCTATACATAATTCAGAATAATTACTCAAAAGATGTAATTTTTTAAACCTCTAGTTTTGAAAGGGAACATTAAGGAAGTCAATTAAAAAAAAAAACTTTAATATATTAAAGTATATAATTTATTTTCTAAATTGAATTTTTTTCTCATTTATTTTTTTAGTTCAAGAGGTTAATTTTCAAAACTAATTTAATTTTAAAATAATAAGTGTATAAAAAATCACATATATGTTATGTAAAAAAATATATTTTCTTAGGTTGTTGAAGCGTACATGAGTATGTTTTGTGATATTGTTTTGAAGTCGTGGTAATAATGCTAAAAACAGTTCAGATCATTATTGCTTATTAATATAAACATAATTAGAGAAAAGTTCTGCCTGTCTTAAGACGAGTAGAACAAGGAAAAATAAAAACATATTTACATAATGTACAAAGGTTTGAGCCGGCCATCGGGAAACAACAACAATGAGTCTATATAGGGGAAGCGTGACCTCTGGCGGTCGATTTAACAGAGGTTTTTTTTTTTCGATAAATTTTAATTCCAAAATGAAATAATATTTTTCTATAACATATATACACTTGTAAAATTCTAAATTCCTAATTTGAAAGATAAATTTACATTTACTGAAGGATCAGAATATGCTGAGTACTTGGAATGTACCAAGTCAACTAGCCGGTTGTGATAGAGACTCAAGGTTTTAGGGTTTTACAAGTGCGTCTTAAAATACCTGAAAGATGACAAAACAATGACTGGATACTTCACGTCAATAATGCGCGACCGCACACAGCTCATATTGCAGTTCTTGGCTAAGCATTCAACCACACAGCTCCCTCATCCACCGTATTTCCCCGACTTAGCCCCCAATGACATTTTCCTCTATTTTAAATTGAAAATGAAGTTAAAATGAAAGAAATTTGACAACATTGATATGATACAAGATGAATTGAAGGCAACCTTGAGGAGATTCTTAAAAGATTATTTTCTCTCTTGCTTCGACAATTGAAAAAAAAAGGGTGGCCCAGGTGTATTGAGGCAGAAGGGGCATATTTTGAAAAATATTAAATTAGTTTTTTTTTTATTCGGAACAGTTCTGGGGATTAATGAACGCACCTTGTATTTCCAATGCATGGAGTAAATTGGGAAAGATTCAA
The DNA here is from genome assembly GCA_030710605.1 of Cordylochernes scorpioides. Classification (NCBI taxonomy): domain Eukaryota; kingdom Metazoa; phylum Arthropoda; class Arachnida; order Pseudoscorpiones; family Chernetidae; genus Cordylochernes; species Cordylochernes scorpioides. Next base: position 102,356,270 of record CP092867.1, read on the forward strand.
ATACCAGTAGAGGGTTGTGTAAGTGGCGGTTTAGCCGGGAGAAGATAATCTCTCAGAGTCAGATTTCTCCAGAGACCTGGACCATTATCTTACAATTCGATTAGTTTTGTTCTTTATTACGTGTCTCTCTGATTGTGTGTTTACCATTGCCACACATATTTATCTTCCTAGAGTCGATCTGATTTCTTCCCCAGTGACTTCTATCAACTCTAGATGGCGGCAACTACTGCATGTTTGGTGGTGGTGGTGGTGCTTATCTCCATGGTTAAACCAATTCCTGAAGTCCACTCCTCTCCAATTTTGCCATGTGAAAGTTGTGGTGGTGGTGGTGCTTATCTCCATGGTTAAACCAATTCCTGAAGTCCACTCCTCTCCAATTTTGTCATGTGAAAGTTGTGGTGGTGGTGGTGGTGCTTATCTCCATGGTTAAACCAATTCCTGAAGTCCACTCCTCTCCAATTTTGTGATGTGAAAGTTGTGGTGGTGGTGGTGCTTATCTCCATGGTTAAACCAATTCCTGAAGTTCATTCCTCTCCAATTTTGCCATGTGAAAGTTGTGGTGGTGGTGGTGGTGCTTATCTCCATGGTTAAACCAATTCCTGAAGTTCACTCCTCTCCAATTTTGCAATGGTAGGAATGCATGTTTGGAAATGGTATTACAGTAGAACCTCCATGAGAGGACACTCGCACTAAAGGACACTTCTCTACAAAGGACAGTTTTCATTTGCAAAATTACCATTTTTACTACTTTGCAACTCAACAGTAAGAGGACACCTCTCTCCCTAAAAGACACGTTGGCTCAGCAATTAGGTGTACTTTACAGGGAGGTTCTACTGTGTTTTTGATATGACACAGTGTGATACTTAGTGAACATCATGGTGAGTCAGAATTAAGACAACTATAATCTCCCTATTTACTATAGAAGAAAAACACAAGTCGTGGAGAAAAGCTTCTTTATATAAGAGGATGATTGTACAAGCTTCCAGACCAAACACCCTTCTACGGCTACCTTTTTTAAAGTTCAGTGAGTTAGGACTCCGTAATATATTGGGAGGTAAGATATAGAAGACATTTATAACTCTTTTATTATCATATATTATTAAATGTTAATAGCACTCACTTTTTTTACTCTTTTTTTCCCCCTTAGACGACTCCGCGGTGAAACCATGTATAGGACTATATGTCTTAATAAAGACTTTTGCATGCGCTACCCAAGCATCATATCGACTTGCGTATCCAAGCCTCTTCAGATAGTCATGTACCGTAAATTTTGAAATGTTTGATCGTTCTTGCAGTTATTGTACTGAAACACGATAGATCCTCCTTGGCAGTGGAGGGACGTCCAGATCGTTTTTAAGACGTAATTCCCGGTGTTTCAGCTTCACAGACAACACGGAACCATGTCAACATCGTGTACATACACTGCACAAATCTTAAGCGCTCTCATGCAGGCATTCTTAACTCAACACTATATCGCGAAAATGATGGTTCTGTTGTTCTCCATCTTTACCCTATCAGAGAATTAAACCTACTGAACACTATGTTGACAGAAAATTATGGTGTTATAGAAGAAACATCTCCTTTATTTTATCTGTCGAGAAATAAATGTCTTTTCCTAAAATATCAAAATTGAAATGCACGTCTAAGCTGGTTTTGAAAACTACAGAACTACGGATGACCCAATATATATATATATATACACTCAAAATATGATGATAAAAAATGCACTACCTTTTCTTAACTCTGTCTTCCCTAAAACCCAAATACCAACACGGAATGTCATGTTCACGTCATGTAGCAGACTGCGACCAAAATACACGACTCGTCAATCAACCTCTCCACCTGCTGCTATGTTGGGAATACCACAACTGGGGGTAGCTCCACTGTGATTGGCTACCATTCAGTGAGGACTTCAGTGTTTGACTTTCATGTTTGACAATCGTATATTAAACAAATGCAACAGGAGATGAGCTTCTTTTCTTCATCTCCAGAGATCTGTAGCATTTGTTTGATTGATATCCAAGGGATTGAAATCAATTAATTTATTTATTACCAGTTACAAACAAGACACGCTATATCCGATCTGGATAATTGCGCGTGAAACTATTTACAATAATTCATATTGTAATAGAGTAGGTAACAGAATTATCAAAAAGAAAATAAACAATTAAGAAAAAGAGCATTGAATAAACATATACATTAAACAAATAAGCAAAAACATAAGCAGATAGAAGAAATCGCAAGGTAGTTATTTACAGTATGTTAAGCAATAATGGAAGTTGATTTAATAAAGTTATCTGTAATAATTAGTATCGTGGAGAGAGAAAGTTGATCATGTTGAGCTATTTACAATGAGTTATGTTCTAAAGTAACTTATTAATTATTTACATTGATGTAAATCAAGTCGCATAGTGGCATAGTTCCTCAAGCTGCATGAAGCTGTCTATTTATAATAAAAAGTCTGCAGAACCTATTGAATTTCGTATATCTTTCCCTATTAACTATTTGACCCAGATAGGTTATTTCCATCTTGCTCTGCTTGTCTTAGGTTTGACACCAGTGGGCATGAGTTTAGAATGTGTTCAATTAATAAATCAATCAATCGTATATTATATGAATTACCTGTTAGTTTGAGAACAACCTATGTATTCTCTGTTACAAAGAATTGCGTACAGATTCTACACCAGTAAGTTCTTAATGGACGTTACAATATTTATAACTAGCAGCAGTTATCGTGGGTTGAAAATCTAAATCCCAGCTGCAAGTACTTAAGCTTGAGTACTTCGATTGTCGGCTTAACCAACTTCTATTGGAATCTGATAGATATAAGAATCACACTGGCTTATTTGATGCTGTCGCGTGGGCGGTCCTGTACCCCCATCTTAGGGAGAGTTTCCTCGCGGATACCTTACCTAAACACAAGATTGTCAAGTTCCTCAACACAGTCATCGCTGGGGACACGGATTCCATAACTCGCAAGTCTGAACTCAAGACGATTCTAAGCTCCTGATAGGATCCAGATGTACCTTCAGAGAAGGCCTCGTCTGGTGTATATAGTTTCTCTACTATTTAAACTCTGTAAACTCTCTCTTGACCATTGACTAGATGTCAATAAACCATTTTTAATTGTCAAAATTGTCTTGTTGGCTTGTTTAACAATTTGAAAAAACAGTAAAAAAGTGAAATTGTACTGGGATCAGTTGGATAAATAGAGAAAAAAAACATCTCCTGATCCTGTGCAAATAAAAGTTGGTGATGGCTTGCGCTGAAAAATCAGCAATCTTTCATTTGCATGATCAGGATTTGCCTTTTTCTTTATTTAACAATTTGCAGAAGAAAATGCTCGATGTATGTATTAAAAAGATATATGTCTTCTCTTCAAAGATTATGCCCATAGATTCCTTAAATAACTACAACAAGAATATATCTAAAATGGCGGATATTAAGTAGAAGAATTCAATTCACTCTTAGAGCTGACTGGTAAATTTACTGACGAAACCGCTGAGAGGGTCAAACTCTCCCAAAATTCTCTCATCGCACATTAGAGACGGTAAGAAATTCTTTTATTTGGAAAAATAAAAATCGTGTTAAAATGCCTTTTTTTTTCAATTGTAAATAAAATAGGTGCGTCCCACACATTATCCCTCAAAGTCAAGAAAAACTTATTCACAGACATATCTCGGGAGGTTAGCCAGCTTCACCTCCGCGCGACCTCGGCACAATATGGCAGGCAGAGGGCAGTTCATCCAGTTTTTCAGTTACTCATCCGTCCCAAACATAGAGATAGAGAGGCTTCAGCACTCTCGAATTCCTGGCGACACCTGCGGGGGCTGTCCAAGGATCAATCATCCAGAATAAAGAGGCCGAAACAGGAAGGATCAAATCAAAACTGTCCTCGCCAGGAAGCGCCACTTGCTGTTGCGGCTGCGATTTCAGTCAATTGAGGAAGCGGACAATTGGCTGGACGGATTCGAGGAACATGACGTCACCCGAGGTTGACGGACCCGTCCTGCTGTCCTACTGGGACCGGGCTGGCAGGACGATGTCTTCCTGACACATATTGAGAATGCTACAGGTTATATCTACTTATTATTGATTTGTAGATCTCATCAATCAACGAAACTCCGCCTTTGCCGGTCCCAAGCCCGGATGAAAAAGGAGGAGGGGGAGCAGTAACAAGCTCGCTGAAAAACCTAGGCTCACCTGGCCCGGCTGATAGTTCCCTGTAAGGGCCCCTAATCCAGGGATACAGAATGAGCAGCGTTTGTCGGCCTGCCACTGAGTAGTGCTCCCAGTCTTAATTACAAAGGTAGACGCATTCTACTTCACCCAGTCATGCTTTACAAGCTTGATACCCTAATATGATTGCGTGGAGATAAGAAAGAAGAAGACAATCAACGAAGCTCTCTATATTCTAGAAGCTAAGTCCGAGAGATTTGAGAAATATATATCTACTAGCCGAATGACCCGGGCAACGCCCGTGTTTTACCCGATTGAATGTTTTGATTCAAATACTATTTGTTACAATTATAAATTGCGCCTTAAATAAATGCATATGTTAGTTAATAACTATAGCCTATGTGTTTTATCTGTCTATGTACTGTTGGCTTCAGTAGGCGTCTCTTACTGGGAAAAAGAAAGAGAGGATTCCATTTAGTTATTAACTAATATATGCATTTATTTAAGGAGCGACCCGCTCCAACACAATAGTTACAAAAACCAAAAAGCGAGTGGGGGGGGGGGGGGGGGGGGGGGGGGCAAAGGTGGCGTGTTCGTAGCCAACCAATAGGAGAGCGCCATTAAAAAAAAAAAGCAAACGGTGACAGAGATGAAAACTGATGACTGATTGTTGATTAGGAGATGAGGAATGACGCTCGTAACTGGATATAGAATGGAAATATATCGAGACTCTCTCTGTGTAGACAACGGACGTTGGGAGTTTATATTCCCTATCTCGAGATATTACTGACACCGCTTTAAATTTTCCATTACATTATATACGACGTCGCAACGTGGGTTTCTCCCAACCATAACACATGAAACCTACTCGACTTTAAAACACAAATTGGTATGACAAATTACGCATTTTAAACGTATCCTTTTGTCTTAAAAACGTGTCCAATTAGTTATGCATATTTTGATTGAAGACTCAGATAGACGCAAGATAGTTGTTTTCACAGGTCTTGGCCTCAGAAAACAAACACATGGCACATTGTCTTGCCAACCTTAACCATATATTCATGCCTTATTGGAATGGAACGAGCAAATTCTGTTGAAGGGAAGGCTCGGTGAGACCAAAGAAAGTGCCGTAGTGATTGAATAACTGTCGACGTTAGGTTAACAAATCACACATCTCTCAAAGGGGAAATACAGGAACTTTTTTGTAACAATTTTGATCCAATATATGCCTTTTTATTTAAAAATATATATGATTTTTTTCTCTACTGTCCTTACTTCTGCGGCTCTTAATTTGACAAAAGAGCTCAAAATTTCCTCGAAAGCGAGGATATTTCTTTCTTGAATATTCATTGGTAGATCTTGAAACAATTCTTCTTATCAACTTGCTAAAAATTCACAAATTATAAACTTTCCTATGAACGGTATTCGATATAACATTTAGAACTCTTATTTATTCCTTCCACCCTCTCCACCCCAGAAAAGAAAGATGTTTTGAAATAGGATGTCAAAGATGTAATTATAGAAGCCAAAGAATAATTAAAGACATTAATTGATATGAAAAAATTAGAAAAAGAAGAAGAAATTGATGAGGATGGCAGGCTAACAGTGAAAAGAAAACGAAGACATAAATATATTTCCAAGAAAGTATTTGAAGCAAAAATTAGAAAGAGATTAGAGAATAAATAAAATAAGGTAAAACTTGTTAATATTTATCATCATATTAATGAAGATAAGGTAAAACAGCTCGTTCTGTAATTAATAAAATTAAAGCAAGGAAGTCACAAATTCAAAATAAGAGGAAATTTAAACTTATTTTCACTCTCTCGCTACTATAAATATTAAATATAACGAAATTAATGTCGGTCCCTTTTTTAAATTTCGCTATGGAGAGCTTTCTTTGTATATGCAAATACGAGGTGTGTTCAAAGAGTATCGCGACTTTTGTGTTTTTTCAAAAATTATTTATTTATTCATGAATAACTATTTTGTCCCCTTCAAAGTAATCCCCATGAGATATTATACACTTGTGCCAACGGTTTTTCCAATCTTCGAAGCACTTCAAAAATCATTTAAAAAAAATCTTTTTCAGCTCCTCCTTCGATGCCGTCTTTATCTCGTCAAGCGTAGCGTAACGTCGTCCTTTCATGGGCCTCTTCAGTTTAGGGAACAAGAAAAAGTCACAGGGGGTCACATCTGGGGAATACGGTGGCTGCGGCATCATTAGTGTGTTGTTTTCGGCCAAAAAGTCGCGCACAAGCAACGATGTGTGAGCAGGGGCGTTATCGTGGTGCAAAAGCCAATTTTTGTTCTTCCACAAATCCGGGCGTTTCTGGCGGATTGCTTCGCGCAAATTGCGCATAACTTGCAGGTAATATTCCTTATTGACCGTTCTACCCTGTGGCAAGAACTCATGATGCACCACGCCCCTGCAATCGAAGAAAACTGTCAGCAAAACTTTCACATTCGACCGAACTTGGCGCGCTTTTTTCGGTCTTGGTTCGTGCGGCAGCTTCCATTGAGATGATTGAGCTTTGGTTTCCATGTCATAACCATAAACCCACGCTTCGTCACCAGTTATGACCCTCTGGAGCAAATTTGGGTCGTCGCGGACAGAGTCCAACATCTCATTAGCAATGTTCATGCGATGCTGTTTTTGGTCGCAATTGAGCAATTTTGGTACGAATTTCGCGGCGACCCGTCTCATGCCCAAATCATCGATAAAAATCGAATGGCACGAGCCAATCGATATGTTTAGGTCCTCAGCAACTTCTCTAACGGTGATTCGACGATTGGCCAATATCATTTTCTCCACTTCATTAATTTTTTCGTCTGCTGTTGAAGTGCTCGGGCGTCCGGCACGCTCTTCGTCGTTCACATTTTCTCGGCCTTCTGAGAACATTTTGTACCACCGATAAACGTTGCTTCGGTCCAAGGTAGCTTCTCCGTATGCCACAGCCAACATTCGGAATGCATCCGCGCACTTAATTTCGTTTTTCACACAAAATTTGATACAGGTTCTTTGATCCATTTTTTTCAATAGGTAAAAATCGAAGACGATTCAAAACACCTGCAAGCAAAGCAGCTGTCAACAATTAAGTGAACATTCAAAATGACCGAGCTTGTCGGCATAAGTGAGAGATATGAGTACCAACATAAAGCCACAAAAAGATCGAAATTCGAATATACGTAACCCGCGAAAATTTAAAAGTCGCGATACTTTTTGAACACACCTCGTACATCTGAGGGAAATATATATGTGAATATACGAGAGAGAGGAATATATGTAAATATACGAGAATGTGAAAGAGATATATATTCAAATATACGTTAGAGAGAGGGACATATATTTAAATACACAAGAGAGAGAAAGATATACGATATTACAGTAATTATAACAAATAGAAAAGCCTGTGTCGAAATTTTCAAAGAACCAATACCTTGATCTGAAACACCAAAATACTTCTTTATAAAAACTTCTTTCAGTAGAAAATTCAGTTATGAAAAATGAGATATAACCATTTGCAGGTGTCTGGTATCATTTTAAACTTCAGATCTCACACACAAAGGAAAATTTAATCTTGTTGTGCCATTTTAGAAATGAAGAAAGTTGGTGAGCCAACTGGGCATTTTTGGAAGGATTAGGGGTTCGGGGGAAAGGCCACGCGGCGTGCCCAATACCCTGTGTGAGGGATTAGGCCCCTCAGTTGCAGGTGGGGAGGTCATTTGACAAATAAACGACAATGGGCCGGACACCTGACAAATTTACATAAACTCCGACCGACCTGACCTCTACATTCCTCCCTCCCTACCTTCCAATTCTGAGGTTGACTGCGATTTGAAATCTTTGCGGCTCTTTACTCTTCATCTAACCATTTAGTTATATATCAGCAGAGACACTCTCTTGCACTATACAATCACATTGTTATTCTATAAATGCAAAGTAATACAAGGTTGTCCCAAAAGTTCGTAAACACTTGCAAAAAAAAAAAGAAATACACCCATACCTCGCTTTGCGTCGGGGTTACGTTCCAAAAAAACACGGCTCAAATTGAAACGACGCAAAGTGAAAATATGTGAAGGCGCAATCAAAAACAAAGGTGTTGCCATATTTTAGGAAAAAAAATTCAAAAAAAAAAAAAATTAAAGACCCGAATCCAAAACAACGCAACTTCGAAATCTAACGACGCACAGTGAAAATCAGTAAAAATTAAGCAGCGACGCAACTTCGAAAAAAACGCAAAACGAAACGCAAAGTAATTGTATTATATATATTATGCATTCGCCGTAATAATATTATTCGCTAAGTAATAAGAAAAATAACGTTTTACGAAACACACAAACTTTTGGGACAATCTTATATTTATATTATATAATTTTTATACAAATAGTGATGTGTGTTAATTTTCAATATAATATTGTATTATAAAGTATTTATTATTTAATTAACATAATATTAATTTTGATGTTTATATATTGTATTACTCTGGGTAAACTTCCATCATTGCTTCTCTTGTATTTTATCCATTTTAGTTTGTTCCTTAAATATATTGCTGTGTCATCCTGAAGTTTGTCTTTCCTAATTTTCTATGTTACAATATAAATGCAGCTCTATATACATTTAAATATATTTATTATTCTAGTACTTTTTTTTTAACAAAGAGAGGTTAAATTAATTATATTGTAACAAAGTATTTATTATTTTATTAGCAGAGTATTATTTTTTATGTTTATATTTTGCTATATTCTGTACACTTCCCTCTTTTGCTTATCTTTTGTTTATCACTCATAGTTTGTTCTTGCCTTAAATAAATTGCTGTCTCATCCCGAAGATGGTCTTCCCTAATTTTCCACGTGGCAATATAAAAATGCGAAAGTTTAGCTCAACTCTACGCCACTACACTTTCTATCTAACCGTAAAAAGAAGAAGAAGAAAAAAAAAAAAAAAAACTCACACTTGGTCAAAAAACACATTAAGATATCACTGATTATTTTTAATTTGATTTGTTAATCAATCTTAACATTTATCTTATTTAAGTCATTGAGAAGAGAGATTAATTATCTTTAAATTTTGATCTTTTTTTTTAGTTTTTAAAGACGCCATTTTTAATTCAATTATCATAAAATTGTTTTATATTTGTATTTGTACTGTGTTTTAAGTTCTGATATACCTTTCTAACCTTATATATAAACTTTTAAACTTCATTAATTTTAATTTCAATATAACCTCTTCTTTAAAATCTTCAAAATAATTTTATAAATCAACCAAATAATTTTAATGAATTTTATATTTTCTCATTTAATAAAATTGGATTAAAATTGGAGAGCCGAAACATAGTTGAATAGTCTTCTATATATACCACAATAGTTCACGAATTTATTGGGTTTAACTTGAGATCTCGAGATATCATTCGACCAGCACGTAGCCTCCACCATGCACGTATATTTTCAAAATTGTTTATAACTCACAAAGAAGGTAAAATATATTTTCTCCCCCTTTCAATATCATAAATATTTAAAATATGTCAAAATTAATTTGTATATAAAAATAGTATATATCATCAATTTATTATCGTGATACTCCTGTTGAAGGACTGACAAGTCCGAAAGCTAGAAAATAAAAATTTGAACAAGAAACTTTACCCCTAGAAGCTTTATTTATTTTATAATAGTTGAATTATATTTAATCATTCTCATAAACATATTTTATTAATTATTTTCACTTATGACATATCAATTCCTTCTTTTATGATCTCAAATATTATCCTAATTGATGAGTTTCCAGGCGATTTCTTTTTGAATTTTTTATTTTTGTGGAAATAAATTTTACTGGATTATTAAATACTTTTATTTATATTTTCATATTTAATATATATATTTTTTGTATTTAACCCTCTCTCTTTTATTAAAGAAATTTGAATTCCATCTTGGCTGTGCACGGGGCAAACGCTATTGCCATCTTTAGGATTATTAGAATTTTTCTATCATGGATTCAAGCTATTTACTCTTTTCAGAAACAGCTGTGGCAATAAATTCCCAAGAATTTATAAATCCATCTCGATCTGAATGGAAATTGTCCATGATAATTTCAGAGATTGAATGAAAACGAGGATGAAGCAACTAAGAGTGTTTACTTTCCCACATCAAAGTGAGCCAGTATTATGGACCATGAAGATGCTATGGGCAATACAATTATGGATTTCAATTAGTTGAGAACACGAAGCTTGAAAGCTCTTAACTCCTTTAGATTCTCCTCGGTTACATCTCAACAATGATAGTGTCTAACCTTTGACAAATAAAATAGGAATAACCTGAAAAATTCTCGTACAAAGCCTCTTTCGAAGCGATCTTCGCCTGTCTAGGATGTGAAAACAATCTGACCACGGATCACTGCATCAAGAGCTGGGCAGTCATCAGCTACATTCATTCAAGACGGACTCCGGGCGTCAGGCAAATTGCCTTATAATTGTCAAGGCGGTTAATCATAACATTGAGAAGGCTACGGGATCTAAGCCATACACCACTGCTGCCGCAGCACTTGGTCCCCATACTCTTCAGACCCGTAGAAGTCTCCAAACAAGGCTCCCTTGACACCTGTACGGACTGCCATTCTTCAGCTCGATTCTTTGCCTATGCAGAATAGAGAAAAGCTGGTCTTGAACTCTCTCGGAATCCCAAATTATTCTACTTAACAACACCGTGTCAAAGACTTTTCAATAACTCTACGTTCTTCTCTAAAGAGATCCTAGCTCCCTACGCACCTCCACTGAGCTCATTGAGCTTGAGAAAATGAAACCCTAAAAGCCCACTTCATCTTAATTAGAGAACTCCTGAAAGAATTAAACGGAAATCAGACCCTCAGATTCCCCCGTCAAGCTGATAGAGGTTATCGGAAGGCACAATTATACTCTTTATAAAATACTGGCATACAGGTAACAAAACCGAGTGCAAGCAATGAGTTTCTGCACTGCGTGAAACAAAAAAAAAAAACGCGATTGCCAGTAGTGAGAAGAGCTGGTGTTGGGTTATTTTTTAAACAACTCTCAGTGTACATCGCCTTCATCCATGAACCTAACGTCATTACCCTAGCTGGCTATGTTGAAGACCTCGGTTACAGTCGTGCCACCCGCCAGGGGATCCAGTCTCTCTCGGGTCTTCCCCCTGGGTGCCTTCTTCCTCTGACAACGTGTCCAGACATCATCGCTTTTGTCTCCATCAACATTCGGGGGTCAACTGTCATATCACCTTGCGAGCAGCTACAGACCATCGCAGGTACAAAGAAAATACGTGAGACCTCGGCGACTTGAACATCTCCTAGGATTCGGAGAGTGACTAAGATTTTAGTCCAGTTAAAGCCTTCAATGGTCTCCTAGACTCCGCCACCTCATTTTTTGAACATGCTCTCGTTGCTACCAGGGTAGTTGGAAGCCAGGTTGACGTGAATTGTCTGGATAGAGTTTTGCCTCCTTCGAGACACAGGTCGTCCGCTACTGAATCCTCCTTACAGAGGCAGCCAGGGTGTGCTTCTCCAGCTAGGCAAATCGATTCCATAGTGTCCTCATTGTATCTCTTCTTTGTCTACTCGAAACTTATCGTTGATCGGCGACGCCATGCGGACATGCTAGGAAAATTTTTAAAGAAGCTGGACGAACATCAAGTAGATCTTGAGGGGATCCAATCCCTGGACATAGCCCGTGTCGCTGATGACGCCTTCATCGCCCGAGCCGGTCAGTTCTTGAAAGCCAAGCTCGAAGCCTGTGGATGCTGTTTGCTCATCACTGCTGGACCTTAGGCAAGTGCTTTGTGGCTTTCACTCGTGAATGAAATACATATATGACGATAATGGGAACATTTTCTGGAGGAACTTTCTCAATCCTCCAGGAGTGCTTCTCTCACACATCGTGTGGTACAAACCCTACCGCTGGTTTTCTACGTGGAACGTCGACTAACACCATTCTTGAAGGCGGCAATGCCCTGCCTCTCTATTGGAAATCGCCTCAGAAGACATTTCAGTGTCCAGCCGTTTGAAAGAGCGTCTGGGCGGGATGACTTGACCTGCGTGCTGTTGGTTACATTTAAGGCTTTCTTCGTTGGAGCACTCCATCGGATCTTCAAAACGTTTCTGTTCTATGGGACCTTGCTTCCCTCATCGTTAGGGAGCACTATCTTCCTCGTCCTCAAAACAACCAGCAATATAGGCTTCATTGAATACCTAACAAACTCTCTACCAGCAGCAAGCTACCGGATTAGCGTCTTCCAAGAGGGATTGCGGTCTCATTTACTACGCCTGGTGCCGGAGTGCCAGGTTCTGGTACATAGCGCGTGTCTGAAAAGGTCTCCACGATCTCGTGGAATGGCTCTCCGTTAGCTGCGTCTTCTCAACCTTGCCCCGAATCCTCTTCTGCGTCGCCATAAGTAGCTGCGCAGTCACGAGAATGTCCTGGCATGTGCCGATGACATCACTTTGTTCTTTATACAATGAGGCTATTGTATACGACCATCTCTTTTCTCAAGTGGGCTCCTTTCATCCGTAGCCTTCTCCGCGTCGTGAAGGAGCTTATTCCCAGATTATTTCCTCTGGTACATCATATTTGCCTACAGACTCCAAGCCCGACTGGAAAACATAACGCACTGCATGGCTCCCGGATAGCATCCTGGTGGGGCCTTTTTCTGTTTGACTTCAACCGTTTCAACGTCGGCACGCAGCTGAGACTAGGGAGTGCTAGTTACACTGTGTAGAAATCTCGCTGAACGTGGCTCACACCTCCTGTATTCAGAACTTGGCTTCCACCCAACGTCGCAGAATTTTGAAGATATGGGAATCTGCCTCTGGAATCTTGCTACAGTTGGATCCTCGGGCACTGTCGCCAACTCAGCGCCGGGACCTTCCTATCACAGGAGCCTGCAGGTACTTACGGCCGTTTGTCCTCTTTGCTGTGGAGTTTTGTTTTTTTATTTGATGGTGTCCGGCATATATATATTTTAAATTATATTTCTTAAGGACTCTACTGGTCCTTTCAATACCGAAGCTGTATGCAAGAGTGCAGTATGATTTCTGAACTTTGTTATTGGTAGGAGAGGTAAATGTTGATCTGCGATATTGTCTTTTAACAAATTCTGTAAGATGATTATTGTTTGTAATTCATATTCAATAGTATTATTGTTTATTCTGTACAGAATTTGTCAAAGACAATATCACAAATCAACCTTCACTCCTCCTACCAATGGCCAATCTCAGTAATCATATTGCACTCAAACATACAGCTATGGTATTGAAAGCATCAATAGAGCCCTCAAGAAATTTAGTATCAAATCAATATATCAAACATAATCAAACTTAAGAATGCTTATCCGACATTCCGATACCAAACATAATACAAAGAATTTAAAAAAAAAATCGAACCTCAGCTACAGAATTCCATGCCAATCATACCAAACGACAGGGGGGAAAGTTAGAAGGGAGAACCAATCAACACCGGATGGCCATCAAAAGCTAAAGCCCTATTTCCCTCTTAGCTGAGCATGCCCTAAAACAAGACCACCTACCGAATTTCGAATCACACACACAACTGAAATACTTTACCAGATCATTTAATACATGTAATTATCCCTAGTACATGTGGTACAGGTCATGATAATCATGGTGGGTAGAAGTTGGCGTCTGCTTTTACTGTAAGGGCACCACATGTCTACACATGTGAAAAGCAGTTCGACTTTTGCACTTACAAATGTGTCAGAGCCCAGTTTAGTTATTTGCACTCGCTGGTGGGGTTGGAATTTTGCAAGAATCGGGGGCCATTGGAGCATTTTTTTAAAATAAAAAAGTGCCCAATGCGGGATTCGATCCCGGGTCGTAGCGGTCGAAAACCAACGGTTTAGACCATCCTTCTGCCGACCTCCCTTTTAAAAACATTAATTCCAGACTTTTTCTAAGAAGATAGGCATCAATAGAAGATAATAATATAAATGTTTGAAGTTTATATGTTAATTTTGTAATGATTCTTATTGTTTAATTCATAGAAGCATTTTTCTGGAAGACATATTCAATTTTTATCATCATCATTTTTAATTATTATTATATTATTATTATTATTATTATTGTTTTTTCCCATTGTTAGTTATCAAATCATTTTGTAATTGTAGTTTCTTTTTTGTTTTGTTCCTTTTAAAGCAATAAAATATATGTAGAACTAAGGTTTAATATTCAATTCAAGCATATGGAACCCACATCGATTCATTTTTAAAATAAAGCAAAATCATAAGCTTATACAACTTTCACTTTTTAATACAATAGAATAAACAGACATACCCCAAGTGTATCTGTAATTTAAATCCTCGTAGCCTTCAAGATCCTTGAAGATTCAATCGAATGTATCCACATGGCTTGGCACTGCTTCTTATTCTAAACTTTTATACCTGTCTATACTGTATATACCATTTTCTGATTTATTTCGATTCTTAGATTATAAATTAGTTTCTTATTATTATTATTCTATATATAGTTACGAGCGTCATTCTTCATCAGTCATCTCTGTCACCGTTTGCTTTTTTTTTTTTGGAATGGCGTCCTCCTATTGGTCGGCTACGATCACGCCACCTTTGCCCCCCCCCCCCCCCCACTCGTTTTTTCGTTTTTGTAACCATTGTGTTGGAGCGGGTCGCTCCTTAAATAAATGCATATATTAGTTAATAACCAAATGGAATCCTCTCTTTCTTTTTCCCAGTAAGAGACGCCTACGGAAGCCAACAGTACATAGACAGATAAAGCACATAGGCTATAGTTATTAACTAACATATGCATTTATATAAGGCGCCAATTTATAATTGTAACAAATAGTATTTGAATCAAAACATTCAATCGGGTAAAACACGGGCGTTGCCCGGGTCATTCGGCTAGTTTTTATATATTGATGAGCCAGGCCCTCCCATTAATTTACCATTGCAATAAGGGGACAGTAGAAAATTGTTTCATTTTGAAAGGAAACATCTAAAATAGTGTCAATTTCTTATATAACAGATGGTTCGCTAATGCATTTTGTTGGTGTCGAAATTA
>CP092867.1:102377484-102389498 GCA_030710605.1 Cordylochernes scorpioides
TCAAGTTCCAGCGCTAACAAATCCCATCCTGTGTACACCTGTACCTCTTTCCTCAGCAAGAGTTTTTACAAAGTCGACATTGCCCTACTGTTGCCAAGTTGAAGGAGACGCCAAGTTATGCAACTCGAGAGTGAGTTGTGTAATTTAATGAGAAAGGATTGCTTGCTATTTCTAAACCTGGCGGATTGACACCTTCTGTCCAGTCTTGGGACCTGTAGGGAGATTTAGAGAAACTTGTGGAGTCCGTGGAGGCATTTCATGAAAGTTTGCTGACCAAGATATTATTTAAAAAAAATCCGCGCGCCATCTACATTGTTGCATCACAATTAATGCACCTATTTTTAAAATTATTTATAATAATATTTTTCATATATTTCAAATTTAAATTTTATATTTATTTATTTTTATAAAACATAATATTATTATGAAATATTATGTACTATAAAATCATTTGTATTTTGATACACTGAATACCCTACCTGCTTTAAACTTTGATGTAATAAATAAAGAGATATTCTAGGTGTTACCTAAATATATAGTTGTCTTATTATTGACTGGTTTATCCTTGTAGGATGGTTGAGACACGTTCTGGAAAGATGCAAGACGTGTCTGAGGAGAGAATCAAGACTGAAGAATCTGCCAAACCGCAGCCTGGGTGCAACAATATTTAAATTTATAAATTAATTAACGCGATTGTTTACTTCCGAATAAAACAATTTATTGATGATCTTACTGCGATGACAATATTATTGGGAGGGCCTGGCTCATCAGTGGTTAACCCCTTCCATAATAATTTGCGAAACCGCTGTTCACCACTGATCGTCTCCCAATATGTTTCCCGGTAAAGGGTAGTAGAGAAAGTTGTTTTATTAAAAAAAAAAAGAGAATTGCGTTAATTCAAAGTACAAAATATTGCCACGTGGAAAATTAGGGAAGACAAACTCCAAGATGAGACAGAAATTTATTTAAGGAGAGCACAAACATATAATGTTCCAAAAAAAAAAAAAAAGATAAACAATAAGGGAAGTTTACCGAGTAACAAAATATAAACATCAACAATGATACTCTGCTAATAAAAATAATAAATACTTTGCTGCAATATGTTTATTTTATAATGTTGAGACCACAGGTTTATTTATTTATTGTTCTCACATTGTATGTATGTTTTTTAACATGAAGAACTTCAGCAAATATTTCAACGGGATTTGTTCAACCAAATATATATTCAAAATACGCACACACACAAAGCCTTTATTAGGGACTTGCCCCATACAGATTCTCCCAATTGGGTAAGGTAATAATCATCTTGTGTTATTTACATAGGTAGTGAAATAGAAATTGAACTGGCTTTACTCTTCATTTCAAAGTCATTCACTTGTTGTCTGGTCCTTACATAATGATGATCTAAAAAATTTATAGTAAGCTATTGCCTTAGATTTGTTTGCTGATATTTTGGAAAGCAATACGTAGGATGAAATGTTGGTACATTTATTTGCTGATATAGGGCCTTCCTCTCTGCATCAAGGACTGTACAATTAAGCAGGTAATGGGGGAGTTCTTCAGTAATTTCCTTGTCACATAGTGACCACGTCATATAATACAGTTCCATAAGTGCTGTAAGATTCACCTCTACCTTTAAAAACAGATTTTACTAATATGATATGAGTAAAACGGCCAGATGCACCGGCCGAAACCATGGTACATAGTTGACTTTTGTTCAATATCGACAAAGGTGGTGTTATGGCATACTCACCTATCTGAACCCACGATTTGCATAGGAAGGATCGACAAAATGCATTGTTCTGGTGTATTTAAAGTAAGAGGTTGTTGTTGTCGTGTCCAAAGAAGAGTCTCAGATGTCTCCATGCATCTCCATCACAGCAGCAGCAATATCCACTATCTTGGGTGTGTAAAGCTGCTGCTCTGGGTCAAAGTAAGAGGTGGCCATCGTGAATGTCCTCAAACTTATCACATGGCACTCTATAACCTATCTTTCTTAATAAATAACCAAAATTATCAGATACAGTAGAACCTCCATGAGAGGACACTCCGGCTAGAAGACACCTCTCTACAAAAGACAGTTTTCATTGTCAAAATTACCATTTTTACTCTTTAACAACTCTCCGGTAAGATGATACCTCTTCATAAAGGACACTTTGACTCTGAAATTAGGTGTCCTTTACAGGGAGGTATCTACTGTATCTAAAGCAATACGTAGGGTGAACTGTTGGTACATTCAATTTGTTGATATAGGGCCTTCCTTTCTTCATCGAGGGATGTTATTCAAAATAGAATTTTAAAAATATCGAGTGTGTGTTTATAAAACATCATGAATTAGCCCGGCATATGTTTTCGGAAATTTAAACTACTTATAGCGCGTATACGCCATTTTTTTTAAATAAAATAATTTTCTACTGCCCTTACTGCAATGATAAAACAAAGGAGGGCCTGGCTCATCAGTAGTGAATCCATCTATTATTTTCTCATCGCAGTGAGACATTTGGTTAATTAATAAGCTAGAGTGGAAAATAAAAACTTCCACAATTTATAATCACCATAGCTGCCTCGAGACAATAACGGTGTACAATTTTTCTTTTGACAATTAAAATAATTTTATTGACATCTTGTCAATACATACAAAAGTGCTCAGTCTGCATTATTTAAAATATATATAATTATATAATATATATAATACATGGTATATGGTACAATGATTTTGTGCGCCTCTACCACCGCTGCAGAGTTTGGTGGAGAATCATCAGCAGGTCTCCAGCGACACCACGTATTTCGCGATCTACGAAGAATACGTGGATCGCGTACTTCGCCGCTGAGGAGATGGTGATGGTGTGGTCAACAACTAAGGTAGATGCCCGTCGTGTACGTTGTGTTGGACACTATAAGTCCCTGGTATCTACAATCACAAGCAAGGACAAAATATCCTGAATGCTGGAACTCCACAACTTGCAGAGATTCTTCAGCTTGCCAACCACAGGTAGATATCTGTCGTGTACGTTGTATTGGACACTATAATTCCCTGGTATCTACAACCACAAGCAAGGACAAAGGATCCCCAATGCTGAAACTCCACAACTTGCAGAGATTTGTCAGCTAGCCAACCACAGGCAGATATCTGTCGTGTACGTTGTATTGAACGCTATAAGTCCCTGGTATCTACAACCACAAGCAAGGACAAAGGATCTTCAATGCTGGAACTCCACAACTCGCAGAGATTTCTCAGCTAGCCAACCACAGGTAGATATCTGTCGTGTACGTTGTATTGAACGCTATAAGTCCCTGGTATCTACAACCACAAGCAAGGACAAAGGATCCTCAATGCTGGAACTCCACAACTTGCAGAGATTTCTCAGCTAGCCAACCACAGGTAGATATCTGTCGTGTACGTTGTATTGAACGCTATAAGTCCCTGGTATCTACAACCACAAGCAAGGACAAAGGATCCTCAATGCTGGAACTCCACAACTTGCAGAGATTTCTCAGCTAGCCAACCACAGGTAGATATCTGTCGTGTACGTTACGTTGTATTGGACACTATAAGTCCCTGGTATCTACAACCACAAGCAAGGACAAAGGATCCACAATGCTGGAACTCCACAACTCGCAGAGATTTCTCAGCTAGCCAACCAGAGGTAGATATCTGTCGTGTACGTTGTATTGAACGCTATAAGTCCCTGGTATCTACAACAACAAGCAAGGACAAAGGATCCTCAATGATGGAACTCCACAACTTGCAGAGATTTCTCAGCTAGCCAACCACAGGTAGATATCTGTCGTGTACGTTGTATTGAACGCTATAAGTCCCTGGTATTTACAACCACAAGCAAGGACAAAGGATCCTCAATGCTGGAACTCCACAACTTGCAGAGATTTCTCAGCTAACCAACCACAGGTAGATATCTGTCGTGTACGTTGTATTGAACGCTATAAGTCCCTGGTATCTACAACCACAAGCAAGGACAAAGGATCCACAATGCTGGAACTCCACAACTTCCAGAGATTTCTCAGCTAGCCAACCACAGGTAGATATCTGTCGTGTACGTTGTATTGAACGCTATAAGTCCCTGGTATCTACAACCACAAGCAAGGACAAAGGATCCTCAATGCTGGAACTCCACAACTTGCAGAGATTTCTCAGCTAGCCAACCACAGGTAGATATCTGTCGTGTACGTTGTATTGAACGCTATAAGTCCCTGGTATCTACAACCACAAGCAAGGACAAAGGATCCACAATGCTGGAACTACACAACTTCCAGAGAATTCTCAGCCAGCCAACCACAGCCCAAGAAAAATCTAATGAAACACTAATCCACCATCAAGACGCCATTAAAAATTTACGGCCCATTCAGATCGCTTCCACTCGGCTAATAAAATGTGCCTCAATCCATATCATAAAGGCCATGTAATCTCTTTGTCCCACTATTGTAGGGTAATGGGAGGTGGCTAAGTGGTGTGAGATGCTTTATATTCACATCAGATTCATTTTTATCTAAATTCAACTCACAGATCTGTTACATTATATTGTTGCACCAAGTAGCAGCTTTGCAGGGTCGTCGACCTTGGTTTCTTCCTTCTTGGTGTTATACACCGAGCGGGTTTCCATACTCAAAGCAAATAAATAAAAATAAATAAATTACCTTTCAAAGTTATTGTGTTTATTTATTCGTTGTTTTCCTCGTAGGTCGCGATCCGCAGTCTTGGTCTAGGTCCTCTCTCGCTCCAATAACCAATCAAGATATATGTACAATAAAATATTACAAAAGGAATGACACTATAAAAAGGGATGATGATAATCTAAATATTCTGTTTTAAATAAATATTAAATATCATAGAATATTTTGAATAAATGTAGGGCGCATTAAAATTGATGCAACAATATATATATACGGGACATAGGCCAGATTGGAATGTAATTGAGATATTTCATAAGAATATAAAATTTAAAAAAGAAAAGATTATTTTTAGAGGGATGCGTATCAAGAGAAATGGGGACAAAAAGTATAAATACATTTGAAGATATTTCGCAACAATTTGCTTCAGTTTTAAATTTGAAAAGAAGTTAAAAGCTAGATATAAATTGTTCATAATAGTTTGAGATTTAGATATAATAATATCAAATCTTTGTGATTATATTATATATCGTTCTGATATTTCTACCTTACAAACAAGTATGGAGAAACTATTCCTGAGGTAGCACAAGTTGTCCGCCGAGTGATACGAGGGGGAAATATTCAATTAGGCCTGGGCAGCTAACAAATCCAATAAGACGGGGTCTCTCGGGGAGGTAACGCCGGTTGTGTTGAAATAAACAATAGAACTCTCATTTCTGGACCTACAATCTTGTTGGTAGAGTGGAGTTTGAGACCAGGCGTTGTGAAGAAATATCTCCTCTTCTTAGCACATGTTTAACTTGCTCTTTCTGGAATTGGAAGATCAACTTGTGTCTCCACTTCCTTCAAATATAGACCAAACATATATTCTTTATTATTGAAGCAAGAAAATGATTATTCTTTGAGTGTGAAAGCTTGTAAAAAAAATAGGAACTTACCCTCTACCATTAATTTGTTTAGTTTTCTTTGTCGTCTGTTTTTGCATTAGTTGAATCTGGTTAGAACGATTTATGTAAATTAGATGATTCTTTTGTTGCCTTAAATACGAGGTAATTAACTCGTTTCTCTCTCTATATCTAAAAATGTTTAAAGTTTAATTTTATAAATCTGAGAGTTGTCTTCAAAAACGATTCAACAGTTGTCATATTGTAATCTTTATGAAAGTACATCGGCTTGGTTCAATAAAATGTATATGATTGTGAAATTTCAGTTGATAAATTACAAAAAATCCGAAAAATTATAAAACCCCCACCTTCAAGAAAGCCACAAACTACAAATGCGGAAAAAGGAAAATAAGAAATTTAAAACCTAGACAAATTCTCCATCAATTAAGCCAGAATGACGAAAAGTGGAAAAAAAGGAAAATTAAACCCACCTTGAATATCAAACAAGCCAGACAAAACCTTCTCAAGAACAATATCCCCAAGGACCTGAGGACCCAACGACATCAATATAAATTGTAATTGTAAATGAACAAACCCTGTACATCCCCCACAGTATATTGTAAATATGATGATCTAGACATGATGATTTAAGCGGTACCTAATAAAGTTATTTGGAGCAGAGTGATAAGTTACAGTAGAGAGCGTTTTTTTGGAGAAAGGTCCATGTGAAATCTAAATTTACCAGAGACTTCTATTTCTTATATATACATATTGGCCTATATATGTTAATACGATGCATTAGCGCGCCATCTCTTATTAGAACTTTGAACTATTTTTAACACTTATGATTCTTTTAAAAATAAAACAATTTTATACTGCCCTTAGTGTAATGATGAAATAATGGGGAGGGCCTAGCTCATCAGTGGTAAACCCTCCCAGCAGTTTCGCCAGTTTAATCTACCATATCACTGTAATATTGTATTTTTCGGTTTTCCTTTGTGTACTGAATATATATATATATATATATATATATATATATTGGATTTGAGATAGAGAGAGAGAGAAAGAAAATATATTTTCCCAATATTTCAAGGAGCAGCTCGCCTCTCTTTATCGAGGTTTGTTTGGGATTCAAACGGAAACACACGCGAGGGCAGGGGAGTTACTTTAGCTATACAAGAACAGAACTGAATATTGTAATTAAGAGATATATAAACTATAATTGTTATAATAATAAAATTATATAGATAGTGGGGAATGATAAATAATAATTAAATAAATACAAGGTTGCTTATAAAACAGAAAAAAAGTTTGAAAGTCTTTCGGTATATATAAAGCGTACAAGAATGAAATTGTACAGAGATTAAGTGGTTACATTAAGAAAAAGTATATACGAAGGCCATCCAATAAATAAGTTTCCCTTTTTTTTTTCTGAAAACGAAACGTAAAAATTAGTTAGTAGTATAAGAAATGGTCACTAGAATGCGTTGGAAGCGTGTGACCTTCAAAATCACGCTACTCGTACGCGCAAGTCCGTAGCGCTTCAGTTTCCATGGAGCTACCACTGGTGAACGTGTCCACTTGCGAATTCCGTTCTGTAATTCGTTTTTTCACGGCGAAAAATGAAACTGCGGTCAATATTCATCGCAATTTAGTGTCAGTGTATGGTGAAGGATGTATGAGCATCCAAATGGTTCGCCGATGGCGTTCATGGTTCTTGGAAGGACGGCAAAACGTGCATGATGACGAGCGAAGCGACAGGCCCGTTACTGCTACGGACAATGCAGCCGTTGCTGCTGTTCGGAATGTGGTGGAAGCAGATCGCCGCGTCACCATTGACGAAATAATGATTCGACTGCCTCCTGAAATCGAAATTGGACGCTCTTCGATTGGAACAATCATGTCAGAACTTTTGATTTTTCGCAAAGTCTGCGCAAGATGGGTCCCCGCGTTTGCTCTCGGAAAATCACAAGCAAAAACGGATGGAGGCAGCCCGAGCTTTCCTGGAAATGCATCGAAGAGATGGAGATCAACTGTTTTCCCGTATTGTCACTGGAGATGAAAGCTGGGTGCATCATTCAACTCCAGAAACAAAACGACAAAGCATGGTGTGGAATAAGCCTGAGGAAAGTGCACCAAAAAGGCGAAGGTCACAATCTCTGCAGGAAAAGTTATGAATATCGTCTTTTGGGACTGTTAGGGTCTTTTATTGGTTGACTACCTGCCCCCAAACACTACGGCTAACGCTGCGAAGTACTGCGAAGTCCTCATTAAACTCAGAGCTGCAATAAAACGGAAAAGTCCTGGACTTTTGTTTCGGAAAGTGTTACTCGTCCATGACAATGCTCGCCCTCACGCAGCTCGAACGACCCAAACGTTGCTGGAAAACTTCCAATGGGAAATTTTCATACATCCACCTTATTCTCCGGATCTTGCCCCAAGCGACTTCCTTCTTTTTACAGCACTCAAGTTGCATCTTGGAGGCAAGCACTTTGCGAATGATGACGAAGTGCAGGCGGAGGCGAACCACTGGCTGCGAAGACAGGACACGGCTTGGTACAACAGTGGTATCAAAAAATTGCTACAACGGTACCAAAATGTTTGGATAGAAATGGTGATTATGTAGAGAAGTAGTCTATGAGTTGTATAATGAAAATAAAATAACTGCATAATTGTAAATAATGTTGTTTATGTGTTTAAAAATAGGGAAACTTATTTATTGGATGGCCCTCGTATAATCAGGAAATATATTTGTTTTTAGATTCTATTAGATCCCTTATAGATCTCATGGAATAAATTCCGCCCTAGACTGACGAGGGCCATTTGCCCGAAACCATGGTCTCCAGGTTGATGCTTCTCTGTTTACCAAAGCTGGTGTTGTGGCTTTGTCACCGACCTGAGGCCGCTAGTTTGTGGCGACTGTCAATAGATGGCGTGTTTAAAGAATAACTAATACACCGGTGAATACTTATTCTATTAAAAACTTTAATAAAAACTAACAAAATTGAATATAAGAAAGGAACTCCTGAAGATAGAAGTTGTCTGGCCGGCATTCATATTTATGTGAAAAAGAGACACTTCGGCCAGTTAGAGTTTTTTATTTTCTCAACGTTTCGACAAAATTCTTTTGTCTTCGTCAGGAGAAATAAATAAAAATTTAGTACTAAATCCGAAAAATCGAGTGAGAACGCCCTTGCAACCTCAAAACAATTTTTAACGCATTGCCAAATGCTTTATTTTTATTTATTTCTTCTAACGAAGACAAAAGATTTTTGTCGAAACGTTGAGAAAATAAAAAAACTCTAACTTGCCAAAGTGTCTATTTTTCACAGAAAAGGAAAGGAGCTGTTGAGCGATTTTTAAAATATATTTTTGAAATAAACAGATTCGATAGTCTCTTTACTGAGATGAAAGATATTGGGAGGTTCCTTCTAGTTGATCAGTGATGAACAGCGGGTTCGTCTTTTTAAGCCGTCCATATTGGGGAATTCTACTTATATCTCTGGTACTGTTGTGGAACTACTAGTAGTTTTTTTTTTTGCTTATCCCTAGTACACGTGGTACAGGCCATGATAATCATGGTGGGTAGTTAGCGACTGCTTTTTACTGTAAGCGCACCACATATCTACACATGTGAAAAGCAGTTCGACTTTGCACTTACAAATGCCAGAGCTACTAGTAGTGAAGTTATTAAAGAAAATTCTCTGGACACACAAACTTTGAGGTATCAGTAGGAATATATTTTAATAATTAAAAATCTCCTCATCCTTTTAAAATAAAATTAAAACTTAAATGATCATCCATTATGCATGGCTTTAATCACCGTTAGGGAACAACGCGTCCCTTCTTCTTATCGAGAAACTAGACGTTACTGAGGTCTTGCATGATCTAGCGGAGTAAATAATTACTATAAATTGATTTAAATCTCCTGGACATTAATTAAAACAATAAAAAAGAGAGTTTTTTTATGTGTGTGTTTGTGTGTGTGTGTTATTAAAACCATCTCAAGCTTTTGGACATCTCTGCCCTTTTATAGGATGCCAAACTATTACACATTTTAGAATATTAAAAAATATATATAAAAATATAAAATATAAAAAAAATATTTTTAAAAATATATAAAAAATATATAAATGATATTTTGATCCAATATATGCCTCGTATATGCCTTTTTAATTAAAAATTATATATCCTAATATATATATATGTGTGAAAAAATAGTACAAATGTGATATTGTACTGGGATAAGATGCATAAATTATGAAAAAGGCGTCTCCTTATCGTGCAACTGAAAGTTGCTGATGGCTTGCGCCATCTATCGGAATAAATATCAACTATTCCCGTTGATTTCTAATTATTCCAACAGGCCGAAACCCGTACGTGGTTAGCTTTTCTTGATTAATCAAGAATGGGTAATTGGCCAATTCTGGAATAATTAGAAATCAACGAGAATAGTTGATATTTATTCCGATAGATGGCGCAAGCCATCAGCAACTTTCAGTTGCACGATAAGGAGATGCCTTTTTCATAATTATTCATATGTGTATATAGATTTGTAATAGTTTGGCATGACACACACACAGGCGGCGTTTTATTCTTTATACATATTCTCCTGTAGAAGGACAGAAATTCCCGAAAGCTTGAGACTGTTTTATTAAAATAAAAATAAACTCATCTCTGGAATACATTATTATTGTTTAATTAATAACTATCTTGACGATAGAGGTGTCCTGGCCGGCATCCATTGTTCTTAGATAAGCTACACTTCGACCAGTGTAAAGGTTTTATTATTTTGTTATAAAAAAACAACCTTTACTGACCGAATTGTCTCTTGAATAAAACTAAACATTGATTTATTTTAGTTCTATAATATTGGCCACAAAATATTGCTTAATAATTACAAAAATCAACGATAGAGAACATTGCTGTGATAGAGATTCATGTAGACATCTGAGGCACTTCATTGGACATGACAACTACAACAACAAAAACCAACAAACGGGTTTCGGACAATATTCTGTAATATGTTTACGCTTAGTTGGTATTTATTTCGTTAGATGGCGCAAGTTATCAACTGCTTTTAGCTGAACGATCATCATTAGATGGGGGTATAACCCTGATTTACCTTGAAATTATAACCAGTAGCTAATGAATATGCAAAATATTGTCTTAAGAATGCATGAAATTGTATATCAGAAGTTATATTGGTAACAGATCAGAGAATTAACGGCAACAGTATCAAGAATCTGAACAGGACATTTTAAATAAATGAAGATAAACCCAGACATGACTAGATTCTACAGGAACTGCAAAAACTGTCACAACACCCAACTCACTCCGGACCAACATATACCCGGCCATCCTTGCAGACCTCTATATGGCAGACATCAATCCAGAAGAGGACATCCATACGGACAAGGCGCCTCAGTTGGCCGGTATTGAGATCAGGGTGTACGGATCGATCTGATCTGCTCCATGGACAAGACACCACCACCATCAAATGTTTTTTGCTTATTTTTACCGCCTGATATTGTATGTTACTTTGTTTTGATTTCTACACATGTCTGGTGAAGATTGGCGTGAATCTGAGCTTACAAGGATTGGGCCAGACTACGAATACATGGAGGTAGTTAGCATATCCTTCAGAGGAATGAGGTCAAAGGGATTAAGTTAGCACAGAGGGAGGGGATTAGGTTGGATTTATAGTTCTCGTGATCCATACACACCGTCGGCAGGTAGGAATGAAGTATTGCGCCAGACATAGGTTTATTCAGAGGGGTTCTGGTATCTTAAAACATGACAAAGCGACAAGAGAGATTATATATTTGACAAAAGAGAGAGAGAGAAAGAGATTTATAAAAATATTTTATTGACCTCATACACAAGTCAATGGTGGTAGTATATAATAATTATAAAAAGAGGGATAAAATAAAAGAGTAAAATATATACAGTTATGTACAGTCGAGGAGATTTCCCCAACGACAGAGAGTCCTCCTCCAGACAGTAAGTCACGTTCTCCCCGCATCTCAGAGAGAGAGATAGAGACAACGATAACTTAATTTTTACAGAGATAAAGGTCATCTCTCTCGCCAAAATAGACGTCAAAGCTACCCGCCATCTATTGACCGTCGCCACAAACTAGCGGTCTCGGGTCGGTGACAAAGCCACAGCACCAGCTTTGGCAAACTGAGAAGCGTCCACCTATAGATCATGGTTTCGGGAAAATGGCCCTCGTCAGTCTAGGGCGGACTTTATTTCATGAGATTTACAAGGCAACTAATAGAATCTTCACAGTCCGCCAAAGAGATGTTTAGCTGGAAAAGTGGCTAGGCCAAATCTATGGCCAAAATATAGATGGAAACTTTGCCGGGAGGCTTTATAAAGTGACCTTTATCATTATAGCTCAATATCCTCCCGGCAAACTTTTTCTCTATAACTTAATTTTATTGATATTCAGTCAACAATCTTAAAAACCATTTCAAAATTCATACATAAAATTTAAAA
>CP092867.1:102389598-102595036 GCA_030710605.1 Cordylochernes scorpioides
GACGTACAACAACTCAAACTTGACCAAGACTCTTTATTTAGCTCTTATTCTTCCGACCGGCTAACCACAAATGTCCAATTTATATACACATATATGAAAAAATGAAAGAAAAAAATAAAAGATAAAAAGATCAGGTGTTGAAATCAAAAATAAAAATGGCATATCCTGACCAGGAGCACATGTGCTTTACAGAAGGCAGAACGCCATCTGGTGAAACAGAAATTAACTATTCATTGATTTAGCCTGTTCCCTGATATTTGGCCAACCCAATTTGTTGATAAATATCAGGGAATAGGCTAAATCAATGTTTAGTTGATTTCTGTTCCACCAGATGGTGTTTTGCCTTCTATAAAGCACATGTGCTCCTGATAAGGATATGCCATTTTTATTTTTGATACACAAATATTTTTACATAATGAGGCTTTGAATAATTCAAATAATCTTCATCTATTTACATACACAACACATTTTAAATGTAGTTATTTAGTAGGTGTTTTTACCTATTTTAAATTTGATATCTCACAGTTGTATAAGCACCTGCCTCTATAAGCAATCGTATTCTCCTATGAAGGTATACGAAATATTGGAAATAATAAAGATATTTGGACAAAAAATAAGCTATTTATAAATTAATGAAATATCGACTGCTCAATTTTCAAATGGAAATTATATTTAACTTTAGTTATGTATGTTATGTTAAAATATCATTTTATTTAAAATTATATTTAATATATTCAAATACTCTGCTAAATCGACCGCCATAGGTCACGCTTCCCCTATAAAAACTCATTGTTGTTGTTTCCCGATGGCCGGCTCAAACCTTTCGTACATTATGTAAATAAGTTTTTCATTTTTTGATTCTTACGCCTTAAGCCAGACAGTACTTTTACCAAATTATGTTTTTCATATATTCCTTTAGCGCAATTAAAGCTATTTTTGATAACTAATTTTATTATAATCTTTTCCACGACTGCATACCAAAATCAAGCAACAGCTAATAATTCTATGTATATATTACAATCGAATAATACAACAGAAATATCTTTTTTCTATTTATAATATGTTAAAATAATATATTATTTATATTTTGTATTCGTTTATATATTTTGTTCTCCACACCTAACACCAATAATCGCGCGATATCAATAAAATTATCTTCAATCTCAAGATTTCTCTAGGGATGATACATCGACCCTCTGGCAAATAGATCTCACAGTGGCGGAGTCTTTCTTCCTGTTAAAGTAATGTACAATATGTGCAGTTTATGGACAAAATAAGGATTTTTGATATTAATATATCATCTATTATATATATATCTATATGAAAAAACAATAGAAAAAAATAATAAATATGTCAGGTGTTGATATTAAAAATAAAAATGGCATATCCTGACCAGGAGAACGTGTGCTTTTCAGAAGGCAGAGCCCCATCTGGTGGAACAGAAATCAACTATTCATTGATTTAACCTGTTCCCTGATATTTGGCCAACCCAATTTCTTGATAAATCAAGAAAAGCCATCCACGAACGTGTTTCGCGCTGTTGGGGCTCGTCAGCGTGGACATATGCTCCTGGTCAGGATATGCCTTTTTTATATATCTATATATATTATATTATCATTCTTATATACATACCTACATCCCCACGTTTGTATTCAACTTATTTTGTGATAATAAATATTATTATGTGGATTTCATGGAATAAAGTCCATCATGGGCTGACGAGGGCCATTAAACAAAACTCTGGTTTCCAGGTGGACACTTCTCAGTTTTCCAAAGCTGGTGTTGTGACTTTGTCACCGACCTGAGGGCTCTAGTTTGCGGCGACGCTAAATAGATGGCGTCTAGTTTTGACGTTTATTTTGACGGGAGAGGCGCCCTATACTTTTATAGATAAATTTCCTCCCGGAAAAAAACTTCCACATCTATATTCTTATATTATCTTTCAAAGAAATCCGTTTCAATCTATCTGTCTTTCCATGTCATTTATATAGCAACGACATCTTGAAGTACTTGGATCTCAAGTTCCAGCGCTAACAAATCCCATCCTGTGTACACCTGTACCTCTTTCCTCAGCAAGAGTTTTTACAAAGTCGACATTGCCCTACTGTTGCCAAGTTGAAGGAGACGCCAAGTTATGCAACTCGAGAGTGAGTTGTGTAATTTAATGAGAAAGGATTGCTTGCTATTTCTAAACCTGGCGGATTGACACCTTCAGTCCAGTCTTGGGACCTGTAGGGAGATTTAGAGAAACTTGTGGAGTCCGTGGAGGCACTTCAGGGAGGTTTACTGGCCTAGATATTATTGTAAAAAAATCCGCGCGCCATCTATATTGTTGCATCACAATTAATGCACCTATTTTTTAAATTATTTATAATAATATTTTTCATATATTTCAAATTTAAATTTTATATTTATTTATTTTTATAAAACAGAATATTATTATGAAATATTATGTACTATAAAATCATTTGTATTTTGATACACTGAATACCCAACCTACTTTAAACTTTGATGTAATAAATAAAGAGATATTCTAGGTGTTACCTAAATATATAGTTATCTTATTATTGACTGGTTTAACCTTGTAGAATGTGTTGGCTTCCGTAGGCGTTTCTTACTGGGAAAAAAAAAGAGAGGATCCAATAAAATAATTTAGTAGTCTTTATTAAAACAAAATCATCATAGTGAACAACACATATAACAGAGAGTACCGTCGTCTTCCGGGTATTCCTTCTACTGGGGAGCTCGGATTCTATATTCTGTGCGTTTATAATCTGTTTATCTGTGGCTCTCTGGTCGGGATGGCGCCTACATTCGGCCATTCCTGGATTTCAATTGTCCTCGATTGAACCTTGCGTTGCAGGAACGTCGTGGGTTGCGTCGGGGGGTATCTTCTACTCATTCCGTCTACGTGGGCCATCTTCTCCCCTGGTTTATGTCGAATTTCGAAATTGTATTCCTGAATCAGATTGTACCATCGCGCTATCTGAGGATTTGTAGTCTTCTTCGCGTTCATGTAGACCAGTGCTTGGCAATCTGTAACCACTGTAAACTTGATTCCTACGAGGAACTGACGTAGTCGATCCAAGGTCCACACTATCGCCATCAGCTCCAATTTGCTTGAGTGGTACATCTTCTCGGCCTCTGTTGTCTTCTTGCTCACACAGTAGACCAAGCGCCATTTGCCGTCTTCGTCCATCTGTAGCACCATTCCTGCTAATCCCTCAGCACTCGCATCGCAATGTACTTCTGTCTTGAGTTCAGGGTTGTAATGAGCTAGTACCGGATATTCGACCAGATCCTTTCGTAGTCCTCCAAATGACCTTCGCTGTTCTTCCTTCCATTCAAATTGTGAACCTTTCTTCGTAAGTCTGCTTAGCGGTTCTGCTTTCCTCGCGAAGTCCTTTACAAATCGTCTGAAGAAGTTCGTCAGTCCCAGAAAGCGTCGTATGTCGTGGACATTCTTGGGTTCTGGAAATTCTTCTATCGCCTTGATCTTTCTTGGGCCTGGCTTAAGTCCGCCTGTACTGATGACATACCCTAAGAACTCAACTTCCCTCCTTCCGAACTCACATTTGGAGGGTTTCAGTGTCAACTTCGCTGATCTTATTCTTTCGAGGACTTCCCTCAACCTTTCGATCATCTCCCGCCAATCCTTTGCCGGGATAATCACGTCGTCGAGATAGCAGAATGCCTTCTTGTTCAGCAGCGGACCTAGGACAGTGTGCATCAGTCTTTGGAATTCAGCTGGTGCGTTGGCGAGTCCAAAAATCATCCTTTCGAATTGACCTGTATCATCTGGGGTGATGAATGCTGTCTTTAATTTTGCCTTATCGGTCAGTGGTATCTGCAGATATCCATGCGCCAGATCCAGAGTGGTGAAGAATTTCGCATTCCTTAGGCCTTCCAGAAGGTCGTCTATCCTTGGTAATGGGAACTTGTCCTTAACTGTTTGAATGTTGAGTCTCCTATAATCTACCACCAGACGATGATCTCCTGTTTTCTTCCTCACAAGTAGGACGGGACTAGCGTAGGGTGATCTAGTTTCCGTGACTATTCCATTGTCCTTCCACTCTCTGACAATCTCCCTGATTGCTTCGCGTTCACTTGCAGTCGTCTTATACGGTCTCAGACAGACTGGCTTGCTTCCATCAACCTCCTTAATGTCCATCTTGGTGACATCGGTGCACCCTAATTCCTCCATGCCAAGAGCGAAACAGTCTCTATACTCGTTTACTACATCTAGGATTTCTTGTCTCTCTTTCGAAGTCAGAGAATGATTGACGTTGATGTCCTCAGGCAGTATGGGGCGCTTACGTTTCATTTGGTCTTGTCCTTCCCTCTTCTCTTCATTTTTAGTCTGAAACGAATCCTCTGCGACGTCCAGGTTAACAACAATATCATCAAGGTTCAGTAGTTCAACTCGCCCTACACATTGGTTCTTCCTTACTCTCAACTTGCCCTTGCCAGCTGAGATGATGGGTACGGTCGTCTTTCCATCGACCACTTCCAATAGGGAATCGACACAGGCGTCATCTACTCCTGTGAACAATACATATCCGTCCTTTACCTCGTCTGTGATTGCACTTGTAAAGTTAATGGAGTCGCTCTCCAACTGAACAGTTTCGGTTGCTCTCAGTTCGATACGACGCGACTTGATTTCTTCTTGCAGATTAGCAAACGGAAATTCGGATGAATAGCCAATATGCAAGTTTTTACCAATTCTGGCGAAGGATACGTAGGGCAGATCTGTCCATGTTCTTCCAATTAATAGGTCATAGGGTTGGGCATCATCGTTGACAATGAATACAGTGATTTCCCTTCCGACGATGCCATCAATCTCCAGGTCGACTGTCGTCTTCCCAACGGTCCTGGCAGCTGGTGCAGTCTGGTTACCGATTTCGTACAGACTAGTCGAGTCTGGTTCGATGTCGACGCTGATCCTCCTTGCGACCGATTCTCTCATTAGACAACTGCTGCTCCCGGTGTCTATCATTGCCTTCACGGTTTCCTTGTTGTCGATCTTGACATCCTTCAAATATACATCTGGCGGGACAGTCTCCAGTCCTTCGACTTCCAGGTTGGCTACTTTTAGTCCTTCTTTGGGTATTGTGCAATTCCTTTCCTTGTGTCCCGTTTGACCGCATCCTCGGCATGTCAACGTAGTCCTGGGCGCTGGGCAGTCTCTGGCAATGTGTCCAAACTGATTGCAGTTGAAGCACTTCGGTTCTCCCTTGTCGTTTCTGATCGTACGGTTGACCATTCTCCTCAAGGTGTTAGGGTACGTTTCACTGATTTCGTTCCTTGCAGCGTCTTGACCCGAAACATTCGTTCCTTGTTTAGTCTCTTTAACTTCGCTTTGGTTGGGGAATCTCGCAGATTTCTGCTGAAACGACGGTGGTATGAGGTGTTTCGCATTCCAATGCGGAGGTCCCATCTCGGTGCGAACATTTTCGTACTCGTCCAGTTTATCCGCCAACTCATCTGGGTTGTTTAACTTGGTCCAATCGTCAATGAGATGATTACGCAGCACATTTGGAACTTTTTTCTTTAGCTGGTTAGTGACGGACAAATCCTTTAGGGCGTCGAAATTTTCCACGTTCATTCCTTCGATCCATTCGTTGAAATATCCTCGCAATTCGAAAGCGAAGTCTCTCCAGGAACCCTTTTGAGATCTCTCGTGCTTCTCGAATTTTTGTCTGAATTGTTCGGGGCTCAACTTGTACCGTTTTAGGAGCAACCTTTTCACGAACCTATAATCGCCGCTTTGTTCTTCTGTCTCCCGAGCGATTAATTGAGTCATTTCGTAAGGTAGCAATCCTAGGAGGCTGAACGCCCATTGGTCTTCATCCAATCCTAGTCGCTTTGCCTGTCTTTCGAAAAGAATTAGGTAAAAACTCAAATCATTGTCCTTCGACTCGTACTTGGGCATCAGTTTACGTATCTCGTAATGTGCGTCATTTGCTGGTACTTCGAGACGTATCGTTGTTTCCGCGTGTAGTCTGGATGCGCAGCTTCTCAAGCTCGAATTCCATTACAATTTGTTCTTTTCGTTCCCGTTCGATTCGTTCCCGATCCTCGATTCGTTTCCGATCCTCGATTCGTTCCCGCTCCTCGATTCGTTCCCGATCCTCGATCAGAGTCTCCAACAGTTGCTTTGCGAACTCTTCTTCGTAAGATTGGCTATTCAAAATAAGGTGTTTTAAGTCGACGATCCTGCTCTCTGGCGGTACTACCTCGCCGAGTTCATACGCCAACTTGCTCAAATCGCATTTCCTTACTTTCGCTAAATAAGTCATGTTTTTCAAAAGGAAAAATAAACAAAGCAAAAAATTTTAAAATAAACAAATAAAACTGACTAAACCAGATACGTACTGTTTCAATTATTTCTTTAAACGAAATCAACTTTTCTTTAGAAATTTTGAGACAATACTTTTTTTTTCTTTTTACCGCGATACTTTGCAATAATACTTTTTATCGAGATGATTTTGCAATAATACTTTTACCGCGATACTTTGCGATAATACTTTTATCGAGATGACTTGCAATAATACTTTTACCGCGATACTTTGCGATAATACTTTTGTCGAGGTGACTTGTAATAATACTTTTAGGAATAGGTAATTAAATTTCGTACATACCATGCAACTCCTCTTACGTTGATCGGTCACCGCGCCACGTCCTTCTCGTTTCCAAATTATTCCAGTGAATCTTCAATTTTCTTCAGGACAATCCCACTTCTGAATTTCTGTTGGCTTCCGTAGGCGTTTCTTACTGGGAAAAAGAAAGAGAGGATCCAATGAAATAATTTAGTAGCATTTATTAAAACAAAATCATAATAGTGAACAACACATATAACAGAGAGTACCGTCGTCTTCCGGGTATTCCTTCTACTGGGGAGCTCGGATTCTATATTCTGTGCGTTTATAATCTGTTTATCTGTGGCTCTCTGGTCGGGATGGCGCCTACAAATGGTTGAGACAACGTTCTGGAAAGAGGAGAGAGGAGAGAATCAAGACTGAAGAATCTGCCAAACCGCAGCCTGGTGTAACAATATTTAAATTTAGAAACTAATTAACGCGATTGTTTACTTTCCAATAAAACAATTTATTAATGATCTTACTGAGATGGCAATAATATTGGGAGGGCCTGGCTCATCAGTGGTTAACCCCTTCCATAATAATTGGCGAAACCGCTGTTCACCACTGATGGTCTCCCAATATGTTTCCCGGTAAAGGGTAGTAGAGGAAGTTGTTTTATTAAAAAAAAAGACAATTGCGTTAATTCAAAGTACAAAATATTGCGCCACGTGGAAAATTAGGGAAGACAAATTTCAGGATGAGACAGAAATTTATTTAAGGAGAGCACAAACATATAATGTTCCAAAAAAAAAAAAAAAGATAAACAATAAGGGAAGTTTACAGAGTATCAAAATATAAATATCAAAAATGATACTCTGTTATTAAAATAATAAATACTTTGCTTCAATATGTTTATTTTTTAATGTTGAGACCACAGGTTTATTTATTTCTCGTTCTCACATTGTATGTATGTTTTTACATGAAGAACTTCAGCAAATATTTCAACATGATTTGTTCAACCAAATATATATTCAAAATACACACACACACAAAGCCTTTATAAGGGACTTGCCCCATACAGATTCTCCCAATTGGTAATAATCATCTTGTGTTATTTACATAGGTAGTGAAATAGGAATTGAACTGGCTTTACTCTTCGTCTCAAAGTCATTCAATTGTTGACTGGTGCTTACATAATGATGATCTAAAAAAATGTATAGTAAGCTATTGCCTTAGATTTGTTTGCTGATATTTTGGAAAGCAATACGTAGGGTGAAATGTTGGTACATTTAATTTGTTGATATAGGGCCTTCCTTTCTTCATCAAGGACTGTACAATTAAGCAGGTAATGGGGGAGTTCTTCAATAATTTCCTTGTCACATAGTGACCACGTCATATAATACAGTTCCATAAGTGCTGTAAGATTCACCTCTCCCTTTAAAAACAGATTTTACTAATATGATCTGAGTAAAACGGTCAGATTCACCGGCCGAAACCATGGTACATAGTTGACTTTTTTCAATATCGACAAAGGTGGTGTTATGGCATACTCACCTATCTGAACCCACGGTTTGCACAGGAAGGATCGACAAAATGCATTGTTCTGGTGTATTTATAGTAAGAGGTGGCCATCGTGAATGTCCTCAAACTTATCACATGGCACTCTATAACATATCTTTCTTAATAAATAACCAAAATTATCAGATACAGTAGAACCTCCATGAGAGGACACTCCGGCTAGAAGACACCTCTCTACAAAAGACAGTTTTCATTGTCAAAATTACCATTTTTACTCTTTAACAACTCTCCGGTAAGATGATACCTCTTCATAAAGGACACTTTGACTCTGAAATTAGGTGTCCTTTACAGGGAGGTTCTACTGTATCTAAAGCAATACGTAGGGTGAAATGTTGGTACATTTAATTTGTTGATATAGGGCCTTTCTTTCTTCATCGAGAGATGTTATTCAAAATAGAATTTTAAAAATATCGAGTGTGTGAGTTTTTAAAACATCATGAATTAGCACGTCATATGTTTTCGGAAATTTAAACTACTTATAGCGCGTATACGCCATTTTTTTTTTAATAAAACAATTTTCTACTGCCCTTACTGCAATGATAAAACAAAGGAGGGCCTGGCTCATCAGTAGTGAATCCATCTATTATTTTCTCATCGCAGTGAGACATTTGGTTAATTAATAAGCTAGAGTGGAAAATAGAAACTTCCACAATTTATAATCACCATAGCTGCCTCGAAACAATAACGGTGTACAATTTTTTTCTTTTGACAATTAAAATAATTTTATTGACATCTTGTCAATATATACAAAAGTGCTCAGTCTGCATTATTTAAAATATATATAATTATATAATATATATGCATGATACTAGGTACAATGATTTTGTGCGCCTCTACCACCGCTGCAGAGTTTGGTAGAGAATCACCAGCAGGTCTCCAGCGACACCACGTATTTCGCGATCTACGAAGAATACGTAGATCGCGTACTTCGTCGCTGAAGAGATGGTGATGGTGTGGTCAACAACAACGGTGGCCAACAATGGTAGATACCCGTCGTGTACGTTGTATTGAACGCTATAAGTCCCTTGTATCTACAACCACAAGCAAGGACAAAGGATCCTCAATGCTGGAACTCCACAACTTGCAGAGATTTCTCAGCTAGCCAACCACAGGTAGATGCCCGTCGTGTACGTTGTGTTGGACGCTATAAGTCCCTGGTATCTACAACCACAAGCAAGGACAAATGATCCCCAATGCTGGAACTCCACAACTTCCAGAGATTTCTTAGCTAGCCAACCACAGGCAGATATATGTCGTGTACGTTGTGTTGGACACTATAAGTCCCTGGTATCTACAACCACAAGCAAGGACAAAGGATCCTAAATGCTGGAACTCCACAACTTCCAGAGATTTCTTAGCTAGCCAACCACAGGCAGATATATGTCGTGTACGTTGTGTTGGACACTATAAGTTCCTGGTATCTACAACCACAAGCAAGGACAAAGGATCCTCAATGCTGGAACTCCACAACTTCCAGAGATTTCTCAGCTAGCCAACCACAGGTAGATGCCCGTCGTGTACGTTGTGTTGGACACTATAAGTTCCTGGTATCTACAACCACAAGCAAGGACAAAGGATCCTCAATGCTGGAACTCCACAACTTGCAGAGATTTCTCAGCTAGCCAACCACAGGTAGATGCCCGTCGTGTACGTTGTGTTGGACACTATAAGTTCCTGGTATCTACAACCACAAGCAAGGACAAAGGATCCTCAATGCTGGAACTCCACAACTTCCAGAGATTTCTCAGCTAGCCAACCACAGGTAGATGCCCGTCGTGTACGTTGTGTTGGACACTATAAGTTCCTGGTATCTACAACCACAAGCAAGGACAAAGGATCCTCAATGCTGGAACTCCACAACTTGCAGAGATTTCTCAGCTAGCCAACCACAGGTAGATGCCCGTCGTGTACGTTGTGTTGGACACTATAAGTCCCTGGTATCTACAACCACAAGCAAGGACAAAGGATCCTCAATGCTGGAACTCCACAACTTGCAGAGATTTCTCAGCTAGCCAACCACAGGTAGATATCTATCGTGTACGTTGTGTTGGACACTATAAGTCCCTGGTATCTACAACCACAAGCAAGGACAAAGGATCCTAAATGCTGGAACTCCACAACTTCCAGAGATTTCTCAGCTAGCCAACCACAGGTAGATGCCCGTCGTGTACGTTGTGTTGGACACTATAAGTTCCTGGTATCTACAACCACAAGCAAGGACAAAGGATCCTCAATGCTGGAACTCCACAACTTGCAGAGATTTCTCAGCTAGCCAACCACAGGTAGATGCCCGTCGTGTACGTTGTGTTGGACACTATAAGTTCCTGGTATCTACAACCACAAGCAAGGACAAAGGATCCTCAATGCTGGAACTCCACAACTTGCAGAGATTTCTCAGCTAGCCAACCACAGGTAGATGCCCGTCGTGTACGTTGTGTTGGACACTATAAGTTCCTGGTATCTACAACCACAAGCAAGGACAAAGGATCCTCAATGCTGGAACTCCACAACTTGCAGAGATTTCTCAGCTAGCCAACCACAGGTAGATGCCCGTCGTGTACGTTGTGTTGGACACTATAAGTTCCTGGTATCTACAACCACAAGCAAGGACAAAGGATCCTCAATGCTGGAACTCCACAACTTCCAGAGATTTCTCAGCTAGCCAACCACAGGTAGATGCCCGTCGTGTACGTTGTGTTGGACACTATAAGTTCCTGGTATCTACAACCACAAGCAAGGACAAAGGATCCTCAATGCTGGAACTCCACAACTTGCAGAGATTTCTCAGCTAGCCAACCACAGGTAGATGCCCGTCGTGTACGTTGTGTTGGACACTATAAGTTCCTGGTATCTACAACCACAAGCAAGGACAAAGGATCCTAAATGCTGGAACTCCACAACTTCCAGAGATTTCTCAGCTAGCCAACCACAGGTAGATATCTATCGTGTACGTTGTGTTGGACACTATAAGTCCCTGGTATCTACAACCACAAGCAAGGACAAAGGATCCTCAATGCTGGAACTCCACAACTTCCAGAGATTTCTCAGCTAGCCAACCACAGGTAGATATCTATCGTGTACGTTGTGTTGGACACTATAAGTCCCTGGTATCTACAACCACAAGCAAGGACAAAGGATCCCCAATGCTGGAACTCCACAACTTCCAGAGAATTCTCAGCCAGCCAACCACAGCCCAAGAAAAA
The DNA here is from genome assembly GCA_030710605.1 of Cordylochernes scorpioides. Classification (NCBI taxonomy): domain Eukaryota; kingdom Metazoa; phylum Arthropoda; class Arachnida; order Pseudoscorpiones; family Chernetidae; genus Cordylochernes; species Cordylochernes scorpioides. The sequence goes on from CP092867.1 coordinate 102,400,961, forward strand.
TCTAATGAAACACTAATCCACCATCAAGACGCCATTAAAAATTTACGGCCCATTCAGATCGCTTCCACTCGGCTAATAAAATGTGCCTCAATCCATATCATAAAGGCCATGTAATCTCTTTGTCCCACTATTGTAGGGTAATGGGAGGTGGCTAAGTGGTGTGAGATGTTTTATATTCACATCAGATTCATTTTGATCTAAATTCAACTCACAGATATGTTACATTATATTGTTGCACCAAGTTGCAGCTTTGCAGGCTCGTCGACCTTGGTTTATTCTTTCTTGGTGTTATACACGTTTCCCGAGCAGGTTTCCATACTCAAAGCAAATAAATAAAAGTAAATAAATTACCTTTCAAAGTTATTGTGTTTATTTATTCGTTGTTTTTCTCGTAGGTCGCGATCCGCAGTCTTGGTCTAGGTCCTCTCTCGCTCCAATAACCAATCAAGATATATGTACAATAAAATATTACAAAAGGAATGACACTATAAAAAGGGATGATGATAATCTAAATATTCTGTTTTAAATAAATATTAAATATCATAGAATATTTTGAATAAATGTAGGGCGCATTAAAATTGATACAACAATATATATTAGGGACATAGGCCAGATTGAAATGTAATTGAGATATTTCATAAGAATATAAAATTTAAAAAAGGAAAGATTATTTTTAGAGGGATGCGTATCAAGAGAAATGGGGACAAAAACTATAAATGCATTTGAAGATATTCCGCAACAATTTGCTTCATTTTTAAATTTGAAAAGAAGTTAAAAGCTAGATATAAATTGTACATAATATTTAGAGATTTATATATAATAATATCAAATCTTTGTGATTATATTATATATCGTTCTGATATTTCTACCTTACAAACAAGTATGGTGAAGCTATTCCTGAGGTAGCACAAGTTGTCTGCCGAGTGCTACGAGGGGGAAATATTCAATTAGGCCTGGGCAGCTAACAAATCCAATAAGACGGGGGTCTCTCGGGGAGGTAGCAGTGTTGAAATAAACAATAGAACTCTCATTGCTGGACCTACAATCTTGTTGGTAGAGTGGAGTTTGAGACCAGGCATCGTGGAGAAATATCTCCTCTTCTCAGCACATGTTTAACTTGCTCTTTCTGGAATTGGAAGATCAACTTGTGTCTTCACTTCCTTCAAATATAGACCAAACATATATTTTTTGTTATTGAAGCAAGAAAATGATTATTCTTTGAGTGTGAAAGCTAATAAAAAATAGGAACTTACCCTCTACCATTAATTTGTTTATTTTTTCTTTGTCGTCTGTTTTTGCATAAGTTGAATCTGGTTAGAACGATGTATGTAAATTAGATGATTCTTTTGTTGCCTTAAATACGAGGTAATTAACTCGTTTCTCTCTATATATCTAAAATGTTTAAAGTTTAATTTTATAAATCTGAGAGTTGTCTTCAAAAACGATTCAACAGTTATCATTTTATAATCTTTTCTATATGAAAATACATCGGCTTGGTTCAATAGAATGTGTATGATCGTGAAAATTCAGTTGATAAATTACAATAAAAAAAGTCGATGGATGAGTGGGTAACACCCTCGATTTCCGATAGTCATGAACCGGGATTGAATCCCGCGTTAACATTTTTTGTTTAATATGTGAACTTCACATATTATTCACTGTTTCAATTATCATGAACTAGGTTACTCTTGTTGATCGATACCTATTAATGTGATTTTGAAACGGCAAGTGGGTAACACCCTCGATTCCCGACAGTCATGAACCGGGATTGAATCCCGCGTTAAAATTTTGTTTAATATATGTGAACTTCACATATTATTCATATATATTATTTTTCTTATATCTCTCTTTTTATGATTATTTTATAATACTACCATTGACTTGTGTGTGATTTCAATAAAATATTTTCAAATCTTAAATCTCTGGTACTGTTGTGAAACAGCTATTAGTGAAGTTATTGAAGGAAATTCTCTGGACACAAAGTTTGAGGTGTCAGTAGGAATATATTTGAATAATTGAATCTCCTCACATTTTTAAAATAAAATTAAAAATTGAATCTTAAATGATCATCCATTATGCATGACTTAGCTTCTAATCACTGTTAGGGAACAACGCTATCTTCTTATCGAGAAACTAGACACTACTGAGGCCTTGCACGATCTATAGCGGAGTAAATAATTACTATAAATTAAGTTAAATATCTTGGATATTGATTAAACAATTATAAATATTTCCGGAGATGAGTTTATTTTCATTTTATTAAAACCGTCTCAAGATTTCGGACATCTCTGTCCTTTCTACAGGAGAACTTATATAATGGATAAAACACCGCCTGATACCAAACTATCACAAATTTTAAAATATAAAAAATATATATCCTAATGAATATACACGTATATATGTTTAAATAAAAAGGCATATATTGGATCTAAATATCATTTATTTTACCAATACGAGGTGTGTTCAAAAAGTATCGCGACTTTTGTGGTTTTTCAAAAATTATTTATTTATTTATGAATACCTATTTTGTCCCCTTCAAAGTAATCCCCATGATATATTATACACTTGTGCCAACGGGTTTTCCAATCTTCGAAGCACTTCAAAAAATCATTTTAAAAAAATCTTTTTCAGCTCCTCCTTCGATGCCGTCTTTATCTCGTCAAGCGTAGCGTAACGTCGTCCTTTCATGGGCCTCTTCAGTTTAGGGAACAAGAAAAGTCACAGGGAGCCAGATCTGGGGAATACGGTGGCTGCGGCATCATTAGTGTGTTGTTTTTGGCCAAATAGTCGCGCACAAGCAACGATGTGTGAGCAGGGGCGTTATCGTGGTGCAAAAGCCAATTTTTGTTCTTCCACAAATCCGGGCGTTTCTGGCGGATTGCTTCGCGCAAATTACGCATAACTTGCAGGTAATATTCCTTATTGACCGTTCTACCCTGTGGCAAGAACTCATGATGCACCACGCCCCTGCAATCGAAGAAAACTGTCAGCAAAACTTTCACATTCGACCGAACTTGGCGCGTTTTTTCGGTCTTGGTTCGTGCGGCAGCTTCCATTGAGATGATTGAGCTTTGGTTTCCACGTCATAACCATAAACCCACGCTTCGTCACCAGTTATGACCCTCTGGAGCAAATTTGGTTCGTCGCGGACAGAGTCCAACATCTCATTAGCAATGTTCATGCGATGCTGTTTTTGGTCGCAATTGAGCAATTTTGGTACGAATTTCGCGGCGACCCGTCTCATGCCCAAATCATTGATAAAAATCGAATGGCACGAGCCAATCGATATGTTTAGGTCCTCAGCAACTTCTCTAACGGTGATTCGACGATTGGCCAATATCATTTTCTCCACTTCATTAATTTTTTCGTCTGTTGTTGAAGTGCTCGGGCGTCCGGCACGCTCTTCGTCGTTCACATCTTCTCGGCCTTCTGAGAACATTTTGTACCACCGATAAACGTTGCTTCGGTCCAAGGTAGCTTCTCCGTATGCCACAGTCAACATTCGGAATGCATCCGCGCACTTAATTTCGTTTTTCACACAAAATTTGATACAGGTTCTTTGATCCATTTTTTTTAATAGGTAAAAATCGAAGACGATCCAAAACACCTGCAAGCAAAGCAACTGTCAACAATTAAGTGAACACTCAAAATGGCCGAACTTGTCGGCATAAGTGAGAGACATGAGTACCAACATAAAGCCACAAAAAGATCGAAATTCGAATATACGTAACTAGCGAAAATTCAAAATTCGCGATACTTTTTGAACACACCTCGTATTTCAGTTGGCTGAACGCCTTTATCCTCTATCAAGGTAATATAACATTTTAAAGTGTGTCAACAACAAAGTCAGCGTCACATAACGTCAATAGAATTAAGTTAAATTAGGTCAAAACGTATATATATATGTGTATATATAGATTTGTAATGGTTTGGCATCAGGCGGTGTTTTATTCATCATACATTGTTAGCTTTTTATAAGTTGTTTTTCTTAGATTTATATTTTTATATTTTTGACCAGATGACCGAAATACTTTGCATGTATATATTTGGTTTTAGAAATGATGTAAATGAGTTAATAATCGCTCTTGACATGAATCCTGCCAAGAAGAAAAAGAAGGCCTACAAGCCTACAACCCGCATCGTGAACGTCGCCGACCTGGAGAGGGAAGATGAGATGGTGATCTCACGCAACTGCAGCATCCTGAGCTCCATTGGCCATCCTGCCCTGAAATCCCTGCATGAGGACCTGATACGCTACATCGCCTCGCGGACTGAAATGATCAAGGCCCTCGCTACCAATGTAGAGAACCTCACTGACACCCTCGAGTCCTTCGCAGAGTTGGACGAAATTGAGGAGGCCAACAAGCCCAAGACTGCTTGCCGCGGCACTCAAACCTGCCCTGCTCCTTCCTGCAATGAAACCAGCTCCCAGACTGACCCAATCAAGCCCGCCACTCCTGCTCCTGCTGCTCTCCCTGCCAAGAAGCCTGCCTCCTCCCTGCCTGCTCCTGCTCCAACCAAAAGGAAGCAGTCTGAAGCTCCCAACCCGCCTGCAAAGAGGACAAACCTGAATGGTCCTTCAAAACCTGTGCCTTCCCACGTCTCCAAGCCTGCGGCCGCCCAAGTGATCCTTCATGGAGAAAAATCGGCGGCCCACACAGTGGTCATCTCAGATGACCCACAGGCTGACCCAAGGGAGATGCTGAAAACAGTCCGCGCTGCTCACACTCTCCCCCAAGGCGTTTGGACCTCCCTGCGCACCAAGGGGAAGCTGGTCCTCCATTCCAGCAATCCTGACACCATCCCTGAGGTTACAACCTCCTTGGCCAGCAAGTTGAATGGAATGAAGGTCCGCCAGCAGAAGGAGATCCTGCCACGGATCTGCCTCTTCAAAGTGGATGAGGAGACATCCAACTCCACAATTGAGGAGACCTTCCTGGAAACCGCTGCTGTTAGAAAACTTCCTGGGGACAAGGTGGTGCGCGTGGCGCACCGTTCTGCACCCAGAAACGGGACCTGCACCGCCTTCATCGAGGTGGACCTCAAGACCTTTAGAGCCCTGGGCGTTCGCGGGAGGATCGTGGTGGATGGAGTAATCCTCAACTTCGAGGAGTCCATCCGCGCCCGCGTCTGCTTCCGCTGTTGTGGCTTCGGCCACAACTCTGCCCAATGCACCAGAGCTCCTAAGTGCTTCCACTGCGGTGAAGACGGCCATGAAGGCCGAACCTGCCCATCCATTGCTGACCAGCGCACCTCCAAATGTGCCAACTGCTGCTCCCAGGGACTTCCTGACAAGCACGAGGCGAGAGCCTCAAGCTGCCCCATCCTGAAGTCTAGGGCCCTCAAGTTCTAGGCTTCAAGGACCTTCTGCCTCCATTATCATCTGCCACTTCTCCTGGATTCCTGGCCTATTCAACGCACCCGCCTCACTGCACCCTGGCGCTATTCCCCTGCTTGCCCAACGTTTCTACCACCCCTGCGAGACATCTCCTGCTTCCACATACTAGGGTCCCTTGCCACCTGACATCGATTTTGGGCTCAAAAATCATAACTTTTGGTTAGTAGCCCGTAAATAAAGATATTTTCTCTCTGTAAATGAGTTAGTTATGAAAGGAAATTAAAAGTGTTAATTTCTTAGAGGGTTGGTGTTTACTCTGCTCGATGGTAGAATAGGAAAGTCTTAGCTCCCAACATACATGTTCCCCTGTAGAAGGACAGAGATGCCTGAAACCTGAGATGGTTTTAATAAAAAAAAACTCATCTCTGTAAACATTTTTTAAATTGTTTAATTAATAACTATCCTGAAGATAGAGGTTGCCTGGCCGGCATCCATTGTTCTTACATAAGAGACACTTCAGCCAGTGTAAAGGTTTTTAGGATTTAAGATATCCTAAAGTTTTTTTTTATTATTAAAAAAAAAAAAAAAAAAACCTTTAGTGGTCGAAGTGTCTCTTAAACCTAAACATTGATTTATTTTCGTTCTAGAATATTGACCTGAAAACTTTTCTCTTTAATTACAAAAATCAACGATAGAGAACATTGCTGTGATAGAGATGCATGGATACATCTGAGGCTCTTCATATAACACGACAACAACAAAAATCAATGAACAGGTTTTAGACAATATTCTGTTATATATATTTACGCTTAGTTGGTATTTATTTCGTTAGATGGCGCAATCTATCAACTGCTTTTAGCTGCACGATCATCACTAGATCCTACAAGAACTGCAATAACTGTCACAACACCCAACTCACTCCGGACCATATATACAGTTGCCCGGCCATCCTTGCAGCCCTCTATATGGCAGACATCAATCCAGAAGAGGACATCCATACGGACAAGGAACCTCAGTTGGCCGGTATTGTGATTAGGTGCATGGACCGATCTGATCTGCTTCATGGACAAGACACCACCACCATCAAATGTATTTTGCTTATTTTTACCGCCTGATATTGTATGTTACTTTGTTCTGATTTCTACACGTGTCTGGTGAAGAGTGGCGTTAACCCTAGGTTACAGGGATTGGGCCAGAGTACGAATACATGGAGGTAGTTAGCATATCCTTCAGAGGAATGAGGTCAAAGGGATTAAGTTAGCACAGAGGGAGGGGATTAGTTTGGATTTATAGTTCTCGTGATCCTTACACATCGTCGCCAGGTAGGAATAAAGTATTGCGCCAGACATAGGTCTATTTAGAGGGGTTCGGATATTCTAAAATATGATATCCTAGAAGCAAATGGCCTCCTAGACCTTTCGGTCCATAAGCCGACCCTAAAACACGAAAAAGCGACAAGGGATTATATATTAGATTATATACAAGAGGGAGAGACAATAACAATTAACTTAATTTTATCTAGATACTGTAAAGGTCACCTCTCCTTCCAAAATAGACATCAAAGCTAAACGTCATCTATTGACGGTCACTGCAAACTAGAGGCCTCGGTGACAATTTGACAATTAAAATAATTTTATTGTCTTGTCAATACATGCAAAAGTGTATGTAAACGGTCTGCAATATTAAAAATATATATATAATTATATATATGCATAACACTAAATACAATGAATATGGCGCCTCTGCCACTCAGTGACAAAATAACACAACACCAGCTTTGGCAAACTGAAAAGCGTCCACCTAGAGACCATGGTTTCGGGCTAATGGCCCTCGTCAGTCTAGGGCGGACTTTATTCAATGAGATTGTATATGGTCTTAGAATTAATCTCACCAAGTCAGTTTTTTTTTTTTTGTTAGGGAAATTATTTTGGCGTGAAACGTGCAAAGAGAAAGGGGTAGTTCAGAGCGATTGGGGCAGTTTTATATTTGAATTAAATAGTTATTAAACAAATTAAAACTTATTATGAAAATATGAAAAGTTAATATTTGGGAGCCGCTACAAGATCCACATGGGATCTAATGGTATCTTCAGAATCTGCCAAAGAGGTGTTTAGCTGGCAAAGTGGCTAGGCCAAATCTATGGCCAAAATATAGATGGAAACTTTGCCGGGAGGATATTGCTTTATAAAGTGACTCTCATTGTTCCAGCCTTAAATATGCAAAATTGTTAGAATTTACTTTTGTTAATTATTGTTAAATTATGTAAATTTTAGAAATGTATATAATCTTGATTTTAGAAAATAAAGTGAGTTATTAAAGTAGACGAGGTTGAGTCATTAGAATTGGTGAGACGAGACAATAGCAGTTATTCAAGTATGAAGGAGTTATAGTTAGCTCGCTGAGAGAGTCAAGAAGCAGATAATTAAAACCAGCGTTAAAATAAGAATTAGGCGGTGATTCCTCCTTAGTGCTAGGAGGCCAAAGCCAGTTCGATTCATGGTCCCTCAAGAGCCTGATTAGGATTTGAAACAGAAGAAATTTAAGAAAAAACTCAGCGAGAATACAATTGCGAAATGTCTCGAGAAGAAAGGATTCTCCAAAGAAAGTTAAGTTGCCAAATAAGGCGAATTGATGGATTTAGTGAAACTGTGGAGTCAATTATTGAGGCAGGTGAAACAATACGCTTAGAAATAATGGGTGAAGAATTAAAGGAGATCAAAGAAAAAATTGAGAAACTCTACGACGAGCTGTTTTCTTTGGATGAAGTTGATATAGATAAAGAAAGTGAGGCATATGATGGTTCAATGAACAAGATTGGAAGCTTGAGGGTAAAAATAGAAAATGAGAGAAAACTCAAAGACAAACTGGCGGACATAAAGCCAAATGGCTCTCAGGCAAATATAAAATTGCCTCAATTTGACTTACCGATATATGATGGAGATATGGGCACTTGGATCAACTTCAAAGAGCTATTCCTCACCACCATCGATGCACATCCAGGGTTAACTAATATACAGAAGTTACAATATTTGAATTCAGCAGTAAAAGGCGAAGCGGCCAGATTAATAAGGGGTTTCCCTTTACTAAGTGAAAATTATGGCCAAGCATGGAATACACTGTTATCAAGATATGATAACCCGAGAGAGCTAGCTTATGCCCAGGTGTCAAAAATATTTTCTCTCCGGGCAATTAAGAATCCATCGGCTAAGTGTCTCCATGAATTCATGGATGTTTGTAATGAAGCCATAAGAAACTTAGAAACGCTGGAATTGAAGAGAAATCAATTAGTGGATGTGATCCTGGTGCACTTCCTCCAGCAGAAGTTGAGTGAAAATCTAAGGTTGGATTGGGAACTGTCAGTGGACAACACTCTTCCTTCTTATGACAAGTTCATAGCGTTCATTTCCAGACATGCGAGAAGCATGTCTTGTGCTGTCAAGGAATGTTCAAAAAGGGAAGAAACCACCGGATCGAGATTTCCCAAATGCCAAAGCTACGGGATGCTAATTGAAAAATCGGACACTTGCATATTATGCAAATCTAAGCATCATCCACTATACATGTGCAACTTATTTTGCAAAATGCCTTTAAAAGAAAAATTAAATGTAGTAAAAGGTCATAAATTGTGCTTCAATTGCTTGAGGAAAGGCCATTTCTCATGGAATTGTAGGCTGAACCAACGATGCAAAGTATGCAAGGGAAAGCACCACACGATGATTCATTATGATAAACCGAGCACGGAAGGCGCTTCGGCCCAAGTTGAGAACACAACTCCGAAGGAACATGAAAGTGCTATCAATTTAACTAATACTCAACAGGCAAACTGCAATGATAGCCACGTACTACTCGCAACAGCTAGAATCAAGATAAAAAATGGACTCGGAAAGTTATGCACCTGCAGAGCCCTACTGGACAGCGGTTCCCAAGTCACCATGATAACAAAAGGATGCTGCGAAAGATTGGGACTTGTCCAAAGGAAATCAGATCGGATGATTATAGGGGTTGGAAACACACCAGTGCAGCATTCTTCATCGACAGTAAGTGTGACATTTTGTCCACTGAATAATTCTGAGGAATTCTCGGTGGAGGCAGTAGTCACGGGAGTGCTCACTTCAGAAATTCCGAACTTCAGGTTAAAAGACCCTAATTGGCCAACTTTGAAGAGCCTCAAATTGGCAGACCCAGAGTTCTACATACAAGCCCCAATAGATATGATATTGGGAGCAGATATATATGAACTTATGTTGAATGGCTCTATATCTCTCGGAGAAGGATTGCCAATGGCTATTAATACAAGACTAGGTTGGGTACTTCTAGGAAAACTCATGGGAACATCGGAGAGTAATACAGAAGTCTGTAACCTGAGTTTACAATCTGAACCAGAACTAGAATTCGTAATGAAAAGATTCTGGGAAACTGAATCTGTGCCGTCACCAGATCTTTGTACACAGGACGAAGATTGTGAAAGGTTATTTTCGAATAACCATGGCAGAGATAGCCATGGAAGGTATTGGGTAAAATTGCCATTCAGACAACATCGACCGCTTCTGGGTGAATCAAGAGAAAAAGCTTTAAGAAGGTTCCTTTCGTTGGAAGGAAAATTGTGTAAGAATGTGAAATTATATGACCAATACCGGGGATTCATGAAGGAATATGAACACTTAAACCACATGGAAAGGGTCCCAATTGCAGAAGTGAAGCGAGAATTGTGCAGATGCTATTACATGCCTCATCATCCAGTAATTAGAGAGCAATCCACTACAACAAAAATGAGAGTTGTGTTTGATGCATCAGCTAAATCTGAAAATAATGTTTCTTTAAATCAATTTTTGCACAAGGGACCAAAAATTCAACAGGATGTATTTTTCATTCTCCTCAGATTCAGAACGTATCCTGTCGCCATAACTGCTGATATAGAAAAGATGTACCGCCAGATAAGAATTCATCCAGAAGATGCGGACTATCAGAGGATATTGTGGAGACCATCGCCAGAAGAGCCTGTGGTGGACTATCGACTACTGACTGTTACCTATGGTACAACTTCGGCTCCATTTTTGGCAATGAGAACATTACAACAGTTAGCAGAAGATGAAGGCCAAAATTATCCTGAAGCTTCTAGGGTGACCTTGAATGATTTCTATGTCGATGATCTGCTAACAGGAGCTCAAACGATTGCTGAAGCCAAAGAACTAATAGACCAATTAAAGGACTTAATGAAAAAGGGAGGGTTTCACTTAAGAAAGTGGAATTCAAATTGCCAAGAGATAGTGTCTCATGTCGAGGAAATGAACGAAGAGAAGAAAATTAACTTGGAGAAAGGAGCCATATCCAAGATTTTAGGAATTGTATGGGATCATGTACAAGATACGTTTAGAGTTAATATAACTCTTCCAGAAGAAGTTGTTACCAAAAGAGATCTTCTCTCCAATATTGCGAGGATTTTCGATCCACTTGGTTTCCTCTCACCTACTACAGTGGCTTTGAAAATAATAATGCAGGAGTTATGGAGAGGTGGGACAGGCTGGGATGAGCATATTCCGAACGACATCAAGGAAAAGTGGAATAATTTTAGAGCCGAATTACTAAAATTAGGGGATTTGAGTATCCCAAGATACGTATGGGCATGTGAAAAGGATCAAGATGTTCAACTCCACGGATTTTGTGACGCATCAAGTGTAGCTTATTCGGCTGTGTGCTACTTAAGAACAGTCTCTCTGGATGGACAAGTCCATATATCAATGCTTGCAGCAAAAACCAGAGTTGCCCCATGTAAGTCTCTAACTCTACCAAGATTGGAATTGTGCGCGGCTCTCCTCCTGTCTCAGCTCTACAGATCTGTTGTTGATTCATTGAAGATTGATATTGGCAGGGCATATTTGTGGTCAGACTCTCAGATCTCATTGAGTTGGATCAAATCAGATCCTAACAGATGGAAGACCTTTATACACAATAGAGTTGTGAAAATACAGCAACTGTCTGATAGAAACTCATGGCGTCACGTATCTGGGAAAGATAATCCCGCCGATTGTGCCTCTAGGGGAATAATGCCTGCTGCGTTATCTGGACATACACTGTGGTGGCAAGGACCGACTTGGTTGAAAGATAACAACTTTGTTCAGAACCAGGCGTCTGGCCAGGATCCTCAAGGTATATCCGGGCTCTGACCAGAAGGTGCGAGTTGCCCAAGTTCGGGCTGCTACCGGAGTCTACCTACGACCTATTACGAAGTTGGCTCCGCTTCCCTTCAAATCTGAACCAGGGTTCAGCGGCCGGGGGGAGTATGTTCCAGCCTTAAATATGCAAAATTGTTAGAATTTACTTTTGTTAATTATTGTTAAATTATGTAAATTTTAGAAATGTATATAATCTTGATTTTAGAAAATAAAGTGAGTTATTAAAGTAGACGAGGTTGAGTCATTAGAATTGGTGAGACGAGACAATAGCAGTTATTCAAGTATGAAGGAGTTATAGTTAGCTCGCTGAGAGAGTCAAGAAGCAGATAATTAAAACCAGCGTTAAAATAAGAATTAGGCGGTGATTCCTCCTTAGTGCTAGGAGGCCAAAGCCAGTTCGATTCACTCATCTTTATAGATCAATATAATCCCGGTAAAATTTCTCTCTATGACTTAAGTTTATTGATATTCAGTTAACAAACTTAAAAACAATATTTTAGACGCATAAGATTCTTTTTGAAATTAAACAATTTCTACTGCCCTTACTGCAATGGAAAAATTAATGGGAGGGCCTGGCTCATCAGTGGTAAACCCTCCCAGAGATTTCGCCAGTTTAATCTACCATACCGCTGTTATATTGCATTTTTTTTATCTTCCTTTTATAGTGATACTGATAAGCCAGGCCCTCCCATTAATTTTTCTATTTCAGTAAGGGCAGTAGAGAATGGTTTAATTTCAAAAAGAATTTTAGGCGTCTAAAATAGTTTCGAATTTTCATAACAGATGGCGCGATAGTGCATTATAAACAATATCAAAATTCATACATTTGAATTAAAATATAAAATATTTACACCAATCCGATCATCATATGAAGGGAAGTCTGGAATTCATCAGCTGTCATACGCCGCCCTGATATTGGACAACCTTTGTTTTAGATTGTTGTTGTTTCCAACACTCGCATAGGTGACAACGAGGAATTCACGAGGAATAATCTTCTGCACAGGTGTAAGTCGCTCGAGGAATTCTACCCTGACATCGCGGCACAAACCTCCTCTTCTCTCTCGTACCTGTCAACATCCTCATATAGCTTTCTTCAAAAAAAAAATAAAGATACTTCGGTCAGTAAATCTTTTTATTATCTCGACGTTTTGATAAAAATCTTTTATCCTCGTCAGGAGCAAACAAAAATTAAACATTTAGCAAGGCGTTAGAGAATGATTTTTAACGCCTTGCTAAATGTTTAATTTTTGTTTACTCCTTACGAGGACAAAAGATTTTTGTCGAAACGTCGAGATAATAAAAAGATTTACTCTGGCCGAAGTATCTTTATTTTCAAGAAATATGAATGTCGGCCAGGCAGCCTCTATCTTTACGATCCTCATATAGGGGATGTAGGACGGAGTCAGCGTCCAGTTTGTCAAATATCTCTTTTATCTGATCCCCAGCGGTCTGAGGAAGTTGTCTGTTTACCGCCTTGGGGGTAGAAGACTGGATGGACAGTACAGTCTTGTCTTGGAACTTCTCTGCAGGGGCTGCTGTTGGCGCAGTATTGGCGATGTGGGCGCTGGTAGTGGCTTCAAAGGCCTTGCGCTCGACGTCGGAGCAGAAGGCTCGATGACTGGAGTCCCCTGGGGAGAGACGGAATGGTTCACCGTGGGCGAAATGTTCTGATGGACACAGAGCGCTCTGCGGTTGAGATGGCGGAGCTTCTGGATGCCGCGGGCCTGTAGGAAGATGGCGTCAACAATGGACCCTGTTGGGTGTCCTGATGACGCTCCCCGTTTGTCCCCAAGGACAGATGGCACCCTGATGTCCCTGAAGGTGACATTTGCCACACCTAACGATATAATAAAAAAAACTCTGAGTGAACTCAGTCATGATGGTTGTCAAACATATAACCTAACTAGCCGAATGACCCGGGAAACGCCCGGGGTTTACCCGATTAAATGCTTTTATTCAAATACTATTCGTTACAATTATAAATTGGCGCCGTGGATGTCATTCTTGTATAATATATAAATGAGTTTTAAAAATTGTAAAAAAAAAAAAAATGCATCGGCCGGGAATCGAACCCGGGGCGCCCGCGTGGCAGGCGAGCATTCTACCACTGAACCAAAAGCAAACGGTGACAGAATTAAGAACGCATGACGCTGATAACTGTATATATTAATATGATTGAGTGGAGATAAGAAAGAAGATTAAAAAAACTCTTTCTATTCCTATGCAATTTTTACCGCCACAGGAACTATCTAAATTTAAAAAAGGAAACATGCTGAAGTCATCTATAAACAACAATAATATTCTCAAGTTTAAAAAAAGCATAAGGAGCCGCAGCACTTTTCTTTTTTGCCTGGTTAAAGGAAAATTTCAGGAAAGTCATTCTTCAAGTACTAAAACGTTTTAATATGATACATTAGCGCGCCATCTATTATGAGAATTCGAAATTATTATAGACGTGTATGATTCCTTTAAAAATTAAACAATTTCTACTGTCCTTACTGCAATGGAAAAATTAATGGAAGGGCCTGGCTCATTAGTGGTGAACCCTCACAACGGTTTCGCCAGCTTTTTCATTGCAGTAAGGGTAGTAGATATTTGTTTATTTTTTAAAAGAATCATACGAGTCTATAATAGTTTCGAATTTTTAAAATGTTTTTTTTTAGCTGAAGATGAGCTTGCCAGAAAACTTCATTTAATAAAGTAAATAAAAATAGTTGTGCGGCGTCTTATAGTTGTTTTTTTTTTTTTTTGTAATTTGTTGAAATCCGTAATCCCGTGATATTGAGTATTCTAAAGTATTTCAGAGGCTCGTGTCTAGATACCAGCTGGCTGAAGAGATTTTCACAGAAATAATTAAAAGTCCACAGCTGCCGAGACAATCCTAGCAGCCTTCGAGGCTGTGACGAAAGTTAATCCTTCAATGGAATAATCCCTTGTATAAACATTGAGTTGAAAAATCAGGCTTCCTGAGATAATTTCCTTTTAAAATTTAATTCAAATCTCTAGAGAAAGAGATTTCTGGCATGAAAGCCTTTCTATTTAGGTTTCTAAAAGTTTCCTTTTGTAGAACGACATTTGAAAATTATCCCGCATGTGTTTCTTTTGAATGAAAAATCGAAATTTATTTTAAGGAGAAATAACGATTAATTTCTAACCTTAGGGATGAAGTATGAAAGGATGAATTGTGAAGAGTAATGATAAACGGAAAAATAAAAGTGTCCAGGGATGGGAATTCCCAATCAATCATAAGCCACATTATATTATAAGTTTGCTTTTAAAATGTAATTCAAATCTCTAGATTTTGGGCATAAAAGTTCTTCTACAGAAGAAAACAAGATATACATAGTATTTTCTCGTGTAGAAGAGCTTGCATGACCTAAATACAGAGATTTGAATTATATTTAAAGGGAAACTTATCCCCGGAATCCTAAGGTTTTCACCTTAATATTCCTTCAACTGTTGTAAATATATTAGAGAGAAAGCTATACCATAGTGGCGTGTGGTAACTAGAAAAATCGTAGATTGATTTCATGATGAGCTAAGCATTCGCAATATTTTTCTTTTTTCTCTCAAGGATTGTATTTTTTTTCCGATTTATAAAAATATTTTAAAAGATTTCATTCTAAATAGTAGTTTCTATACAAAGACAGAGTGTAAAGTTATAGGTTTTAAAATAGCGAACACACCTTTTCGCTATCTTTCTCGCGGTGGGCGCCACCAATGAAGACCTTGTATATATATTTATATATATATATATGTATATTTATCATCTATTTATATCTATTTATTCATATATGTATCATTATTAATCTTATTTATTCATTGTATTTGACCTTATGTAATCTTATATGGACGTTATAATAAATCAGTTTCAATCTCAATCTCTATCTTTCTCTCTAAGCAATTATGCCCCTGGACGAATCCTTGCGTAAGGCATAGATCCCCATTAAAGGACTTATTCATATATTGTTGTTGGGTTTGAAATAGTTAGTTAATACTAACTTATATACAAAAACAGTAAGTTGTGCCGTCAAATTTAACCACAGGGAAACCAGTAGATATATACTTATTTAGAAATCCAAGCTAGGTCTAATGGAACCAAATGGGCCAGTATACCCCGGTCCCATACATTTAACGGCGCTGGAGATTTCAATCAGGAGCGATTGTAATCATCCGGAGATATCCTTGGATCCAGTTAGTCCGTAAAGTCCTTTAATGGGACTTTTACTGCTTCGCTCTGATGACGTTCTGCCGTTTATCGCTCAGAGTCCCACGCTGTCGATAGTTCTATGGATGCGGGTATTTGTTCTCACACTACATGGGGGATGTTGTGTAGCTAGTATTCCGTTTATAGCTGTACTTATGGCTCTGCCCCACAGTTGGTCTTAATTAAAACTTAGAGTATTGATTCATCTTCAGACTTGTACCGAAAATCTTCTTAAACTATACTCCGGGGCGTACTCAATTCCACATGTGATTGACTTTCACGAGCTCTTACCCTTGTTTGGCCATGGTCTATCTGTCCTTGCCACTTCGTAAACTGCCAACAAGATCACCCAGCGTCAACGGCCAGGATGATATGACCATCTCCTTCTACTATATTCCGCCATTGCATCCAGTTGGGCTGTAATCGACCTTCATGAGCTCTTACCCTTGTTCGATCATGGTCTGTCTGTCCTAGCCCCTTCAAAACTGCCAACTGACGTCAGGAGCCAGCGGTTTCAGTCACGCCCAGCTGCGAACCAGCCAAGAGTAGCTGTTGGCGACGCCGCGTAGTGAGGCCAGGACTTCCTTCAGACAGGCGAGCCGAAGCTGGCCCGCAATGTACAACAAGCCGACGCTCCCCACGGAGACCGGACGCGCCAAGATGACTCTGGGAAGTCACGAAACTCAGTTTGTTTCCCACACAAAGCGCGTTTGCAGGATGATGCAGGATGGATCCCAGGATTAGGCTATTGGCCGCGCGGGCACGACCCACCAGCGACAGGTCGTTGGTGAAGAAAGACCACCTCGCGATGGCTTGCTCCAGCAGCCCCATCAGGTGAGAGGCCTGGAAGGCAACGGAGTCCCGACAGTGATCGTGCAGCCCAGGACATCCAGGAAATTCCCAGAGTGAATCCTTCCGGTACTTCAAGGAACCGCACTAAAGGTCGAAGCTCATGTCAAAGTTGGCAGCCACTGAGGAGGATGAATATGCAGAACTCTTCGAATATCAATAGTACGAGTCAAAATTAAGCGTCCTCCCTGATAAAGAGAAAAATTTCATCCGCATAGGCACACCGTCTTAGCGGCCCAATTTTCTCTCGAGGAGGTGCAGCAGGGGGTGACACCGATGCTGAAGAGGGCGGCGCTGAAGCGGCAGCCCTGTAGAGAAGCGAGATGGCCTTGGTTCGGACATCTCCGACCTGGAAGGCGGCCTCGGCTTCTTCTAGAGGACAAAAATCCACCCGAGGAAACCAGATGGCCGGCACAGTTTCTCCAACAGGGCCATCGGGTTTATCCTATCCTGGCAGTCAAAAGCCGCCTTCCGGTCGATCAAGATGACAACTAACAGAGTGTTATGTTTCTCCGCCAATGAGACTCCTTCAGACACTCGCGCAATGTTTCAGGAGGATGACCGTCCCAGAACGGCGTACGTTCGACACTCGGGCACGAGGTCTGGCAGGTGACGATGCAGATGGCCTTTGCGCATGCCGCTAAGGATCCCGTTGTCGGTCGTTAGGAGGCTGATTGGCTGGAGTGCCTATAGACCCGGATGCATCGGGATGACTTTGCTGCGTCTCGAAAATGGGGGCAAGACTCCGAGAATCTGAGAAACCTCGAAGAATTACCAAAGAATTTTGACGAAGAAATATTGGAAGGACTTGACAAACTCGCAAAGTAATTCATTACATCCCGAGGACGGCTCTTTGACAGGCGGTGGATGGCTTCGCAATCTGGTGCGGGAGATGTCGGCGAGAAAGAGCTGGTCCCATTCGTAAGGCTCAAGCCCGGGTCACTTTTGTGAGAAAGTCGGCGATAACCATAGCCGAACAACGAGCCTGGGCAAAGCGGCTACTGAAGCGTTCCAGCAGGAAACATCTCTGTTGACCTCCGGAGATGGCGCTGGCCTCGGTGTAGGTGGGAGGAAAGCGACGTCTGCCTCAGAGATAGCGCCAGAGCTCCGAAAAAGAAAAAATAGTCGGAGCGGACACTGTCGTCCTCCGGTGTTCGTATTAAGAAATAGCTTGTTCCCTCGATGCATTCATCGCCGGAATCGGCGACGGTAGGCGCGAGGGAGCGTATCTCCGCGTTAAAATCTGCCTCGATTCCAGTCTAAATGTTCCTATAGCAACGGTGGTGTAAGATTTTCAAGGCCTTTCGAGATTTAATCAATGAAGGTTTCCATTCGATCGATGAACAGTCGGACCGTAGCAGCTTGTCGATGCAGGAAGTCTTGAAGGAGCTGGTTGACCCACTAGGATCAGAAGAACACGATGGTTCTAGTAAGCGTAGTGTAAAATTCGATATTGAGTGACGCGATTGCAGAAGCCTGATGGAAGTAGGATTCTGTCCAGACGAAGAGCGCCGACTTGACTTCCGATTATGGCGAACCTGGTGTTTTCGAGCACAGCATTGGGGAAGATGGTATCGTCGACTAGGTCGGCTTGGCTAGGTGGCTTCTACCGAACCCGATGCCAGGTTCTTAGACAACTTCAAGGAGATGTTCAGATCACCGAGGATTCACGCACCTTCTTCACATGTCAGTGCTGCGAAAGTCTTCAGGAATATGAGAGATGTGGACGTTTAGGCACGTCATGGAGACTCCCCGGACAGTGAGGTCGATGACAGCAACCTTGCCAGGCCATAGGCCTCAAGCACAAATACGCAGACGAGGCCTGATCTCATGGTGGCCTTTGCGAGCACAACGATGGCTCTGTAGCTGTGGCAGAGGTCTCCTGTGTCTTCCCGAAACATGATGTCCGTCTCCTGCAGGAGGCAGATGTCAACTTCATGCTTCTTGAGAAAACAGCATAGCTAGAATTTCCGGTGAAGAAAGGCAATGCCGCGTTTGTTCGGGGTCGCAATTCTCAAGCTCATTTAGTCTTCCTGCCAGAAGTTCTTGCAGGCGACAGCTTCTTGTACAATGCATTTCTTGTATCCTCTATAAGAGCCATGAGCGTACAAGTCAGGATGTTGATAGTTTTCTCTAGCTCATTGTTGGATTTGGCGAGAAGCTTATTCCTATAAATTCCTGAAGTAAATGCTTATAGCGATCATCTCTCTACAGATCTAAGTTGCACGAGTAGATCCATCTGGATCTGCACCAAATTACCTTTTTTCTGCGTAGGAGGCGACCTCTCTGGGATGCAATAGGCTCTTCAGATGTAGGAAGAATGGGAATTTCTGATTACTCATTTTTCTCAGTTCAGCTAGAAGGAAGCGTAGCGACAGCACAGGTGTGAAGATATTAAACTATTACGGCCGTATACGGAACTTGGGAAGACGAGGACTTAATATAAACACTAGGGAGCCCAACAGGGCGTTTCTCTGGAATGACATGTTTCTTCTGTCACAAAATATCCAAATACCCTCGACGGACTGGAATGTAGGAGGACAAGTTGGCTATTCTAGAGAAACGGCCTGTTGAGCGTCCGAGTGGTCAAAGATGCACTTGGAAGGAGAAAGAGTAAAATTCCTAAAAATATATCGTCTACTCTTTGGCAGGAAATGGTTAAACTCACAAAGTACACACAAGTGTCCAAATTTAAGTGAACAAACACAAAATGTAGATTTGAACGAATACCTTATAAAAGAAATTAGTAGTTTTGGCACATAAATAGTTTATTCTAAGGACAATCCATCTATCCTTTTGTATTCGAATATAAAACATGAAAAAAAATTAATATTTATATTACTTCAAATATGCACAGAAATGAGCTTATATCCTAGAAATAAGATTTAATAAGGATTTTGGTCGTTTTTAACAGCTATACGGCTCTCAGAACCAGCTTTCATGATGAATAACAGGGTTTGGAGCTGGGGCTGATAGCCACAATGCGTCGTCTCACTAAGACATCCCAGACTATTGGATTCAGGTCCGGCTGACTAATCCATCCTTTGAATATCTTCACTCTCAACGGAGATCTTTTACTAATACTGCCCTATGTATACGAGCATTTTCATCTCTAAAAAATAATAATAACTGAGGGCCAATGGCCTGAAAAAACTCTCCTAGAGCTCAAGAATCTCCTTCCTGTATCTTAGAGCAGACAATATGCCTCCTTCAAACATGTGGTGAGCTGTTCTCTTGATCGAAATGATCTAGAACTGATCATGAACCCAAACAACAAAGAGGTCTCTTTCTTTAATTTTTGTGTCTAAACTGAATATTTGATTGTTACTGAAGAGAACTTGGGTCTACTGATCCTGGGCCTCCAGTGATGATGTTCACGACAGCAATTAAATGAGCTCCACAGTGAGATAATATGAGAGGAATAAATAAATCGTCGTTTTACATCAAGATCACCCTCCTGATGCCACGGATAAATATATTTGTCTTGAAACTCGTTCTAAGATACACAAGAGCTCATTGGAGAGCTGTCTTCACCCTATGTTCTCTCTATATTTTGAACTTACTGTAAGCATGTTATATTTATTATGCATAAATGTGATAGTACTTTATTGCTTTACAGATACATTTCCAAATCACATATTCCAGACACAGATCCTTCTTAGAAATCTGAAGTTCACTCTAAAATAACATGGAAAATATAAGAAATATTAATCTGCTTTCTGGCACCTCTCATGAATTGGGTCTCCGCTAGTATTTCAAACGTGAATGTGATTGGTTATGGTTAGGTGACCAATTTAAAATTGATCTTCTAACCTAACTTCGTTAATACATTCAGATGGCACAAGAACCTACAGGACATGTAACAACTGTCCTGGTGTGGAACTAACACCTACCCACATATTCTCATGTCCAGCAATAGCCATAGCCTTGCAGAAAATTGACATGGACCCAGAGCAGTAGCTTTACACACCCAAGATAGTGGTCATTGCGACTGCTGTGATAGAGATGCACGGGGACATCTGAGGCTCTACATTGGACATGACATCAACAACCTAACTTCGCTATGGCTGAACCATGCAGACCGGTGCAACACCCCAGGATTCAGCAAGCTACCAGAGGAAGCTGAGGAGGGCCAGGAGGGAAGTATTGCAAATAAAATCAAGTTAATTAGCAGAGGTTAGCAGATGTAATCTCCGTAAGGAAATATGGGATTTTTCCAAGTTCCGCCCTTAACAACACTAAAGTTCTCGTTCGAATAAAACATCCATCCACCAAAGTGCTCTCCGCTATTACATGCAAATTCGCCCATCCCCTCGGATAATTGGGGGCGGAGGATGAGTCAGGCCCCTGCCCCGCAGATTGGAAGTGCTGAGAAAACTGCAGGCGACGCCATCTGTAGGCGGTGAGTCACTGATGGGACCCGGGATGTGCTCCCGGGGAGGGAGGGAAGGGTTCCCTCCACCCACACATCGAACTCAGCGAGCGATGCCTGCAGGCAGCGTGGATCAATGGCTCCAATATTTCAACATCTATTTATTCCTAGATAATGTAAAACCCCTGTGTGTCCCAGGTGAGCGTGGTTCTACGTGTGAGTGGAGAGATAATCGAAGTTTTACATTCATGGACAAAACTTAAGAAAGTTGTACCTTTTAGCATGTATATCGGCATTCACCAATAACTCTAAAATACTCTCATGGACAAAATTTAAGGAAGTTGTACCTTTTAGCATGTATATCGGCATTCAGATAATAATTCTGAAATACTCTCATAAACAAAACTTAAGAAAGTTATACCTTTTAGCATGTATATCGCGATTCAGACAATAACTCTAAAATACTCTCATGGACAAAACTTAAGAAAGTTGTACCTTTTAGCATGTATATCGCGATTCAGACAATAACTCTAAAATACTCTCATGGACAAAACTTAAGGAAGTTGTACCTTTTAGCATGTATATCGGGATTCAGACAATAACTCTAAAATACTCTCATGGACAAAACTTAAGGAAGTTGTACCTTTTAGCATGTATATCGGGATTCAGACAATAACTCTGAAATACTCTCATGGACAAAACTTGAGGAAGTTGTACCTTTTAGCATGTATATCGGGATTCAGACAATAACTCTGAAATACTCTCATGGACAAAACTTGAGGAAGTTGTACCTTTTAGCATGTATATCGCGATTCAGACAATAACTCTGAAAGATATTACAGTAACCTTTATTGAAGACACACGAGATAACCAAGTGTGAACAAAATTGCCTCTGTTTTCTTCTTCTTAAAAAACAACAACAATAACAGACGACCGGCGACATACAGCTTGTTGAAAGACGTTATATTGCCAAGCTTATATCTCGTTAAGAAAGAATCTTGTGATTGTGGACATTGCTGCTTCTGTGATAGAGATGTATGAAGACATATGAGGCTCTTCATTGGACACGACAACAACAACAAAGATTCTCGTCGCAGTTATAAGCTAGGTTTAAAATCTCGTGATTTCTTGTGTTGAAAGAAACTTTCCTCCGTTGTTTTTGGACTTTTTGCTATTTATATAAGATTATTACTATATTAAACTGGCGAAACCGATGGGAGGATTCACCATGAATGAGCCAGGCTCTCCCTTTAATTTTTTTCATTGCAGTAAGAGCAGTATAAATTATTTAATTTTCAAAAGAATTATACGCGTCTATAATAGTTTCTGTGCTGAGAAGATGTAAGAAAACATCTACCTATGTTTCCCCACGTGACGCAGCGGAGCGTGACCTCGGCTGCACGGGTGAGTTAGTTGTTGTTTTGCGCTGTATGGACGGACATTAAAACATGGTGGCAGCGATAACTGGATAAAATACGAACCCGTATATTGCAAAATATCGATTTTTGTGTACCTTGGAAGATAATTCAACATGGCTCAGATTCAACCTCCAGAAACTTTCGACTTCTCGACTCCCAACGAATGGCCCAAATGGAGGAAAAGATTCGAACGATACCTCGTGGTCAGTGGAATGAAGAAGAAAGAGGAGGCGGACAAGATCGATTTGTTCATGTACTTGATGGGCGACCGCGCGGATGATATATTCAGGACCTTCAAGTTCGAAAAGGAGGAAGAGGCAACGAAAATTGATTCCGTCCTCAAGGCGTTTGACAGCCACTTCTGTGTCAGAAAGAATATTATCTACGAACGTGCGAAATTTAATTCAAGAATGCAAGAGGATCGGGAGCCAGTGGACGAATTCATCACTTCATTGTACAAATTGGCTGATAGTTGCGAATTTGAGGGTCTTCATGAGCAGTTGATCCGTGACCGAATAGTGGTTGGAGTGAGGGACAAAGCTTTATCTGAAAGAATGCAGTTGGACAGCGAACTGACTTTGGAAAAGGCGGTGAAAATGGTTCGACAGCAGGAAGCCGTTCGACAGCAGCAAGTCGACCTGCAGCGTCCCTCAACAAGCCAAAAGGTCAATCAGGTGAAGTTCAGCACGAAGAAGCAATCACCGAAACAACAACAGCAGCCTTCGAGGAAGAAGGAGAAGTCAGCCAGAACAAGAGCACGATGTCCAAATTGCGGAGGTTTCACCCACAGGGAAGGACAGGCTTGCCGTGCTGAAGGACAAAAATGTAACCTGTGTTCAAAAACTGGCCATTTTGCAAATTGCTGCCCAGATAAGCAGGCGAAGACTGCGGAAGTCAAAGCTGTTTCTGAACTTGATGAAGAAATTGGTTTTCTCCTGGAGGTCTCAGCTGTGGAGGATTCATCTAATCTCGATGATGATGAAGGCGAGTGCAGGAGGCGATGGACAGCAGAAATCCAAGTGAACGGGAAAAAGGTGAAGTTCAAGCTCGACTCCCAGGCGGATGTAACATGTGTTCCTCTGTGTCTCTTCAAGAAGATAATGGGACAGCAACGACTAGTGGAAAGTGATATCAACCTTAGAGCTGCTGAATTCTCCGAACTTCAGACTGTGGGTATGTTTATATCAACGCTGCGAAATGGCAATTATGAAATCAAGGAGAAGATTTATGTCATTCGTCGTTTGAGTGAACCTCTTCTGAGTCGCCGGGCATGTGAGCTCTTGAACCTGGCGAGGCGGATTGAAGTGGTTGCGACGAGAATTAACCCAATCAAGGAATTCCCTGAAGTATTTGAAGGACTGGGACAGATCGGAAACCCTTACGAAATCAAATTGAAACCTGGAGCAAAACCATATGCTGTGCATACTCCTCGACGGGTACCAATACCTTTGATGGAAAAGCTCAAAACAAGATTGGAAGAGCTCGAGAAGGCGGGAATCATAGCACAAGTTAACGTTGCGACTGAATGGTGTGCACCGACTGTGATTGCTGGTAAACCGAATGGCGACATACGACTCTGTGTGGATCTCTCAAGGCTGAACGAACATGTACAGCGCGAAGTGCATCCCATGCCAGTGGTGGAGCACATGCTGGGGCAACTGGGGGAAGCAAGATTCTTTTCGAAACTGGACGCGAACAGTGGCTTTCACCAGATTCCGTTGAGCCCGGACTGCCAGCATTTAACGACCTTCATCACTCCTTTTGGGAGATATAAATACTGCAGAATGCCATTTGGAATCTCACTCGCCCCAGAGTATTTTCAGAAAGTTATGTCAATAATCTTGCAAGGCATGGACGGTGTAATGTGTTACCTGGACGATATCCTGATATTTGCCTCCGACTCCAAGACTCACGATCGAATTCTTCGTTTAGTGCTCCGAAAACTGAAAGAGGCGAAAGTTACACTAAACAAGGCCAAGTGTGTCTTCGGCGTGCCAAGAATTAATTTTCTTGGGCACATACTGGATGAAGACGGTATTCGACCAGATCCAGCGAAAATCGAAGCAGTGGCGAAGATGCCTGCTCCGACCGATGTTCATGGCGTAAGAAGATTTCTTGGCATGGTGAACCATCTGGGACGCTTTGTGGAAAATTTATCTGAAATTGTGGCTCCGCTGAACCAGTTGTTGGTGAAAGGTCAAGACTTCGTTTGGGATTGCAGCCAGGAGCGAGCATTCCGAAAGTTGAAAGAATTGCTCACGACTCAACCCATCTTGGCAGCATACGACGTCAGGAAACCAACTATGGTGTCATCCGACGCATCTTCATACGGCTTGGGAGCGGTACTGAAGCAAGAAGGTAAGAATGGAATCTGGCGACCTGTTGCTTATTCTTCTAGAACTATGACACCTACCGAAAAACGATATGCTCAGATCGAGAAAGAGGCTCTCGCAATTACATGGGCCTGCGAACGTTTTCAAGATTTCCTGCTTGGAAAGCGTTTCCGAATTGAGACCGACCATAAGCCTCTCATTCCTCTATTTTCGACGAAAGAATTGAGTTCGCTGACCCCAAGACTGCAACGTTTCCGAATGCGTATGATGAGGTTTGGATTCGAAATAGTGCATATCCCTGGAAAGGAGCTGCTCGACGCCGATGCATTATCCAGACAACCACTTCTTACAACCGAGGGAGGTGAAAACGAACGGCAAACCTCAGCGCATATAAATGCAGTTCTCTCGAGTATCACCGACAAAGACCAGATGTTGACGAAGATATTTGAAGCTCAACAAGAAGATACGACCCTGAAAGCAGTAGTCAACTACCTTGAGAAAGGCTGGCCAGATAAGAAGAAAATGTCACAGGCTCTGCTCTCTTATTGGCATGTCAAGGATGAACTCGGCGTTCAAAATGGACTACTGATGCGTAGCTGTCGTCTTGTTATTCCAGCAAGTATGAAACTGGAGATCCTAGATAAGTTGCACGCTGGGCACTTCGGGATTACAAAAACAAGACTTCGCGCACGTGAGACGGTATGGTGGCCTGGAATTTCGGAAGAGATCGCGGAAACGGTCAGAAAGTGCAGTGTCTGTATCCAGGAAGCCGTCTCAAAACATGAACCTTTGATACCAACGAACTTTCCTTCACGACCGTGGCAGAAGATTGGAATGGATTTGTTCAAGTTCGAGAATAAGTGGTATCTAGTCGTCATTGACTATTATTCTCGATATCCTGAAATGGTTCAGCTGGATCGGCTCACAGCCAGTGTGGTGGTGCGTAGTTGCAAATCCATATTTGCCCGACATGGAGTACCAGAAACTGTTGTAAGCGATAATGGGACGCAATTCGGAGCTGCTCGTGAATTTGCAAATTTCGCAAGGCAGTACGGATTCACACATGTCACTTCAAGTCCTCGATTCCCGCAGAGCAATGGGATGGCAGAAGCAGGTGTGAAAATTGCTAAGATGATCCTCAAGAAAAATCAAGACCCATCGCTTGGACTCCTGGAGTATCGATCGACCCCTTTGGAGAACGGTTACAGCCCTGCTGAGCTTCTCATGGGACGTAAACTCCGAACGACCTTGCCAATTGCACCAGAGAATCTTAATCCAAAGTTGGTGGACTCTCAGACCCTGAAAAGAAAGGAGGGGAGAAGGAGAAAGGATATGAAATCCAGATATGATCGACGCTGCGGAGCTACGGACATTGAGGAGCTATCCGAAGGTGACACGGTTTGGATTACAGATATGCGAACCTGGGGGATTGTAAAGAAGAAAGCATCGACACCAAGGTCGTATATGGTTGATACTCCAGTTGGGACTTTACGTCGAAACAGGTTCCATCTACGAAAAGGATATGCAGTGCAATATCCAGCCGACCCATCGACGCCGACCTTTTCGGAGGAGGAACTGGTTGAAAATGAAAAGACCCCAGTTGTGGATTATCCCTCTAACGACTCAGAAGACGGCCAGATAAGAACCCGGAGTGGACGAATTGTTAAACCTGTGGATCGCCTTCATTATTAATTATATTATGCATTTAAAGTTTGTAATGTATATATATATTTCAAGTCTTAAAAAGGGGGATGTGCTGAGAAGATGTAAGAAAACATCTACCTATGTTTCCCCACGTGACGCAGCGGAGCGTGACCTCGGCTGCACGGGTGAGTCAGTTGTTGTTTTGCGCTGTATGGACGGACATTAAAACAGTTTCCAATATTCATATAAGATAATTATTGAGAAAAATGAATTTTGTTTGTCGTCTTTCCCATTATATTCCCTATCAAACGCAAATTGTAAACATATGTCAGCTTTCCCAAGTACAGTTCTCCACACTAACCTGGATTAACTTAGCTTCTTTTATAATAAAAACTAACGGGGGAACTTTTTTTTAACCTTTTGAAAACAAATTTTTATAGTTTTAACGTGGGTTGGGAAAAACTTTATCGCTTTTATAATTAGGAAAATAAATTAATATTGTAAAGGCAAAAAGGATACCTTTTAAATTTGATTACTTTCCATAGGAATTTTCAGGATTTAATGGAAAAAATAATTTGACCTCTAAGCAAATTCTGAATAATCCACTTTTCGAATAAAGAAAGACCGACTCTTGACTCAGATGAGGCTGCGTTAAAGCTTCACAAAATGGTAATTTCAAACTATGGCCTCCCCCACATAGAGCAAGGAATTAGGCGATGTGGTGTATGAGGGAGGCCAACAACCTCAGCGTGTTCCGTGCCCGGGCGTAATGTCTCCCGACCTCGGAGGTCAGCCGGCTGGCTCTACCCCCCTTACTTCTTCTATCCAGATATATAACTGAGAGAGCTGTGTTCTTCATTCTTCCCAAGACTTCCATACCATCTTAGAATTCAAAAAGTCAGTTGTCATTCTCAACTGTCCGCTCGTTTCACTGACCTGAAACTTCCTGCTTGTGCAGATAACCGAAACTGCACTGCCTGTTTTCCCTCGTGCTTGTTAGAGAGTCTTGGTTAGTTTCTTTCAGCTCTTTGAAACTTGGCAAGTTGGCCTTGTTTGAGAGATTTTGGCCCTTCTTCATGAAATCCCTGGCATTTTGTAGACCATCCATGATGTTGTTTTCTTAGGTCTCAACTAGGTCGGGCCAATTTGTATTTCGGTGGCTTGAATTTGCGGATAAATTTGAATCTTAGCATTCACAAAAGTTACTATTACTAGTACTATAAAAAGTACTAGGGCCTAAAGTAAAAGTAACTTAACACACAAAAGCTCGTACAGTCAAAAGTAGAACAAAAATAAAAGGAAGTATGTAAATTAAAAAATCACACACGATTAGTTAAAATAAAACCAATAATTATCTTTTATTGCAGCGCTGATAAGGAGCAGACCGGGGCTACACAGGTATGCGAGGAGATCACCATACACGGATACAGAGAACCCTTTAAGTGTCTCCACACAACTAGCTCCTGTAAGAGTCCCCACATTACCCATGAACCGCCTCTATATACAAACATGGTCACATTCGTCCAATCAGAAGCCATGAGAGATCAGTTTTCACTAAACAACATTCTTTCAGTATAACTAACTATGCTTAAACTGCTTATGTGTGTTTGTCAAATAATTTGACAGCATATGTCTTTATTGGTTTTGATAGATTCCCATTTTATGGCGAATATCTTAATTTAACGGTAATCTCTTCACCATTTCGACGTTATCAACTTGAGTCGATCGTCCTAGACCAGGGATCGGCAACCTCTTGAGTCAGAAGAGTCAAAAATTACAGTTAAAAAAAATCAAAGTTTTTAATAGCCACTTTTTTGCCAACAATGAATAGTGCTCGCATAAAGTATTTATTTATGTGAGTACTACACTCTCTCAGCTTCACATCCAAAGAGCCGCAGGTCCTGCTCTAGACCGTAGTTTTCTATCAACACGGCACATGGATTAGCTACCTCCATAAAACGCCTGAGAGAAGGGAAAACATTTTCGAGAAAAAAAATCTGGCCGGTATCACATTAACAGTTGTTTTATTGAGACCCTGTTCAAGGTACACGGATGAGATCTTTGAGTCTTATTTATGGTCATCAACCTGTAGTTGTCATTTTTTGGACAATAATGATCATTCATATAAGGCTGAGCTTGTTAATGATTTCTTTAAGAATGCAAGACTTCAATGTTCTAGTTATCCTTACTCCTGACCTGTATCCTATAGATCATGTCTAAGATGACCTTGGCAGATATTAAGTCTCACCACTCCCTTCAGAAATTCGCTATCAGCTATAAACGCCTTTTTTGGCAAATGGAACTCAATACCTTCAGACATTTGTCAAAGATAACCAGAAGGACGTGAGAGCTGTATGGCTGTCAAAAGTGATATTTTCTCGCAGTCTTTGCTATCTTTAGCTTCGAGAGATTTACGGTCTTATTTGCATATTAAAGAAAATTTATTTTAGATTCAGTTTATTTCCACACTGCGTTAATGTATTCAATTCTCTCCATGCATTTTCATTTAATTTAGAAATTTGAAATTTCCTGAAGTTACCAAACTTTGCACTCCGGTGTAGGCTACATTAAACGTATTTCTGTTGTATTTGTGCAAATATAAAGTCAACTAATATTATCTACCAGCTATAATCTCAGGCTATTTATATTCAAATTTCTAAACCGTCAACTCGCGAATGTGTTTTTTTTTAATAAATTATTTTATAGGTATTATTATATTTTAACTCACTTTACATTATTATTATAACTCACAACAAGTGTCCTGGTGTGGAACTAACACCTACTCACATATTCTCATGCCCAGCAATAGCCATAGCCTTGCAGAAAATTGACATGGACCCAGAGCAGCAGCTTTACACACCCAAGATAGTGAACATTGCTGCTGCTGTGATAGAGATACATGGAGACATCTGAAGCTCTTCATTGAACACAACAACAGCAACAACAATATAACTCACTTTTTAAAAATTTACAGTTTCTTATTTTTTTTTGTGATTTCAATATTTAATTTATTTCAGATTTTATTTTTAATGATTTCTTGTGAGATTCATAAATTAATTTTAACAGGATGTTCAATTTTTAGTCTGCATAAAATCAAAATCGTTGACATTTGTAAATTTAAATGGAGAGAGAGAGAAAAAGAGAAATTAGAAATAATACCTGGATTCCTGGAGCACAAATTTTCATAAATAAATATTATGATTATACTTTATAACCCTTATAGATGAAATAATTATAGGTTCTATTTCAAAAATATATTTCGATTAAAATTAAAATCATTAGAAATAATGTAAAATTAAAGCTCAAAATAATTTTTAAAATATATTTTGATTAAAATGAAAATCATTAGAAATAATGTAATTAAAGCTCAAAATAATTTTTAAAATATATTTTGATTAAAATGAAAATTATTATAAATAATGTAATTAAAGCTCAATATAATTTTCAAAATATATTTTTCTTATCGTAA
This sequence comes from Cordylochernes scorpioides, assembly GCA_030710605.1. Taxonomy (NCBI): domain Eukaryota; kingdom Metazoa; phylum Arthropoda; class Arachnida; order Pseudoscorpiones; family Chernetidae; genus Cordylochernes; species Cordylochernes scorpioides. The sequence goes on from CP092867.1 coordinate 102,430,764, forward strand.
ATAGCCAATTTTAAAACGAATGTTTATTTAGTTAATAAACCTAATTAAAAATCCGAGAGAGAGAGAGAGAAATAATCTAAGATCATACAATTTCTCTTTCCAGGGCTAATTAATCTCTTATTAATTAGCCTAATTAACATAATAATAAATCAATAAAACATCCAATTTTATAAAAGCAGTCTATTAAATTACAGACGATTTTTTTAAAAGAGAAAATTGAGCTTAGAGAGATAATGGAGGGAAAATCATCTCATCGTTTGGGATTAAAAGGCTTAGCGTATTATTTTGAAATTAGAAAGCAGCTCTCCATTTCTACCCCCATCGTTTGGCGGTAAAATTTCCTTAGTTCTGCTGCCTCGTTAATTTCTCATCTTTCTTCTGTTTTGGCTTACCTTGTCAGAGAAACTTGGCCCCTCCTCTCTGTCTGGAATCCTCTCTATAATTCTATTTAAATTTAATAATTTGGCAGAGAAAATTCACTTGGATCAATACTTTCCCATTTTCTCGCTAAACTTTGAAGTTAATTTTCTTTTCCTCTCAAAGCTCTAAGAAGAAAATTGAATAAGGGATGCATGTCTCTCATTCAGAAATTCTATTTTAAACTCAAGCTTATCTGCAATAAAAATTTCATAACGCTATTATTTTAATTTTATTGGTGTTTTGATTTATTTATTTTTCATCTTTCGCTATATTGTTTCTATTTTAAAGGCTTTTTTGTTTCACGATTTTTTCTTGTGCGGGTGTATTTTAAAAAAGGATTTTTCAATTAATTTTTCAATTTTCTAAAAAGGACTTATTTATTTGTGAAAAAAAAAAAGAAATAGTACAAATGTTAAATTGTACTGGGATAAAGACGCCTGTTTCTTTATTTCTATGTACAATTTTCGTTTATGTGTTCTCTGTATTAATTTGTAAGTTTATATAATTTTTAATAAATCAAAGAACTTTTTCTTTTAATTCGAATGATTAAAAATATATATAATGATAAAAATAATAATCGCAAAGATAGAGGTTGCCTGGCCGGCATTCATATTTATATAAAAAAATAGACACTTCGGCCAGTTGGAGTTTTTTTTTATATTTTTCTCAACGTTTCGACAAAAATCTTTTGTCTTCGTCAGGAGAAGTAAATAAAAATAAAGCATTTGGCAATTTTTAATGCCTTGCCAAATGCTTTATTTTTATTTACTTCTCCTGACGAAGACAAAAGATTTTTGTCGAAACGTTGAGAAAAATAAAAAACTCTAACTGGCCGAAGTGTCTATTTTTCATATAAAAATAATAATGTTTAACAAAGTACCTCAATCTTTTACTTAGCAACCAAAATTGTGAAACTAAAAGTTGCTTGATGGCTTGCAGTTGCCCGATCAGGAGATGCCTTTATTCTTAATTTATCCTCCTGGTAAATATGTAATAGTATGGTAATAATGTAGTTTCAATCTCAATCTCTCTTTAAAGAAATAATTCTCTAAAAACACCATATTAACTAAATGATCATACAGATTTTCAAACAGAAATAATGTAATTTTCTCTCAATATATAATAAGTATTTAAAATATGTATATAATAATGTGTTTTGAAAATATAGCAATCCATAAATAAATCTTTAATTAAAATTAAATATGTTATAACACCTTGATAAAGGTTGGCTTTCAGCCAACTGAAATATTGGTAAATTAATGATTTTTTGATCCAATATATGCTTTTTAAATTATATAATAATGTGTATATAAAATTGTATTTATTATTAAGTTGTTAATGTGATAATCCTGTTGAAGGACTGACAAGTCCGAAAGCTTGAAAATAAAAAGTTGCACAAGAAACTTAACCCTGGAAGCTTCATTTATTTTATAATAAATGGTCATATCACTCCCATTGTTCCTATTATTGAATGGGTCCAAGGAAAACGGTAGCGTCCAATCAGCCCTGCACCTGGATCGACAGAAACAATTGCTGGGCTATCAAGACGTCAGGTTCCCACACCTCGACCGGTTCCTCCTCCGTAGCATATGCCTCACCCCCGGGGGTCATTCATCTTACGTCAGAGTGGGAGGATCCCTAGTTTATTCTAACGAGCGGCCACTAGGGAGCGCCACAGGTGCGCGATGTTAAGTAATAGAATTTGCCAGGTGATTCTATCCATGGAAATATCCATAGAAATATGGATTTCTTTACAGGGTTCTCATTTCAAGACGGTCTGAAGACCATTTGTAGATAAACTTGGACTTCCAACTGTTTTGAAAGTGAATCAAGTCGAATTAAACCAAGTCACAGACATCCAGTGGCAGACATCCAATTTTACTGATATACTTAGAGACTGGATGTCTGTGACTTGGTTGTATTCGACTATATTGCCACGTGGAAAATTAGGGAAGACTAACTTCGGGATGAAACAGCAATTTATTTCAGGCAAGAACAAACTATGAATGATAAACAAAAGATAAGCAAAGGAAGGAAATGTACAGAGTATGGCAAAATATAAAACATAAAAAAAAAAAACATTATACTAATTAAATAATAAATACTTTGTTACAATATTGTTTGTAATAATCCCCCTGGGTGGGAATACTTATGATCTTGAAGTTTGGAGACCACTTAGCCGCAAAGTTTGCCGGTATCGAGGTGTGCTGGAGCGATCATCTCGCTGCTTCCACCGTCGAGAAGATGCTGTGTCTTCCATTAGTTACGGGGAAGAAAGGCTTACAAAGGTTGAGAATGCTTTGTGGAGAAGGAAAGTATCGCTCTTAGAAATTTTAAAAAATAAATAAATAAGAGAGAAAATGTGTTTGTTAGGTTCACTTTTCACCATGAAACGAGGTAAAGAGAGGGTTTGTTATTCACATATCTCTAATGTTTTCGAATTAATTGGAACAAAAGTTAGATTTTTCTATGGCATTTACTTTTTACTGACCTTATATACCCTAGTGGGAATACTAGGTGCTACATTCATTGGAGAAAAAAAAACAAGAAATTTGGCTCAAAGTAACTTCTTTTGGTAAGTAATGAACGATTGAAGTTTGGATGTGTGACGCTTAGAAATAGTCAAATGCGGGCACATTTTAAATTCTTAAACATTTGTCAATGTACAGAGGGTGTTCCATTTTCAAATAACAATTTTGGTTCATTATAAAAATATATTTCAAAAGGTTTTTGCAACTTATTGTTTTCTAAATGGAAACTTGACGTTCGGCCATATTCCCTGCATCTATGTTTCCAGGAAATAATGTTCCGTCGTAGAATATTTGAGTCAAGACAATCCCAACAGTCCATAACGACTTTCTTGAGACGATTCAGCGTCTCCAGTTTTCTTGATCTAAGAAGGCTTTCAGCAAACCCTAAAACACAAAAATGCATGGAGGCCATGTCTGGGAATTTGGCAGGGATCTGCATAAAAGGGTTGTACGAAATGCCGGTTTTCTCCCTCTTTCCGTCCAGGTATTGACGTGTTAAACGTGAGGTATGACTCGTGGCTTTATCCTGGTGCATCCACACGGATCTTGAGTCATCTGGATACAAAAACGAGGCATCGTGGTCGAATAATGGGTTTAAGACCCGTCTTTGGTAGATTTGCGAATTTGGATACATCTTCTTTATTGGAAGCTTTACATTTTTGCAGAAACCTGCAACAATCAGGAATCTTTTTGAAAAAATTTCCTAGCATTGCTTGACCCAGTTCTGAAAGATGTTTATTTGAGAGTTAGCGTAGTAAATGGCACGGGGTTGGTTGCTATCATTGAGGTAAACCCATGCTTCATCCAGTGTAACAACATTCTGCAATTTTTCACCTTCCAGCTACTTTTTATAAAGGGCTCTGTTGCAGGTTTTGTGTTCCTTCATATTTTCACGTAGAAAATTATGAAAGACAAACTTCAGGATACCACAGCAATTTATTTAAGGCAAACGCAAATCAAGATTTATAAAATACCAGAGAGGCATTAATGGAAGTTTACAGAGTATCTCAAACTTAATATATTGTCACAGAATAATTATTTTAAATACTCTGTTGTCGGTTTATCATCATAAATGTTTGTCTAGTCATTACCCCTTACCATGCTTGTAGATTATCACTTGTAAATTAACACATTTTGCATTCTATATATTTAGTTAATAAATTATTTTCAATTGGACTTTTTGAATACTCTCTTGCCTTCTCTACCGTGACAATATTTTTATAAAATGTTAAATATTTTGATAAAATATGTCTTGAAAACACGAACTTAAGACTTTTGACACATTCAAATCGATTTTTTCCTGATAATACTGCTAGCGATAGAAAGTTGTACGTTGATTATTGTGGAAATGATCCTTTGAGAAGTTGGATTCTCTCTGACTACCATTTCCAATATTTGCATCATGAATTTCATGGTTTATTTTTGATATATTTATCGATATTTGTTGACATCGCAACCAGTTTCACATTCAGTTATCATCACTTAGAATGTTATCCTTCGACTATTAGATGTTTCTCCATTTGTATAAATGATTTACCAACGTCTGGTGCACTCGAAAACTGACATTTTATATGATATTAAAATTATTAATGATTTTGTAAAAGAAAGTTACGTTTTCCGACTTTCCGAGAAGAAACACTCGTTCACCCAAATTATAAAAATTATGGAAGAAAAAACTATTGTTATATTACATAATATAAGTGCACAATCAGTTGAAAATTAAGGAAGATGACTTCTTTTACAAAATCATTAATAATTTTAGACATTTTGATTGTTTTAAGAAATATTTAACAATAAAATATAGATAAATGCTTGCACTTTCGAATAAATTAAACATAACTTATATCACCCTAAATAAAGAAACTGGTTTCTTTGCGGACTTTGTCAAAGGTCAATATAAATTTCCTTTATATTTCTATCGGTTGGAGTTAAAGGTTTCTTCAGACAACTCTTTTCCAGAAGATTTTGTTCTACTAATTTCATAGATAGGGACATCTTCATTTTCCTTTATTATTCGACTAATTGTCCACTTAGTACAGTGTATGTAATATAACAATAGTTTTTTCTTCCATAATTATAATAATTTGGGTGAACGAGTGTTTCTTCTCGGCAAGTATGGAAACGTAATCTTCTTTTACAAAATCATTAATAAGTTTAGCCATTTTATTTATTGTTTTTTGTCTTTATATTTAAATTAATGATAATTGTTTACACACAAATACAAAAATAATTCATTCTCGAAACATCTTTTGATTACAACATAGATGATGATTATCAAAATAGAATATAGAAAATCAATGATAAATAATATAGAACAATTATTTTAAGATGAAAATAACAATAAAATATAGATAAATGCTTGCATTTTCGAATAAATTAAACATAACTTATATCACCCGTCTATTTCGCGAGTTTTAGCGTTTCCAAAATCTTTATTAAAATTAGAACAGTCGTTGTACTCGCCTATATACCAAGTTTCATGATATTGTACCAGTTATTTCTGGGCGTAACACTTTCCACTGGTTTAAATAAAGCACAATTTGGATTATAGATTAGAAACACAAGGTAATAAGACCAAATCAAAATAAATAGTGTGTGACATTTCGGTAACAGCGTTGTTAACATCATCAGACAAAAGTACTGAATGAGAGTATGTGAACAATATGAAAAAGTACCTGCTATCTTGTTTACACACTTGATAATCTTTATTAAAATGACATATATTGGATCAAAATATCATTTATTTTACCAATATTTCAGTTGGCTGAACGCCAACCTTTATTAAGATATTATAACATTTTAATGTGTGTCAACAACAAACTCAGCGCCAACTAACTATTTAAAACATGCGATATATTTTCTCATTCAGTACTTTTGTCTGAAGATGGTAACAACGCTGTTACCTAAACATCACACACTATTAATTTGAATTTTGTCTTATTACCTTGTATGTCTGCCAAGTCTTTGTCCATTTACTCTGTTTTCCTATTTCTCAAAGTGTTACAAATACCTTCCAAACATCTCCCAGATGAGACCATCTCCCAAATGTATCTTCAAGGGTTAAATCCGAACAGACAACATATTTATCCAATAAGGAGGCTGACGCCAGCGGTCTAACAAGTGGCGATGGTAAATCTTCATTCCTTCCAATTCCAGCCAATAGAGGGCGCGATTCGTTGTTTTTTTAGAGACCCAAGCTCGTTGGTTTGTTATCTTGGTGGACAATTAAAGTGTCGCCTTTCACGTCAAGTTAGAGAATGGCTGATATTGCTGTTGTCTACTGGAGTGTACTGTTGTCTACTGGAGTGTACTGTTGTCTACTGGAGTGTACTGTTGTCTACTGGAGTGTACTGTTGTCTACTGGAGTGTACTGTTGTCTACTGGAGTGTACTGTTGTCTACTGGAGTGTACTGTTGTCTACTGGAGTGTACTGTTGTCTACTGGAGTGTACTGTTGTCTACTGGAGTGTACTGTTGTCTACTGGAGTGTACTGTTGTCTACTGGGGTGTACTGTTGTCTACTGGGGTGTACTGTTGTCTACTGGAGTGTACTTTGTCTACTGGAGTGTACTGTTGTCTACTGGAGTGTACTGTTGTCTACTGGAGTGTACTGTTGTCTACTGGAGTGTACTGTTGTCTACTGGAGTGTACTGTTGTCTACTGGAGTGTACTGTTGTCTACTGGAGTGTACTGTTGTCTACTGGAGTGTACTGTTGTCTACTGGAGTGTACTTGGGATATGGTGATAATCCACGGTCAGAGAACGGAAATATTTGAAAGTATTAAGTACTTTTAGGAATTTGAATAAAAAGACTTTATATTATGGATGATTAAAAGTTTAAGTTAGACAATTTTTTTTTTACAATTAAAATCATTTTATTTATATCTTGAGTCAAAATACATGCAAAAGTACACAGTCTGCTCTATTATTTTAAAATATAATAATTACTTAAAGAAATACGCATAGAAAAGGTGCGTGCCGCCATAGATCAGTGGCCCGAACGTTTGGGATCCTGTGTCAAAAATAAGGGAGGACATTTTGAATGATTGTATATATTTAAAATCAATGTCCTATTGGCTGATAAAATATGTATTTATATTCCATTAAGTTTTGTTCTTAATCATTTAATTTATAAAATTGTTTGTAACCTAATTTTTATGGCTAGACTGTGTAGATATATACAACTATATATAATGAATATGTAGATGACGCCACGGCTGCAGAGTTTGGTGGAGAATCGACAGCGGGTCATTCGGCGATCTACGAAGAAAACGTAGATCGCGTGCTTTACCACTGAGGAGATAGTGATGACGTGGTCCTCGAGGTCAAATCAAAGTACAGGGAACAAGAAAACGAGACATTGAGATGATCAGATTTTGAATTTTATAAGAATAGAGAAATGGAATTGTTCATTATTAATAGAATTTATGTGAGATATAAAACGATTTTGTCACGAATATTTCTTCTTTTAGAGCTGAGCGCCATCTGGTGGAAAATAAATCAACTAAACGTTGATTTAGACTGTTCCTTGATATTTGGTCAACTCCTTTTCTTGATAAATTAATAAAAGCCAACCACTAATGCGTTTCGGGCTGCTGGACCTCGTCAGCGTGGTGCAGGCTGTACCTCTACAGGTACAGCCTACTACGACCAAAAATGTTTTGGTCCCAGAGGCTTCTTAAGAAATCAAGAAATGGGTATTTAAAGACAAACTTACGTAAATACGCTGAACATGTGGAAAAATAATAAAACAATAAAATGATAATTTTTAAAATTATTTTATTATTATCTTTTCACATATTTTAATAAATTTCTTGTAAGCCTGGTCAGGATATGTCTTTTTTTGTTTTTAATATCACACAACACCTGACCCTTTTTATATTTTTAATTGTTTTTTTTACATATTTTAATATATAAATGTTTCAATTGTCTATTTGTACAAACATTTTGAAACCATCTTCCAAGCAAAATTCCCATTTTGTACGATGATCATTCTAATAGAGAGAAAGATGGGCTTTGATTGGTCCAACAACCAGGGCCTCTAAATAGGATGGTTTTGACAATCTAGGAAGTATCTCAGCGGTAAAGCACGCGATCTACGTATTCTTCGTAGATCTCGAAATACGTGGTGTCGCTGGAGACCCGCTGGTGATTCTCCACCAAACTCTGCAGTGGTGGCAGAGGATTCATTGTACATAGTATCATATGTGTATATACAAGACATGTCCCATAAGTTCCCGGACTGGATCCATAAAATAAATGAAAAATGTAAATAAATTTGACTGTTTATTATAGAAAAAATATCTGTCAACACGGTGGTACCAATATCGAGGCGGTACGTGCGCGCGCGCCAAGGTCATTCTCATTATACATATATTCATATAATTATATTTTTAAAATAGTGAGGTCTGTGCACTTTAGCATGTATTGACAAGATGTCAATAAAATTATTTTAATTGTCTAGGGAGTACAGTATCGATGTATTATCATCATCATCGAGTTAATATCATCAATTAATGAAAGACCTTTGCTCGAAATTGCGGAAGAGCTTTGCTCGATGCCTTGAAATTATATGTATATAGCTCTACAGACCTATAAACTTAAGTCCATTTTTTACTAAACACCCCTAAGCTGCCTTCCATAGAAAATACAGGGTATATTCCAAACCAATCCAATACAATCATAAAAAGAAGTCGGTAGACGAGTGGGTAAACACCTCGATTCCCGACAGTCATGAACCGGGATTGAATCCCGCGTTAAAATTTTGTTTAATATATGAATAACCTTCACATATTATTCACTGTTTCAATTATCATAAACTAGGTTGCTCTTGTTGAGCGGTACCTATAAAGTGATTTTGAACTGATCCAATACAATAGTAGAGCGGTCTAGAGATTAATTTGGCGAAACCGCTGAGAGGGTTCACTACTGATGAGCCAAGCCCTCTCATTCAATAACTCATTTCATTGCAGTAAGGTCTGTAGAGATAATATTTGATGATATTTAAAAGAAACGCATTTCCAGTAAATTTATTTGTGTAAAATGTTAACGATAGATGGAAATTAAATTTATAAATTTAATTAATGAAAGAGTTGACTATATTCTTTCTTTCAGAACCATTGTGGAAAAAATTAATGACTTCAACAAAAATGTAATAAAGTTTATCGTCTAAACTAGCTGTTGGTCCAAGCCAGTACTCCGCTAATCGCTTCAGAATTAAATAAGTTCTGAGGGCCGGTCTCAGGTGCCAACTTGGGAATTGTTTCCACCATCCGGACTGAATAATGCATCGGAGAATTGATTTGCATAGTCATCACGACTCTCTCTTTGTGTGGCTGCTAGGGGGGAATAGTGAGAGAAAGAATTTATTTAGTTTTTTTTTTCTCTGCATAAATATAAACAGAAACTTGAAAAAAACTTCTCTAAGAAAATTTTCCAGCGAGAATTTTCTACGAGGAATAATAACTTGAGATATTTCTCGAATAAAGAGAGTTGGATGAAGTGTGAGTGTGTCATTTATTACATTATATGAATTATATTTTTATAAAACACACATTTTCTACTCTGTCGATCTCTTTATTATGATACATTAGCGCGCCATCTGTTATCAAAATTCAAAACTATTATAGACACGTATGATTTTTTTAAAAATAAAACAATTTCTACTGCCCTTACTGCAACGGAAAAAATAATGGGAGGGCCTGGCTCATTAGTGGTGAACTCTCCCAGGTAGATTAAACTGGCGAAACCGCTGGGAGGGTTCACCACTGATGAGCCAGGCCCTCCCATTAATTTTTCCATTTCAGTAAGGGCAGTAGAAATTGTTTTATTTTTAAAAGAATCATACGTGTCTATAATAGTTTTGAATTTTGACTCTCTTTATTAATGAGCATTTTATTCTGGTCGTTTTTATATAAATGGGTGTGATTCATTCACTTCTTATTTAAATATTTGATGGAATTGTGTAGAAATGTCAAAACCCAGGAAGCACAGTTTGGATTGAAGATATAGTTACAAAAGTAAATTACATTCAGTCGACGTCACGTTTATGGCATCAGTCCTTAACCAGCGTCAAACACTTCAAAGTTAAAATTTGGTATAAAGGCCATACGTCATCGGTAGTAAACCCTTCCAGCAGTTTTTCCAGCTTAATCTCTAGATCCCTATATTTTCTAGCAGTTTTTCCAGATTAATCTCTAGATCCCTATATTTTCTAGCAGTTTTTCCAGCTTAATCTCTAGATCCCTATATTTTCTAGCAGTTTTTCCAGCTTAATCTCTAGATCCCTATATTTTCTAGCAGTTTTTCCAGCTTAATCTCTAGATCCCTATATTTTCTAGCAGTTTTTCCAGCTTAATCTCTAGATCCCTATATTTTCTGGCAGTTTTTCCAGCTTAATCTCTAGATCCCTATATTTTCTAGCAGTTTTTCCAGCTTAATCTCTATATCCCTATATTTTCTAGCAGTTTTTCCAGCTTAATCTCTAGATCCCTATATTTTCTAGCAGTTTTTCCAGCTTAATCTCTAGATCCCTATATTTTCTAGCAGTTTTTCCAGCTTAATCTCTAGATCTTTCTACTATTATATTAGTATGATTCTCTTATATGATAATCATGTATTAAAGAATACGGTTACGTTTCATTTAGCTGATGAAGGGCCTACTCAAAAACTTCTTTTAATGAATGTAAATATAAAAGAGTTGCGACGTTTTATAATTTGAAAAAAAAAAAATAGAACAAATGTACTGGGATAAGGTGCATAAATTATGAAAAAGGCATCTCCTTATCGTGCAACTGAATGGTTCAAGCCATCAGCAACTTTCAGTTGCACGATAAGGAGATGCCTTTTTCATAATTTTATAACTTTTTTTTTTCGTAATTTGTCGAAATCATGGAATAATGGACAATGTAATGGTGTTTTGGAGGAATTGTGGACAGTCATTACACATGTTACCTAACAGGCTTGCTTTGTGATTTTGTGAAAGATCTTTGCTAGATTCCTTCAATTGTTAATTGATTTCTACAATCCTAGAAGCATAGTTGATTTACTACCATGTCGCTGCAATGTCCAGTTTAAATAAAGGCCTTTCAATTCGACCATATCTAAGTTTCCTTCAAGTATCGAAATTCCAATGAGATAGAGGGGAGATATTTCAAATAAAACGTATTTTGTGTCTGTCTTTATGTAGGTATATAGTTTTATCTTTTTGTGTTTTATGGATAACTATTTTTGTTTTAAACTGTCCTCAAAACCCTTATCACATATACATACGCTATATTTTGAAGATATGAAGAATCTATGATATCCTACTATTGAAATATTTAATTTCATTAACTTATCACAACTACATAAATTGTAGCTCTATGAGCTGTGCCAGTATAGTGTTGATGTTTGGAGCAGCAGCTCCTGAACTGATGAGTGGAAAAAGAGTTCTTCATACAATATAATGCGGCTATGATTATAGATCGACGTTTACCAAGTTTTACCGCAAACGTTTCTTTTTACAGAACGAAAAATCGTAATTTTTAATTATTTTAAGGATAAATAACGACTATTCCTATCCTTAGTAATGAAGTATGAAAGGATGAATTGTGAATAGTAATGATGAACGGAAAAATAAAAATGTCCAGGGATGGGAAGAGAGTTCTTCATATTGATTGAGAAATTCGAAGCTCTTCGTGGTTGATAGTATACTACTCAGAGTAAAGACCGTTTTTAAGAAGCTTCTGTTTTTAGAAACTAACTTGACTGTTCTTTGCTGACGCCTATTAACAAAATAAAATGGTATTCATTTGTAAAAAAATCAATTCGAACTTCGTTTTCAATCGAGACAGATTCTTTGATTACTTCTTCAAGATAATAAAGAATCAATTGGTATAATAAGGATTTTTGATTTTAATAAATACGTCGAATACAACCTATGGTGTTGATTTTAATAAGGAATATGCTGCAGAAAAAGAGTTCGACTTAATTTTAGCGACTCAAATATAATGTATAACTCTGTATGCATTCTCTCTGGCATGTTTTATTATCATGTAACTGATTATATATAACAAATAAAAAAATTAAGACGCAGATGTTCCTTTTCACAAATAAATCAAACTTCTACTGTCTTTACTGCGATGAAAAATATGAAGCTTATATCCATAGTTTGCTTAAATACCATTTCTAAGATTCCACCATTCAGTGTAGCATATCAAAGCAGAATGATCCAATACAGTATTAGAACTCTAGTAGAAGCGGTCTGACAATTGACAATTAAAACAATTTTATTGTCATCTTGACAATTTTACAAACTCAAAGAGTGCAACAGTAGTTTAAGAAAAAGCGGTCTGGTAGATTAAATTGACGAAACCGCTAGGAGAGCTCACCACTGATGAGCCAAGCCCTCCCAATATATTCTAATCGCAGTAAGAACAGTAGAAGTTTGATTTATTTTTGAAAAGAAACATTCATGTCTTAATGTTTTTATTCGTTATATATAGATGGCGCGTTATTGCTTTGTATAATTATAGGTGTCTAAATAAATAAATCTTGTTTCGCTTTAGAAACTAAGTGCTGTGAGATCTAAGCCAACCAGTTGAAGTAAAACGCGAAACATTGTATTATTGCAGCATATACAAGCTTATATAAGCAGAATCATCCAATACAGTATTCGAGCTTAAAGAAGCAGTCTGGTAGAATATATTATCGAAACCGCTGGGAGAGTTCACCATTGATGAACAAATCCCTCCCAATATTTTTTCATCGCAGTAAGTACAGTAGAAGTTTTCTATGTGTAAAAGAAACATTCGTGCTTCAATGCTTCCATTTCTTACATCGTATGTGTGACAATTGACAATTGAAACAAATTGACTTCTTGTCAATAATTTACATTAAAAATGGAAATAATGAATAAACTAATATACAGATGATCATGCGGGGAATGTATCCCGGCGGGTGAGCCATCTTTCCCTGAGAGGTTCCTCCGGTCAGCCCAACCTGTACGAAGTACCGGTAGATGATGGATTTGGCCGACGCTAGAATGGCTAGGTCGTCATTTTCGAGGCCAGACCCGAAGATCAAGGCCCGCAGATCAAGGGGTCGCCCGAGGAATGTGTTTAAACTGCAGCTTCACTTAGAGCCATACACAACCAAGGGACAGTTTGAGGATAAACAACGCCGTAAATGGAGGCAAATTTAAATGTGATTATGCAAATATTGGTCCTCGGACTAACGAGGTCCCTGGAGGCGCTCTGTTAATTAGGACAGGTATTGATTGTCACCGATGCCCATTGTTCCTCCATTCCCCTGGTTCTCAGTGTATACAGTAATCCTGTACTTCCACACACATCAACAATGTCTATCTGGAACCTCAGGACCTAAATATATCATATCCAAATACAAGGTTATCCCAAAAGTTCGTAAACACTTGCGAAAAATTTGAAATACCAATATTATTCGCCGTTATGTATAATGTCTTTGTTTAGAATATTGTAACAAAGTATTTATTAATTCTATTATTTTTATTAACAGATTGGTCATTTTTATGTTTATATTTTCTACTCGGTAAATTTCCCTCGTGGTTTATCTTTTTGTTTACCATTCATAGTTTTGTCCTTGCCTGAAATAAATTGTTGTCTCCTCCTGAAGTTTTTGTCTTCCCTAATTTTCCACGTGGCAATATAATCCTTTGCTAACAATTTTAGATAATAAAAGAAACGACTAAGGACCAGTATCTTTTTAATTAAACGTTTTTCGAGCTTTCGGGATAACGGCCATCTACAGTAAAATACTTGCCATAGCAGCCATAGTTAAGTTTCATTTTGTACCAATTCACCTGTAGAAGGCCGTTATAACGAAAGCTCGAAAAACGTTTAATAAAAGATACTCATTGCTCGAAGCAAATTATATATTTATAATTGTATATAATTCTACTGTCCTCAAAGCTTATATCCATATTTTTTCTAAAATACCCTTTCCAAGAGTCTAGCAACAATATCACTATAAAAGGAAGTTCCAAAAAATGCAATATAACAGCGGTATGGTAGATTAAACTGGCGAAACCGCTGGGAGGGTTCACCACTGATGAGCCAAGCCCTCCCTTTAATTTTTCCATTGCAGTAAGGGCAGTAGAAATTGTTTAATTTAAAAAAGAATCATACGCGTTTAAAATAATTTCGAATTTTGATAAAAGATACCCCTCCTTGGACGTTTAATTTATTATATAAAATAATGTCTTTGTATTATGTATTATTATGTATTCATCGTAATCATATTATTCGTCAAGTAATAAGAAAAACAATGTTTTAAGAAAAACACGAACTTTTGGGATAACCTTATATGACGTCGTCTTTAAATTTGAAATTTCAATTTCAGTACACAAAACGCGATATACTCGCTAGGAATAATTGCGTCAATTTCTAATTTTCAAACAGAAACAGTTATAAACTTTATTATGTAAAAAAAGTAATAAAAATAAACAATAAGATAGATTAGGAACTTGATCCTTTCAGATTAGAAAGATAGTCATAAATATTAAAATTCTAAATTATTATAGACGCGTATGATTCTTTTAAAAATTAAACAATTTTATACTGCCCTTACTGCAATGAAAAATTAATGGGAGGACCTGGCTCATCATTGGTGAACCCTCCCAGCGGTTTCGACAGTTTAATCTACTAATTTTTCATTGCACTAAGGGCAGTAGATAATGGTTTGATTTTTAAAAGAATCATACGCGTCTATAATAGTTTCGAATTTTCATAACAGATGGCGCGCTAATGCATCATAATAAATATATTTACATTGGTTAGATCTGTGACATGAAATAGAATCTGGTGAGTTGATGTGACACATGTAACCGACCGCCGCTATGGGCAGTTTCAAGATTCAGCTCTTATACAAGAATGGTGTTTACATGTTGACTTGTCGTTTCCATAGTTCATTCTGGCTGAAGTAAAGAGTCCTCTAGAGCAACAATCCTTCTACATTTTATCTACCTTTTATTTACTCTTTCATAATACAGTAGAACCTTCCTGTAAAGGACACCTAATTGCAGAGCCAAAGTGTCCTTTAGGGAGAGGTGTCCTCTTACCGGAGAGTTGCTAAAATGTAAAAAATGATAATTTTGCAAATGAAAATTGTCCTTTGTGGAGAGAGGTGTCCGCTAGCGGGGTGTCTGCTAAAGGGAGGATCTCTTCTTCTTCTTCTTTCTTATATCCACTCAAACACATTAGGGTATCAAGTTGTGACCCTTGATGGTGTCTGTTTGACAACCATCATGACTGGGTGAAGTAGAATGAATCTGCCTTTGTCTCATCAAGACTGAGAGCACTACTCAGTGGCAGGCCGACTTACTCCAAAAGAAATGGCTGCCTCTGACATGAGGAACAGACGCCATGTGCAGCCAACTCCTAACATGGAGTACAAACGCTGCTCATCCTGTATCCCAGGATTAGGAGCCCTTACAGGGTACTATCAGCCGGCCCAGGTTTTTTAGCAAGCTTGTTACTGCTCCCCCTCCTCCTTTTTCATCCAGGCTCGGGACCGGCAAAGGCGGAGTTAGAGAGGGTCTACTGTATTGATATATTATCCTTTATTTGATCTTTTAATTTCTTTCTCTTTCTGTAACAATTGTTTGGAAGAATCAATAGGATTGTTTCAATTGTCGATTGTCTAGATCAATTTTTGTTAGTCAGATATAGATCGGTTCATACTACTGTGTCCATTACATACTCTAAGGAATTACGTTTGAAATTGTTATCTGTTTCCTTCTAATATTCTTCGTAGATCGCGAAATACGTGGTGTCGCTGGGAACCCACTGGTGATTCTCCACAAAACTCTGCAGCGCTGGCAGAGGCGCCATATTCATTGTACATAGTGTATATATATATAATTATGTTTTTTTTTAATAGTACACAGACTGTACACTTTGCATGTATTGACAAGATGTCAATAAAATTATTTTAATTGTCAATTGTCTAATATGGGAAACCTGTGGGGAGGTATTCCTTAAATTCAGTCGACCAAACCATAAAAATCTGGGGGTCGGTGGAAAGATGGTCTAAACCATTGGTTTCCGAGCCGTACGACCCTGGGTCGAATCCCGCATTGGACACTTTTTTTTTATAATAATAAAAAAAAAAAATGCTCCAATGGCCCCCGATTCTTGAAAAAGTCCAACCCCACTAGCGAGTGCAAATAACCAAACGGGGCTCTGGTACATTTGTAAGTGAAAAAGTCGAACTGCTTTTCATATGTGTAGACATGTAGTGCATTTACAGTAAAAGCAGTCGCTAACTACCCACCATGATTATTATGGTACCACGTGTACTTGGGATAGATTAAATAAATAAAAAGGTGGGCATCAATATCCCAAGAATATTTCTCTCTAGCGGACAATACTTATCTAACCAGCTGAGTCGGCCATTTTGTGCCGTATCATTGTGCAGAAATTCTCATATTCACAGTTTCCTGAGAGGAATTTCAAAACAGATTTGGTAAAATGCCAACGATAAAAACGTGTGTTGGTCATCACAAGTGAGGAATTGTCTCACAGGGTGTTTTACAACCTCCGTAAACCGATTTATCGCCGATTAGATTTTTCATTATCTTCTGAATGGGCTTGGGGGAACCTCACTAAACTCTATCTCTCCTGTCGTCAGAACCTCGAGCTGAACCTACGTGAGGTACATCGCTAGACAATGCGAATTAAAATAATTTTATTGACATCTTATCAATACATACAAAGTGCATAGTCTGTACTATTTTAAAAAAGATAATATGCATTATTTACACTATGTACACTGGAGCTGCAGGCGTATCAGGCCCCTCATCATCGAAGCCTTCAGTGTCCTTGGGCGACCCCCTGACTTGCAGGCCTGGATTTTTGGGTCTGGCCTCGAAGATGACGACTTGGCCATCCTAGCGTCGGCCAAATCCATCATCTACCGGTACTTCGTACAGGTTGGGCTGACCGGAGGATCCGCTCATCGCCTGGGAAAGAAGGCTCACTCGCCGGGGCACATCCCCCGCATGATCATCTATATTTTAATTTTATTTCCATTTTTAATGTAAATTATTGACAAGAAGTCAATAAAATTTGTTTCAATTGTCATTGTCACTATGTACAATGAATATGGCGCCTCTGCCAGTGCTGCAGAGTTTGGTGGAGAATCGCCAGTGGGTCTCCAGTATATCGCTAGAACTAGCGTTATTCTTCTACATATTTCACCATTTAGAGTCCAACTTGGCACATCTATACATTTTACTGTACATTCCACACTAGCCTGTTCATTGATACGCTAACTTTGACGTATGCATGAAGGAACGTGTGGCCACTGGACATGTGTCGGACCTAGAGGCTATTGTTGGGTGCTGCGCTGCCTGAAGTACAGGAGCTCCATCTATGCTTCCTTTCTTCCTCTGGTGAATCTGTATAAGACCGGTGGTCTTAATAAAGCTGTGTGTGTATTTTACTTCAATTGTTATATGATCTTTTGGCACGTATAGATGGCGCGTGTTATCGTCTTATAATTAATAGTTCCTAACTGGCCTGGTCCTTATTGTTTGCAGAAGAGCATTGCTCGATGCGAATATTTATACGTAATTCTACTGTCCTAAAAGCTTAATTATATAGTTTTCTTGAATACCATTTCTAAGATTCAACTCCTCAGTGCTGCATATATATATACAACTGGCCTTGTATTTTTTGTTTGCGGAAGAGCATTGCTCGATGTAAATATTTATATGTAATTCTGCTGTTATAAAAGCCTAAGATTCCACCCGTCATTGCAGCCTATATAAGCAGAATAGTCCATTATAGTATTGGAGCTCTAAGAGAAGCGGTTTGGTAGAATAAATTGGCGAAACCGATGGGAGGGTTCACCACTGATGAGCAAAGCCCTCCCAATATTTTATTCACCGCAGTAAGGACAGTAGAAGTTTGTTTTTCAAGTGTAAAAGAAACATTCCATGCTTCCATTTCTTATATATAAAGATGGCATGTTATCGTTCAATTGTATTATGGTTAATGGTTATACACACAAGGCCTTTACTAAAACATATAGATGGATTCGGCTTCAGGTCTGCAAAATAAAATGATAAGTAATGGTATTTATATTTAAATAAGGGGGTCGGTGGAAGGCGCGCTAGTATAAACCGTTGGTTTACGACCGCTACGACCCGGGTTCGATTCCCGCATTGGGAACTTTTTTCTGATAAAAAAAAAATGCTCCAATGTCCCCCTATTCTTACAAAAGACCAACCCCACCAGCGAGTGCAAGTAACCAAATGGGGCTCTGGCATATTTATTTGTAAGTGCAAAGTCGAACTGCTTTTCACGTGTGTAGACATGTGGTGCACTTACAGTAAAAGCAGTCGCCTTCTACTCACCATGATTATCATGGTCTGTACCACGTGTAATAGGGATAAGCCAAAAAAAAATAAATAATAAAAATTCCGATTATAAATCTATAAAAACGTAATTAAGACAATTAGCCTTATACACGGATTTGAATAAAAAGTCCGAGGGGAACAAGATAAAAATAAAATAAATGAAGGAGTAAAAACAGAAGGTATTTTTACATATGATATACATAAGCCTTTTTTGAGACCTTTCGTCTTATGCAAAATGTTTTCAATAGAGGAACGGAAGATATACAAATTAGAAACGGAACTTGTATTCATTATTTGCATTTATTAAAATCGAAAAAAAAAAAAGAAAATTTATTTGAGATTAAAAAAAAAATCATCTATAAAAGAGTTTATTGTAAAAATATAAATCAATTAATTCGAGCTTTCGGGCCATGGTCATCTTGAGCTTTGCGGGCCTTGGAGCTTTTCTATAGGAGTTAGGTCCTGTAGAATGACTCCAAGGCCCGCGAAATCTTGAATTAATTAAATTATATTTGTTGTAAGATTTTTCCTGGATGGAATTTTTCTCTCAAATGATAACATATAGGAGTTTTTATTTTTAGAAAAGAAAAGAATTTCCGAAGTTTTGATATTTTAAATCTAGAACACGCGCTGTTATATTCCAACTTAGCAAAAGTAACATCTTCAGTAGAAAGTTGAAGATATTTAATTGAAAATAAATTTAGTTTGAAGTTACCTTGAACTTTGTTAATGAAATTGATTCAGCTTGTGTACCAAAACCAAGACTTAACTCTATAAGAATGTATTTCTCTAGGGCATATCTTAATCATCCCGATCCTAGCTAAGCCTTATTCTGCAGTCAGATCGCGAGGTGAATAATATTATAGACTACCAGGTGATGCATTCAATAGAATAAAAAAAAAGCAGCCGACCACGAAGGCATAAAGAAAGGGTGGCATCGAAATAAAAGACGTAATAAACGACGGTCTTTAGAAATCTCCCAAGCCTAGAAAAAGATAAAGGTTGACATTAATCCTTTAATAAAGTGTTTAAGCCTAATGCTACAACCATGGGGGCATAAAAAAAAAAACTCATAAAAAATGAGGAGGCGATTCACCACAAGGCGTCGCTCACCCAACCCGTTTGGGGCGACAAAATGGCGCCGTCAGATAGAATCTTTTGGTTTATTAGAATTCCGCGCCGTATGCCACAGATGGGTGGGGTCCCCCGACCTTCCTCGGACTTTCGTTTCTTGGCCCCTGGGTAGAGCAATCCTTTTTCTAAGTGACTTCAATCGCCAATCACCCACACAATCGTATCTAGAGTCTCTCATTTTGAATGCGACTTCTCTGGTGGGTAGGGATCTCTACAGAGAGTTTCTCTGGTGACACGTTCTGACGTTTGAGGCCAAAAACCTAATATGTACACTGTGTGACAAGGAAATTACTGAAGAACTCCCCCATTACCTGCTTAATTGCACAGCCCTTGATGAAAAAAGGAAGGTCCTATATCAACAAATTAAATGTACTAACATTTCACCCTACGTATTGCTTTCCAAAATATCAACAAACAAATTTAAGGCAATAGCTTACTATAAATATTTTTGATCATTATTATGTAAGGACCAGTCAACAAGTGAATGACTTTGAGACGAAGAGTAAAGCCAGTTCAATTTCTATGTAAATAACATAAGATGATTATTACCTTACCCAATTGGGAGAATCTGTATGGGGCAAGTCCCTAATAAAGGTTTTTGTGGTGTGTGTTTCTCTGGTGACGAGGGATATTGAAGACATCAACACCATCGCTGTCAAAAACGGGCTCCCGGTCAATCAGGTGAACCGAGTACCTAGTTTCTGGATGACTAAGGTAAAAAAAATGCATTATATAGAGAGCATATCCTACATCCTAAGAGACACTTTCTCCACTCAAAACGATATTTACTATCTAATGTTCCTCTGTTTTAATAACTTCTTGGTAGCATTTCCTTGTAGCAATATTTCACCATTAAGTTGAAGTCTTCATTATAAAGTGATACCATTGTTTAACATCTATAATGCTTAAACATCTTAATCGATTTGTTCACCTTTAAAGTGCAAGTGTTCCTAGGAGGACATAGAGCTCTAAGTCTAAATAAAATAATTAATATCTAGTGATAAGACATGTCAAACGACTTAAATGGCCCCAGTAAGGCATTGAATACATCGATCCCCTTGGAATTCTCTCTCAACATCGCTCGGTTGCTCAAAGATGATAAACGATCTTTTTAATGAAATCAATATTGGCTCATCCGAATATCTCTGCAGTTTTTTCACTGACTAATCCAAATGGCATTCTGAAAACGATTGAATCTTTTAATGAACATTGTACGTGCCATCATTCGGGTAGTTGAGAAACCCTGTTCCCGTAGAAGGTCCTGTTTTTTTTTGGAAGGGAATTCGTCTAGATGGCTCTGTGTGTGTGTGCGTGTGTGTGTGACAGACTTCAAAGAATTGAGTTTCATAGCGCTCAAACCAAGGATCAAGTTTGTTAGAAAGGTCATGTGGGTAGGACAAAACATCCAATCCATGATTTAGGATTTTACTGCGAACGTCCATAGACACATGTGGCCTAGTATAATCATGATGGAACACAATGCCCTGGAGATTTTGCCAGTTCTGGTCTCTTTGCTTCAATATATATCTTCAGATCTGCCATTCGGAAGCAGAAATTCTGCGAATTGATGATCTGACTGGGTGTCATGGATTTATAATGAACTACTCCCTCCCTTGTGATCCAGCCATATATAGAGCATCATTCCATGCAGCCTACATTTAGAGGTCATTTGTGTGCGTAGCTTCACCAGACTTACGACATGATAATTTCGGCATCCACATTTTCAATCGCCATTTAAAAAAGGCGTTTCTCTGTTATATTTCAATAGGAGTTTGCAAGCCGATACATGAGCCAGAAGAATATTCAAGTATACGCTATTATAAACATCGTAACGGCTTACATCTCCAAACTTCTTTAGATGATAATTTACCTTGATTCTGAAATGTTTGATCTTCCTTGCAGTTAATAAACTAAAAAAAGTGCTTTTAGCGATTGCTTCTTCCAATAGATCCTATTTTAGATTGGAGGGATCGCGCATTACCTTTAGACGGAAATCCTGATGTTGAAACTAACCCCGCGCCGTGTCAGGAAGACACCGTGTCCAACAAATTATACGATCTCGTGCAATTGTTTGCATTCTTACCTTTTATATAACAAAAACATTATATTACGAAATAAATGCTTCTGGTTCTCCACATCTTTACTCTAGTATCAAATCGTTCTTGTTCCAAAATCACTTTATTAAGTACCGCTCAAAAAGATCAAACTAGTTTATGATAATTGCAATAATGAATAATATGTGAAGATTATTCACATATTAAACAAAATGTTAACACGGGATACGATCCCGGTTCATGGCTGTCGGGAATCGAGGGTGTTACCCACTAATCCATCGACTCTTTTAGCACCAAATCAAACTCACCTAACGATATGTCAACAAAAAATGAATCTCATAGAAGAAAGATCCGTATTTTGCTTATCAGACGAGAAACCAATGTCTTGAAGAATCAACTTGAAGCGCTCACCAACCATGCATCGATCTTTAAAACCGCAGAACTTTCTGGATGACTCAATACAAAAGACAAAATTTCATTAATAAACTTTCCATCTTTTTTTTTTAAGGCCTCGGTGGATCGCCGAAACGACAAAAATGACAATAAGATTTATAAAAAGGTTGATGAAGTCTTCAACTTGAATTAATCCAAATCCAATCTACAATGATGGTATTCTCTTTAATCAATACATTGGTCTTTGATAACCAATCGCACACAATTTCTCTACCATTTCGCATTTTGAAAGCAGAACAAATAGACTCGCCTATTTGATCTGATTTCAAAATGCGAAATGGTAGAGAATTTTAAATCCTGAGAGATTACTCTTTATAATTGGGACTCGGAAGGTGGAGCATTTCGGATGGAATGAAAAAGATGAATTTATGCTGATTTAACCTTATATGAGATTGCTATCCACATTCAAATTCATCGCACAAAGGTGGATGAAGAAGCAAAGTGAAAATATGCAAGAAAAAACATTTAAAAATTTAATATTTAAAGTGTAATAAATGTAAGAGAGAGAGACATTATTACAATTTATTTTAATTTCTTTACATATATTTATTCATATATTAGCATTATTTAATCTTATTTGTATTTAACCTTATTATTTGTATTCAATCTTATATGGACGTTATAATAAATCAGTTTCAATCTCAATCTCTCTCTCCTTTTAAGAATATCTCTTCAATTGAACGTGGATATAACCTAACACTAAACGCCGTTTCCAGGATTAAAATAAAGTTTTGGGGCATAATTTAAAAGTATCTCGATTCTACAGGGAACACGAACCCTGATGAGTTTTAAAGGAATATCTGAGATTCAATGGGTAACACCACCAATTCTATAGAAGCCCATGTAACTAATCATTCAGTTCATTAATAAAATACTGTACACTTGGTTTGTTATTTTCACAATTTCTAGAATCACTCTAGGGCAGGAATCGGCAAACTTTTGAGTCAAAAATTGCAATTTACAAAATTTCTAAGTTTTTAAAAAGCCACAAAATGTTTTCTTGCCAACAATAAATAGTACTCGCATAAATAATATTTACGTATGGAACTATATAAAGAACCACGGCTTCACATCCAAAGAGCCGCATGTGTCTCGTGAGCCGCAATTTGCCGATCCCTGGCCTAGGGAATTACCGATATCAGGTCAACATGGTTGTTTTTTCATTACAATGTTAAAAGTGGATGAGAAACTTGCATCAATAAACGGCTGTTATATTTATTATATATTTTTCTAGAATTGTTTAATTCCTTGATAGAAACCATTCACATATTTTTCTATACATACACTATTTAGGAGAACAGAAATTTATATTTTATGTTTTTCCCTTCATATTATTCCTAGGCACTCTTGGAGATAAGTAATATATGATTCGCGGTATTAGTCTCCTAAAAAAATCTTAAAGCGATAAGAAGAAAAAGAAACCAACTCTTTAAATCAAAACAGTGGAAATTGCTACATGATAATGTCCCTGCTCATAGAGCCATTATTGTTCAAGACTATTTAGCCAAACACTCTGTATCTGTCTTGCCGCATCCTCCTTGCTCTCCTGATATCGCCCCATGTGATTTCTTCTTCTTTCCAAAACTTAAAATGACATTAAAAGGAAGGCGCTTTTCATCGTCATCAGAAGTAATTGAAAATGCGACGGTGGAGCTAAACAAGCTTAGAAAAATTGACTTTGAACTAGAATTTTAACAGCTTTTTTCACGCTGGAAGAAAATGTGTAGAAAACCAAGGCTCCTATTTTGAAAAAATTGATGTTTAAATTACTATACTATGAATGAATAATTAATTTCAAAAATAGCTCGGGAACTTTTTAATCCTACCTTGTATATGTTGCGTTTGTGTTTTGGTTTGGGGAGGAATCAGAGAAGGTGTCGATTCTTTAGCTTCTTCTTTCCAAAGTTAAACTCAACGATTTATATTCTCAGCTTGAACTAGCAAAAAAATCTCTAGTTCGTACATTATTTGCCATCACAGCAATACGCCGTTAAAATTATACTATAGCTACAAGGTTGTTCCAAAAGTTCGTAAACACTTGCAAAAAATTGAATTTGTATATATATTACATGGATATGTATATTTGGAATTTGTTGCAGGTGTTTATGAACTTTTGGGACAACCTTATATTTTCCTATGTAAAATTCTCCACATACATTCTCTTGATTCTCGGAAGAACCATCTGATAGAGTCCTCATCTAAAAAAAGAAAATTGGATAACATTAAATCCTTGCAGAGATATTTGAGGGCTACATAAATACCTTCCTGAATATTACATTTTCAAATGTAATGTCCACCAATAGACTTCCTCGTGTCTGAAGAACATGTTTTAAATTTAGAATATAATCTTTTGCTGGCAGTTTTAGATAATAAAAAGTGAACGTTTAAGCATGAGTAAAAGATACTCATCCTTAGACATTTACTTTATTATCTAAAACTGAAAAACATGTGTTAGGGCGTGTCTAACTAGTCAAAACGAGAATCACACACGTGTGGCGGCATCTTGCGCTATTGGAATAGCATATTTGGACCAGCATTGGCAGTCATTCATACAAAACCAGATGCCATGGTTCTAAGTAATTCTACCATAACTTGCCTAATCAAAACTATGCCATCTATATCCATGCTAGTGTTATGCTAGCAGCAGGATCTGTGGACAGTGTCATAGAAAGCCCTACACCCTGCCCCACCGGGCAAGGTTCCATAATCCACCATGGCTGGTCACAAGAAGGGATACCATGGTAGTTTCCGTACTCATGCCTTCGGTCAGCCAAGACATCTCACCTCACTGTGGAATCTAGAGATCATCTAGAAGTGGATTCCTTGAACTTCATTTTGGAAATAGAAAATTTCGAATAGTTCATTTGTCCCACACTCAGTATATAAATAAATGAATTATGACATCATATAGATCAGTAAAATTCGAATAGCTCCCACTAAAACTGCCTAATTTTATGCGGGATGTGCGCATGTGCAGGCAAAAGTGGCGCGCGAGGCAAATTTGCATGTCCATTGAGGGGGCGCGGTGAATTATGGGGCGACTACCGCCTTCCGAGAAGGCTCATTTAAAAGCAGACGACACAACCGGTTCCACGTGACCGCCGGTTTTTACATTTGCATCGGCTGAGAAAGGATTGGCTCCTATTGTGTGACCCAGGCAGATTACATTCGCCCTCCCTTCACACGTTTTACACGACTTTTGTTCCAGATGCCCGCTCGATAAATTGCGGTGTCAGCTTTGTTCGTTCTCTTCCTTTGTTCTGACTCTGAATAGAAGAAGAGAATTTTAAATGAGGTTAATGTTTTAAATGGAATTTTTCTTTAAGACTTTAAAGAATTTCAGCTCATTTAGGTCGTTGTATCGATGTTGAGGTGAACACTCGGTATCCAGTACCAGGGGGATATTTAGTCAGGTTTGTAATTAAATCCATATGTTCTCTCTTGCTATCTGTACATTACCTTTGCTGAATGTATCCTAATTGTGTCTAGATCGAAAGAAACAGGACATAAATTAATAAATGATATATAGGTAGAAACTCCACAACTCCCTATTCTCTTATATCTTCCGACACATTTATCTTTATTTTTAGATAAGTACTTATACACACTGGAACCTCCTACAGCCTAAAGCACAGGTACTAGTGACAATTTACAATTAGAACACTTTTATTGACTTCTTAGTCAATATTTACATGAAAAAGATCAAGAGAACTATATACAATCAGCCAGGTGTTCTTCCTCACCGCGATAGTGTCCTCCTTCGGGCGATGACGGGGTCCTCGATGGCCTGGCCCAGACCGACCTGGATGAAGTATCGGTTGATTCTTGATTTCACCGATGCGAGGAAGACCAGCTCGTCTTCTATCAGGCCTGTCCCGAAGATCCAGGACTGGAGGTCAGGGGGCCTTCTTATGATGTTGAATGCCTCCCGAACGAGGGGCCTGATGTGAGGGCAGCTCCAGTACCGATGGCCCAGGGAGCCGCAGGCAGGGCAGGAAGGACCGGCAGAAGCTGGATTGTCGGGGTGAGGCAGGGCATGGAGGGCCAATCGCTGGCCGATGTCGGCATTATGCACAGCTACTAGTGGCCTCTTCTAGAGTTGGAGGTGTGTGTATTCAATGGGTCGCTCATGAAGTAATATGTGTTTTGAATATTTATCCTCTGTAGAAAAAGAAACACAAGTCAGGGAGAAGAGCTTCTTTGTATAAGAGGATGTTCGTACAAGATTTCGGGCAAGATGTCCTTCTACGGCGAGGTAATAACGCAAGCGAACTCGGAGACGTCGCCGAGAACCCTGGGGAGAGTTTTCCCATTAAGGACCCCGCTCCCTGGAATCGACCTATTCATTCGGAGATAGGGATTACCCGGTCCGAAGAGCACCACGTTTCACATGGTGTCCGGTGCACTTTTAGCGGCCCTTGAAAATCCGAAGAAGCGGTTTGCTCTCGCGCCGGATCATATCCATAGCCGCAGCAGGTCTCCAAGGTGAATAGCCTCTAGTCGATGGAACAATGTTGGTAAGGGAAGTCGGCAAAACCGATCTGTAACTTTGGGAGAAGGATTGGTTCTGGAGATCGGGCCTGTCGGGCTCAGATTGAAAGGCTGATGTGCACCGTGAAAGACTAGGCGTGCTGGCTTCAGTCAAATATGCCTGGGAACCGTAGAAGGACGTCTTGCCTGAAAGCTTGTACAATCAATCTCTTATATAAAGAACTTCTTTTCCCCGAATTGTATTTCTTCTTTTATAGCGAAGAGGATAAATATTCCAAACACATATTACTTCATTAGTGATCCATTGGATACACATACCTCTAATAAGAGACCACCTCTAGAAGAGGCCACTAGTACCTGTGCTCTAGGCGGTAGGAGGTTCCAGTGTGTATAATTACTTATCTAACAATAAAATATAAATGTGAGGGAAGATATAAGAGAATAGGGAGTTGTATAGTTTTCTACCTATTATTATTGTCTTAATTTACCCTCCGTATGAGGTGGATGGATGTCTCCGCTAGCAGGGATACGGCAACAATTCGTTGTGAATTCTCTAAAGCCACCAGGGGTCGAACGATGAGGCCCTTTGTTTGGAATCTTAGAGAGTTGATCAATGTTATTGACTTACTTGATATACGTGTTTGTAATTTCAAAAAAATCTCACCAAATATATAGATATTGGTTATAGCTGATATGAAGTATTTTCCTTATCAAATTTTGATGAAATCTATTTACTTTTATATAGAGCGCAGCTAAAAATATAAAGGTGTATATATATTTTATATAAAAATCGATACCTATAATGTATTTTTTGTATTCAATTCTTAGAAAGATAGAGAAATATGGATTATGAAGTAAGAGGTTTACGTATCGTGGTAAGGACCCAGATATAATATAGGAAATCAGTCCGATAAAGCAGGGTCCATTCAATCAGAGAGATCCACTCCAGGATAAATACGATCCGTCTAATGGGAGGATGCCAGCGAGCGCTCTGCTAACAAACCCTTCAACTTTCCCCGGAGTTCCGCGATAAATTAGCCGTGAAGCACCTCGGGCAAAACACTACTTGGAAGTTCGATTATTTATTTCCTTATTGCTCTTGTTTGTTTAGTTTTTTTTTTTTTGGAGAAGGGGAGTTAGCAGTGATCAATAGTTTGCGATTCTATGGCAACTTCACTAAGTTCTATAGAATTTCCTCTAATATTAATATCTTTTATTTAATTCGTGCATGTATGGAGTGTATTGGTAGTTATTTGAGAATTGAGCTATTTTCCCTATAGAACTGAAGTGGCTTTAGCTCGTATCTTATGGCGTATCTCCTCGAGATGAAGCCATTGTTGAACGCCATCAACTTGGGCAAACTCCTCGATCCAATGGATAGATGACACATCGTCCAGACCAGCTGAATCCAAACAGCCTCACCAACAAGAGTGGAATGATGGCAATGATGGAATGATTATCCTGAAATCTCAAAACCTTCCTCACAACTCTTCACCTCATGTACTACTGGTCAAATACTGAGAATACATGTTCTTTCGTTTCATCTTTAAAGGTGGTAAATGCAATCACCCAATCTCAAGACTGATTTATCGGTATAATGGAATGAAGAATGGAACATCGGGATCATTTTATCGTCTCTAGGTAGACATACAAAAAATAAATATTGTTAGTTCAATGCCGTAGGGTGATATCAGGAAGTTCTACCTGCTCCAACAACGTCTGGATGTGGCGCCAGGAAGTTCTACCTGTTGGAACAACGTCTGTGGATGTGACAGGATAAAGTTTTACCTGTTGGTACAACGTCTGTGGATGTGACATGAGGAAACTTTACATGTTGGAACAAGGTCTGTGGATGCGATACCAGGAAGTTCTACCTGTTGGAACAAGGTCTGTGAACGTGTCCTGTGGACATGTTCGAACAACAACGGCGGACTCGAGGCTCACGTTTGAACAAAGTTGCTGGGCGAAGGACCCAGGTTGGAACAAGGTTGTTGGGCAAAGGACCCACGTTGAAACAAAGTTGTTGGGCGAAGGACCCACGTTGGAACAAGGTTGTCGAGCGAAGGATCCACGTTGGAACAAAGTTGTTGGGCGAAGGACCCACGTTGGAACAAGGTTGTGGAGCGAAGGACCCACGTTGGAACAAGGTTGTGGAGCGAAGGACCCACAATGGAACAAAGTTGTTGGGCGAAGGACCCACAATGGAACAAAGTTGTTGGGCGAAGGACCCACAATGGAACAAAGTTGTTGAGCGAAGGACCCACGTTGGAACAAGGTTGTTGGGGAAGGACCCACGTTGGAACAAGGTTGTTGGGCAAAGGACCCGCGTTGGAACAAGGTTGTTGGGCAAAGGACCCACAATGGAACAAAGTTGTTGGGCAAAGGACCCACGTTGGAACAAAGTTGTTGGGTGAAGGACCCACGTTGGAACAAGCTTGTTGGGCGAAGGACCCACGTTGGAACAAGGTTGTTGGGCGAAGGACCCACGTTGGAACAAGGTTGTTGGGCGAAGGACCCACGTTGAAACAAGGCTGTTGGGCGAAGGACCCACGTTGGAACAAGGTTGTGGAGCGAAGGACCCACGTTGAAACAAGGTTGTTGGGCGAAGGATCCACGTTGGAACAAGGTTTTTGGGCGAAGGACCCACGTTGGAACAAGGTTGTTGGGCGAAGGACCCACGTTGTAACAAGGTTATTGGGGAAGAACCCACGTTGGAACAAGGTTGTTGGGCGAAGTACCCACAATGGAACAAAGTTGTTGGGCAAAGGACCCACGTTGGAACAAGGTTGTGGAGCGAAAGACCCACGTTGGAACAAGGTTGTGGAGCGAAGGACCCACGTTGGAACAAGGTTGTGGAGCGAAGGACCCACAATGGAACAAAGTTGTTGGGCGAAGGACCCACAATGGAACAAAGTTGTTGGGCGAAGGACCCACAATGGAACAAAGTTGTTGTGCGAAAGACCCACGTTGGAACAAGGTTGTTAAGCGAAGGACCCACGTTGGAACAAGGTTGTTGGGGAAGGACCCACATTGGAACAAGGTTGTTGGGCGAAGGACCTACAATGGAACAAAGTTGTTGAGCGAAGGACCCACGTTGGAACAAGGTTGTTGGGGAAGGACCCACGTTGGAAAAAGGTTGTTGGGCAAAGGACCCGCGTTGGAACAAGGTTGTTGGGCAAAGGACCCACAATGGAACAAAGTTGTTGGGCAAAGGACCCACGTTGGAACAAGGTTGTTGGGCGAAGGACCCACGGTGGAACAAGGTTGTGGAGCGAAGGACCCACGTTGGAACAAGGTTGTTGGGCAAAGAACCCACGTTGGAACAAGGTTGTTGGGCGAAGGACCCACGTTGGAACAAGGTTGTTGGGCAAAGGACCCACGTTGGAACAAGGTTGTTGGGCAAAGGACTCACGTTGGAACAAGGTTGTTGGGCGAAGGACTCACGTTGGAACAAGGTTGTGGAGCGAAGGACCCACGTTGGAACAAGGTTGTTGATCGAAGGACCCACGTTGGAACAAGGTTGTTGGGCGGAGGACCCACAATGGAACAAAGTTGTTGGGCGAAGGACCCACAATGGAACAAAGTTGTTGGACGAAGGACCCACGTTGGAACAAGGTTGTTGGACGAAGGACCCACGTTGGAACAAGGTTGTTGAACGAAGGGCCCACGTTGGAACAAGGTTGTTGGACGAAGGACCCACGTTGGAACAAGGTTGTTGGGCGAAGGACCCACGTTGGAACAAGGTTGTTGGACGAAGGACCCACGTTGGAACAAGGTTGTTGGGCGAAGGACCCACAATGGAACAAAGTTGTTGGGCAAAGGACCCACGTTGGAACAAGGTTGTGGAGCGAAGGACCCACGTTGGAACAAGGTTGTTGGGCGAAGGACCCACGTTGGAACAAGGTTGTTGGGCAAAGGACTCACGTTGGAACAAGGTTGTTGGGCGAAGGACTCACGTTGGAACAAGGTTGTGGAGCGAAGGACCCACGTTGGAACAAGGTTGTTGGGCAAAGAACCCACGTTGGAACAAGGTTGTTGGGCGAAGGACCCACGTTGGAACAAGGTTGTGGAGCGAAGGACCCACGTTGGAACAAGGTTGTGGGGCGAAGGACCCACGTTGGAACAAGGTTGTGGAGCGAAGGACCCACAATGGAACAAAGTTGTTGGGCGAAGGACCCACAATGGAACAAAGTTGTTGGACGAAGGACCCACGTTGGAACAAGGTTGTTGGAACAAGGTTGTTGGACGAAGGACCCACGTTGGAACAAGGTTGTTGGGCGAAGGACCCACGTTGGAACAAGGTTGTTGGGCGAAGGACCCACGTTGAAACAAGGCTGTTGGGCGAAGGACCCACGTTGGAACAAGGTTGTGGAGCGAAGGACCCACGTTGAAACAAGGTTGTTGGGCGAAGGATCCACGTTGGAACAAGGTTTTTGGGCGAAGGACCCACGTTGGAACAAGGTTGTTGGGCGAAGGACCCACGTTGTAACAAGGTTATTGGGGAAGAACCCACGTTGGAACAAGGTTGTTGATCGAAGGACCTACGTTGGAACAAGGTTGTTGGGCGAAGTACCCACAATGGAACAAAGTTGTTGGGCAAAGGACCCACGTTGAAACAAGGTTGTGGAGCGAAAGACCCACGTTGGAACAAGGTTGTGGAGCGAAGGACCCACGTTGGAACAAGGTTGTGGAGCGAAGGACGCACAATGGAACAAAGTTGTTGGGCGAAG
Source organism: Cordylochernes scorpioides (assembly GCA_030710605.1). Lineage (NCBI taxonomy): Eukaryota > Metazoa > Arthropoda > Arachnida > Pseudoscorpiones > Chernetidae > Cordylochernes > Cordylochernes scorpioides. Next base: position 102,461,955 of record CP092867.1, read on the forward strand.
GACCCACAATGGAACAAAGTTGTTGGGCGAAGGACCCACAATGGAACAAAGTTGTTGTGCGAAAGACCCACGTTGGAACAAGGTTGTTAAGCGAAGGACCCACGTTGGAACAAGGTTGTTGGGGAAGGACCCACATTGGAACAAGGTTGTTGGGCGAAGGACCTACAATGGAACAAAGTTGTTGAGCGAAGGACCCACGTTGGAACAAGGTTGTTGGGGAAGGACCCACGTTGGAAAAAGGTTGTTGGGCAAAGGACCCGCGTTGGAACAAGGTTGTTGGGCAAAGGACCCACAATGGAACAAAGTTGTTGGGCAAAGGACCCACGTTGGAACAAGGTTGTTGGGCAAAGGACCCACGTTAGAACAAGGTTGTTGGGCGAAGGACCCACGGTGGAACAAGGTTGTGGAGCGAAGGACCCACGTTGGAACAAGGTTGTTGGGCAAAGAACCCACGTTGGAACAAGGTTGTTGGGCGAAGGACCCACGTTGGAACAAGGTTGTTGGGCAAAGGACCCACGTTGGAACAAGGTTGTTGGGCAAAGGACTCACGTTGGAACAAGGTTGTTGGGCGAAGGACTCACGTTGGAACAAGGTTGTGGAGCGAAGGACCCACGTTGGAACAAGGTTGTTGGGCAAAGAACCCACGTTGGAACAAGGTTGTTGGGCGAAGGACCCACGTTGGAACAAGGTTGTGGAGCGAAGGACCCACGTTGGAACAAGGTTGTGGGGCGAAGGACCCACGTTGGAACAAGGTTGTGGAGCGAAGGACCCACAATGGAACAAAGTTGTTGGGCGAAGGACCCACAATGGAACAAAGTTGTTGGACGAAGGACCCACGTTGGAACAAGGTTGTTGGAACAAGGTTGTTGGACGAAGGACCCACGTTGGAACAAGGTTGTTGGGCGAATGGACCCACGTTGGAACAAGGTTGTTGGACGAAGGACCCACGTTGGAACAAGGTTGTTGGGCGAAGGACCCACAATGGAACAAAGTTGTTGGGCAAAGGACCCACGTTGGAACAAGGTTGTGGAGCGAAGGACCCACTTTGGAACAAGGTTGTTGGGCGAAGGACCCACGTTGGAACAAGGTTGTTGGGCAAAGGACTCACGTTGGAACAAGGTTGTTGGGCGAAGGACTCACGTTGGAACAAGGTTGTGGAGCGAAGGACCCACGTTGGAACAAGGTTGTTGGGCAAAGAACCCACGTTGGAACAAGGTTGTTGGGCGAAGGACCCACGTTGGAACAAGGTTGTGGAGCGAAGGACCCACAATGGAACAAAGTTGTTGGGCGAAGGACCCACAATGGAACAAAGTTGTTGGACGAAGGACCCACGTTGGAACAAGGTTGTTGGACGAAGGACCCACGTTGGAACAAGGTTGTTGAACGAAGGGCCCACGTTGGAACAAGGTTGTTGGACGAAGGACCCACGTTGGAACAAGGTTGTTGGGCGAATGGACCCACGTTGGAACAAGGTTGTTGGACGAAGGACCCACGTTGGAACAAGGTTGTTGGGCGAAGGACCCACAATGGAACAAAGTTGTTGGGCAAAGGACCCACGTTGGAACAAGGTTGTGGAGCGAAGGACCCACTTTGGAACAAGGTTGTTGGGCGAAGGACCCACGTTGGAACAAGGTTGTTGGGCAAAGGACTCACGTTGGAACAAGGTTGTGGAGCGAAGGACCCACGTTGGAACAAGGTTGTTGGGCAAAGAACCCACGTTGGAACAAGGTTGTTGGGCGAAGGACCCACGTTGGAACAAGGTTGTGGAGCGAAGGACCCACGTTGGAACAAGGTTGTGGGGCGAAGGACCCACGTTGGAACAAGGTTGTGGAGCGAAGGACCCACAATGGAACAAAGTTGTTGGGCGAAGGACCCACAATGGAACAAAGTTGTTGGACGAAGGACCCACGTTGGAACAAGGTTGTTGGACGAAGGACCCACGTTGGAACAAGGTTGTTGAACGAAGGGCCCACGTTGGAACAAGGTTGTTGGACGAAGGACCCACGTTGGAACAAGGTTGTTGGGCGAAGGACCCACGTTGGAACAAGGTTGTTGGACGAAGGACCCACGTTGGAACAAGGTTGTTGGGCGAAGGACCCACAATGGAACAAAGTTGTTGGGCAAAGGACCCACGTTGGAACAAGGTTGTTGGGCGAAGGACCCACAATGGAACAAAGTTGTTGGGCAAAGGACCCACGTTGGAACAAGGTTGTGGAGCGAAGGACCCACGTTGGAACAAGGTTGTTGGGCGAAGGACCCACAATGGAACAAGTTGTTGGGCGAAGGACCCACAATGGAACAAAGTTGTTGGGCGAAAGACCCACGTTGGAACAAGGTTGTTGAGCGAAGGACCCACGTTGGAACAAGGTTGTTGGGCAAAGGACCCGCGTTGGAACAAGGTTGTTGGGCAAAGGACCCACAATGGAACAAAGTTGTTGGGCAAAGGATCCACGTTGGAACAAGGTTGTGGAGCGAAGGACCCCCGTTGGAACAAGGTTGTTGATCGAAGGACCCACGTTGGAACAAGGTTGTTGGACGAAGGACCCACAATGGAACAAAGTCGTTGGGCAAAGGTTCCACGTTGGAACAAGGTTGTGGAGCGAAGGACCCACGTTGGAACAAGGTTGTGGAGCGAAGGACCCACGTTGGAACAAGGTTGTTGGGCAAAGGACCCACGTTGGAACAAGGTTGCTGGGCGAAGGACCCACGTTGGAACAAGGTCGTGGAGCGAAGGACCCACGTTTAACAAGGTTGTTGGACGAAGGACCCACGTTGGAGCAGGGTTGTTGGAGAAGTACCCACGTTGGAACAAGGTTGTTGGAGAAGTACCCACGTTGGAACAAGGTTGTTGGGCAAAGGACCCACGTTGGAACCAGGTTGCTGGGCGAAGGACCCACGTTTATCAAGGTCGGGGAGCGAAGGACCCACGTTTAACAAGGTTGTTGGACAAAGGACCCACGTTGGAACAAGGTTGTTGGGCGAAGGACCCACGTTTAACAAGGTCGTGGAGCGAAGGACCCACGTTTAAAAAGGTTGTTGGGCAAAGGACCCACGTTGGAACAAGGTTGTTGGACGAAGGACCCACGTTGGAACAAGGTTGTTGGACGAAGGACCCACGTTTAACAAGGTCGTGGAGCGAAGGACCCACGTTTAACAAGGTTGTTGGGCAAAGGACCCACGTTGGAACAAGGTTGTTGGGCGAAGGACCCACGTTTAACAAGGTCGTGGAGCGAAGGACCCACGTTTAACAAGGTTGTTGGACGAAGGACCCACGTTGGAGCAAGGTTGTTGGAGAAGTACCCACGTTGGAACAAGGTTGTTGAGCGAAGGACCCACGTTGGAACAAGGTTGTTGGGCGAAGGACCCACGTTGGAACAAGGTTGTTGGACGAAGGACCCACGTTGGAACAAGGTTGTTGGACGAAGGACCCACGTTGGAACAAGGTTGTTGGGCGAAGGACCCACGTTGGAACAAGGTTGTTGGACGAAGAAACCACGTTGGAACAAGGTTTTTGGGCGAAGGACCTACGTTGGAACAAGGTCGTTGGGCGAAGGACCCACGTTGGAACAAGGTCGTTGGGCGAAGGACCCACGTTGGAACAAAGTATTGGGCGAAGGACCCACGTTGGAACAAGGTTGTGGAGCGAAGGACCCACGTTGGAGCAAAGTTATTGGGAAACGATTCCACGTTGGAAAACAGCTGTTTAATTAAGGTTCCACGTTGAAACAAGGTAATTGGGAAAAATACCCAAGTTGGAACAATGTTGTTTCTGAATGCGGAAACAAAGATGGTGAGTTAAAGACAAGATAAAGAACAATTCCACAAAATGCTGTGTCAGAGCAAAAGACTCTTCCTTGTGAAGAGAGACACTGTACCTCAACTTGCCTTTTTTACGTTCACCAATGTTTTATAGGTAATTCCACTGGAACAAACTCTTCAATTATTCGAAAATCCTTGGACTAGTCAGAGTTCGGGAAAAGGGTAAAATTCGAGTAATTGGATAACATCTGGTATAGCTCTTGTTGTCTAAGTTCGTATTTAAATACCAATGGTATATAAATGGTAATTTATATTCTCTGTTTATAAATGTAACACATATTTTTTCAAAATATATGTAGCTTGTAGTGTAGTGTCTCTTCGGAATAATATAGAGTAGACGTTGATTTTTTACAGCGCAGGGTAATACATTTTTTAATATTCGAATTATAAATCAAAAGTATAAAATTCAAAACCATTTTAAATTGGTCTTTTTTCAAAGAAATACTTAAAATAAAATTGAAATAATTAAAGATCTTCTGTATTTTTGATTAGTTTTCAAAATTTATTCTATCTTTCATCTAAGTAAATATACAGTTAAATCTGTCTATAGCGCCCACTCTAAATAGCACCTCCCTCTCTATAGCGCCCGATTTTAAATACGTAGTAAGATGCGATTTATATTAAAAGTGACCTGTCTATAGCACCCCCTATCTATAGCACCCTATATTGGTGAGTCCCAAGAGGGGGCGTTATAGACAGGTTTAACTGTAGTTTTCCATTCTCTTTATTCAATGCCAAACATTCAAAGTTGGAAAGGCCCAACTTGAAATGGAACATTTTGTTAAAACTTTTGGAGAACAAGTGAGTAGTGGTTGTACGAAAGAAACGGGTCGACACGTGTAAAAAGAAGAACAAATACAGTAACACAAGTCACGTAGAACGCCATATTAAGGATAGATTCAACACGAGCCAGGCAAACAAACACAGAGCTGTGTAGACGTAAATCTAAAAACTTCCAGAAGATGGAACAGGTCGACACGTGTAGAAAGAAGAACAAGTACAGTAACACAAGTCACGTAGAACGCCATATTAAGGACAGATTCAACACGAGCCAGGCAAACAAACACAGAGCTGTGTAGACGTAAACCTAAAAACTTCCAGAAGATGTAACGGAAGAGTAAAAAGTTTCTCCAATTAGAGTTTCACGGCGAAGGGAAGTTTTAATTAACTTTGTAATTATGGCCTTTGATTGACGCTGTCGCAGCTTGGGACACTCCGAGGTGGAAAACTTTTTATATTAACTCTCCTTAATATCACTGGTTGGGAGCTTTTGATCTGGGGACCAGACCTGGGTTCTATATAGCACTCGCTCTCTAATTCTGTCTAGAACTCACTATCTAATCACTTTGTATGGCATTCATTGTGTATGGCACTCACTCTATGAAGCCCTATTTCTGTATAGCCCTCACTCTGTATATATCTCATTATAAAATTACAAAATATTTTCTCACAATGAGTTTCTTTTTATATCAAAACGCTAGCTTTCAAGTTATAATCGCTCTTCAACGGGCTTAATAAAACATCGACTATATCCTATAAGAAATATTTACAAAAACATACGTATGCGCGTGTATGTTTTTGTAAATATTTCTTGTAGGATATAGTCGATGTTTTATTAAGCCCGTTGAAGAGCGATTATAACTTGAAAGCTAGCGTTTTATATAAAAAGAAACTCATTGTGAGAAATATATTTTATAATTTTAAAACGTTTTTCACAATTTCATCATGAATTTATCTCATTATGTATTGCACTAACTCTTCATAGCTCTCATTATGTATAGCTCTCACTCTGTCTAGCCATAACTCTGTATAGCACTCATTATGTATAGCCCTCATTATGTATGGCACTAACTCTTCATAGCTCTGATTATGTATAGCTCTCTCTGTCTAGCCATAACTCTGTATAGCACTCATTATGTATGGCACTCACTTTGTATACCACTCACTCAGTTCGCCCTCATGCAATGGCGATAGAATGTGTTATTTTGACGTAGTATCATTATAGTTATTCCTACCACATTGACTAAAATTTCTAGATCTACAAACAATACTCTTCTTCCTTCATTCTATTGCCTAAACATAATCAACTTTATAAAGGAGATGCGTGAATCCTTCTTGATGGGTAAATGTAAGTTAACCGTTGATTCAAAGAATCTGAAGAACCTTCTGTGGCTTAGCTCCAAATGACGTCGGTCCTAACATGAAGAGCAGACAGCTTTGCTGCTGCCCTTACATGGATTCAGATGGTAGAGCAAACCTTTAAAGGTGGCACATAATTGCGCCGCTCACTCAGTATCGTCAATCAAGTTTTTTTTCCCCAACTTTTCATAGGTCTCGCTCCACCACAAACTAACTCATCACACTCTGTTGTTGACCGGGTCAGTTGGTTCAGGACTTCTAATTAAATATTCGCACATATATAGTTAACAATGATATTGTTATGTAGAAAATTAGGAAAGACAAACTTCAGAATAACATGGCAATTTATTTAAGGCAAAAACAAAATCATCATTTATAAGAAACAAGATAAGCAATGAGGGAAGTTTCCAGGGTAGCGAAATATAAATAATCTGTACATAAAATATAATTTAACACAAAGCAATAACGCGCCATCTATACATATAAAATAAAAGGATTTAAAAGCGCGAATGTTTCTTTTATACAGAGGGTGTTTCCTTTCAAATGAAACGATTTCAAACGTCCGTTAGAACTTTATTTTTCGAACGTGAATTTTTTTCATGTGTTCTATGTGCTTCCCCTTCTTCTTGGCTCTCTCCCTGCATCGGACTTTCCAAGCTGCGAACACTTCCTTGACTTTGGAGAGCGAAACATTCGACCACTCCTCTTGTGCGGCTTTCCAAAGTCCGGCCTCAGTTTTGGGACGTCGGTTGAAGAGCCGTTGTTTCAACATACCGAACCCGTAAAAATCCAGTGGGCTGGCGTCGGGAGACTTCACTGGAATGTCCGAGTTCCTGATAAAATTTAGGCCTAGGGTGTCCTTCATTTCTTGTAGGAACTGTTGGGTTTTGTTGGAGGTATGGGAAGAGGCTTTGTCGTGATGAAGGAACACTTTGTCCATTTCCCCTGGGTAAAGGTCCTTCAGTTGTTCGATGACAGGTTTCAGAACGCATTCTATATAGAATTCTGAGTTCACCTTCACCTTCGATGGAACCTTTATGAGCTGAAGGACTCCACGGCCAGTCATTATCCCGACAACCATGAAACCTTTAGGGAAAGTTTCGGAGCATTGGTGAACCCAATTATCCGGGACCTGATTGCCTCTTTTGATGTAACAGATCTTCCGGATTCCATTGCAATACGTCACATACATCCATGCTTCGTCCAATGTTGCAGTATATTCCGATCTGGAACCGGCCAGGTGTTCCTCGTAGAGCTTCCGGGCATTCGTTGCACGGTTTTTCATGTGGAAAGGGGTGAGCTTGTGAACCTTGCCTTTTCGTCGGGTATCCAGTTCCAAATCTTTGTGAATGATGTTATTTATCGTTTTTAGCGATGTTCCACACATTCTGGAAAGTTGGCGCTGAGATGGTGGATTTTCAGTAGTTGCTAGCCGCTTTACCTTGGAAACCGTGGCGGGGGTCCGCACCGGACGTGGTCGATCGACTTGATATTTTTGCCCATTGGATTCAGCTTCCCTTTTCTTTCCGATGCCATTTACTACCCTACATATTGTAGCTTTGCCAACATCTAGTCCTTCTGCTTTTAGCTTTTTCACTATGACGCTATAACTGTTTCCTTCTTTGGAAAGGGTCCGAATTGTTTGTTCGACTTGGAGCGTTAGTCTCTCTCCCCCCATGTTGCAAAAATCATGATACCTGATGAAAATGAATTCTCCAGAAGATTCTAGATCTATTGGAACCAGTGTCGTGTGCAGCATGCCTGCACGTGCAAAACGCGAGCGCTCGAAAATCGTTTCATTTGAAAGGAAACACCCTCCGTACATAAAACGAACTTCTTCGAACTTTTTCATCGCAGTAAGGACAGTAGAAGTTCGTTTTATGTATAAAAGAAACATTCGCGCTTTTAAATCCTTTTATTTTATATAAAATATAATAAATACTTTTCTACAATATCTAATAGCCGTTCCCCGTATTCGCAAGAAGGCAAATTACCGAAATATATAAATGAATATATTTCAAATCTTTTATTTCCTTTAATACCTCTATTTGGAGCTTGCTGTCAATATAATTACTAAAATAAATAGGAAAATATTCGTTATTCACACGAGTCAAACGTCAGCTCTATTCTATTGGTTGAAAGTCCCTGTACGACAAACAGGGGCACGTGAATTCGGCGTACAGTGTTTGAAGCAAAATTACTTTCCTAGGAGCCAGATTTCTGACTCAACAATCTCTCTATGGGTCCACCGGTACTGCCGAGATATGAAATTTGCAGAGTTCAGTATAGGATATGAAATAGTGAGACGTTTTTATCTCCGTGGAGCAGGAATGGTCCCCGGGGAGGTGATGAACGACCCCTGCGGACTCTCGGGCCATCAACAGATGTAGGGACTCCACGCCGGCTGATGTCCCAGGAAACTACTTTCCCATCGCTAGATGGAGAAAGTTTACAAACGTGGATTCGAATGCCTCTTTCCACAATGCTAAAAGTACTAAATTCACCTAAGATATTATTTTTCGTTTTTAGTTTTCGATCAACGTTGATCATGCACTATAGCCAATAAATCAACTAATTGACAACTTAAGAATTGATCGTCAAGTTTACAGTCTATATATGTTCGATTTCTATTCTGAAGGAAACAGCTCTCAAACATTCTAAGGAAATACAATTTTAAAAACTTCAGCGAAGAGAAATTCAAAACAGATTCTTTCGTATATTTATGATATCTATTCAAATACAGTATTCATAATTGGTTATTTTTCTTAAATAAAAGTATAATGTATCTTCATATTCAATTATAAGAAATATTTATAAAAAATAGAATTAGTGTCCGATGTATCAACGGGTACCCTTCCTTTCCAGTAGTTATTCCAGCGCTAAGTAACGATCTAAATATTTAAGACAATAATGATCTCCCAAATCACCATAGACGAAGAAACACAGATTACGGAGAAAAGCTTCTTTTTTAAGAGAACTATCGTACAAGCATTCGGGTAAGGTAGCCATGACAATGGTAGCCATGACAAAGGTTACTTTGTACGAGTTAACACAAAATGCAATAAACTAGGGCCAACAGTAAGAGTAACTTAATACACAGAAAAATCGTACACTCAAGAGTACAACACCAAAAAAAGAGTAAATAATAACTCACAATTTGTTAAATAAAATAAAATAAAAAAAAACACACACACGTTGTACACGCTTGTTCGGCGGTACATATACTAAAATTGGAACGATACAGAGAAGATTAGCATGGCCCCTGCGCAAGGATGACACGCAAAATCGTGAAGCGTTCCACACACACACACAGTACTTATCTTTATTGTTACCTTGGTAGGGATCGGACCGGGGTTACACAGGTATGTGAGGAGATAGCCAGACACGGATATAGCACGCAGAGAACACTTTAAGCGTCTCCACACGATAATCCACCACACTCCTCTCGACTCCCCTCGCAATACCATAGCCCCCTTTTATATACAAACATGGCCACATTCGTCCAATGAGAAGGCGGGAGAGATTGGTTTACTATCAAACGATAACAAAATCCTTCCTACTAAAATCTGAGATAAGATTTTTTAAAATGCAAATATTTGTCAATATAATTTGACACCCATAGAAGGACGTCTTGCCCTAAAGCTTGTACGAACGTTTATATAATCTCTTCTCTCCCCGTGACCTGTGTTTCTTCATCTCAAATATTTGCTCGTCATTTCTGTAGTGCGCGACACAGCAGGAAGTTGTGTTAGAGAAATACTGTCTCATTTTGCCCACTACGATAACAGCCTATCCGACGGAGAGCTGGGTAGCCTCAACGACAGTTGAATCTTCTGTACTTGTAGCGTACTAAGTCATTCTAGGAGTGTGCTCTGTGGCATGGGCACCAGGTGTGGTGAGAATATTCAATTTGGACTGTTCGTTGAAGCATGGTCATGGTAATGGGATATCTTTTACAGACTGGTGAATTGGTATTTTCAACTTCTCTTCTCGGAATAATTATTCTATTTAGTTGTGTGTGTGTGTGATTCATTATTTTAATATGAGATGTATAAGAGGAAGCAATCAGTGTCCTTATTTCTAACTCATATTTGATCTACGAGTTATGTGTAACCAAGAAACACATTTTGAAATAGCCACCTCTAATTACAATACAACCTGGGGTTGGACGGTAGAAGAATTATACATTCTCTTGATTCTCGATCTGAGATCAAATACAGCATTTGGAAACTTAATGTGGGGTCTCCTATTCTTGCATAATTCCAATCTCACCAGTGAGTGCAAGCAACAAATTGGGGCTCTCTGGTACCTAGTGGGAACAAATCCAAACTGCTTTGTACGCGTGTAGACATGTGGAATACTTATAGAGTGAAACAGTTGCTAGCTACCCACCATGATTATCGCGGCTTGTACCGCGTATCTTTCGGGGGATAAGAAAACTCAATAGTACCATTAGAACAAAAAGAGAACTGTTAAGGTTCAGAAAAAATAAAATAATGAAATGTGTGTGCTTCAACTTGAAAAAGTAAATTTCAAAATATTTTAAAGAAATATATAATAAAGTGTTAGCACAGTGCCGTTTCTGTATTTCTATCCTTCTTTAATAATAAAGAAACACATTGAGATACCTCTTTATTTTAGTTTTTCCCCCAAAACTATATGACAATTTTAATTATTTCTCTTAACTCAATTGCTTTTCTTGTTCACAAATATCAAGAAATTTCTAAACGTATGAAATTTCTGTGAAATGGTACATTGCCTTGAGGGGTTGTCGGGGAATATGGGGAGTGGATCGATGGAACGGGGGATAACGTGCAGTCCAATCCATCCATTGATAGTCCCCCAGCTGACTCAGCAACCTGAAAACTTCCTCCTTGTAAATTTCTGTCGAACGCTCATCAATCTTCATTATATAAACCAATGGTGAAGACGTTAAGTTTCAACTTCTTTTCCCCACATTCTTGACAAATTCTATTGTTCAGAACAAACTTGTTATGTTAAACTTAAATGGAACTTGACTTTCCAACCTTGCTAGGATCTTTAAACTATTCTCTGTTACTTTGGAGTTTTAAAGTTTAACTTTTTAATACTTCGATCATCCTTTTGTAAATTTAGCTTTTTTTGTGGTGGATGTGGTTTTCGACGCTTTCAGTCTAGCGACCAACTCGTGTTATTTCCATGTCCTTCAGAAGACGCCTTACTCTTTGGCATTCTCTCTTGTTCAGTAACTCTTCAATCTATTTTCTTTTATTTCATTTAATACAAAGTGATGCCTTATATTTTTGTTCTTCAATCTCATTAAGAAATATTACAAGAACAGGTAGGTTTCAGAGGGACAAGAGATCAAATAGCAAACCATATATATTTAATAGAAGGATATAAAGAAACAAAGAGAAAGATATATATATATATATATCAAAAATAAAAATGGCATATCCTGACCAGGAGCACATGTGCTTTACAGAAGGCAGAGCGCCATCTGGTGGAACAGAAATCAACTAAACATTGATTTAGCCTGTTCCCTGATATTTGGCCAACCCAATTTCTTGATAAATCAAGAAAAGCGCGAAACGCGTTCGTGGATGGCTTTTCTTGATTTATCAAGAAATTGGGTTGGCCAAATATCAGGGAACAGGCTAAATCATTGTTTAGTTGATTTCTGTTCCACCAGATGGCGCTCTGCCTTCTGTAAAGCACATGTGCTCCTGGTCAGGATATGTCATTTTTATTTTTGATATCAACACCTGACCTTTTTATCTTTTATTTTTTCTTTCGTTTTTTCATATATATATATATGAAAAATGGACCATGGAATTATTGTAATATATGCAAATATGTAATACCAGATGTGTCACCACGTGAATGTATATTTTAATTTATAGTATTGCTTTTTAGTGAAGTTGACAGGGGGTATTTATTATTGATCCATTTTTTATTAATTTGAACATTTCTCATTTTATAAACCATTGCTTTAGAATTTAAATGTGGGATAAATATTCTTGCTATATTTCATAGCACAGATTTTAATATGTAAATATTGGCCACACACAGCACTGAAGATGAGTCAAACCTGTCTCTTCCTGTTTCTCCAGACAAAATCCCAACTAATTGCAAATATTTTGAAGCCTCTCTCGGTAATTTGAACCTAGAGGCGTCAATAACAGTAGATACACAGTGTTCCTTATCAAATATTGACGCTTGGAGTAAAGGGCAAACGAGAATTTTGACTGAATAGAGTCCAGTCAATATAGGTGGCCACTGAGATATAAATAGAAAGTAAGAAACATTCCAAAAAAATAAACCTGTATAACTTCGGTTGGAGAAAATACAATAAAAATTGGCAGGATCGTTTTCCTTAGGCCGTCTGTTAGAAGCAGGAAATGGGCCGCTTATTGGTCTATTTCCGTCCAATGAGAAAGCCGGATATTGGCAGGGACGACACCGGCCGTGCCGCGGCTTCAAAATGGTGGCAGGGTGTGGAATAATTCTACTCGGCGCCATTTTTAATCAGAGATTTGAAAAATGCTCTCACCTCGGGATTTACACTGAGGTCGTTTGTAAGTCGCCCACATCAGAAGCTGGGAGATTTAAAGAGTCTTAGGAGAAAATGAGATTTTGAACTGGGCTTATGTAGGCTTGTGTGTTGGCAGTAGAACTCTCAAGTAGACCCCAATTGTATAGTAAATGTGTCACAGAGATCAACACCATCAGAAAGTCCCCAGTAGGACTATCCAGTGGTAACCAATTCAACATTTAGTGCTGATATTTTATAATTACAGTTCTCCTACTGCGGTTATTGGAAGGCCTGGCTCATCAGGGATAGACCCTTCCAGCGGTTTCGCCACTCCTATCTATACGAACCCACTACTGTTAGTAAAAGATGGCAGCTGTGATATAAATATCTTCATTGCTTATGTCCGATGTTTCCTGGAAGAAATCAACCAGCTCACCTCGAGTAGGTTTTCTGGAAATTCTGCGGTGAGTCCTCTATCCTATCTTGAATCGAAACTGAACAATGTAAATATTTTAATACTATTTTATCATTATGTATAGGTACTGTAAATAAATCCTTTACGTTAAGGGCCAGCCGTCTTCTCTTGAATTCATCTTAATTATGCTGAAAGTTACCCATATAGCACCGAGCCACGGCCGCTACTGACCCTAGGCTATCTACGGAGGAATATATTGATGCTCGCTGGATCAATCCACCATGGCTTCTTCCAACATCTGCCCGCTAGATATTCTCGCCTTTCTTCGGCCAATGTTCTTCTAACAACGTGGGACCACGGCTAGAGTCCAGGAAGGACTTCTCAATGAGTCCGTGATTAAATAAAAATTTCCATTTGGAGCCATTTATCTGGCATCCGTCCGGCGTGTTCTTGGAGGAGTAATCTGGGAACTTCCGGGGAGATTGTTGGATCGACCGAGGATAAGTCAGCATTTACCTCTTTCAACCTAGATTTGTCCGCAAACATTCAGGTGTTCACACATACAGTGGCTGTGTGATAGTGATGGGGAATTCTGCAATGGTAGAGCAACTTGAAGAGATGAACAATAGAAAGTGAAAAAAAGACTTTTATTTACTGTTTGCGGAAGAGAAATGCTCTCGAAGCATATTATATATTCATAAATATTGTACATCCATATCTCGCTTTGCGTCGGGGTTACGTTCCAAAAAAACACGACTCAAATTGAAATGACGCAAAGTGAAAATAAAATTTTGATTGCATGGCGCAATCAAAAACAAAGGTGTTGCCATATTTTAGGGGAAAAAATCAAAAAAAAATTGAAGACTCGAATCCAAAACAACGCAACTTCGAAAATCTAACGACGCACAGTGAAAATCAATAAAAATTAAGCAGCGACGCAACTTCGAAAAAAACGCAAAACCAAACGACGCAAAGCGAGGTATTGGTGTATTTATACTGTACTCTCAAAGCTTATGTTCATTGTTCGTTCAAAATACCTTTTATAAGACTTCAGTATCAGTATAAAAGGAAAACAGCCAAATGCAATATAACAGCGTATGGTAGATTAAACTGGCGAAACCGCTGGGAATGTTCACCACTGATGAACCAGGCCTTTCCATTATTTTATCATATTACAGTGAGGTCGGTGGAAATTATTTTATTTTAAAAGAATCATACCCGTCAAAAAATAGTTTCAATTTCTTTTAATATAAGGTAGACATTGCGATACCATATAGAGTGGATAAACTAGAACGCTAGCATTGTGGAGATGGTAAAAGTAGAGAGGGGGTTGTGAGAAACGAGAAGGCAGGTATGGAGAATTATCTATAGCAGGGGTCAGCAAACTGCGGCCCGTGAGCAACATGCGGCTCTTTGGATGTGAAGCTCTTTATATAGTTCCATATATAGTACGCGATCTACGTGTTCTTCGTAGATCGCGAAATACGTGGTGTCGCTGGAGACCTGCTGGCGATTCTCCACCAAACTCTGCAGCGCTGGCAGAGGTGCCATATTCATTGTACAAGGTGTATATAATCCATATTATCTTTTTTTTTAAATAGTGCAGACTGTGCACTTTGCATGTATTGACAAGATGTCAATAAAATTATTTTAATTGTCATTGTCTTTATATAGTTCCATACGTCATCATGATTTGACAACCATCATGATTGGGTGAAGTAGAATGCGTCATTAAGACTGGGAGCACTACTCAGTGGCAGGCCGACTTAGCTCCAAAAGAAATGGCCACCTCTGACATGAGGAACAAACGCCATGTACAGCTGCTCCTAACATGGAGTACAAACGCTGCTCATCCTGTATTCCTGGATTAGGAGCCCTTACAGGGTACTATCAGCCGGGCCAGCTGAACCCAGGTTTTTTAGTGAGCTTGTTACTGCTCCCCCTCCTCCTTTTACATCCGGGCTTGGGACCGGTAAAGGCGGAGTTGTTCCATACGTAAATATTTATGCGAGTATATACTATTTATTGTTGGCAATAGAAACATTTTGTGGCTCTTTAAAAAAAAATTGTAAATTGTAATTTTTGACTCTTCCGACTCAAAAGATTTATGACCCCTGATCTATAGGATGGTAGCCGGGCCGATGGGTCGTTGACAAGATGTGGACGACATCTGGTTGACGATCCCTCTCTATATACATGGCGAGGAGGCATCAACGTGGCTGATGTTAATGCCAGATGGATTCCGATAAAGATAATGGCCATCCTTTCAAACTCGGATGATGGAAGTCACTAATGAAATAGTAAAGATATATACAGTAGAACCTCCCTGTAAAGGACACCTCATTTCAGAGTCAAAGTGTCCTTCATGAAGAGGTATCATCTTACCGGAGAGTTGAAGAGTAAAAATGGTAATTTTGACAATGTAAACTGTCTTTTGTAGAGAGGTGTCTTCTAGCCGGAGTGTCCTCTCATGGAGGTTCTACTGTATCTGATAATTTTGGTTATTTATTAAGAAAGATAGGTTATAGAGTGCCATGTGATAAGTTTGAGGACATTCACGATGGCCACCTCTTACTTTGACCCAGAGAAGCAGCTTTACACACCCAAGATAGTGGATATTGCTGCTGCTGTGATGGAGATGCATGGAGACATCTGAGACTCTTCTTTGGACACGCGCGACAACAACAACCTCTTACTTTAAATACACCAGAACAATGCATTTTGTCGATCCTTCCTATGCAAATCGTGGGTTCAGATAGGTGAGTATGCCATAACACCACCTTTGTCGATATTGAACAAAAGTCAACTATGTACCATGGTTTCGGCCGGTGCATCTGACCGTTTTACTCAGATCATATTGGTAAAATCTGTTTTTAAAGGGAGAGGTGAATCTTACAGCACTTATGGAACTGTAGTATACGACGTAGTCTATATCGGTTATTGCTGAGGACTGTATTTTCGGTCATACAATTAGCAAAATTGGTTCAAATATAGGCTAACCCAAAACTTGAATCAATTTTGAAGTATAAATTTCAGTCGACCAAATTATAATGTAGTTTAAGGTATATTGCAGATTTATTTTGAATTTTATTTTAAAAAAACTACTAGATTCAATTGGAACGCTTTTATTTAGAAATTAACTCTTTTTAATATTGTTTTAAGTGAATAATTCTCTAATATCTAGCATATTTTCATTCTAAAATATTCCTTAAAACTTTTTTTTTTTAATCTGTAAATTGTTTTTCTCCAATACACACAATACTTTACAATCTGATTTCATTTAACTAAATTTGCATACCAACCCTTTGTACATATAACAATTGTGTTGATATATTTTCTCTTTTCATCTAACTTGCATAATATATAAAAAGTCGGTGGACGAGTGGGTAACACCCTCGATTCCCGACAGTCATGAACCGGGATTGAATCATTTTGTTTAATAAGTGAATAAACTTCACATATTATTCACTGTTTCAATTATCATGAACTAGGTTGCTCTTGCTGAGTGGTACCTATTAATGTGATTTTGAACCGGCTAACTTGCATACTAATTCTGTACATATTTAAAATATCTTTCTTTTCTTTCAAAATTGTGTTTATCTTTAAAGTGCAAGTGTCCCTAGGGGGACATAGCGCTCTAAGTCGTAATAAAAAATAAAGAAAAGGTAGATTATATTTGTTTGGAACAAATAGAGCTACATCAACCCATTTTATATTTGGTTCCAGACGTTGTAGTGACTTGAATCTCTCTCCTCAGGAGGGGAATGATGGAGAAGTGAGAGTGAATCACTGAAACGTCGGAATCTGAATATAAATATGTTTCCAAACATACTTCCAACCAACACGACCTTGAGGACGACGCCCTGATCATCCTCGCGTCGGCAAAGCTGCTCGTCTACCGCCACTTTGTCCCGGTTGGGCTCGGTGGAGTGGAGGACCCGCTCATCGCCTGGACGAGGACGCTCGCGCGCCGGAGATGCCTTCCTTCATCCTCCATCGCTTAATCTTTGTATATATTTTTAACTTCTGTATATATCCTTTCTTCTTCTTAAACTTCTGTTGCACTCTTTGAGTTTGTAAAATTGTCAAGATGACAATAAAATTGTTTTAATTGTCAAATTACTTCCAACCAACAAAGGATCAAAAAATATTTCTTGTTTCTTGTCGGAGGAGAGAGAGATTGAAGCTACTTTATTACAATGTCCATATAATGTTATATAAGGTTAAATACATAACTATATATATATTGTAGTAAAGATAGAGGTTGTCTGGCCGACATTCATATTTCTATATAAAATAGACACTTCGGCCAGTTAGAGTTTTTTATTTTTCTCAACGTTTCGACAAAAATCTTTTGTCTTCGTCAGGAGAAGTAAATAAAAATAAAGCATTTGGCAAGGCGTTAAAAATTGTTCTGAGGTTGCAAGGGCGTTCTCACATGAATTCGAAAAATCACATGAGAACGCCCTTGCAACCTAAGAACAATTTTTAACGCCTTGCCAAATGCTTTATTTTTATTTACTTCTCCTGACGAAGACAAAAGATTTTTGTCGAAACATTGAAAAAATAATAACTCTAACTGGCCGAAGTGTCTATTTTTTTATAGAAATATATATATATATTGTAGTAAAGTATTTATTATTTTATTAACATATTATTAATTGTGATATTTATATATTTTATTACTCTGGGTAAACTTCCCTCATTGCTTCTCTTGTATTTTATCCATTTTAGTTTGTGCCTTAAATATATTGTTGTGTCATCCTGAAGTTTGTATTTCCTGAATTTTCTACGTTACTATATATACACCAATACACACAAAAACTTTTATTAGTGATCAAGCCCCATACAGGATTCTCCCAGTATAGCAATGGTTTTAATTGAACATAAATCAAGTACTATATACAATTCAGTATTATATATACAGTGTACTCCGCTTATAACGAAGTCGCATTATCCATGACAATCACTTTGTTATATCCGAAGTTTGTTATATCCGCAGTTGGAAAAAAAAATGTTTTGTACCAATAATTTTATTTACTATTCAACTCAAAAGAGCAACACAAAGATCAATAACAACCTCATCAGGTGTTTTTGGAGAAGTAGTTTGTGATTTTCTTTTGACATTTAGAAGTCAGTAACAAGTGCTGAACACTCTTTCCGATGTTGTCCAAGTCTGACAGATGCCTATGAAGAGACTTGGACTCATCCTGACATTGAAGAAACAATCGCAGAGTTTGAATGCTCTCCAAGACCTCTTTTGGATGCGGAATGTGGACAATTGGGTCTACTTCTTCATCAACTTGGTCCGTTTCTTCTTCTTCTTTTGCTTGAAGAATGCTCTCGACAATTTCTACATCGGATAACATGGCATTTGTAACGACGTCATTGTCAGCGTCAGCATAAGAATATAAGCGTTTATTAAACAATTTAATTTTGTTTAAATAATGTAAAAAAATACTTATAATATGTTTGCATATTTTAAAATTGTATATTATTAACTTATTTGTTGTGTATCATTAAATTTGTGTCATTCACACGTTGTAATTTGATATATATTATGCATAATATATTAGTCAATTATAATGGTAAATGAGAAAACTTCGTTATAAACGGATAAAATAAAAATTTATACATGCAAATCACTTCGTTATAAGCGAAAATTCTTTATATACGACTTCGCAATATCCAGAGTTCTTTTAATGGTTTAAGCCCTTCTTTTCTTTCGTGCAGACAATTTCATTCGCTATAGGCGGAATTTCGCTATAACCGACTTTGTTATAAGCGGAGTACACTGTATACTAGAAGAATGACCCGGCTTCGCCCGAGAATTCCCCGAGTGAAATTTCCTTCATACTGAAAGTACATCAATAATAAATAGTAGAAGTGCCATAGAATAGCAATACAGAAGAAACACATAAAACCACAGGCAAAAAGTGTGTGATGGCAAAAAATCGTATCATATTAGTGTTTAGGTATTTGATTTAATTATTTTTTTTTTTTTGCAATCCATTTAGTTATTTCAAAATCAATATAGTTCAAATAGACGGCAGCTTTTCCACCCAACCCCCATTAACCCTTGAAATTGCCGGAGTTGAGTGAGTTCCTGCGATGAATCCTGACTGCGATGTCCATCTTCTCAATAAGAATTTTTTAAAAAGGTGTATAAAAAAATTAATCCAAAATACTGGCATGTAAATATTTTTCTGTCATAAAAATAAAATAGCACATGGAAATATTAGGCAAACATATGAGTTTGCTAATGATTGCGACTGCATTTTAAGCAATTTTTAAAGAGATTTAAAAAAAATAAAGGCCAGAACAAAAATTAATAAAAATACGAAATCCATTATTTACATACAATAACGCTAATTTTGTAAAGTTTTTTAAAAATTGCATTGTGTGCACTTACCATAACTTAGTAATATAAATTTCTCTCTCAATGCTCAATACTTTTGTAAAAAAAGTAAAATTCGTATATAAATATATCAAAAAAGTAGGCCAGCAACTTTTAAAAAAATGCAGAACGCTCATTGGTCGCTTAATTGGCCTCGTGTTGTTACTTCGCCTCGTATTTACTCTGCATAAAAAAAGTTCTTCAAATGAAAAAAAGAAATAGCCAAAAATACTAATCAAAATGTAGCCGAAAATTTTCCTCGGGTTTATAAAAAGCGACATGCAAAATTTGGTACCAATTGGTTCAGTAGTTTTTGAGTTTATCGCGAAACAGACAGATATTGACTTTTATATATATATAGAGATAATAAATATATAATATATAATAGATGGGAAATTTGCCGGGAGGAAATTGATCCATAAAAGCATAGGGCGCCTCTCCCGTCAAAATAAACGTCAAAATCTGACGCCATCTATTGATCGTCGCCGCATAGATTTGGCTCAGCCACTTTACCAGCAAAACACCTCTTTGCAGATTGTGAAGATTCTATTAGATCCTGTGTGGGTCTCTAGGAATAAAGTCCGCCCTAGACTGACGAGGGCCATTAGTTCCAAACCATGGTCTCCAGGTGGACGCTTCTCAGTTTTACAAAGCTGGTGTTGTGGCTTTGTCGCCGACCCGAGACCACTAGTTTGCGGCGACGGTCAATAGATGGCGTTAGGTTTTGACGTTTATTTTGACGGAAGAGGCGCCCTATGCTTCTATGGATAATATATAATATATATGAATAAATAGAGAGAGAGGGGAGGGTATCAAGATCCTAAATAAACCTGAAATCGATTCATTTCAGCAAAATAAAATAAAAGGCCAAAAATGAGCAGAATAAAGGTCGATGATTTAACAGTAGTGATTACGGAGACCCTGGGAAATGACCTCTCCCCAAGTTAGAAGAGAAATGCGATTTACTTCTAAATTCCTCCATTCCAAAGAGGGGGGGAAACATAAATCTAACTTAAACTTAAATGAGCCATGTCACTGGCCGTTGAAAGAACACTCGCTCACAAGTAATTCTAGAAATACTTTAGGACTGTCGTATTTTTAGATAATTTCCTTTAAATGGAAGTTAAAACTTGAATAGAAGACGCCCGTACATTTGTACTGCTGTCAGTTAAGAAAACATTGAATATTGAGAGTGAAATACGATAAATGAAAAGGGGAGAGATTAATCAGGTGGGCACTGTATTTGGTTAGGACAGGAGTCGACAAGATGCGGCCACATGCAGCTCTTTGGGTGTGAAGCTGAGGCTCTTTATATAATCCATATGCAAATATTATTTATGCGAGTACTATTTATTGTTGTCAAGAAAAAAATTGAGGCTCTTTAAAAACTTTGAAATTTTATAAATTGCAATTTTTGACTCTTCCGACTCAAAAGTTTGCCGACCTCTTGGATAGAATGCTTAGATAGGGCGAGCGGGGGCTGGAAACCTTTGTCCGGATGGACACTGCAGGTCGTACTGCCAGTAGGTACATGGACAGCCATCTCTCACGGCCATCTTCAACGTGATTTTTTATATATTTTCAATTAAGTCAGCTATCTATTGCCATTACTGCGGTATATGTTTATATAATGTCTAACTGGATGAATGCAATGACGTTTGATTAAGGTCTTCTTTTTGGTTTATATAAATTCTACAAGACCGCAGTCACCGTTCGAAGGAGATTAATAGAATCGCCGAATGTCGTGGTCCATTTGGACGCGGAAAGCGAAGACTAAAACGAGGCTGATTCACACTAGCCTGTTCAGTGATACGTTAACCTTGACGTATGCACGAAGGAACGTGTAGGCACTGGACATGCGTCGGACCTGGAGGCTGTTGTTGGGTGCTGCGCTGACTGGAGTGCAGGAGCTTTATTTATGCTTCTTTTCTTCCTGTGGTGAATCTGTATAGGACCGGTGGTCTTAATAAAGCTTTGTGTGTGTGTTTATACAATGTCTACACTCCTCGAAGCTATGTCCTTAAATGCCTTTATCAAGTTATTCCCTGCAATAGAGGATATATAAGCTGAATAGTGTAATACAATGGAAGAGATCTAGTGGTTAAACTGGTGAACACACCGCTGGGTGGTTTCAGCGCTAATAGGCCAGGCCCTCCCCGAAATTCCCTCAGCAATAAAACACAGCTTTTGTAAAGAGATTCGAACTCAAGCTTCCCGTAATATAACCAGGGCTTTGCCTGATTCCTGGGTGGGAGGTGTTGTTAGCTGTGGTTTGTAGTAGACAGGAGCATGTATTGTAATTCTTGTTACTTATCCCAATTAGACAAAGAACGTGAAAGGAATTTTTGTTACTTATCCCAATTAGACAAAGAGCGTGAATGGGAATTTTTGTTACTTATCCTAAATAGACAAAGAACGTGTAAGAGAATTGTAGTTACTTATCTCAATTAGACAGGGAGCGTGTAAGGGAATTGTTGTTACCTATCCCAAATAGACAGAGTGAGCATACGGGAGTTGTTACTTATCCCAATTAGACAGGGAAAATGTAAGGGAATTTTTGTTACTTATCCCAATTAGAAAAAGAACGTGTAAGGGAATTGTTGTTACTTATCCCAATTAGACAAAGAACGTGTAAGGGAATTGTAGTTACTTATCCCAATTAGGGAGCGTGTAAGAGAATTGTAGTTACTTATCCCAATTAGGGAGCGTGTAAGAGAATTGTAGTTCTTTATCCCAATTAGGGAGCGTGTAAGAGAATTGTAGTTACTTATCCCAATTAGGGAGCGTGTAAGAGAATTGTAGTTACTTATCCCAATTAGGGAGCGTGTAAGAGAATTGTAGTTACTTATCCCAATTAGGGAGCGTCTAAGAGAATTGTAGTTACTTATCCCAATTAGGGAGCGTGTAAGAGAATTGTAGTTACTTATCCCAATTAGGGAGCGTGTAAGAGAATTGTAGTTACTTATCCCAATTAGGGAGCGTGTAAGAGAATTGTAGTTACTTATCCCAATTAGGAAGCGTGTAAGAGAATTGTAGTTACTTATCCCAATTAGGGAGCGTGTAAGAGAATTGTAGTTACTTATCCCAATTAGGGAGCGTGTAAGAGAATTGTTGTTACTTATCCCAATTAGGGAGCGTGTAAGAGAATTGTAGTTACTTATCCCAATTAGGGAGCGTGTAAGAGAATTGTAGTTACTTATCCCAATTAGGGAGCGTGTGAGAAAATTGTAGTTACTTATCCCAATTAGGATGCGTGTACGAGAATTGTTGTTAAAGGTGGCAAAAAAAAAAAGTAGGGGGGATTCAATATTTATTCTATAAGGACATCACAAGTCTACTCAGGTAAAACCAGTTAAACAATTACATTTACTAGGTACCCGAGCCCCTTTTGTTACATGCCTTCATTTTTGGGGGTTGGACTGGACAAAAATTATGGGGGCCATTAAAACAAAATAAAAATAATAATAAAAAGGATAACCATTGTAAATATTGATATATATTCCAGTAGTGAGACACTATCAGAGTAATGGATGTATTAGTCGGAAAAAATTCTAAATCTGATTAAAGAGAGAGAGAGAGTCGAAAAAGAAGGAGGAGAGGCCACGTGCTGCCATCTATGAACAGATTTTCGAACTATTCAACAATGTCATTATCGTATGTCTGAAGTATCTCAAAATTATTTGTCACCATCTTATTTATATATATGATAATGTATATATTTTAGTGTATTCATATATTTGTGTGTGTAAAACTACATTGTATTATATATGTTTGTTCTTTATTAGATAAATATATATCCATTTTCCCTTCGCGCGCGGAAACGATTTCATAGAAATCAATTCTACAAGGTAAATACAAATGATATTAATTTTAAATCTTAAAGCATTTATATTAGCGTATATATTACTAATACTATAGTAAAAAAAACAGTGCGCGAAAAAAGTTTCTTGCTTATTTGGATTTAGAAAAAGGTGTAGGCTTTCAAGTCCTGAACTCTTCAGCGGGTCAAACTTCCAATCGGAGACTTCTGGCGTGCCAGTTTTTATATACGCAAGAAATGTTTTATTATATTCACAAATGTTAGTGCTGAATTATTAAATCAATTGATGATATTCATGGATCTATATACTGTCGCTTAATACTCTGCGATTACCTACTCAGGATCATAAAAGGAAAACAGCTTTCACATGCCACAGTTTGTATCAATTTAATGTTATGCCTTTTGGCTTATGCAATGTTCCAGCAACGTTCGAATGGCTAATGGATAGTGTTTTCAAAAATCTGAAATGGAAAATTTGACTATGCTATTTAGCTGAAGATAGAGGTTGCCTGACCGGCATTTATATTTCTGTGAAAAATAGCACTTCGGCAAGTTAGAGTTTTTTTTTTTAAACTCTAACTACCCGAAGTGTCTATTTTTAACAGAAATATGCTATTTAGATTACATCATCTCGGAACACTGGAGACAGTTTTCAAATGTTTCCGTAAACCAACCTAAAATCAAATACTAAAATGCAGACTTCCCTTTGAAGAACTAGAGATCCTGGGCCACATTTAGGCCACGATTAAAAACTGACGAAACACAAGAAAATTGAAAACTCAATCTTTTTTTAGGACTTGGTTCTTACTGCCTGAAATTTATTAAAAACTTTGCTGACATTGACGATCCCCCCCAAAAAAAAAACTTACATTTGAATGGGCCAAAGCACAAGAGAAATCATTTCACACTATAGAGATGGTCCTACCTGTCCTAGTACATTTTGACCCTCAAGCCCCTACATTACATTTACACAGATGCGTCGAACGTCGGACTAGGTAAAGTTATAGTTCAAAAATTGATGGACAAGAAAAACCTAGTCATTGTAAAGCCTGTAGAAGGACGTCCGAAAGCTTGCTAATAAAGTTCTTACAAGACACTCCTCTTCAATCGTCGTTTTATTTTGCTAAGAAAACCTAGTGTCAACAGAATCCCTAACCAAATCAGATCAGGTGAAGCCTGAAGGAAGGGGTAATGTCATGTAATACTCAATGATGGCTTACTCAGCCCTACTCGGTTTGTAGATGCTAAGGCTTCTAGGACAAGTCTTTCTGTTTAGAGGCATCATTGCGATAATGGTATCTGGTATCTAAGAAAATACTATCAATAATTTGAGAAAAAATTAACAAAAGCTACCAAGGTAACCTGACAGAATCCACTCTAACCTCGCCGTCCTGGTTAGGTGATGCACCACAGGATGTCGGAATACGAAAGAATGGGATTTCTTACCTCTCTAAAATGGAAGCCTCATTCAAGTAATTATAAGGGTGCTGCCAAATTCATCGAACGATTTCATTCTTTGGAGGATTGAGTATACCGCACAATGTCAGTATAGAAGCAGTTGGATTTCTGCCATTGTCAAAGTTCTGGGATAGAGACATCAGTAAATTTCCAAAAACTTCTTGTTATAAGTTGATATAGTTTGTGGAAATGAGATTCAGTCATCAGAATGGAACACTCTAGGTGTATAGATATTGATGCCTGTTTATGGATCATAACAATAATTGACGTTTTATATACATAACAAAGACACATCTAAACAACAACAAATATACATAACAAACACAATCGACAAAAATATACACTAAAATACCTGAAACAAACACAAATAACAAAATACAAACTCATAAACAACACACAATACACAAAAAAACACACACAACACACTCAAACTTGTGTGTTGTATGTATGTGTGTTGTTTATGAGTGTGTGTGTTTTGTTGTTTGTGTTTGTTTCAGGTATTTTAGTGTACTTTTTGTCGATTGTGTTTGTTATGTATATTTATTGTTTTTTAGAAGTGCCTTTGTTGTTTGTGTTGTTTACTGAAGAAATATATTGAATTGCTCTAAGAGGAAAGCTATCTAACTTTTATTAAACAGTGGAAGACAAGCAATATTTAGGAGAATTTTTTCAACTAAGGTGTGGTAGAATAAGAGGGCGTTGATTCCCATCAGAGCTGGGATCCCCTGCTGATCAATAGCGGCCACGAGAGGTGATCCGTCAAGTGACCTCTTGAAATTCCATTAAGCTAAAACTTTTTAAAAGTCGGAAATTTCCTGATAAAAACTAGAAAGTTCTAACTCCAGAATTTAGCAATTTTTTTACGAGAAGGGGGATTCAATTTATTTTTATCTTTTAGATAAATAGCCGTTTAGGTTTCCAACATTTGAAACAATACCATCCATTTCATTTTTATAATTCTGAATTTTTAATATAAATTCAAATTTAATACAGTGAGAATTGTTATGACGCCTTCATGACCTTTGTACAATAGTGTATGCCACGAATGACCCAAAACACTACTTAACCTAACCATGTCTAAACTATTCCCCTCGAAGCTGAAAAGTTCTGGTGACTTGGAGGTCTAGATGTAGCCTGAATTCTCCAGCTTTAACAGCAACAAGCCAGTGTCTAAGATAGTCTCAGACACCCTTTCCCACTGATCGAGCCACATGGCCTATGGTGGCTGACATGACCCCCCAGAACCAAGCCAGAGTCCAACATGGATTCTAACTAAATTCCCCCTCCTTATGAACAAGTCACATAATCTCCTGGTGACTGATCACATCACCATCTTCAGGCAGAACACCAGCTCCACCACAAGCCCCTGAACCTTCCTAAGCATATCCAAAGATGCCCAGATCCCACCATGTTATCTTTATTTATTTTTTTATAATATTTAATATTATTTTTAATCCTCGTTTATTTTTATTAGTGCCTTTTCTAATATTCAATATGTTATGTTTTTATCATTTTTAAATATTTGTTTTCATAATGAGGGTGGTGATAGATTTGGAGTGAGTTAAAAAACACTGGGGCAAGTAATCAGGATTATTTTGATTATTTTCAAAGATGATGGAAATTTTTTTTATTTTGAGATTTTAAGGAAAAAGGCTCACAAACAAGGAAGTTGAAAATGGTGCAGCTTGCGGCTATAGCCGCCCTTTTTCAATCCTGGAATTTGACCGTGATGGGTTGTTGAATGAAGGTAGGTAGGGTGGGTAGATGTGCAAAAATTTCTGGTATTTTTGCATCCATTTTTTAAATCCTCCCTTCAAGCATTATATACTTAATTGTTTAATTTTTTATATAAAAATAGTTTATCCTTATATATTATATGGTGATTTGCGAAGCAGGGATTTGTTGCAAGTGGTATGGCGCAGGAGAGAGTATTCAGGAGAGAAAATCCGTAAGGAGTAGATCAGAAATAAAAGAGATGGCCCGATAATCACCCTGGGAACAAGGGCGTGGAGAAGACCTCAGAGCAAACTATCCCCTGATAATAAAACCCAGGCTCTTTTAAACTATTCTCAGTCGGCTAAAATAGTGACTGCAGAGGGGGAACGGAGCAGTTCCCCTTAATGACGATTTTTAGAAGACAGGACAGGCTTGGAACAGAGACTCGCTTCTTTGGAAACAGGCCATCCAAGAACTCCAGTTTTCCAGCAAGAACATAATAATTTCGGTAGGCCTGTTATCAAAATTACTTTAATGGACAATTATCATGGACCTCCTTCAAACCCCAGTTCAATGTGGTTGCCCAAACGAACGGATGGAACGTTAGAGATAAAGCAGACATTTTAGCTACTGCACTTCGTGGACCTGCAGTAGAAGGTCTCCAGATGATTCCGGAACAACTTCCTTTATACTTAAACGCCCTGTTTAACGCTTTGGATTCCTGATATGGTGAAGAACATTACCAAAATCTTCATTTCGAAAATCTAAATAATCGAGTACAAGATTTAAAAAAAAAAAAGTTTGCAGGATTTGGCCAATGCCATCCAGCGCCAGGCAAGATTAGCCTTTCCAACATGCCCTTCTGAAATTCAAGATTTTATGACCCAACAATTGTTTTGATGCCATTGGAAACCCTGTAACCCAAAGGTTTGACAGACTATTAAATTCAACTACTCTACAAGAAGCCCTTGTCCAAGCCATGAAGCATGAAGCTGCCCAACAAGCCTCAAGAAGAAGCTATAGCATGGCCAGACAAGTTAAAATGGATAAGCCAGAAATAGAAAAGGGTCGCTCCTGGACTTTTGGAGCCCTTGGTCAAATTTCTCGAACTGGCCCCTGTAAAAAAAGCAACGCAGTAATACAGACTGTTGGAGATGTGGACAAGATGGCCACATGAGAATAAATTGTCCAGAAAAATGTAAAACCATCCCAGCCCCTAGGAAGAACCATGAAAACCGAGATCTATTGCCAAAGATAAATTGGAAGAAATCAGATGAAAGACAATTCTGGCAAGATGTTGCCCTGTACAGTCCTAAAACCAAAAGTCTCTGGTTCCTCTAGAATTCATTGACCCTGCGAGATGGTGTGTTATATAGGAAATGGGAGAGCGAGGATGGAAAGCATGAATCCTGGAAGTTGGTGTTACCCAGATCTCATGTACTCTTTGCTCTCCAGGAGATGCAAAGCAGTCCCCCAGGAGATCACTTCGGCATCGGTAAAACATTGACCAAAGTTAAAGAAAGGATTTGTTTCCATGTTCTAAGCAAACTTCTAGGCCATTTTATTCCACCATCATCTAATCTGGACAGTCGTGGTGGGTGAGGTAAGAGTGGAACTTTTATAATATTGTAGCGTAGAAATCAAGCCTTGAAATATCCTAAGATGTAAAAGTATTTATTGATGACGTCACAGCGACGAGTCGACAATTTTTAACAAGTCAGCCCAACTATTTACAGCTAGAGAATCTTAAGCAAGCAAGCAAAGAAATATTTTAAAGATGATTTCACAAATACAGATTAATATATATTTTTATAATCTGTTGAATATATTTTCATTGAATAATATTAAATTAAATAATAAAATATTTCTTCGCCACATAGCCTCCTCCTATAAAGAGCATCGACCCGATGCTCAGCAGGAGACTTACGTCGTCAGTCTCAATAACTACATAGTACTAGGGCCAGGGATATTTTCAGGTGACTGCGGTGGATGTCTTCTTTCAGTTGAGATGTCTTCTTCCAAGGGCTTGGCAGGTCTATATTTACGTCAATGTAGTTTTTCCTATTTATACTGTGGTCGGCAAGGTAGGATTTCCTAACTTTGCGGCCTCACCTCCAATATGGTCTATCATCTAATTTTCATGGCGGGGCGACCAGCTAGATCTTCTAACAGGTGAGAAATTTGGTCTGTTTCGGCCGGTATATGGGGTAGGGCTTCGGTAGCGACTGAAATTTTCCTCGATGATTCATCGTTGGGTTCCTGAGATTCGGTTTGAGAGTTGTAGAATTCCATTGCGTCTTGCTTTCTTCGGAAATATTCATTTCTCCTCTCCTCATTGTGTCTCTTCCTGTCGCGGCAATAGCGGACGACGTGACCTGGGCGTCCGCAGTAGAAACAGATTGGCTTTCCCTCAGTTGTCCGCCATTCATTGGTGTCACATCTTCTTCCTTGCTTTCGGTAATGAGGTTCAGGATGCGGTCGTATCGTTTGGGCCTCGTATCTAGTATTTGATTCCGGCCTGGATGCTTGAGGGGGACTTATTGTAGGTTTTGATCTAGGTGCCAAGGTCTTTACAATCTCTTCCCTCACTAAATCTTCAATGACAGCGATTTTAGGCTCCTCATGAGGAGAGTCCAATGCTTGTTGTATCTCTTCACGAACAATTTTTCGGATCAGCGATGACAGATCTTCTCCGTCATCCTGGTCACAGAGAGAGGCTACATTTGGTAGGCGCTCGTACCTGGTTGGGGTAACTCGCCTACAACGGAGCGCTTCGACACGGCGACATTCTGTAATGAATTGCTCGGTGCTCTGTACATCCCTCGGTAGGAGTGCTTGATAAAGCTCTTCAGCTATCCCCTTCATGAGGTGGGAGATTTATCTTCCTCGCTCATTTGAAGATCAGCCTCTTTGCACAAGCACAGGACATCCTGGATGTAAAATTCGGTACTTTCACCTTTTAATTGTGCCCGTATTTTAAGTTTCTTCTCCGCTTGCAATTTTGAATTTTCTTTTTTTTCGAACACATTCTCTAATTGAGATGTGAATTCCTTCCAAGTCTGGATGCTTTCTTCGTTGTTCTCAAACCATTTGAGAGCAGTTCCAGAAAGATAAAAATAAACTTTAGTAAGACAAAGGGTTTCATCCCAATGGTTGTACTTTGCCACACGTGCATACCCTTTTAACCATTTTTGGAGATCTTCACCATCCTCCCCGGAGAAAATGGAAGGGTTCCTTGGCAAATGTTGTACAACGTAGTTGCTTACCTGAGTACCTTCCTTCTTTACATTCATAGAAGTTTCTTCTGGTTCAACAGAATCAATTTTTCTTTTATTTCTTAATGGGTATCGGTCCAGTCTCTCCACCAGTTGTAGCGTAGAAATCAAGCCTTGAAATATCCTAAGATGTAAAAGTATTTATTGATGACGTCACAGCGACGAGTCGACAATTTTTAACAAGTCAGCCCAACTATTTACAGCTAGAGAATCTTAAGCAAGCAAGCAAAGAAATATTTTAAAGATGATTTCACAAATACAGATTAATATATATTTTTATAATCTGTTGAATATATTTTCATTGAATAATATTAAATTAAATAATAAAATATTTCTTCGCCACAATATGATGCACTAGCGCGCCATTTGTTATCAAAATTCGAAACTATTTTAAACGGGTAAGATTCTTTTTGAAATTAAACAATTTCTACTGCCCTTACTGCAATGGAAAACTGGCGAAACCGCTGGGAGGGTTCACCACTGATGAGCCAGGCCCTCCCTTTAATTTTTCTACTGTAGAAAGGGCAGTAGAATTTGTTTAATTTCAAAAAGAATCTTACGCGTTTAAAATAGTTTCTAATTTTGATAAGAGTGGAACTACTGGCTACACTATATATATGTGTCTGGGGTTTATAACTTTAGGTATATAAATAATTCTATTGGCAGCTTTGAGACCCTCAATGTATTCTGTATCGTCCATTCTTCTTCACCCTGGAAATATCTACTATTGTATATACTGACTTCTTGTAGTAATCTGGAGGAAAACAATTCTCAGTGAACATAACTTTACATCAAGTAACTTTGGGGATATCTTGTAGTAGAATTTAGTATTAGTTATATCAATACAAAGTTCTTTTATGAATAGAACTTGATTGTAATAGTAAAATTTTCTCATTTGAATACATTGGTGGTCGATTTTAGTGTTATATATATTTATAAATAAATAAGGCATTTTCTGACCACGAACACATGCGCTCTGCCATCTAGTGGAGCAAAAATAAACTAAACGTTTATTTAACTTGCTCCGTGATATTTGGCCAACCCAATTTCTTGATAAATCAAGAAAAGCCATCCACCAACGCGTTTTGCACTGTTGGCGCTCGTCATCGTGGAGTAGGCTGTACCACTGCGACCAAAAAGGTTTTTGGTTCCAGAGGCTTCCTGAGAAACCAAGAAATGGCTATTTTAGGCCAAATTTGCGTAAATACGCTTAACACATGAAAAAATTATAAATAAAATCACCAAGATCATTTGTAGTTATAGAGAAAGAGAATTATTGATTAGACAATCCTACCTTTTCCGCCTTCATCAACAAACTTCTGATTTCTTTGCACACATCGCTCTTGATTTGTTCTGCTCATGTCATTCTTGGAACATTAATTCTATCAATATACTTCAGTTGAAAGTTTGACGCTATTATTGTTTGGTAAGCGTAGATACTCTAAAATAGTTTGCTTTCAATTTATATTCATTTCTATCTTCGAATATCTTCATTATTGGATTATTTCGATTCGATATTACACAAATATATTCACAGAGCCATTAGGAGTTGTATCAGCATATTTCCATCATCTTGGTAACTTGAAAGGTCTTCACTTGCAGAAAACTTGAAAAATTATTTTAAATTCCTTTTAAATATTCCTTTAAAACCACCTCGTAAAAGATGGAAGAATGGTCCATCGAAATATCGGATTGATAAATAATCTTATTACAATCCAAAATAAGCCTTATTTTTAAAATATTCCTTTAGTATTGGAATTTTCCGAAAATATTTTCAATGAATTTTCATTATGATGATTTTCTATTTTATGTTTTTATGAATTTCTAGTTGTACCAGAAAAGATGGAAAAGTTTTCTATATAAAATTATATTTCGTTTGGATTATTATATTTAAGAAAAAAAAATTTTATATATTTTTCTCTAATTGTTAAAGCAATATTAGTAACCCTGGAAATCTATACATTCACACAACAACAACGATTTTAAAAAAAGATTGGCAAAACAATAGCTCAGAATTGAATTAACATTTTTTTATCATTTTAAAATATCGCTCTTTTTAATAATTTATACAATTATCATAGTTACAAATTAACAAAAATATGGCTGAAAACTTGAATTTTAATGTTTTTGTGGTGTCCATTTGATTCACTCGTTGATTGGTACTCTATTATCACGTGGCCTTAATCAACCAATCAGCGTAGAGTGCAATAGCCAACCAGAGTGTAATATTGTATTGTAGGTGTAGTGAGCAACGCAGTATCATTGTAATCTTCAATCAGGTGAGTGATCCATGATTTAAGATACGGAGAACCCCCATGTGTTTCCTTTTTCATCATTAGAATTCAACGATTCTTTATTGATTAGCATATGGTTCAGTTTTTATATAGAGTATATATTACCCCCAGAGAGAAAGAGATAGAGATATATATTACGATGCACTAGCGCGCCATCTGTTATCAAATTACGAAAGTATTTAAGACGCGTAATATTCTTTTTAAAATAAAACAATTTCTACTGTCCTTACTGATGAGCCAGGCCCTCCCTTTAATTTTTCCATTGCAGTAAGGACAGTAAAAATTGTTTTATTAAAAAGAATATCACGCGTCTTAAATAGTTTCGTAATTTGATAAAGAGATATATATAATAGAGTTAATTGAATTTTACTTTATGAAATTCACCAGAGGTAAATGGGTTTAATTTTATAACAATTTTATTTTAAAAAAACTTCTATAATCGCTTTCTTTTACTCTCAAGCTCTTCGAGAACTTGGAGTCTAGAACCGAGAATCAACATAAAGAGCTTGAAGAACAGGAGGAAGAGAGCTAGGAAGAAAGACGCGTGTAATTTTGTAAATATGTTTATTTATCGAACATTCTTGCTATGCATTAATTTATTTACACTCCAAAATCTATGAGTTAACTGAATAATAATATTGTATCAAAGTATTTATTGTTTTATTAACAGAGTATCATTTTTTATGTTTATATTTAGCTACTCTGTTAGCTTCCCTCATTACTTATTATTGTTTATTTTCATAGTTTTATTCTTGTCTTAAATAAAGTGCTGTGTCACCCTGAAGTGTGTCTTTACTAATTATCCACTTGGCATTTTGGTGTAGATGCTGGGTAAATTAGGGAAGACAAACTGAAGATCGCCGAGAAGACCTAGAGGCCATGGGTGCTGTGATCTACATTTTCAGAGACTGGCTCCAGGATTCCACCGCCGTGTCAAAGCCAAGACTTCTCTCCAAGATGACGATGTCCCTATAGACGATACGACGACAAAGCCGCTCTTCACGCCACAAGAAAAAAGGACGCAAAGGTACTAGGGACAAAGTTCTAAGACTTCGATGGAATCCTTGGCAAAAGCACGACAGATCCATGTCAGTAACTACAATAATTGCAAGCACTGGGTCACAGCTCCCATAGGGAAGGAGCTATGTAACAAAGTATTTATTATTTTATTAACAGAGTATCATTTTTATGTTTATATTTTGCTACTCTGTAAACTTCCCTCATTGCTTATCTTTTGTTTATCTTCATAGTTTTGTTCTTGCCTTAAATAAAGTGCTGTGTCACCCTGAAGTGTGTCTTTCCTAATTTTCCACGTGGAAATATGTATTAAAATCACAGAAAAACAGCTGTAAAGGAAATATAATTAAAATAACTTTTAAATGTGTAAAATAAATAAAAATAGATATATATATTTTTTTAAATTTATTTTCATATACCAATAAAACTCTCTGGTATAAATATATCTAATACATATATAATTCTAATAAAGTCTAATCAAAAACTCATTCATTTTAGAAACACAAGGTAACAAAACTAAACTCAATAATTTTTCATGACGTTATGGTAACAGAATTGTTACAATTTTCAGACAAAAGTACTGATTGAAAAAATTATCAAAAAACATACTACGATTTTTTTTCTCATTCAGGACTTTTGCCTGAAGATGGTAACAGCAAGTCGTGAACAATTTATTGAATTTAATCCAAATTGTATAACACTCTATCACCTCTCTCATAACTCCGCCTTTGCCAGTCCCAAGCCTGGATGAAAAAGGAGGAGGGGGAGCAGTAACAAGCTCATTAAAAAA
The DNA here is from genome assembly GCA_030710605.1 of Cordylochernes scorpioides. Classification (NCBI taxonomy): domain Eukaryota; kingdom Metazoa; phylum Arthropoda; class Arachnida; order Pseudoscorpiones; family Chernetidae; genus Cordylochernes; species Cordylochernes scorpioides. The sequence goes on from CP092867.1 coordinate 102,495,609, forward strand.
CCTAGGCTCAGCTGGCCCGGCTGATAGTACCCTGTAAGGCAAGCATGTCAAACTCGCGGCCCGCGGGCCTCATGCGGCCCACAACGAATAAATTTGCGGCCCACCAGACAATATATTTTAATAAAAAATTGTTTATAAATTTAAAAAAATAATAATAAAAATTTGTAGCCTAATTTTTAAAAATTGTAATTATACATAATTTATTTATTAATAACGAACCACTGGTCGCCATACATAAGTCGTAAGTTTTGATAATATTATACCTACATACATAACGTATGTACATCGCCATAAGTATTTTTTGCGGCCCACATAATCTTATTACTTTTTTATTTGGCCCGTGTTAGGATTTGAGTTTGACATGCTTGCTGTAAGGGCTCCTAATCCAGGGATACAGGATCATCAGCGTTTGTACTCCATGTTAGGAGCGGCGGCACATGGCGTTTGTTCCTCATGTCAGAGGCGGCCATTTCTTTTGGAGCTAAGTCGGCCTGCCACTGAGTAGTGCTCCCAGTCTTTTAATGACAAAGGCAGACATATTCTACTTCACCCAGTCATGGTGGTTGTCAAACAGACACCATCAAAGGTCACAATTTGATATGATTGAATGGAGATAAGAAAGAAGAAGAAGACCTCTCTCATTAAAAAAAAATTATAATAAAATATTTTCTCACACACGGAGTAGAACTGACCAAGATTATCTGTGGTCTTCTTTGTCTTCAGGCTTGTGCGCTCCAACTCAAGCCCATGACTGCAAGTTGGATAAGGAGACTACCAGCGATGTGGGCTCCACATATTTAAAGTAGGTTGAAATCCTCTGAAGAATATAAGTAATAGAATCAAAGCATGCGAGGATGCGTATCTTATAAGTTTTAATAAAGGCGAGCTTTCGGGCTAATAACCCTTCTTCAGGACATCATATCTGACTGATCTTGCATCTTATATACATATCCATATTGACAAAAATCAGCTTATATACAAAAAACAAACGTATCAGCCAATCAGTTAGAAAAGTAATATTTACAATATATATATGTTGTATAGTGTAAATGTTGCTGTCTTTGGGCTTGTTGTGGTGAGATCATTCTGTAGACTTAATGTTGTGTTCGAATCAGGGACATCAGGTTTTAAAGTCTAAAGCTTTCGCAGCTAGGCTATTGAGCCTTAATGTTGACTTAATTTTGACTTGATGTTGTGATGTAAATGATCCTGTCGACTTTATGTTGTGTGTCAAAATGATCCTGTCGGCTGTCTGTGATAATGAGTTTATCTTGCTGGATGACTGTATAGTGTGGCACGTTGGTTAGAGGCAGTCGTGGTGGCCACAATGATCAGAGTGATTATAGGCGTGAATGGGATAGCACAAAAGGACGAGGCATGTTGGATGTTACCCAGAGATAGCAAGACTAAGTGAGTGACTGGCGCCTATGGAAGGGCGTCTGATCTATTCTCGTGCCATAGATGAACTGGTGGTAATCGGAGACCTTTTCCTGTCTGGGCGCCGGCTGTCACTCAATCTGATTTTATCATTCCTTTTTGTGTTACATGATAGCCAAACTGGCAAGTTAGATTGTGTCTAAAATTTTGGCTGTTACACTATAACTACGAGGGCCATCCAATAAATAAGTTTCCCTATTTTTTAAACAAATAAACAACATTATTTACAATTATGCAGTTATTTTATTTTAATTATACAACTCACACACACACACACACAGACTACTTCTCTACATAATCACCATTTCTGTCCAAACATTTTTGGTACAGTTGTAGCAATTTTTTTATACCACTGTTGTACCAAGCCGTGTCCAGTCTCGTAGCCAGTGGTTCGCCACCGCCTGCACTTCGTCATCATTCGCAAAGTGCTTGCCTCCAAGGTGCAACTTGAGTGCTGGAAAAATATGAAAGTCGCTTGGGGCAAGATTCGGAGAATAAGGTGGATGTGTGTAATTTTCCCATTTGAAGTTTTCCAGCAACGTTTGGGTCGTTCGAGCTGCGTGAGGGCGAGCATTGTCATGGACGAGTAACACTTTCCAATCAAAAGTCCAGGAAGTTTCCGTTTTATTGCAGCTCTGAGTTTAGTGAGGACTTCGCAGTATCTCGCAGCGTTAACCGTAGTGTTTGGGGGCAGGTAGTCAACCAATAAAACACCCTTACAGTCCCAAAAGACGATAGCCATAACTTTGCCTGCAGAGATTGTGACCTTCGCCTTTTTTGGTGCACTTTCCTCAGGCTTCTTCCACAGCATGCTTTGTCGTTTTGTTTCTGGAGTTGAATGATGCACCCAGCTTTCATCTCCAGTGACAATACAGGAAAACAGTTGATCTCCATCTCTTCGATGCATTTCCAGAAAAGCTCGGGCTGCCTCCATCTGTTGTTGCTTGTGATTTTCCGAGAGCAAACGCGGTACCCATTTTGCGCAGACTTTGCGAAAATTCAAAACATCTGACATGATTGTTCCAATCGAAGAGCGTCCAATTTCGATTCCAGGAGGCAGTCGAATCATTATTTCGTCAATGGTGACGCGGCGATCTGCTTCCACCACATTCCGAACAGCAGCAACGGCTGCATTGTCCGTAGCAGTAACGGGCCTGCCGCTTCGCTCGTCATCATGCACGTTTTGCCGTCCTTCCAAGAACCATGAACGCCATCGGCGAACCATTTGGATGCTCATACATCCTTCACCATACACTGACACTAAATTGCGATGAATATTCACCGCAGTTTCATTTTTCGCCGTGAAAAAAACGAATTACAGAACGGAGTTCGCAAGTGTACACGTTCACCAGTGGTAGCTCCATGGAAACTGAAGCGCTACGGACTTGCGCGTACGAGTAGCATGATTTTGAAGGTCACGCGCTTCCAACGCATCCTAGTGACCATTTATTACACTACTAACTAATTTTTACGTTTCGTTCGCAGAAAAAAAAAAAAAAGGGAAACTTATTTATTGGATGGCCCTCATATATTACATACTAGCCGAATGACCCGGGTAACGCCCAGGTTTCACCCGATTAAATGTTTTTATTCAGATACTATTCGTTACAATTATAAATTGGCGCCGTGGATGTCACTCTTGTGAAACGTCCCGCTCCAAACTTTGTGCCAGAGAAGCGATATTTTTATAAAGAGATGATCTGGCTTTGTGTCTTCTGCTCGAATGAATGTTTTTGTTAGAATTTTGTTCCTGCACACTAAAAATGAACTGGCTTCACCCGTGGTCTCAGCTTTTTGGAATTTTTCCCGATATAATTTTGTATCTGATAATCAAACATGATACAGCAATATTGTCATCATCATTTTCTGACAAAAAAAAACAAACAACTATTTTTGTCCAGAACCTGTCAATTTTATTTTTATTGGCTAAAAATCCGATACATATCTTTTCCAGATTTTTCTCTATGCCCTGTCAAAACACGTTTTACATGTACATTAGATCAGCTGATATTACTTCCCATCTTCACCGCTAGAGGCGCTGCTTGCGAGCGAAAAGGCTAATTTGCAACGCAATTTGCAAATAACTCGAAGAATATTCGGGATAGAGACCTGAAATTTTCACTATAAGTTTTTCCAGATTCTACTCTATATACTGTTAAAATTTCAGTCAGATTAGTTACGTATTGTGGACGTGTATAGCCGACATAGATACCCACATACATACATACACACATACACTGACTTTTATATATATAGGGATGGATATCAAATATATATATATTTTTTGAAAAAAAAAAACAATAGAAAAAAATAAAAGATAAGTGGGTCAGGTGTTGATATTAAAAATAAAAAAGGCATCTCCTGACCACGAGCACATGTGCTTTTTAGATGGTAGAGCGTCATCTAGTGGAGCAAAAATAAACTAAACGTTTATTTAGCTTGCTCCGTGATATTTGGCCAACCCAATTTCTTGATTTATCAAGAAAAGCCATCCACGAACGCGTTTCGCGCTGTTGGCGCTCGTCAGCGTGGAGAAGGCTGTAACCACTGCGACCAAAAAAGATTTTTGGTCCCAATGGCTTCCTGAGAAATCAGAAAATGGGTATTTAAGGCCTAATTTGCGTAAAGACGCTCAACACATGAAAAAAACAATAGAAAAAAAAAAGATAAGTGGGTCAGGTGTTGATATTAAAAATAAAAAAGGCATCTCCTGACCACGAGCACATGTGCTTTTTAGTTTATTTTTGCTCCACTAGATGGCGCTCTGCCATCTAAAAAGCACATGTGCTCGTGGTCAGGAGATGCTTTTTTTATTTTTAATATATTTTTGATATTTATAATACCTTGATTATTGAAATATATTGAAAATATATTTAAATTTATAATTCCTTTGAAAAGGTTGACATTCAGCCAACTGAAATATTGGTAAAATACATGATATTTTGATCCAATATAGGCCTTTTTAATAATAATAGTAAATTGGCATTTCCAGACCGTTCACGTCATTTTAGATGGTAGAGCGCCATCTAGTTGAACAAAAATAAACTAAACGTTGATTCAGCTAGTTCCAAAGATATTTGACCAACCCAATATCTTGAAAATTAAGAAAATTTAACCACATAGTATGTGTTTTGGGCTATTTTTGCACTAGACGCTCTGCCATCTAAAATGCTCGTGTGAGCGGTCAGGAAATGTCAATTTTGTTTTTAATACTTGTACTAATACTAATACTTGTTTTTAATAATCAGACTATTTTATATATTTTTTCTTGTTTTTTTTTTCACTAACCCATTTACACATGCACAAATATATTTTGTTATTTCTTCACATATATATATAATTAACTCAGGTTCCTGGAGCGTACAAAATAGTTGTTGTTAAAGGGTAAAATGTTGTCTTAAAAGTGCGCAAGACCTATATAAATATCAATAATAAATATTTATTAAAAATTCTGGTTTTATGTTAAAAAATAGGCTTGAACCGCATAAAGTTATTATACATATTTTAATTAAATGGGTTATGCTTTTATTATTTGAAATATGACCCAATTAAAAATTCCAATTAATTGAATTTTTATTGTGAGTGAGCAAATTGGAAATGCTGAAATAGCAAGATTGATATAAAACCTTTTTATATAACCAAAAAAAATTGAGGGCATAGGATGGCACAGATATCAACATATAAATTAATTTTACACAAATAAATTTACTGGCAATGCGTTTCTTTTAAATATTATCTCTACAGACCTTACTGCAATGGTATGAGTTATTGAATGAGAGGGCTTGGCTCATCAGTAGTGAACCCTCTCAGCGGTTTCGCCAAATTAATCTCTAGACCGCTCTACTATTGTATTGGACTGGTTTTGTTATAAACCCTGCATTTTCTATGGAAGGCAGCTTAGGGGTGTTTAAGGAACTATGGACATAAGCTTATAGGTCTGTAGAGGTACATACATATAATTTCAAGGTTGTGCATCGAGCAAAGCTCTTCCGCAAAATATGTTTTTCATAACCAATATATATTAGTAAATTAAATTTTATTGCCATCTATCGTGAAATTTTACACAAATAAATTTACTGGCAATGCGTTTCTTTTAAATATTATCTCTACAGACCTTACTGCAATGGTAGAGCGGTCTAGAGATTAATTTGGCGAAACCGCTGAGAGGGTTCACTACTGATGAGCCAAGCCCTCTCATTCAATAACTCATACCATTGCAGTAAGGTCTGTAGAGATAATATTTAAAAGAAACGCATTGCCAGTAAATTTATTTGTGTAAAATTTCACGATAGATGGCAATAAAATTTAATTTACTAATATAAATTAATAATTACAATAAAAGAACAATATGAAACACTATACCTTAATGATAAACTTTTTCCTGTTTATTTAAATAGATATATTTAAATATCTATTCATGAAACATATAGCCTCACACATACTTTATTTTCAGCTCTTTTGAGGTAAAACCTTAAGGCTTAAAATAGGCTGTTAAAATATAATTATCAAATTAAAGTGTAAAAATAAAATTTATATTTTTGCAAACCTCATTTTTATAATTTTGCCCAATGAAATTTCCTGAAAATAATATTTTTACTTTCATAAACGGTAAATATACTTGTGAAAAATTCTGTAACTTCAGAAAAAAGTGTAAAATAAGTTTTCTCAATAATAATAAAAAATAAAAAAATATATTAAAAATTTCAACCAATATTTAAATCAAGATACTAGATGGCGTTGTGGTATTATTTTTAATGACTGCTTTGTGTTTTTCTCGTGTTTGCCAAGGAAGTGGTTTGGTTGCTGAAGGGGAAAAAAAGTAAAAATGATGGCTTTGAACTAGGTTTTAAAGTATCAAAACATTTTTTTTCATAAGGCATTTAATAAATATATTGATATGGAATGTGAACATCTTAATAATTGTATAAAAATAACAAAACCTTTATTCAATAAAGACGGCCCATTTGAATGGACTTGTTCAGGTGATACATTTATCTTTAAAAGTTTTATAAATGGCTTCTATTAACATGACCAAATTATATCTCAAAATTGCATATTTTATTTTTTTAAATATCTATATAAATCGATATGCCCTTTTAAGATTAACGTATTTTATGTTTCTATACATCGTGTATATTAAATTATTACACACAAATGTGCATGACATTTTATTCAAAACCATCTTTTTTATAACTGCTTACAAAAATTGATATAAATGTATTTTTTTACGTAAGAGAGACATTTCGTTCAATTCATGAATATATCTTGGAGGAGAGAATTGTCAAATTCACAAAAACATTTAAAAAACTTATTAATATACTTATCTTTCTTTAATTTTTGCATACGATCATGTTGTTTTATAGAAAAGTAGTCATCGTATAATGTCATATTTTTGAAAGATGAAAAAAAAAAAAATCTTCAAAATTTGTCATTATCAAAAGACTTTATGTTAACCCTTATAGCTAAAAAATTAACAATTAATAAAAACATTTAAATTAATTCCTATTAAAATTAATGTGTGAAAACACAAAGAGACACACATTGATTTGTTTTGTGTGTATACTATACATAATTTAATAATAATACCCACTCATATGAATATAATTTTTATATATATTATTATACATCATAATATATTTTGTTGTTAATATAATAAATTTGTAGGATAAGTAAAAAAAAATAATATATTTTTTATCAAAAGTATACTATATATATATATATATATTTGTGAATATATATTTATAATCAAGAGCATTTTTAAATCCACAAAATGAACATTTTTAAAACTTGTATATTTTAAAAGAAAAATATTAAACTATTTGTCTTTTGTAAATATTTTCTAATATTATGTTTTATTTTAAAGTTAACATTTAATGATGATATTTCTAGTTGATATGATTATTGATCACAGACAAAAAAAAGAAAAAAAAAATGCTCTAAAAGCAAAATTTAAGATAAAATTAATATTCTTATCTTTTTAAAAAGCATCCAATCATATTTTAATTACTGCTTATAAATTTAAGTAAAATGAAAACATTTCTGAAATAACCATTATCTCATGAGTATCTTTTCTTATCATTATTCAGTGAAAAATTAATACCAAAAGAACATTTTAAAAATATATTTAGCCTATTTACATTGGTTAATGACAACCATCATGACTGGGGGGTGAAGTAGAAAGCATCTGTCTTTGTCATTAAAACTAGGAGCATTACTCAGTGGCAGGAATAAAAAGGCTCTACAAGCTTGATACCTTCTTCTTCTTTCTTATCTCCACCAATCATATTAGGGTATCAAGTTGTGACCCTTAATGGTGTCTGTTTGACAGCCATCATGACTGGGTGAAGTAGAATGTGTCTGCCTTTGTCATTAAGACTGGGAGTACTACTCAGTGGCAGGAATAAAAAGGCTCTACAAGCTTGATACCTTCTTCTTCTTTCTTATCTCCACCAATCATATTAGGGTATCAAGTTGTGACCCTTAATGGTGTCTGTTTGACAGCCATCATGACTGGGTGAAGTAGAATGTGTCTGCCTTTGTCATTAAGACTGGGAGTACTACTCAGTGGCAGGAATAAAAAGGCTCTACAAGCTTGATACCTTCTTCTTCTTTCTTATCTCCACCAATCATATTAGGGTATCAAGTTGTGACCCTTAATGGTGTCTGTTTGACAGCCATCATGACTGGGTGAAGTAGAATGTGTCTTCCTTTGTCATTAAGACTGGGAGCACTACTCAGTGGCAGGCCGACTTAGCTCCAAAAGAAATGGCCGCCTCTGACATAAGGAACAAACGCCATGTGCAGCCGCTCCTAACATGGAGTACAAATGCTGCTAATCCTGTATCCCTAGATTAAGAGCCCTTACAGAGTACTATCAGCATGGCCAGCTGAGTCCAGGTTTTTTAGTGAGCTTGTTACTGCTCCCCCTCCTCCTTTTTCATCCGGGCTTGGGACCGGCAAAGGTGGAGTTACTTGATACCTTAATATGATTGAGTGGAGATAAGAAAGAAAGAAGACATTGATTAATTCCATATTTTTCACTGAGTAAATTGAGAAGTTTATCAGTATTTCTAGCCCAAATATTGCATTTCTATGTAACTTACTTTCAATTTTTTAATAAAGCACAATTTATATTATAGATTAGAAATACGAGGTAATAAGACCAAATCCAAATAAATAAATAGTGTGTGATGTTTCGGTAACAGCGTTGTTACCATCTTCAGACAAAAGTACTGAATGAGAAAACAACTATTTATTATTTCTCCTGCCTGCATCATTCACTCTACAAGCCAAAAATGAGAAAATATCATACCAAATCCTAATAAATAAATAATGTGTGATGTTTCGGTAACAGCGTTGTTACCATCTTCAGACAAAAGTACTGAATGAGAAAACAACAATTTATTATTTCTCCTGCCTGTACCATTCTCTACAAGCCAAAAATGAGATTTTAAGACACAATTTTCATTAATTAAAATGTGTTGCTTTTTGTTAGTGCAATTCTCAACCTGAAACCCCAAAACACATTATTGACTATATTGACTCATCCATTGATGAGCTCTACTCATCCCCAGCAGACACCATCAACAAGCTCTACAAGCTTATATATATTGCGTATGATATTGTTTTTTACAGCACAATACAAGCTTGATACCTTAATATGATTGAGTGGAGATAAGAAAGACTTTCTGTTAGTTCTTAAGAACATTATTTGTAAATAACATTGTCTTTATCGTTCATAATAATATAGAATTAGCCTAAATTCTATATATTAATTGTGAAATGTTTTTTGTATTTTTATCAAGAATTAAAAATAAACTACTTAATATCTTTTCAATTTTTACTGAACGACTGCACTTAATAAGATACCTTCCTAATATATATATATTTTTACAGATATCATAACATACATATATGTGAAAAAATAGTACAAATGTGATATTGAACTGGGATAAGGTGCATAAATTATGAAAAAGGCTTCTCCTTATCGTGCAACTTTCAATTATCAGATATATCCCAGTACAATATTGAATTCTTTCAGGAGATACCTTTTTCATAATACATATATGTACCAAAAGTGGCATCTCTCCCTTTAATTTTTCATCAGAATGATGGCACTATGTATCACCCTAGTAAAAAAACTCCACCAGTGATTATAAAGAATGAGCTACAACACCAGTTTTGGCACATTCAGATAAAAAGCCAACAATAACCTGTATACCATGGTTTCAAGCTTTGATATATATATGTCATAATATATGCTCTTCCAGGATTAATAAAACAAACCAACAGCCAACGAGAGAGAAATGGGCCGCTAAAGCGAGACACTTTAGACAACTAACTAACGACCATTTTTTGGCCACATTCCTGAGGGGGGCGTCACCACCTGGCGACTATCCTGGTTAGCCCCCCCCCGGTTGTGTACACAGGGAAAACAGTCGTTCAGCAGATAACGTCTCGCTCGCTCTCTCTCGGCTGGCTGCCTGGAAGATTGCTCTAACAACTCGTCGTGTGATTATTTCTCTCCTCACCACATTTACCACTAAATTGTCACATATATATATGTACATCACCCACATGACAGTTCCTGACACCTCTATGTTACCACTATTGTTACAATCCTCTCCATGTGTGTTGGTAGAATGTAAGACAACCAGGAGTCCTTGGATCTGTCTCCACTGTGGAGTGGTCAACTGTGGAAGGTGAGTGGTGGTCTTCTTTGTTTCAAGTTGATAAACCATATGTTACGACTACACTAAAGTAGTCAACTCTATTTAGGTAAATATTTTTTGTAATCTAAAAACAAAACAAAAAAAAAAAGTATAAATTGATCATGCTGTTCAATAAAAAAAGAGTTTTGGGTAAGTTTTGGACAATTGATAGTCGTCCTTAGAGCCACTTCCTTGGAACCACCGAGCTGGTCAAGTAGCTGGACTAAACACTAGGTCGTCTCTCAAGGTAAAGAGAGACAGCATCTATATTGAGAAGAAAGAGTAACCCCCCATTATACCGTACAAGTATTCCTACCACCAGTAGCTTTGGTATTTTTATACCTTTGATCTTTCATCTAAATTGCCATCAGTCCCAATGGATGGTTCTTGAAGTACATCTTCTCTAAGTCATTACACGGGATGACTTTAAAGCAGTCTGCAACTTTTTAAATTACAAGTTAGTAGAAGAATCTTCTTCTTTCTTATCTCCACTCAATCACACTAAGGTATCAAGCTTGTAAAGCTTGAGACTTTTGATGGTGTCTGCCGGGGAAGAGTAGAGCTCATCAATGGATGAGTCAATACAGTCAATAATATGTCTTGGGGTTGCAGGCAGTAAGAAGAAATGATGGTCTTATTACCTTGTGTTTTTAATCCAAATTGTATACCTATTTATTCAGTATTATTATTATTCAGTAGAAGAATGATAAGGTACAATTTGGATTATAAACACAAGGTAATAAGACCAAATCCAAATATATAAATAGTGTGTGACGTTTCGGTAACAACCCTGTTACCGAAACGTCACACACTATTTATTTATTTGGATTTGGTCTTATTACCTTGTGTTAGTAAAAGAAGAAACACAAGTTGGAGAGAAGAACTTCTCCCTGAGTCTTCTTCTATAGCAAATAGAGAGATTATCATTGTCTTCTTTCTTTATTTCTTATCTCCACTCAATCATATCAAGGTACCAATCTTGTTGATGGTGTCTGCTAGGGATGAGTAGAGCTCATCAAAGGATGAGCCAATAATATGGTTTGGGGTTGTAGGTTGACACTTAGTAGTGGGAACACTATCATTGTCTTAAAGTTAGTAGATGTTTTTATTATTATTATTCTCTCCTATTTTTTTAAAATGGCACAATTTGCATCACCATTCCAAAGGTACAGAACTGGTAAAAAGGTCAATTAAAGCCTACATTTCAGCAGCACCATTGTGGTGGCATCATCAGTAAAGTTTAAACTTTTTTTAAATTTCAAATTTCAAGCAAAATTTTTATATATTCCCCCGTCTTATCAAAGGCAATATTTAAGAAAATAGTTAAAGCCAGAATATATAAAAATGTGAGTGAGAGGAGAAAACATGAGGCAGTTCTGAGAAGAAAGGAAAAAAAAAGACAATTATTTACATAACCTGATTGCACAAAGGTATTTAAAAGAAAATATGGTACACCTTGTTAAATTGTGGTCCTAATTCTTTGAAGAAACTCATTCCTGGATGGCTTAATTTTCTTTTTAATTCTTTTATTTGTATGATGTGCTCCATTATAGAGAATTTACAAAATGTTTTTCACACATTCTATAATGATCATGACTACCACTTGAACAGGTTCCAAGCCAGCCTGTGTGGGGTTTATTAGCAACAGCAGCAATAGTAGTAGTGAAAATAAGAATTCCTTAATTCTCATTATCTAAATTCCATAGAAATCCCAACTTAATGGCCTTTAAAAAGATTGTTGGCTTGAAAAACTAAGAGCATTCTCTCTCATCAATAAACAATATTTAACTTGACACTTCAAAAGTTGAAGAGAATTTGCTTTGTTTATAATATACATCATCCTTTCCATACCACAGACTAAACAGCTTTATATCAGACTAAAATGACAAGGTACAATTTGGATTATAGATTATAACCACAAGGTAATAAGACCTAATCCAAATAAATTAATAGTGTGTGATGTTTACCTTGTGTTTATCAGACCAATCTGTGATTGGAACTATATAATTCCCTCCCTCCAAACCTACTCTCTCCACACTCAATCATATTAGGGTATCAAGCTTGTATAGCTTGAGATCATGACTGGGTGAAGTAGAATACGTCTGCCTTTGTCATTAAGACTGGGAGCACTACTCAGTGGCAGGCCGACTTAGCTCCAAAAGAAATGGCCACCTCTGACATGAGGAACAGATGCCATGTGCAGCCGCTCCTAACATGGAGTACAAACGCTGCTCATCCTGTATCCCTGGATTAGGAGCCCTTACAGGGTACTATCAGCCGCGCCAGCTGGGCCCAGGTTTTTTAGTGAGCTTGTTACTGCTCCCCTTCCTTCTTTTTCATCCGGGCTTGGGACCGGCAAAGGCAGAGTTTCCAGACCTCCTAACTCTATTGTGTGCAAGTTTCTTCCAGATATTGTGGGAATGTCTGTGGAGGCCAAGTCATCCAGACTACTCTGGTGTTAACAATATCACAGTTAATCCTTCTGACTCTTGATCATTTCATAGTGTCTCTGATTAAACACATGGAATTTGTTTCACTTTACAATAGAGTGCAAGTTGTTTTTGCCCTGGAGATTTTCCTGAGTTTTCCCCACAAAAACTTTGAAGCGTGTGTCTGTCATAGCTAATACACACACTTCACAAAAAGTAAAGTCCACTGAAATAGCACCTCTTTCCTAAGTTTGACATTTACTTCTGCATGGCGTTCAACACACATGAAACACAATGGTGCATTGTGTGAAGGTCTTTACACCTTTATTCTAACCCTCGGCACAATCTTCATCCTATTGCAGGTAGAAGTGGAGATTTATGTTGTTAGGCACAAAGTTCACACCTTATCTTGTCTCAGGGAGTGAGTTAGTGGTGCACATTATTCTGTTCTTGCTGTATGGCATCCTCTTCATCATGGCATTCACTGCTCTACTGTGGCTTCTCCTTCTAGCTTGGGCTCTTCCTACCTTCCCATTCAATCAATTACTACAAGGTAATAAGACCAAATAAATTAAGTGTGTGATGTTTCGGTAACAGCATTGTTACCCAAACATCACACACTATTTATTTATTTGGTCTTATTACCTTGGAGTTCTAATCTATAATCAATTCTTCTTCTTACTGTTTTCTTTCCAGTCAATTTACTCCAAGAACATTAGTCAATCCCATTTTCCCTCCGAATCTATATACTGTGGTTATCCTAGTAGTCCAAGATGTATGACCATGTAGAAGCAGTTAAACTTTGCATTTACAAGGTTCCAGAGCCCTGTTTGTTAGGGTTGGAGTGCTGTAGGAGTTCTCAGGGCCATTCAAAATATAATTTTAAAACTAAGAAAGTGGCTTGGGGGCTCAAAGGGTTTCCCTGTGTTGTATATACAGTAGAACCTCCCTGTAAAGGATAATACCTAATTGCAGAGCTAAAGTGTCCTTTAGGGAGAGGTGTCCTCTTACTGGAAGAGTTGCAAAAAGTTGAAATGGTAAATTTGAAAACTGTCCCTTATAGAGAGGTGTCCTCTAGTGTGAGTGTCCTCTCATGGAGGTTCTACTGTACCACCTTAGGTGGTGTTGTAGAATCTAGTACCACATCACCATAAGTTGGTGCTACATATCTTGTACAGTGTTTGGAGCAACTTTCCTGTTGAGGTAAGGAAGTGACACAGCTTATCTTCTTGGCTGCCTCACCTCAGGATCTCCTTCAACATCGGAGTGTCGTTATTATCTTCTTACAATAGTGGAGATAGTGGATTTACTGGTCTTACTATAGTGGAGGAAGTTTTATAATTACATTAAAAGGTTTAAATCAACTCTAAAGTAATAATGAACCATCTATCTATTAAAAAAATGAAAGCATCAAAGCATGAATGATTCTTTTACACATAAAATTTGCACATACACCCTTTTGCCAAGTCCCAAACTGTAGTTTTATCAATTTGACAAATAACCATTCAACCAACTGGTTTAGAGCCACTGCACTTGTATTGAAGTTTTACCCATATACATCAGTGACAAAGCCACAACACCAGCTTTGACAAACTGACCATAGTTTTGGACTATGGATGGCACTTAGTTTTAGTGTCTATTTTGATGAGAGAGACAGCCTTTATTTTATTGACAATTTTCTACCGAAAAAATTTCCATCTATAGATTTGGCCTAGCCACTCTACCAGCTAAACACCTCTTTGGCAGATTGTGAAGATTTCATTTGATCCCTTGTGGATCTCATGGAATAAAGTTCACCCTGGGCTGAAGAGGGCCATTAACCAGAAACCATGGTCTCTAGGTGGACACTTCTCAGTTTTCCAAAGCTGGTGTTAGCTTTGTCACCGACCTGAATGTTAAAAATTTTATTAATCTTTCTTGAGCTCTTATCAAACAAAGGTTACAGGTGTTGAGGGATCATTGAAACTCCTCTTCTAGAGGTTGGGCAAACTTGATGATTGAGGAACCTGTCCTCTTGGTCAGACAATGGAAGGTCCTACAACTGCCAACAATCCATCTTCTGCCTAGACTCACCATTGCTTCTAGACCAGCTAACTTTTAAAACCATATCTTTTCTAGAACTATCTCTTTTAGAATCAGCTTATTTAAAAAATCAGCAAACTTTTAGAACCAGCACACTTCTAAAGCCAGCTTTCCAGTACAGAGCCATTCTTTGGTGTTCCTGTCTCTTGTGTGCTTCCATCTTTGCAAGCTGCATGCAAAAGTGAAAATGTGGAATTATGTTGTTGTTTCTCATCCCCTTGTGTAAAGATTACACGAATTCCATTAGTTCATGATCTCATGGAATGGGGTATAGGGGTGCAGCTTTCGTTGATCATGGCACCATGATCCAGGCACACTTTGGTGAAAGTCTGACTTTGCCTGTAGTTTGAGACTGTTCCTAACATGGAATCCTTTGCTGCCGACTCTAACATGAGTACAGACACAGCTCCTTTGTATTCCTGGAGTGGGACCCTTGCTGTGGACCATCAACTGGGTCAGTTGAACTCAGGATTTTTAGAGAGTGGAATTATGTAGATTGTTATGAAGAAAACTTGATTGAGTATATCATTTGGTATTGTCACCTTTTGTTCTGTTCTTTTGTGTGAACCTCCTTTTAGGCCATCTGTCTCTTAGTTGATATTTTCTCAAATGTATACATGATATGTTAAAGAGCTGCTCCATTCATGATATGTTAACCAAATGGAATTCTTGTCTGGTAGAAGTTTTCTCTCTATTTATATCTAACTGGTAGATGAAACATTTGAGTCTTTTCAACCTGTTTTACTTTTCTCAAGAAAAATCTATCAAATATTCTCAATGTAATCCAATAACTTTGGGTTTCTAGGGGATATTGTGTTTGAAAGTACTTTCTATTATGTATAGCTCAGTATGCACCTAATTCTATGTTTCTTGCTCAAACATTTTCCATTTTCAGAATTAATTGGTGCTATTTTATAATGAATAATGACTCTTACTTTAGATGGATTGAGAACCCCCATAGATATTGAGAAAAAATATAGCCCCATCAACCAATAAAACCACTGTATAGGTTTTTAACTTCAAATTAAAGTTTTTTAATTTCAAATTAAAGTTTATTAATGTAATATTGAATATTTACAATAAATAAGAATCAAAAAAGTTAAATAAAGTAATTTGGACAAAGCATTTAATGCAACGGTTGTTCTGCTACAGCCAGCGGTAGACATGTCAACATTGTTGCCATCAGTAGAAGTAACAGTGGTCACTTCAATAATCTGTACCAAATTTTGATTATTTTGTGGATCGGCCAGCAAATTTCGTGCAGACAATTTTATTTTTGAAAATACCTTTTCTATAGGATTTAACATGGGGGAATATGGTGATAGACAATTATAATTACTATAAACTTTAATTTGAGATAAAAAAAACTTTAATTTGAATTTAAAAAAATTTAATTTAAAATTAAAAAACTTTAATTTGAAGTTAAAAAACCTATATATAACCCAAGTGTGTGCCACAGGTATGTGAGCGGCCATGCCAAGGCCCACTATGAAGCCAACCCGGACCACGTGGTGTGTCTGGACTGCAATGACTACGCGGCCTACTGGTGAGTGAGACATGGTGTAGCATCTGTGGCCAGCTGACCCACACATGTGCTGTGTGCCTCCAGTTACATGTGTGATGAGTTTGTCATGAACGAGACCCCCCCAGCTGGCAGAACTAAGGAAGGTCATCCAGACCCAATACAAGTGAGTGCTTTTGGCCATACTGAAGTTTGCCTCAAGGTTCCAGCACAATTAGCTATTGGGAAGTGGGATTACAAGATTTTGACCCATATAAATAGATTTAATGATATTAAAGCATGTTAAAAAAATATCATTTCCCAAAGTGGTCATCATTCTGTGCACTCTGTGTTGTACAAAGAATGAATTTATTCTCTGTGAACCTTTGATGGCCCAGTCTTTCTCTTTCTACTTTATATCTAGCCTTCTTGTGTTCCTCAATATAATTCAACTTAGGTTTTTTTTTTTAAAGTTATAAACTATAAACTTTGTCCCCCTAAAGACAAAATACAGAATTACAGTGAGCAGAATTATGTATTAAATATAGGAATCATCCATGATAAAGCACAATTTGGGTTAAAAAATTGGAACTATAAGGTGATAAGACCAAATAAATAAATAGTGTGTGATGTCTCTATTCATGATAAAATTGTGTAAAAAACGTTTTAAAATTACAAAATATTTCCTCACAATGAGTTTCTTTTTATTTCAAAATGCTAGCTTTCAAGTGATAATTGCTCTTCAATGGGCTTAATAAAACATCGACTATATCCTACAAGAAATATTTACAAAAACATACGTATGTGCGTGTATATTTTTGTAAATATTTCTTGTAGGATATAATCGATGTTTTATTAAGCCCGTTGAAGAGCAATTATCACTTGAAAGCTAGCGTTTTGAAATAAAAAGACACTCATTGTGAGGAAATACAGTTAAACCTGTCTATAACGCCCCCTCTTGGGACTCACCAAAATAAGGTGCTATAGAGAGTGGGTTCTATAGACAGGTCACTTTTAATGTAAAAATCGCATCTACTACGTATTTAAAATCGGGCGCTATAGAGAGGAAGGCGCTATTTAGAGGGGGTGCTATAGACAGGTTTAACTGTATTTTGTAATTTTAAAAAGTGTGTGATGTTTGGGTGACAATACCAGTTCTCACATTGAAGGTATCTAAGGAGTGCTGTGTGCCGACAGCAGCACCACTGGCCCAGCGGACCAGGGCCAGACCCCCAAAAGACAGAACAGCATTATCAAGACAAATGAGGAGAATGTGCCCAGGAAGAAATCCAAATCGGTAGGTTTGTTGTGTGACCTCTTATAAAAACTCACCAAAGTAAGGTCCATAGTTTGTTTAAATACCATTTATAAGATTCCACCCTTCACTGTTCCATATACTTGTTATAAATAAAGAAGAGATTTCTGCTTGATTTTTGATTATCTTGAGGATTATCCTATGTTAATGCAGTCGTGGTTAAAATCTTGAAAGTATATACTAAAAATAGTCTTGATCAGTAATTGCTTTAATTGAAATAAAGGTATATATAAAAACATAATTTGATAAAAGCACTGCCTGAATTAAGGCGTAAGAATAAAAAAATGAAAACTTATTTACATAATGTACAAAAGGTTTGAGCCGACCATCGGGAAACAACGAGTTCTTATAGGGGAAGCATGACCTCTGGCAGTCGATTTAGATTATTTGAATCTATGAAATATAATTTTAAATAAAATAATATTTTAATATAACACCTCCTATAAAAACACACCAAAGTAAGGTGCATAGTTTGCTTAAATACCATTTATAAGATTCCGCCCTTCACTGTTCCATACATATACAGTTAAACCTGTCCTTAGCGCCCCCTCTTGGGACTCACCAAAATAGGGTGCTATAGACAGGTCACTTTTAATGTAAAATGTTTACATTTTAATGTTTAAAATCAGGCGCTATAGAGAGGAAGGCGCTATTCAGAGGGGGCGCTGTAGACTGGTTTAACTGTATAAGCAGAATCGGCCAATATAATATTAATGAATTGTAGTATTCACCATCTACCCCAGCACCTATACAAAGTGCCTTTAATCTTGAACTCTTGCAGAATTCTGCTGCTACATGACCTTGTTCCCACCATATCTTTATGGGTTGTTAAGATTACTGAAGGTCCACAATCCACCAGGTAGGTACCAGTGTCGTTAACAGAATCCCTGGGTGTTGTTGTTGTTTTATGAGAAAGAGAGCTCTCCCAGTACAATCTAATGATAAGGCACAATTTGGATTATAGATTGTACTCACATCGTTACTAAACCAACTGGAGCCATTAGGGAAGAACTGCATTCTACAATGGATTCCTGTCCATGTTGGGATTGGGGTAATGAAATGGCAGATGAATTAGCAAAGGAAGCCAAAAAGTTGAGCCAGAGGAAAGAACAAATGTCAGTATTTGACGCTAATTTAGCATTTAGCAAAACAAAAGATGAAGAAAAATCAAATATGAAAAATAAACTGTGTGAGAGAAGAATTACAAAAACAATAACCAGATTCGATAAGGCACAATTTGGATTATAGATTATAAACACAAGGTAATAAGACCAAATAAATAAATAGTGTGTGATGTTTCGGTAGCAGCGTTGTTACCAAAACGTCACACACTATTTATTTATTTGGATTTGGTCTTATTACCTTGTGTTAATAACCAGATTCAGAACAAAACACTATAAAGGAATGACAATACATCCAGATGACACAAGAACCTACAGTACATGCAACAATTGTCTAGGTGTCGAACTAACACCTACCCACATATTCTCATGCCCAGCAATAGCCACAGCCTTACAGAAAATGATATGGACCTAGAGCAGCAGCTTTACACTCCCAAGATAGAGAACATTGCTACTGCTGTGATAGAGATGCATGGAGACATCTGAGGCTCTTCATTGGACCTGATAACAACAACATTGTACCCACAAGGTAATAAGACCAAATCCAAATAAATAGTGTGTGACATTTTGGTAACAACAACACTGTTACCTAAAGTCACACACAATTTATTTATTTGGATTTGGGCTTATTACCTTGTGAATACACTCTAATGAAATTTATACTCCCAATTCTACCATATAATACAATAGTCACGACCGTCTTTCCACCGTCAATTCCTCAATTCCTCATGTCACGGATGCGCGCGCATCATCATTAGTATAATATAAAAAGCCAACAATGAAGAATGAATGTAAGATAAAAAGCCAACAATGAAGAGTAAATATGATATAAAAAGCCAACAATGAAGAATGAATGTAAGATAAAAAGCCAACAATAAAGAGTAAATGTAATATAAAAAGCCAACAATGAAGAATAAATGTAAGATAAAAAGCCAACAATGAAGAGTAAATATAATATAAAAAGCCAACAATGAAGAATAAATGTAAGATAAAAAGCCAACAATGAAGAGTAAATATAATATAAAAAGCCAACAATGAAGAATGAATGTAAGATAAAAAGCCAACAATGAAGAGTAAATATGATATAAAAAGCCAACAATAAAGAGTAAATGTAATATAAAAAGCCAACAATGAAGAATAAATGTAAGATAAAAAGCCAACAATGAAGAGTAAATATAATATAAAAAGCCAACAATGAAGAATAAATGTAAGATAAAAAGCCAACAATGAAGAGTAAATATAATATAAAAAGCCAACAATGAAGAATGAATGTAAGATAAAAAGCCAACAATGAAGAGTAAATATGATATAAAAAGCCAACAATGAAGAATGAATGTAAGATAAAAAGCCAACAATGAAGAGTAAATGTAATATAAAAAGCCAACAATGAAGAATAAATGTAAGATAAAAAGCCAACAATGAAGAGTAAATGTAATATAAAAAGCCAACAATGAAGAATAAATGTAAGATAAAAAGCCAACAATGAAGAGTAAATATAATATAAAAAGCCAACAATGAAGAGTGAATGTAAGATAAAAAGCCAACAATGAAGAGTAAATGTAATATAAAATGCCAACAATGAAGAATGAATGTAAGATAAAAAGCCAACAATGAAGAGTGAATGTAATATAAAAAGCCAACAATGAAGAATGAATGTAATATAAAAAGCCAACCTTGAAGAATGAATGTAAGATAAAAAGCCAACAATGAAGAGTAAATATGATATAAAAAGCCAACAATGAAGAGTGAATGTAAGATAAAAAGCCAACAATGAAGAGTAAATGTAATATAAAAAGCCAACAGAGTGAATGTAAGATAAAAAGCCAACAATGAAGAGTAAATATAATATAAAAAGCCAACAATGAAGAATGAATGTAAGATAAAAAGCCAACAATGAAGAGTGAATGTAATATAAAAAGCCAACAATGAAGAATGAATGTAAGATAAAAAGTCAACAATGAAGAGTGAATGTAAGATAAAAAGCCAACAATGAATAGTAAATGTAATATAAAAAGCCAACAATGAAGAATGTATGTAAGATAAAAAGCCAACAATGAAGAGTAAATATGATATAAAAAGCCAACAATGAAGAGTGAATGTAAGATAAAAAGCCAACAATGAAGAGTAAATGTAATATAAAAAGCCAACAGAGTGAATGTAAGATAAAAACCCAACAATGAAGAGTGAATGTAATATAAAAAGCCAACCTTGAAGAATGAATGTAAGATAAAAAGCCAACAATGAAGAGTAAATATGATATAAAAAGCCAACAATGAAGAGTGAATGTAAGATAAAAAGCCAACAATGAAGAGTAAATGTAATATAAAAAGCCAACAGAGTGAATGTAAGATAAAAACCCAACAATGAAGAGTGAATGTAATATAAAAAGCCAACCTTGAAGAATGAATGTAAGATAAAAAGCCAACAATGAAGAGTAAATATGATATAAAAAGCCAACAATGAAGAGTGAATGTAAGATAAAAAGCCAACAATGAAGAGTAAATATAATATAAAAAGCCAACAATGAAGAGTAAATCTCTATATATATAAAAATGAATGTTTGTCTGTTTGTATGTTTGTTTGTATGTCCGGTATACAAATTCGCAGTAGTTCACTAATTCAAACCAAAATTTCCATACATAGGTAAAATATACGGGGAAGACGATAGGCTATTTAAAAATATATATAAATCAATTATTAAAACTATATATTTTCAGTCAGAAAATGATGATGACGATATTGCTGTATCATGTTTGATTATCAGATACAAAATAATATCGGGAAAAATTCCAAAAAGCAGAGACCACGGGTGAAACCAGTTCATTATTTTGTACGCAGGAACAAAATTCTAACAGAAAAACATTCATTCGAGCAGAAAACAAAAGCCAGATCATCTTTCTATAAAAATATCGCTTCTCAGACACAAAGTTTGCAGCGGGACGTTTCATAAGTGTGACATCCACGGCGCCAATTTATAATTGTAACGAATAGTATTTGAATAAAAACATTTAATCGGGTAAAACCCGGGCGTTGCCCGGGTCATTCGTCATTAATATATAGTCACGACCGTCTTTCCTCAATTCCTCATCGCTGTCACGGATGCGCGCGCATCATCATTATGATCATTATCTTCTATAGAAGCTTCTATCTTTATAATTATGTATATTTACAAAAAGTCAATTCGCTCGCGCCTCTAGCGGTGAAAATGAGGGGTAATACCAGCTGACCTAATGTACATATAAATTTTGGAGCGGGACGTTTCACAAGAGTGACATCCACGGCTCCAATTTATAATTGTAACAAATAGTATTTGAATAAAAACATTCAATCGGGTAAAACCCGGGTGTTGCCCGGGCCATTCGTCTAGTATAATACAATGGTCAGGATTGCACCTCACACCTTCCCAAATGATTGGTGCCCTCACTTTTTTGACAGAGCTCTGTTCTTTGAATTTTATTTTTTAGAAATTTTATTGTATGATGTCATTTTGAAAACCGTATTTCTCTTTCATAATGGTATGCTTGCCCAATCTGTAATTACTCTTTGTGAGAGAAGGTGTCTGTCCTTTTGGACTTCTTAGAAATCCAGTAGCATTTGACAGACCTTAAAACCCTTTGTTCTTGCTGTTTACTTCCCTGAAAACCATTTCGAAGTTTTTCTATACAGTGAAACTTCATTTATAATAGCCTTTTTTTTTTTATCTAGAAAGAGGGTGCTCTATTTTTAAAAGAACAATTTCAGTGCTTTATTACAAATAATTTGGAGATGTTTGTACAACTTATTGTTTTCTTTGTGTAAGACTTGATATTTAGCAACAGCCCTGCATCGATGTTTCCAGGAAATAAGGCTTTGTCTTAGAATATTTTAGCAACCAACACAGTGTCATTCACTCTCAAATAAACACCTTTCAGAACTTGGTCAAGCAATGCAAGGAAAGTTTCTTAAAGGTCTTCATGATCGTTGCAGGTTTCTGCTTTAATGGGAAGCTTCCTATAAAGAAGGTGGACCCAAATGTCAAGATAAATTTGCAAATCTACTAAAGATTTGTTTTAGACCCATTATTTGACAATGAGACCCATTTTTGTATCCAAGTGACTCAAGATCCATGTGGCTGCACCAGGAAAATCCACGAGTTATAACCTCACGTTCAACATGGACGAAATACCTGGACCAAAAGAGGAATGAAACAAGCATTTCAAACACCCCTGCCAAATTTCCAAACTTAGCCCCCGATGGATTTTTGTGTTTTTAGTTTACTGAAAACTGCTCTTAGATCTAGAAAACCAAAGCCGCTAGATGTTCTCTGGAAAGTCGTTAAGGACTGTTGAGATGGTATTGATCAAGGGGTACACCCATCAATGAGGTAAACCCATGCCTCGTCTAGTGTAACATTCATTTTTTTACCTGCCAGGTACTTTGCATAAAGGGCCTTACATTCATTCATATGGTTCAGCTTGAAAACACAAACTCTAGCTTTTCTCTAAATGTATTTTCAAACTGAATTTTTTCCCCATATATTTATTAATTATTCCCCATATAGTTGGGATAGGCCACTCCAACAGTAGCAATGCTGTTACCTCAGGTGTGTCTTGTCACCTTGTGTCATTTGGTTTTTTTATTACTTAATACCCACACACCACCTATCCCTTGTTCCAAGGTAGTAGTGTTCCTTCTTAGAAATCTCTTCCAAGTTTGATGGAAGGCTATTATTGCTATGTCTCCCAAGTTGAACCACATTGTTGGTGGATTTAAACAACAGCTTTCAGAGTAAGCACATATTGAACAAACATGTTTGGGTCATATCTACCCCTGGTCATGTCAGAGCAAGTTGTGTATGTGCACCACGGCAGTAACATGTAATGGATGTTCCAGAACACCACCAAGACCTACTGTAAGCTGAGGTCGGCAGGTCTGAGGAACTTGGGGAACACCTGCTTCATGAACGCTGTCCTCCAGTCCCTCAGGTAACTCCTCCTCTCTGCCTTTTGGTGAAAGCAAGAGTTGTCTAAAATTAAATAAGGCAACGGGGGGTCGGTGGAAGGCTGGTTAAACCATATGGTTTTCGACCACTACGACCCGGGTTCGATTCCCGCATTGGACACTTTTTTCTGTTTAAAAAAAAAAATGCTCCAATGGCCCCCGATTCTTGCAAAAGTCCAACCCCACCAGCGAGTGCAAGTAACCAAACGAGGCTCTGGCACATTTGTAAGTGCAAAGTCGAACTGCTTTTCACATGTGTAGACATGTGGTGCGCTTACAGTAAAAGCAGTCGCTAACTACCCACCATGATTATCATGGCCTGTACCACGTGTACTAGGGATAAGCAAAAAATAATAATAATAAGGCAACAGGTTTCTAGAGATGTGTTTCTTTTTATTGTTGCTACTCAAGCTTTTCCTCCCTTCTACAGAAGTACAAACTGAATAATAATGAAACAATAAGAGGTGGAGATAAACTGCTCCTCTAAATGGAGGACAAGCCTTGCATAAATGGAACCTGAGGACCTTACTTTTTTTGTAATTAAAAATAACTTTTTTAATCTTTCCTATAACATGTTGAAAATATACACAAGGTAATAAGACCAAATAAATAAATAGTGTGTGATGTTTCGGTAACCGCATTGTTACCATCTTCAGACAAAATTACTGAATGACAAGGTAATAAGACCAAATAAATAAATAGTGTGTGACGTTTCGGTAACCGCATTGTTACCATCTTCAGACAAAATTACTGAATGACAAGGTAATAAGACCAAATCCAAATAAATAAATAGTGTGTGACGTTTCGGTAACCGCATTGTTACCATCTTCAGACAAAATTACTGAATCACAAGGTAATAAGACCAAATCCAAATAAATAAATAGTGTGTGACGTTTCGGTAACCGCGTTGTTACCATCTTCAGACAAAAGTACTGAATCACAAGGTAATAAGACCAAATCCAAATAAATAAATAGTGTGTGACGTTTCGGTAACCGCGTTGTTACCATCTTCAGACAAAAGTACTGAATCACAAGGTAATAAGACCAAATCCAAATAAATAAATAGTGTGTGACGTTTCGGTAACAACGCTGTTACAGAAACGTCACACACTATTTATTTATTTGGATTTGGTCTTATTACCTTGTGTTTATAATCTATAATCCAAATTGTGCCTTATCAATGTTGAAAATATAAAATGTGGATTTTAAAAGTGAGGTGGCCAGCACACAGATGGAGTTGTTAGAGATTGTTGTTTTGAGGATCTTCAGTGCCAACACCACATGGTGACAAACCTGGATTTAATTAGACAGCTTGATAGCATTCATTTAAAACCTGATCTAGAACAGATGAGAAAGAAATTTATTCTTTCTGCCACACTATAGAACATAGCTTTCACCTCTGAACATATTGTGTAGAATTTCCACACTAAGGGCAGGTCTTATTTAAAGCCAAATCAAATAGAATGTGGGGCACAGATTGTTAAGAAACAAGGTAATAAGACCAAATCCAAATAAATATAAATAAATAAAAATATTTGGATTTGGGCTTATTACCTTGTTTTATAATCTATAATCCAAATTGTGCCTTATCAAGATTGTTAAGAATTTAAATGTTTCTTTTCATATACAGTAAAACTTCACTAAAACGAACCTGGGATATAGCGAACCTTCCTGTATAATAAACCTGAAATAATCTTCATTTTTATTTTAAAATACAGTGAACTATTGCTATAAAGAACAATTGCTATAGTGAACCAAAGGTTCAGTCCTATTGGGGTTCACTATAGATTACTGTTTATATTATCACACATTGTCACATTTTTTACATACAATTACAAATTGTATTGATGGATGGCAATTAAATATATTTTAAAAAATGAGATTGTTTCTGTTGTTGTTGTTTCTTATCCCCTTGTGTAAAGATTACACGAATTCCATGAGTTCATGCTCCTCGAGCTGTTTTATGATAATATACCAATCAATGTAATAAGTTTCATTATTAAGTTGAAATGGCAATTTTTCAAGCGTTATCTCATCATCAGGCCAATTAATAAACTCATTGCAATTATAGATACAAGAAAATAAGACCTAATCCAAATAATTTTTGGAAAAAAAAAAAAAAAAAAGATTAGGTCTTATTTTTTTGTATCTATAATCTTTAATCCAAATTGTGGCTTTATCATTATTGAAATTATCTTGATTGATATGTTGTGTTTATACTTGGTAATATTTTTTTTAAATTTTGCTTATCCCTAGTACATGTGGTACAGGCCATGATAATCATGGTGGGTAGTTAGTGACTGCTTTTACTGTAAGTGCACCACATGTCTACACATGTGAAAAGCAGTTCGACTTTGCACTTACAAATGTACCAGAGCCCCCGTTTGGTTACTTGCACTCGCTGGTGGGGTTGGACTTTTGCAAGAATCGAGGGGCCATTGGAGCATTTTTATTTTTTTTTAAAAAGAAAAAAGTGTCCAATGCGGGAATCGAACCCGGGTCGTAGTGGTCAAAAACCAAACGTTTAACCAGCCTTCCACCGACCCCCCTGGTAATAATTTTTAGAATCTTCAATGAGGTAAATCAGCACAGGGCTGATGACTGACACGGGTGTTGCAGCAACATCCAGCAGTTTTCCTGCTACTTCAAGCAGCTGCCTGCCCTGAAGAAACAGGATCCCCACCCCACAGCCAATGGGAAGAAGAAGAAGAATGCCAAAAATTACAACCATGTTCAGAATGGGGATGCGTAAGTTGAGTGGGCTACATAGCCTCAGGCAATGTGACATGTGAGATGGCAGGCTGCTAGCAGAGGAGCTCCGCAAGACCATCATCTCCCTATGGCAGGGGAGCAAAACTGCCATCTCTCCAGAATCTCTCTTTGCTGTCATCTGGAAGGTGGTTCCAAGATTTAGGTAACTTTCTCCCATTGCCGAATTCCATTATATAGAGCTACAAAATATTCACAATGAATTAATACAATTTTTGAAATTTCCCTTAGTTTTCATTCACATCTGCTGGTATGTTCAAGCTTTTAATATTGCCAGAAATAAGAGATTTCTCTCCTAGAATTGAATCCAATATCTTAAATATAGATCTTTGTGGCTTATTGCAACCACTGAGCTAAAAAAAAAAACACTCATGCTTATTGGCTAATGTACTCATTGATGATCAATGTCATTTGATGGTAGAGAACCAATAAATTTGAGCAGATACTATACTCATAAAGGCATATATTAAAGTGGAGGATGATGGCTTAGGGGAGAGTCAGACATGAGCCAAATTAAGGTTGGTGGCAGGGGCTACCAGCAACAAGATGCACATGAGTTCCTGCGCTACATGCTGGACAGGCTGCACATGGAGCTCCTTAACATCCTGCCCAGTGGCCCCAGCAAGAACCTCTTCCTCTCCGGCTCGCGCAGGAGCCAGGCCACCATTGTCACCACCATCTTCGGGGGCATCCTGCAGAACGAGGTCACCTGCCTCGTGTGCACCACCGAGTCCAAGAAACATGACCCCTTTCTGGGTTAGTTGCCTCCCCTCATTTTTCACCTCAGAGAGGAAACCCTCAACTTAACATAGATTGCACACCTGGAACATTTGTAACTTCAACACCAGAACATGCCCAGATGTACGCCAAACCATCTAGCAATCTGAAGGGATTTGCAAAAGATCAACTTGCTAGATGGCATTGCAACTTGAAATTCAATCTTCAGCACAGACAGATGAATTTCTCTCATACCTCCTTCATTGCCTATTAAAGATCCGGTTAAGAATCCTTGTTCTTCCGTAGAATGGTGGTTGAATTAAGGAAGAAGCTCATACAGGCGAGAATAAGAGGATGCTATTCCTCCATTAGATTCCTTAGCAAAACTAAACAACTAATAGCCTTGGTGTCTGATAAACTTCCCATGTCTGATTTGACACATCTCATTATAGGAATTCCCAACAGAAGTCAGGATTTATAAAAAATGAATAAAATTATTATCCTGATTGATATATTGTGTTTCAACTCTCTTGTTGTTGTTTCTTATCCCCTTGTGTAAAGATTACACAAATTCCATGAGTTCATGCTCCTTGAGCTGTTTGATGATAAGCAGTGGCCTCTCTCAAAGGTCCTGTTTAGTGCATCTAATACAAGCCAAAACGTGTTCTGGTTTCAACTTTTGAAAATATGAATCTTTAGTCAAGTCTTGGTCTGGCAGGGGTTTGGTGTTCCTAAGATAAAACTGGGAGAATTACCACACTTGAAACAAGATGCCGTACAGAATCAACCAAAGAGTCCAGAGTCATGGAGAACATTTTAAAGTTTCACTTCAACCCAACTTACTTGAACCCACCCACTTCTCACCTCTCTTTTATTACTTTCACAATAGGTCAACGTTTAAAAAAAAATCAATGACTAGTGCAGCAGTCAAATAATAACTGCCCCAAGTATCGAAGCATGAGGTAACAAGACCAAATTAATGTTTGTGACATTTTGGTAACAGCGTATTGGTAACATCTTAAAAATTAGTTTTCTTCTCATCAGTTATCTTGTTTGTGCACAACTGATAACACTACCAACTATTTAAAAACTTGCTGTGATTTTTTTTTCTCAATCAGTACTTTACCTGATTTAGTCTTGTTACCTTAGGTTTCTAATCTATAAATCCAAATTGTACCTTATCAAGTGAGAAATTTTACTATTAAAATTGTGTAGCGTTCTCACGCAATTCTGGCCTTAACTACCCGTTTCATGATTTTTCAGGATGCCTTAATGACCAATTTTTTTTTGGTCGTTGAGGTACAGCTTGCACCACGCTGATGAGGGCCAACAGCCCGAAACACGTCCGTGGTTAGCTTTTCTTGATTAATCAAGAATGGGTATTTGGCCAATTCTGGAATAATTAAAAATCAACGAGAATAGTTGATATTTATTCCGATAGATGGCACAAGCCATCAGCAACTTTCAGTTGCACGATAAGGAGATGCCTTTTTCTTAATTTACTATTAAAGTTAATAGAAAATCCTCTGTGCAGTAGCTAGATCATGCCTGGTTCTACTTTATAATCATATTAATGTAAAAAATCTTGGAAGGTAAAACTTTTAAATTAGGTATTCTATATAAAGTAAATGGGGGGTCAGTGGAAGGTTGGTCTAAACTTTTCGACTGCTACGACCCGGGTTCGATTACAGCATTGTGTACTTTTTTCTGATTTAAAAAAAAGAAAAATGCTCCAATGGGTCCCGATTCTTGCAAAAGTCCAACCCCATCAGCGAGTGCAAGTAACCAAACGGGTCTCTGGCACATTTGTAAGTGCAAAGTCTAACTGCTTTTCACATGTGTAGACATGTGGTGCACTTACAGTAAAAGTAGTCGCCTACTTCTACCTACCATGATTATAATGTATATTATATAATTATATGTAATTCTGCTGTCCTAAAAGCTTATGTCCATAGTTCATCAAAAATACCCATTCGAAGAGTCAAGCATCAGTATCACTATAAAAGGAAGTTCCAAAAATGCAATATAACAGCGGTATGGTAGATTAAACTGGCGAAACCGCTGGGAGGGTTCACCACTGATGAGCCAGGCCCTCCCTTTAATTTTTCTATTGCAGTAAGGACAGTAGAAATTGTTTTATTTTAAAAAGAATATTACGCCTCTAAAATAGTTTTGTAATTTGTACCACGTGTACTAGGGATAAGCAAAAATATATATAGAGAGTAATTTCTCTTTACTCTGATAATGTGGAATTTTTAATTATTCTAATTTTTTCTGTGGTTTCATCCCCATAACATCTCATTGATATTGTTTGCCCCACATTTCATTGATGTTAATATCAGTCAAAATGTTTAAAATCCTCATTACAGATTTTTTGTGGTTCCTTGGCATATTAGAGAGGAATTCGGGTAGTTAGATTCTCCACTGAATATTTCAGTAGTGGAGCTATTCTTGTCTTGGGGTACAGAACCAAGATTGTGAGGATAGTCTTAGCTCAACTAGGTACCAAACTGATAAGGCACAATTTGGATTATAGATTATAAACACAAGGTAATAAGACCAAATCCAAATAAATAAATAGTGTGTGACGTTTTGGTAACAGCGTTGTTACCGAAACGTCACACACTATTTATTTATTTGGATTTGGTCTTATTACCTTGTGTAGACACCAAACTGTCTGCTTGTGTGTGATTGAATCTGTCCTGTAGGTTTTGAAGCAAGAAACTCCAGTGAGAGATTTGTGCAGATCTGAGCCTGGACATCCCCCAGGTTCCCTCCAACTCCGGCAGCACTTCCTCCACTGGCGGCAAGTCTGGCCAGGATGATCAGATCCACTCTGTCCACTTGCTCGGTAACTGACTTTGTGCTACCAGCCTCCTTGTTCATTTTGTGTGGGTGTGTGGTTATTGCCCTGGTTTATTTCTTGGATTTATTGTTTGCCTCATATTGCACAACTATAAAATGTCCTGGTAATCCTTGCTAATACTTATTATTTCTTATATCCACTTGACAATCATATCAGGGTATCAAGCCTGTAGAGCTTTAGACTTTTGATGGTGCCTGCTGGGGATGAGTAGAGCTCATCAATGGATGAACAGTCAATGATTGTGGTTTGGGATTTTAGGTTAAGAGAATTACACTTAGTACATAGTAACCTTGCAACCATTCTAGAAAGTCATTGCCCGTTGATGACCAGACTTATGTCTGGAAATCAAGGACTGCTGTTCCCTTGGGAGGATAGAATTGATGCTTGTCCCTCCTGCTCTGTACCAGTCATGTGCAGCAGTAGATTTCCATTCTTGTTGGCATTGGGCCTTAATGGCATGAAAGAGCTCTCTTTTGTCATGATGGTTGGTAATACTTGATGCTGAGGTTCTTGTTGCCAGGGCTCTGGCATAAGTGCAAAGTTCAGTACATGTGTAGACAGGTAGCAATTGCAAGCCCCTATCTACTCTGCTTGTTTTTGTTCATCAAGTCAACTTTTGGTGACAAATTTTCTCCAATTTGATCTGTTGTGCCCATCACTCACAGTTCATCCAGTGGTAGCTGTATATCTGGGGTAAATAAATAATAATATGACTTAATGTTTGCTCCAACCTATAAATTAGTGGCACTATAACCTAGGGACACTTTTCTATATGAGAAGTTTATACAAGATCTTTTTTTTTTTCTAAGGCAAAGTTACCTCAATTGAGTTGTGATAAACATCTGTGTGTGTTTACATGTGCTCTTGTTCATAGTCTGTTGGACTTGATGGCAAAACAAATCACTTGACAATAATCTTACAGACTGCAGACAAACCAGATTGCTGTGTACTGTGTGGACCGGAGTACAAAGGGGGAAACTCATTCATCCTGTGTACTAGAACTAAGAACTAAAATCTTGATTTCAACTGACCCGGTTGATGGTCCTCAGCAAGGGTCCCACTCCAAGAATACAAAGGAGCTGTGTCTGTACTCATGAGTCGGTAGCAAAGGGTTCCATGTTAGGAACGGCCTCAAACAACAGGCAAAGTCAGACTTTCACCAAAGTGTGCCTGGATCATTGTGCCATGATCAACGGAAGCTGCACCACTATACCCCATTCCATGAGTTTGTGAACTCATGGAATTCGTGTAATCTTTACAAAAGGGTATAAGAAACAACAACAACTAGAACTAAGTGATGAAAAGGGTTTCCCCAGGGAGTGTAGTGGTGAGTTATAGCCTGGCAGGACGGTGTGTGCAGACTGCCTGAACAGTTTCACGGAGCTGGAGGAGCTGGCAGACAGTGAACTCTACCACTGCCAGGTGTGCAAGGAGAAGCAGAGGTCCACCAAACGGTTCTGGATCCGCCGGCTGCCCAACGTGCTCTGTCTCCATCTCAAGCGCTTCCGGTGGAACAACTACTTCCGCACCAAGCTGGACCACTTTGTGGAGTTTCCTGTGAGGGGACTGGACATGAGCCGGTTCCTGCTAGCACACATGGTACGTCCCGTGGTGGTAGTCACTGTACCGTAGGCTGACATGGGGGTGCAGCACGAGACCCGGGGCACCGCAGGAGGCAGTCCCTTCTACGACCTGGCAGCTGTCATTGTGCACCACGGCTCGGGGTAACTTACCTTTCCATGAAATACAAGAGTCTGTACCATATGCTAGTTTAAGGTGGTCCTCTCGTAAATTCATACAGAATTTGTGTTGTCGACCGATGGATTTCACTACTCTGGTGTCTAGCTGTCAAGCTAGTCGTCCACATAGTAGCAATCTGTGATAGTTGCTGGTAGAAACTCTTCTGATGATAATTTGTAACCTTTATCCAGGTAATGTTTGTACCTTAGCTGGATTCTTAAGCTCCAGATTCTTCTTTGATTTACTGTTTGTGGTCATCATGAAGCCACCAGCTCTTTACTCTCTGGAAGTGACTTGCACATTCCTCAACCCTGTCTCTTACTCTTCACGTTACTTCATTAATCTTTTTCAGAGCAAGTAGATCTTCCCTTGTACACATCGCTTATCCACGATTGCCAATGTTTTCTAAACAGTGTCCTTCTGATGCACATCTCATCATGTTAGCTCTCAGTGTCGCAGCACATAGTGTAGTCAACTTTAGTAGATTACAGATGAAGGCAACCAAATTGTTGCCACTGGGAGATGTCTACATTGTTCACATAACCATAATGGATGCCTGTAATGCAATGATAAAAATAATGGGAAGGTTTGATTCATCAGTAGTGAACCGTCCCAGCACTTTTGCAAGTTTAATCTACCATTTGTTGTTAGTGTCCATCAAGTTGAGTTCTACTTTTGATGACTATATGAACAAAATTTTCTCCAATTTGATGTGTTGATGATCATTACTCACCTAGATGATGAAGGGCATTCTCATTTTCTTGGAAAGAGAAATTGCCCCAAAAGGCCAAGGGGCTAATATATTTGGTCAATGGCGTAGACAAAAGAAGGTAATGGCAAAGCACTTTTGTATCAAGCACTTCTAAGAAAAATTTATTAATAAAATATCTAAATACTGTTTAGAAATCTTTAAACTCGCTCTACCAGAAACTCCACCTGGTATTTGTTTTCTACTTCTTCTTTCTTATCTCCACTCAATCATATTGGTGTCAAGTTGTGACCCTTGATGGTGTCTGTTTGATAACCATCATGACTGGGTGAAGTAGAATGCGTCTGCCTTTGTCTTTAAGACTGGGAGCACTACTCAGTGGCAGGCAGACTTAGCTCCAAAAGAAATGACCGCCTCTGACATGAGGAACAGACGCCATGTGCAGCTGCTTCTAACATGGAGTACAAATGCTGCTCATCCTGTATCCCTGGATTAGGAGCCCTTACAGGGTACTATCAGCCGGGCCAGCTGAGCCCAGGTTTTTTAGTGAGCTTGTTACTGCTCCCCCTCCTCCTTTTTCATCTGGGCTTGGGACCGGTAAAGGCGGAGTTCTTAAATATTTATACACTTCTAATCCCTCCCACCAGGATAGCCATTGGTACCATGATATTTCTGAGATGTTGATGCTGTTACAAAATGTGCTCAGAGAAGATGTGTGGTTGCAGGGCGGGTTCAGGCCACTACACTGCCTACGCCACACACGAGGGTGAGCTTCCCCAACTCAACTTGTGCTCTCATTGACTGGCACTTGCCAGGAAACTTCACTTAGCCCCACATTGTGTTGTTTACTTTGTGGGAGAGATTACACAAGCATTTTAAGTCTCTACATTCATTTCCTATGGATGTTCTGGACCACAATTACTGAATAATGGAACTGTGAAAACTCCTAAGAAGTTAGTTTAACTCAAAGCAGACTGTGCATGTAGGAACTGGTGGTCTCATTAACTGGAACTTTCTAGGAAATTTTACTTGGCTCTGTTTATGGACACTTCACAAGTATTTTAAATCTACATTCATTACCTAAGAAACCCCTAAAAAGTTAGTTTAACCCCTACGTGTTTGTAGTCCTGTAGCATTCTGCCATTACAATGTGTATCTTATATATGGCTATATGGATTATATTTATATACTAGACGAATGGCCCGGGCAACGCCCGGGTTTTACCCGAGTGCGAATATATTTTAAAAACGTTGTCTTGGGTGGTCGCTATAGACAGGGTGGTCTGTATAGACAGGTGTATGTATCACACAGCCGATAACAGGGTTGTCTAGAGTGGCCGCTATAGACAGGGTGGTCTGTATAGACAGGTGTATGTATCACACAGCCGATAACAGGGTTGTCTAGAGTGGCCGCTATAGACAGGGTGGTCTGTATAGACAGGTGTATGTATCACACAGCCGATAACAGGGTTGTCTAGAGTGGCCGCTATAGACAGGGTGGTCTGTATAGACAGGTGTATGTATCACACTGCTGATAACAGGGTTGCCTAAGGTGACCGCTATAGACAGGGTGGTCTGTATAGACAGGTGGATGTATCACACAGCTGATAACAGGGTTGTCTAGAGTGGCCGCTATAGACAGGTGTATGTATCACACAGCTGATAACAGGGTTTTCTAGAATGGCCGCTATATACAGGGTGGTCTGTATAGACAGGTGGATGTAACACACTGCTGATTACAGGGTTGCCTAAAGTGTCCGCTATAGATAGGGTGGTCTGTATAGACAGGTGAATGTAACACACTAATGATAACAGGGTTGCCTAAGGTGACCGCTATAGGCAGGGTGGTCTGTATAGACAGGTGGATGTATCACACAGCTGATAACAGGGTTGTCTAGAGTGGCCGCTATAGACAGGTGTATGTATCACACAGCTGATAACAGGGTTTTCTAGAATGGCCGCTATATACAGGGTGGTCTGTATAGACAGGTGGATGTAACACACTGCTGATTACAGGGTTGCCTAAAGTGTCCGCTATAGACAGGGTGGTCTGTATAGACAGGTGGATGTAACACACTGCTGATAACAGGGTTGTCTAGAATGGCCGCTATAGACAGGTGTATGTATCACACAGCTGATAACAGGGTTGTCTAGAGGGGGGCAGGGAGGACACGTGTTCGCCGGCGGCAGCCAATGGGCGCGCATTCTATCCGTGAGCTTCAGAATAAGGCAATTATATAAGTAGATTTTTTTGAATTCAGCTGCACCCTCAAAGATTGGTGGCCCCTATTGAACATTTAGTGATGTTTCCATTATGTCCCCACAGGCTTCAGTTAAATGTCTTTTTCTATATCTTCTCTCTCCCCCTCTCTTATAACAATTATAAACCAAGTTATCTCTAATGAAGTTCTTTCCATCAACAAACAAGCCACCATTTACTACAGAATGAAATTCCTGAGATAACTGTAAATATGGTGACACCAATGTCTGACTTCAATATGCAAATCTTCAAAGCTATCTTCTACTTTAAAGGCAGCAGTTGGAATCTGGTAAAAGTGTTTTTTTTTTTAATTCTTGTTTAGAAATACAAGGTTATACAACCAAATCTAAATAAATAATAATGTGTGACATTTCGTTAACAGTATTGTTACCATCATCAGACAAAAGATTGAATCAAGATGGTAACAACTTTGTTATCGAAACATTACACACTATTTATTTATTTAGATATGATCTTATTTACCTTGTGTTTCTAATCTATAATTCAAATTTTTGCCATATCATTCTTATTTAATATTGTTTATTCCATTTTCAAAGTCCATTTTTATTTTGTTTTCTTCTATAATTTATCATTTAAATATTTTGCCTGCTGGCTTTGATGCAGCATATTGCACAGGAGATGGAGTATTGAATTTATAGAGGCTGGACTGTAAACCTCTTGCACTTTGTTGGTGGGGTGAAAACTCTTTAGTTTACCTTCAGAGAAAAAGGCGCAGATGATGGAATAAATTGGTTGAACACGATGGAATTAAAGGTTAAAGATTTGTGTGTATTCTCTCTCACAGACATACAAAGGTTGTCTAAAAAGATGTCAGTTTTTGATGGGATGGTCCTTGGTTTCCACGGCTTGCAGACAGACTGGCCCTAATCAGCCTGAATGGATTCCCATGAAATTGATGAGGTCCAGGGTGATCCTTTCTTAATGAGTTGGAGCTGGGACTTTTCATTGTAGTGGGTCCTCCCCAAGTCCTGTTAACTGACTCAGCATGGTGCGAAAGTGACCCTGGGCAGGACAGTATATCTTGTCCTCCTGGTACCCTAGGCATGAAGGCTGTCCTTCTAAGCCCAGCTAAATGTTGTTGTTTCTTATCCCCTTGTAAAAGGATTACACAAATTCCATGAGTTCATGCTTCTCAAGCTCTTTTATGATATGCGGCCTCTCCCAAAGGTCTTGTTTAGTGGATCTAATGAAAGCCAAAATGTGTTCTGGAGCTGCAGGTGCCAAGCTACATTTTGGGGAAAGTGGGGTAGATTTTGTTGTTATTTTCTATCTTCAATGGCTTGAGATGGTCTGTTCTAAGTCATGTTTGGTGCTGTCTATTTCTAAGGTTCAGAGCTCTAAGCTAAATGTTAACACGCAATGAGGCAAAGTTGTATTCTGACCTTTGAGTGACTCAGATGTTCCCATCAACAGGAAACAATTACTCCGTATAATAAGGAGATAAGCACCACCACCATTGTAGTGGGACATATGATCTTGCTGGTTTCAAACCAGCCATAAGATTTGATGTTGAAGCCTTTAGTTTGGTAAATGCCCAAGAGCAGTTGCTCTGTCTGTTACAATCTACTAGGAGTGGATCAAGAAGGAGCTCTGAACCTCAGACAGCACCAAACAACACTAACAAGATTTAGAACAGGCCATCTCAAGCCATTGAAGATAGAAAATAATAACAAATTCTACACCACTATCTCCCAAAATATAGCTTGGTACCTCCAGCTCCAGAACACATTTTGGCTTCCATAGATGCACTAAACAAGATCTTTGGGAGAGGCTGCTGCATATCATACAATAGCTCGAGGAGCATGGACTCATGGAATTAGTGTGATATTTACACAAGGGGATAAGAAACAACACAATCTACCTTGATTGTCTGAGCTGACTTGTAATGTGTGATGTGGCAGGGTGTTGGCACCACTTCAACGACAGCTCTGTCACCACCACAGACGAAGAGGACTGTCGCCAAATGCAAAGCCTACATCCTCTTCTACATCCGCAGAGAACTAAATCTAACTCCTTTTAGTCTCTAGACCCACTAGCTCACCTAGCCTGAGATGTAGTTCTAGGTTGTTTCTCAACCAACTCCCTACTTCCAATTTTTTAAATTATTTCTCTTTTTACCCTAGGGGTTAAAACATTTAAATTGAGTCTTTATTATTATTTTTTATATATATATAAGAAAAAGTTTTTTGTCTTTTTTTTTTGTTTTTTTACCTTTATACCTAATATTGTATTAATATTTATATATATATAAATTCCTTTTTTTTGTTCTTCCTATGAAAGAGTCTTTATATAAAAAATTTAATAATATTTTTCCTCACACTTTTATTAAAAGTGTTAAAAATGTGTTTTTGTTGACCATTTATGTTGGTCTTCCAATGTGTATTTCCTCCTAAACAATTGATGGCCACAACCTACCTCAAATATTTGATTTTTTTTACCCTAGTCCATCTTAAAAAACTTTTTATTTGCTCATTTTAAGCAGTTTTCTCCTTTCTCTGTATCCGGTACATTCTTAAAAAGATTTTCCCTTAAGAAATCAACTCTCCAGTTTACTTCAGCCTGTATTAGCAGGACTGAATTCTATACTCATCTAAAACTATATCAATTGTGTGAAATTACACATGGAAATTTTTTTTGTTATTTAATTGTAAATTATATAGGTTTTTTAGTGCTTTTTTATATATATATTGTGTATCAAGTGAAGATGATTTATATATATATTTGAAGGGGAGATTTTTTTTTTTTTAAGATCATATTTTTTCCTTTGAAGCATGCCTAGTGCATGAGTGGTGTTTTCTAGCCCGGTGGGTTCCTCCTTAATGTAAATGGAATCACTCACTTCTTCTAGCATGTGCTACATGGATGATTGTAAATAAAGGCACATTTCTCTTATCTGTGTCTCTCTTTACTAAACAGTTGGATTTAGAACAAGACATCTCTTAAGTTATTGATGATAGAAATAAGTCACAATTTGGAGTATACACAAGGTAATAACACCAATGATAAAGCACAATTTGGATTATAGATTATAATTTAAAAAAAAAAAGACCTAACCCAAATAATTTATTAGTGTGTGACGTTTTGGCAACAACATTGTCACCATCATCAGATAAAAACTATTTTCCCCTATCTGTTATCTTGTTCAAAAACATGATAACAGTACTATTTATGAATTTGCTGTGATATTTTTTTTCATTTACTCTTTTGTCTGATGATGGTGACAATGTTGTTGCCGAAATGTCACACACTAATAAATTATTTGGATTAGGTCTTTATTTTCTTTTATTGTAATAAGACCAAATTCAAGGTAAGACCGTATCCAAGTAAATAAATGTTAAGGTGGAAATATCAAGACTCAAGGAATAGGTTTCTTTTAAAATTTTTATTCATAAATCTTTCTAGCTTTCAGGTATGGAAGCCCTTCTACAGGAGAAAAAGACAATACATACATGTTATATTTAATAAAGAAAATGAATGGAGATTTTCTGCTTGAATTTAGATCATGTTGAGGATTATGGTAATGCAATGCAGTCGTGGTTAAAATATTTTTAAAAGTTTTGATTAGTGATTAGTGATTTCTTTAATTGAGCTTAAGGACTATATAAAAAACATAATTTGGTGAAAGTACCGCCTGGCTTTAAGGCGTAAGAATCTAAAAAATGAAAAACTTATTTACATAATGTACAAAAGGTTTGAGCCGGCCATCGGGAAACAACAACAATGAGTTTTTATAGTGGAAACGTGACCTCTGGTGGTCGATTTAACAGAGTATTTGTATCTATGAAATATAATTTTTTAAATAAAATAATATTTTAATATAACATACATATAGTATCATGTTTCCATAGCTTCCATACCTCAAAGCTAGAGAGAGATTTGTGAATAAAATATTTCAAAAAGAAACCTATCCCTTGGAGACTTGATATTTCTACTTTAACATTGATACAAGGGATTGTTTTATCGAATTGTTAATAGTGTGTGATGTTTCGGTCACTGTTGTTGTTGTTATTTCTTATCCCCTTGTGTATAGATTACACAAATTCCATGAGTTCATGCTCCTCGAGCTGTTTTATGATAAGCAGCGGCCTCTCCCAAAGGTCCTGTTTAGTGGTTTCGGTCACTGATGATGGTAACAACGCTGTTACCCACATGTCGTACTATTTATTTATTTAGATTTGGTTGGTCATTACCTTGTAATGATAGAAAATAATAAAAAAATCACTTTGCTCAAAATGTAGTTGGTACCTGCAGCTCCAGAATACATTTTGGCTTGTATTAGATGTACTAAACAGGATTTTTGGGAAAGGATTCGGCTCATCATCAAACAGCTTGGGAAGCATGGAATCGTAGAATTTGTGTAATCTTTACAAAGGGGATAAGAAACAACAAAGTTGTTCTGTTGCACATTATTGACATTGCAGGACTTTGCAGAGCACTTTTACTTTACACATTAATAGAGCATCACTTGGACTAAGAAAGTTTTATGTTGCCATCACAATCGGAGTAAACCATTGTTGTGGCATGATTGTTCAATAAAGTAAAATACAAAAATGGCATATCCTGACTGCTCACATTTTTTTTTTTGCTTATCCCTAGTACATGTGGTACAGGCCATGATAATCATGGTGGGTAGAAGTAGGCGACTACTTTTACTGTAAGTACACCACATGTCTACACATGTGAAAAGCAGTTCAACTTTGCAAATACAAATGTGCCAGAGCCCTGTTTGGTTACTCGCTGGTGGGGTTGGAATTACTACTGTTCACATGAACATTTAACATGACCTCTATTGGGACAAAAATCAACTAAACATAATTTAGGTTTTCGACTAAATGAACTCAGTAGATTTGGTTAAACATATACGAATAAAAGATTACATGAGGAGCTTCTTTTTCGTTTATTTGCTAGCTTTCGAACCTTTCGGTTCTTCTACAGGCATGGATAGTATGAATATACTAACAGGATATAAGCGCGCTTGAAATATCACTTCGTATGTAAATTTGTATGTTGTATATAATGGCTCAAGCGCGCTTATATCCTGTTAGTATATTCATACTATCCATGCCTGTAGAAGAACCGAAAGGTTCGAAAGCTAGCAAATAAACAAAAAAGAAGCTCCTCATGTAATCTTTTATTCGTATATGTATAATTTAGGCTTGTTACATGATATTTTGCCAACACATTTTCTTGATAGATCAAGTAAAGCCACCACAAACACGTTTCAGGCTGTTGACCCTTGTCAACGTGATACAGACTGTACTTCAATGGCCAAAAATTTGGTACAAGAGGCTTCTTGGGATATCAAGAAAATAGATATTTAAGGCCAAATTGGCATAATTATGATCATGTTGAAAAATAAAAAGAAAAAACATTTTAGAAAATTAGATATAGAATAGAGATAAGGCACAATTTGGATTATAGATTATAAACACAAGGTAATAAGACCAAATCCAAATAAATAAATAGTGTGTGACGTTTCGGTAACAGCATTTTTACCATCTTCAGACAAAAGTATTTGTTTTTTTTTGCTTATCCCTAGTACACGTGGTACAGGCCATGATAATCATGGTGGGTAGTTAGCGACTGCTTTTTACTGTAAGCGCACCACATGTCTACACATGTGAAAGCAGTTCGACTTTGCACTTACAAATGTGCCAGAGCCCCGTTTGGTTACTTGCACTCGCTGGTGGGGTTGGACTTTTGCAAAAATCGGGAGGCCATTAGAGCATTTTTTTTTTTTTTTTAAACAGAAAAAGTGTCCAATGCGGGGATCGAACCCGGGTCGTAGTGGTCGTAAACCAAACGGTTTAACCAGCCTTCCACCGACCCCCCAAGTATTTGTTTGGATTTATTTATTTGGATTTGGTCTTATTACCTTGTGTTTAGATATAAAATAATGCAGCCACTCAGTTGAAGAGGTTCTTGTTTAAGAATTATCTACACCAGAGAGAGAGAATCATTCAATAAATACACTTCTTGTCTGTGATTGAATTGAGATAACAAACTAAAATTGAATTTTAATGGATTTTTTTTTATATATTTGCATATACAAATTGAATTGTGAAACTTAATAATTTGTAAACACAAGGTAATAAGACCAAATCCAAATAAATAAATAGTGTGTGAAGTTTCGGTAACAGCGTTGTTACCATCTTCAGACAAAAGTACTGAATGACCAAATCCAAATAAATAAATAGTGTGTGAAGTTTCGGTAACAGCATTGTTACCATCTTCAGACAAAAGTACTGAATGACCAAATCCAAATAAATAAATAGTGTGTGAAGTTTCGGTAACAGCGTTGTTACCATCTTCAGACAAAAGTACTGAATGACCAAATCCAAATAAATAAATAGTGTGTGAAGTTTTGGTAACAGCGTTGTTACCATCTTCAGACAAAAGTACTGAATGACCAAATCCAAATAAATAAATAGTGTGTGAAGTTTCGGTAACAGCGTTGTTACCATCTTCAGACAAAAGTACTGAATGACCAAATCCAAATAAATAAATAGTGTGTGAAGTTTCGGTAACAGCGTTGTTACCATCTTCAGACAAAAGTACTGAATGACCAAATCCAAATAAATAAATAGTGTGTGAAGTTTTGGTAACAGCGTTGTTACCATCTTCAGACAAAAGTACTGAATGA
Source organism: Cordylochernes scorpioides (assembly GCA_030710605.1). Classification (NCBI taxonomy): domain Eukaryota; kingdom Metazoa; phylum Arthropoda; class Arachnida; order Pseudoscorpiones; family Chernetidae; genus Cordylochernes; species Cordylochernes scorpioides. Next base: position 102,536,909 of record CP092867.1, read on the forward strand.
CCAAATCCAAATAAATAAATAGTGTGTGAAGTTTCGGTAACAGCGTTGTTACCATCTTCAGACAAAAGTACTGAATGACCAAATCCAAATAAATAAATAGTGTGTGAAGTTTCGGTAACAGCGTTGTTACCATCTTCAGACAAAAGTACTGAATGACCAAATCCAAATAAATAGTGTGTGAAGTTTCGGTAACAGCGTTGTTACCATCTTCAGACAAAAGTACTGAATGACCAAATCCAAATAAATAGTGTGTGAAGTTTCGGTAACAGCATTATTACCATCATCAAGCAAAAGAATAAAACGTAAAAGAATAAATGATTTTATTCTTTTGTCTGATGATAGTAACAACACTGTTGCCAAAACGTCACACACTCTTAAATTATTCGGATCAGGTCTTATTTTCTTGTAGCTATAATCCAAATTGTGCTTTATCATTGTTAAAAGTCGTGGCATAGAATATGTAAATATCTTTTTGAGTGTATGACTTGGAATGTAAATTTCTTTTAAATGAATTATTATTATGTCAAATATATTTTGAATGGATTATTATTATGTAAATTTCCCTTTTGTATATAGCTGAGCCGTGTTGTTGAAATAAAGAGTTTCTTAGTAGAGCGAGAGCTTCACGTGTGTAGCCGCTGGGTATTGTCTTCGTTATTTTCTTTTCTTGCTTGATCACCTGAGGCAGCCCAAACTACATCAAAACTTTAGGTCAAAGTTTTACTTGTTAAGAGGAGGTTTCTTCAATCTGACCTCGCGTGCCTTAACATTTAGTGGCGTCCCCGGGTGGGCTGCGTGGGCTGGTCAAGTTGAGAAGACGGGAAGACCTGTAGGCGCTGTCTCCCGAGGAACAGAAGGCGGGAAGACCTGTAGGCGCTGTCTCCCGAGGAACAGAAGGCGGGAAGACCTGTAGGCGCTGTCTCCCGAGGAACAGAAGGCGGGAAGACCTGTAGGCGCTGTCTCCCGAGTAACAGAAGCTCAAGGCAAAGAAGCTAAAGAAGCTCAAAGGCAAAGAAGCTAAAGAAGCTCAAAGGCAAAGAAGCTAAAGAAGCTCAAGGCAAAGAAGCTCAAGAAGCCCTTTGTTAAAGGTTTAAAGGAGCTCGGGAAGCCCTTTGTTAAAGGTTAAAAAGAGCTCAGTGAAGCTCAAGGTTTAAAGGAGCTCAAGAAGCCCTTTGTTAAAGGTTAAAAAGAGCTCAGTGAAGCTCAAGGTTTAAAGGAGCTCAAGAAGCCCTTTGTTAAAGGTTTAAAGGAGCTCAAGAGGCCCTTTGTTAAAGGTTTAAAGGAGCTCGGGAAGCCCTTTGTTAAAGGTTAAAAAGAGCTCAGTGAAGCTCAAGGTTTAAAGGAGCTCAAGAAGCCCTTTGTTAAAGGTTTAAAGGAGCTCAAGAAGCCCTTTGTTAAAGGTTAAAAAGAGCTCAGTGAAGCTCAAGGTTTAAAGGAGCTCAAAAAGCCCTTTGTTAAAGGTTAAAAAGAGCTCAGTGAAGCTTAAGGTTTAAAGGAGCTCAAAGACAAAGAAGTTGAAGAAGCTACAGGGTGAAAGGCTACCTACAAGGTGAAAGGCTACCTACAAGGTAAAAAGGATACCTACAAGGTGAAAGGATAACTACAAGGTGAGATGGAGGAAGTTAGCAGAAGGCGTAGAAAGGCGATAAGAGGCGTTTTTACCGAGGTGGTAAATGATATGAATACAGAGTTAAGGGATCCACTTATTGATAAAAGTGGCATATATGCCAAATTTGATAGATTAGAATCTCTCCATTTGGAGCTGGTGGCATTGAATGAACGATGCCAGGCAATTTTATTGGCCAAAGATGAGGCTACTGACGATGAAATTTATAAAGAATTTGAGGATTGTGAAGTCTACATCACGGAAAGATATTATTTGAAGGCTAGAATTCGCGTAATGCGTGAGCAGGATAGGGATGCTCAGGTCAAGACTTCTCAAATTCCACCAGGGACGTCTAGTGCCTCTCCGAATTCAGAAACCGATAATCAGAAAGTTATCAAACTTCAGACTATTTCTACGTCTCTATCGAAAAGCCCGGAAGAGTCCATGAAAAATGAAATTGAAGGCGTGGAAAAAGAGGATTCTGTAAAAACTGCTAGAGCTACGGATGTGAAGCCTGCTCTAGCTAAAGCTAGAATACTAAAGGAAGCTTGTTCAGCTCCCTCTATAATAGATATTGAATATGAGGACAAAAAAGGTGCTGTGAATGCTATTAAAGAAAAGGAATTGAACGCAGCAGTTGAAGGCGGTGAAGGGAAGGAAACAGAAGCGGCAGTTAAATGCAATAAAGTGAAGGATTCTGAAACTGCAGTTGATAGCTATGTAGGTGTGAAGGAAGCTGAGGCTAAAGACAAAGGAAATGAAGCGGAAGCAAAACCTGATAAAGTGAATCCTAAGGGCGACGGAGTAAGGGATTCTAAAGATGAGCCTAAGGGCAACGGAGTAAATGATTCTGAAGCGAAGCCTAAGGGCAACGGAGTAAAGGATTCTGAAGATGAGCCTAAGGGCAACGGAGTAAATGATTCTAAGGATGAGCCTAAGGGCGACGGAGTAAAGGATTCTAAGGATGAGCCTAAGGGCGACGGAGTAAAGGATTCTAAGGATGAGCCTAAGGGCGACGGAGTAAAGGATTCTAAGGATGAGCCTAAGGGCGACGGAGTAAAGGATTCTAAGGATGAGCCTAAGGGCGACGGAGTAAATGATCCTGAAGCAAGACCAACTGGAGATACGGAATCTAAAATAAAGAATAAGGGAGATCTACAAAAACTTAAGGGCAACCCAGGGGATTGGCTCTCAAGGTGGGGGCAATTTGGTAGAAATAATGCCAATGAAAAATATGAAGAGGCAAATTTAAAGGATAAGGAAGATTCTGAAGCGAAGCCTAAGGGCGACGGAGTAAAGGATTCTGAGACTGCAATTAAAGGTTATAAACCGGTGAGCAATTCTAGGAGCAGTAGCTGAGGGTACTGATTCAAAGGTGGAAGAGGAAAAGATAGATGCAGAACAGGGTACTGATTCAAGGGTGGAAGAAAACCCAGATGCAGAACAAGGTACTGAATCAAGGATGGAGGAAGGGATTATTGATACAAAGGATTGGTTGAATGATGGGTTCATCGAAGGAGTTGATGAAATTCCACCTGAGGGAAAAGGATACTGATTTCCTGATCGCCCTGTATTTGGGTGTGAGTCCGAAACGACGCCTATACGGCCAGTATGTGACGGCGCGTCCTGTCGAGGACGCAGCGGACTATCCTTGAGGCGATATTTAAAAAAGATACCCAATCTACTGAGGAGAATCCCGGAAATAGGGATAAAACTTCGGAAAAATAAGTACGGAGTTTTGGCCGACGTGAGGAGATATTTCCAGGTGATGGCCATCAGGAAAAATGATTGGGACTACCTCCGATTTCTTTGGAAGAGGAAGATGGACGCTTATGGGGCAACCTCCGGTGGTGTGTATGGAGAGGGTGCCGCAGTATGCCGAGGAGAATATGGTTTTCCTGGATAAGAGCCTGGGCTCCCTGCAACGGTGTCCCACCTGCCTGGATCCCCCCATCACGGTGGAACGGATTTTTTTTTCTTTTTACAAAAAAGAAAGGTGGGGGTATGTTAAAAGTCGTGGCATAGAATATGTAAATATCTTTTTGAGTGTATGACTTGGAATGTAAATTTCTTTTAAATGAATTATTATTATGTCTGTTAGAGTTTAATTTATTATAACTCTGTGTATATATGTTTTTATTGTATTTGACCACGAGTGCCTGGTCACGTGTGTATGAATTTATTGTATAAATAGTGTGTTTGAGAATAAAGTGTATGTTGACTTGGAACTGTGTGAGACTGGTGTTTTCACAGTAGTTTAGCTCGGTAGACTCGCTTCATTTTGAGACAAGACCTTGGCGCTGACTATACCTCTGGGCGGAAGAGTGAAAAGTGAACAAGAAGAACCAGCCAGAAAGAAGATTGGCGAACATTTTGGTCCCTCTGAATCCGGATCCAGGTTACGGATTTAAGTTGACCGGTTATAAGTTACCGGATCTAAGTTACCGGTTATAAGTTACCGGATTTAAGTTGACCGGATATAAGTTACCGGATTCAAGTTATAAGATTAAGAAGAATTCACTCTTGATTAGAAGTTAAAGTTTTAAAATTCGGAAATTCAATTTGTCAATATTAAGAATTAAGAAAAAGGCCTATGCAAATTTAGGCAAATCATAGAAAAAAGAAGAATTTATGCAAATAAAGTTTTTGCAAAAAAAAAGTTATGCAAAAAAGGTTTTAGGAAGGTTTTGCAAATTGGATTAAAAGGATAAGGCCGAGGTATAGCGCGTTAAGCAAATAAAGGTCAAGTTAAGAACAAAAGGCAAGTCTAAGCCATGAAGCGGGCATTAAGAAGTAGAGCCGTTCTAAGAACAATAGTTTCTAAATGGATTAAAAGGGCAGAAGCTGAGTTGAATGAAGAAACTCCTTCTGAGGATGTGATAAGAACGAATTATACACTCATCGAAAAGAATATAGTAGATCTTCGGGAAGAAGATGAGTTGATTTGGAAGTTGATGCAAGAAGACAAGGAAAGTGATTACAAGGAACTAGAGGAGGAGAAGGACACAGTGAGCCAGTATTATGAGAAGTGGAAAGATCTTGGAATTATGACGAATCACTTCCTCAGCTCTCTGAAGAAAAATACAGAGCCCTCCATGGTGCTAGTTCGAAAAGGGGCTCGCTGCCTGGAACAAGAGTTTGCCGACTGCCCAAATTGGATTTGAGGATCTGCGATGGAAGCAGTTTAGAAGTCGGGATGAGTAAGAAGCCAAGTGTTGTCGGAGTTACCCTGATGAAAGGAGTTGATCCAGCTTCTATTAAGGAAGATGCTGGGATTATGGTATTGAGATAAGAGGATGCCAGCGGGCGACGCTGGCATGGGACGCCGGGAATTCTGCGAGCTGGCCAGCCGGCCTGCGCGCGCACCGGGGGCTGCGCGCGCACTTTTCGAACACCGCCTGATGTCGCGGGCTGTTTACCGCGCGTCGCTACAACCTGCAGCGGTTCCTTCCCTTATATAATACTCTAGGCGCTGGTGGAGTAAAAACTGTACTCCACCTGCCTCTTATAATTGTATGTAATTTTTGGACACTTATTAAAATATAAATTATTAATTTATAGTTCTCACTGCAGCTCGAACCTTTACCCTAACGCGGTAGAACAGGTATCATCCGAGCAAATGGTAGAAGAAACATCCAAGCAGATTGCCGTTGAAGAAAGTGAAAAGGCTCAAGTCAAGAAGAAGTCTGTTATAGAAGTTGACGAAAGTCATAGGGCTGAAGTCGAGAAAGAATCCGTTGAAGCAGATGAAGAGAAAGTGCTGGATGTGGAACAAGGAATGGATTCAAAGAACACCGAAGAAGTGAAGCTGCTCTATGCAAAACAAGGTACCAATTCAAAGGTAGCAGAAAGGCTAGATGCAGAACAAGGTACCCATTCAAAGGTAGCAGAAGGGCTAGATGCAGAACAAGGTACCGATTCAAAGGTAGCAGAAAGGCTAGATGCAGAACAAGGTACCGATTCAAAGGTAGCAGAGGGGCTCTATGCAGAACAAGGTACTGATTCAAAGATGGCAGAAAGGCCATATGCAGAACAGGGTACTGATTCAAAGATGGCAGAAAGGCCATATGCAGAACAAGATGAGCCTAAGGAAGACGGAGTACAAGACTCTGAAGATGAGCCTAAGGGCGACGGAGTAAAAGACTCTGGAGATGAGCCTAAGGGCGACGGAGTAAAAGACTCTGAAGATGAGCCTAAGGGCGACGGAGTAAAGGATTCTGAAGCTGAAACCAAGGACAATGAAGTAGGGGATTCTGGAACTGCAATTGAGGCTTGTGAATCGGTGAGCAATTCTAAAGCGGTAGCTGAAGGCGCCGATCAAGTGGAGATTGCAGATGGTGAGGCTGAGTCCATTGATGATATTGAGGAAAGAGTTGTCAGAATTCCAGCATCGAGGAAATTGGTGGAAGCAGGACAACTCGGAGATGCGGAATTTAGGGTAAACGGATACGATTTGCCTGATCGCCCTGTACTTGGGTGTGAATCCAAGGCTGCGCCTGTGTGGCCAGTGTTTGACGACGCTTCCTGTCTGGGACGCAGCGGACTCTCGTTGAAACGATATTTGAGGAGGAGACCTGGTCTATTAAGAGGAATCCCTGAGATAAGGACAAAACTTCGGGAGAATAAGTTCGGAGTTTTGGTGGATGTGGAGAGATATTTCCGGATGATCGCCATTAAGAGCAATGATTGGGATTACCTTAGATTTATTTGGAAGAAAAGGATGGACAACTGATGGTGCAATGATGCAAAGGTTGGAGAAAGTGAGACGCTTTCTAAGCAGGGTTGTACCGTCCAGATCACCTATGTGAATAGAGAGCCAATAGAAAAAGGTTCAATTGGCATATATCTTCCAAACAATAAAATGTAACTTGTATCGAAGGAAACTGTTTCTGGAGCTGCAGTAACTCCAATGTTATACTCCGGCCAGTTCTCCAAAAGGGCAAGTGCCTACTCAAGCGAAAAGGTCTTAATTTAGGAGACAAGTCTCCAGAAAAGTCTGGTGAAAGTGCTAGACCGGAAAGGATTGCGAATCTGTAGATCATAGGACTATTATATTGAGTGGTTTGAGATCTCTAAAGAGGATTTCAGAGTCCTATGACTGCTCTCGGCCTTCAGACGATACCTCTAAGCCTGCAGACGATGCCTTGGCATCAGATCCTGATTCTTCAAAAGGTAAAGCTCAGGGTTCTCAAGAGGTTCCAGAGATTGCAGTGGAAGATTCTGACGAAAGGTCTGCAATTGAGGATTCTCAGCCTTCAGAGCCTCTTGATGTGGAGAGTTATGGAGTGGGGGCTTCAAGCGATGTAGAGGTAGGAGCTCAAACAAAGAGCCCTAAAGCCATATCTTCCAAGATACTTTGCATGAAGAAAGAAGAATCCAGCATAGACTTGGAAGAGGAAGACATTGGAAAAAACGAACGCTCTCCAGCCTCAATCACCTTCAAAGCCCTAGAGACCACAGATTCTAAAGAAATTGATCTGACGATTTTGGGCAGCTTTGCGAGAGAACATTGCGCAAAAAGGATTGCATTTGAACAGTCCAATGTTATAAGGACATTGGGTTTGGGATGGATCCAAAGTGAAGACTGTTTCTTATGTGAAGTTCAGTCGTTGGAAAAGACATCGGCGACACAACGAGCGAAATGCTTTCCTTCATCGCCAAGTTAGAAGATCCCTTAAGATGGTTGGTACCTATCCTTGTAACAGGAAAAATAATGGTTCAAGGGTTGTGGATAACGGGATTGCATTAGGATGATCCTATGGATGAATCATTGATTGAAACATGGACTGATTTTCATGGGAAGTTTGAGAATACCCCGATGGTTGGGTCTCGGAAGGAATACCCAGGGAGTAAAATTGCATGGATTCGGTGATGCCTCCGAAGACGCCTATGCGGCAGCTGTTTACATGAGAATTCCCACTGATGATGGAATCAGTGTAAGACTGTTGGCATCAAAGACTGGGTTAGCTCCCATGCGGAGGATGTCAATTCCACGCTTGGAAGTGTGCGCAGCTCTTTTGCTGACCAGACTAGTGAAATATATAATGGAGGAATTGAATATCCAACTGGAGAGTGCTACCTGTTGGTCCGATTCTATCATAGTCTAGAGTTGGTTAAGAACTATGTCTGGAGATCTCCCCACTATCATCGGCAATCGTGTGGCGGAGATTGAGTTGTCCACAAGTCGGGGAGTGGCGCTGTGTTCCTACAGGAGATAATACAGCGGATATTGCCTCGCGAGGAATTCTGGGGTCCGAGATGAAACAGTCTTCCATCTGGTGGACAGGACCTACCTGGTTGTCAGCGGATGGCCTAGAATGCCTCCTGTGTTTGAGAACTAAAGTCAAACTGAGCTCCAGAGTATTCAAGCCATCAGTGAAACACATTTCTTGGTGGCCATCGGAGAGATGAGCTCAACCTTTAATGGATATATACGAAAGGTGGCCTGATATTGCGCTTTTGCCATAACTGCCGCTACAGCGCGGAGCGATATCAGTCGCACTTAACAACAGCTGAACTGAGAAATGTTCATAGGAGAATACTTCGGGCAATTCAGTGCCAGCATTTCAGGGAAGATGTGAGAAGTTTTCCCACTTTAGGAGCAGTGAGGCGCACGAGCAAGATTTGTGGTTTAGCGCCGATCCTCGACGATCAAGGAATCCTTGGAGTCGGCGGTAGATTGAGATGGGCTCCATCTGTGGCATATGAACAAAAACATCCTGCGCTATTACCTTCATCAGGAAGAGTGGCTCAGATGATTGATCGAGCAGTTCATATGCGGACTATGCACGGAAGTGTGCACCTGATGCTGTCCATATTGGGACAGAAGTATTGGATGCTGAGAGTAAAAGATCAGGTGAATAGAAGCATTCGAGAGTGCGTGACATGTTGTCGATACAATCGCGTCACTCCAGGCCAGCTAATTAGCGATTTACCCAAGGAGAGATCAACACCGGGTAAACCCTTCTCAATAAGTGGTGTATATTGTGCTGGACCTGTGAACCTTCGAATGTCCAAGGGTAGAGGTCGAAAGACGAAAAAGGCTACATCTGTCTATTTGTGTGCTATGTGACCCGAGCCGTACATCTTGAATTGGTCACACATGCCTCTACGCCCACCATCATGTCGGCTTTAAGCGATTTGTAGCGCGAGGAGGGCACTGCACTCGGCTATATAGTGATCCGGAACGGATTTTGTAGGAGCTGCACGCCAGTTGTGTTCACGTTTCTATCTGGATCAATTAAGAGAACTGGCTGCCGTGTTAGCTAATGATGGAACTAAGTGGAAGACCATCTTTCCCAATGACGACGTCAATACGTTAGTATTGATAAAAGAGGAAAGAATGCCCCCTGCAAGGTGGCTGATGGGCAGAGTGGTGGAGACCCATCCTGGGAAGGACGGCCTGGTGCGGGTTGTATCGGTGCGAACATCGGTTGGAGTGCTCCGAAGACCCTTGATGAAGCTGGTGCTGCTGCCGGTGGCCCCTCCGGATCTTGATGGTACCCATCAACGGGGGGAGGAATGTTAGAGTTTAATTTGTTATAACTCTGTGTATATATGTTTTTATTGTATTTGACCACGAGTGCCTGGTCACGTGTGTATGAATTTATTGTATAAATAGTGTGTTTGAGAATAAAGTGTATGTTGACTTGGAACTGTGTGAGACTGGTGTTTTCACAGTAGTTTAGCTCGGTAGACTCGCTTCATTTTGAGACAAGACCTTGGCGCTGACTATACCTCTGGGCGGAAGAGTGAAAAGTGAACAAGAAGAACCAGCCAGAAAGAAGATTGGCGAACAATGTCAAATATATTTTGAATATATTATTATTATGTAAATTTCCCTTTTGTATATAACTGAGCCGTGTTGTTGAAATAAAGAGTTTCTTAGTAGAGCGAGAGCTTCACGTGTGTAGCCGCTGGGTATTGTCTTCGTTATTTTCTTTTCTTGCTTGATCACCTGAGGCAGCCCAAACTACATCAAAACTTTAGGTCAAAGTTTTACTTGTTAAGAGGAGGTTTCTTCAATCTGACCTCGCGTACCTTAACAATCATAAATATAGAGAGAGGTACTATTGTGCAATGTGAGTGCAAATAAAAATAACAAAATTTTACAAACATAAGATCTAACCAAGTTATTATAACAAGGTTAGATTGCATTTCAATGGCTCCTGACTTGTATCAGTCCACCGGTGAGTAACACCTTGTAAGTATAGTGTTAAAACTAGTTCATTTGTATAGTTTCATTTATAGATCAAGTGACAGGGAAAGCCAATCAGGTGAGACTTTGCGCTGGCAAGATAAGGTATAAAAGGCACGGCGGGATGGCCGTTGGGGGGATTAGTAGTGTATGGGGATTGGAGTGCCTGAGCCTAGGATATAAAGAACTCGAGATCAAATGAAAAGGCTTAAGTTGAGAAAAAGTCTGCTGTGGAAGAAATTTAGGAAAGTGAAGAGGCTAAAGTTGGCAAAAAGATTGATTGGCAGAATAGCAGGATAATTGCTCCAATAGAAATTCTTTTATTTTTTATATATCATATTATCATAGCAGAATAACGCCCATTATTATCATAATAGGTTTCTATGTATACTTGGGCTAATAATGATTAAAAGTTTGACAAACACAAAGCAATAAATAATAAGGTACAATTTGGATGATGGATTATAAACACAAGGTAATAAGACCAAATCTAAATAAATAGTGTGTGACGTTACTTCTATTTTTATCTTCCTTACACACTTGATAACAGTAACTATTTATAAGCATGCTGTGATATATTTTCTCATTCAGTACTTTTGTCTGATGATGGTAACAATGTTATTGGCAATTATAAAGCACAATTTGTATTATAGATTATAGCTACAAAAGAAAATAAGACTTTATCCAAATAAATTAATAGTGTGAACATAGTATGTATGAAACATCACACACTATTAATTTATTTGGATTAGGTTTTATTTTCTTGAACCTAAAATGTTGTTGTTGTTTCTTATCCCCTTGTGTAAAGATTACACAAATTCCATGAGTTCAGGAATGGAGTGTAGGGGTGCAGCTTTCATTGATCATGGCACCATGATCCAGGCACACTTTGGTGAAAGTCTGACTTTGCCTGTAGTTTGAGGTTATTCCTAACATGGAAGCAGACGCCTTTGCTACCGACTCTAACATGAGTACAGACGCAGCTCCTCCGTATCCCTGGAGTGGGACCCTTGCTGAGGTTTCTCAACCGGGTCAGTTGAAGTCAGGATTTTTAAAGAGGTCTTTCTCCTCTTCTAACAATACTGCTGTTGGTCCACAACTGCTTATTTGTCAGAGTTATTCTGCTTGTTTCGCAGCTGGCCTTCATATCTGAAGGTCCTTCCCCTATCCGTCACCTGGGGACGCGTCCTATAGCAGTCAGCTCTGCTGAGGGACCTATAATGCTATTACCAAAGCGTCGCACTATTTATTTGGATTTGGTATTTTTTCCTTGTGTTACAAAGCAGTGAAATATCTGGTATGGAGAGTAGTCAAATCCACTTTTAAAAATTGAACAGAGAGTACATACCTTGGCTATCTATGGAGGTGGTGTTTGGGGGTAAACTACTTGGGATGTAACAAGCCTATACTTGGAGTCTCCACTATCTTCTTCTTTCTTATCTCCACTCAATCATATTAAGGTATCAAGCATGTAAAGCTTGAGACTTTTGATGGTGTCTGCCGGGGAAGAGTAGAGCTCATCAATGGATGAGTCAATACAGTCAATAATGTGTTTTGGGGTTACAGGTTGACACTTAGTACATAGTGGGAAAACCCTGCAACCATTCTGGAAAGTCATTGCCCGTAGATGACCAGACTTAAGTCTGGAAATCAAAGACTGTTGTTCTCTTGGGAGGACAGAACCGGTGCTTGTTCCTCCTGCTCTGTACCAGTCATGTGCAGCATTAGATTTCCATTCCTGCAGGCATTGGGTTTTGATGGTACGGAGGAGGTCTCTTTCGTCTAGTTGGGTGGTAGATTCTCTGGCTTCAGGTAGGCCAAGAGCTCCAGCCTTTGCCAGAGAGTCTGCCAGCTCATTACCAGGAAGTGGGTACCAATCATGATGAGTCTCCACTATGAAGTTGGGTATTACACTGCACAACACACTCCTGTATATATACAAAGGAAAGTTTTCATCAATGATAAGGCACAATTTGTATTATAGATTATAAATACAAGATAATAACACCAAATCCAAATAAATAGTGTGTGACGTTTCAGTAACAGCTTTGTTACCATCTACAGACAAAAGTACTGAATGTCAGTACAAAAATGTCACACACTATTTATTTCTTTGGATTTGGTCTTATTACCTTGTGTTTAGAAAGTTTTCATCATTATCATTTTGATCCAATTAACTGCTCTGCGGTAAGAAGACATCTGTCTGTAAAGGACAATTTGTAACTAGGTGTTGTTGTTGTACATATTTTAATTATTTGTTACCACAGAGTGTGTGTAAGCTCACGGGAAAATAGGCGCTAAAAAACAAGAAGAAAGAGTTCCTTTGTTTCAATATAAGTTTCCTTTTTATATTTTGTTATCTCTCTTGTTAATCAATAAATATAATGTTTAATTATTAATTATTGGAATCAGTTTCATTAATAATACTAAGCAAAGTCAACAATTGGTAGCAGAGCGTGGTTTATTGATATAAAGCTCAAAAACGAAAATATTTAATCTGAAGATTAAGCAAGAAGTTTATTCTGATCGGTAAACTGAAGCACTTATAAGAAGATTAAAGCTCAAAAGACGAAAATGGCTGAATATAATGTTTTATCCCAAACAAAAATTGAACCATTAACAGAAAATAATTATCAAATATGGGCGTTGAAAATCGGCGCAGTTCTGAGAGGAAGAAAATTATTTAAATCTGTAATTTCAGATCCAGAACCTGATATGGAAGACAAAAGTTCTTGGGAGATTTGGAGTGATAAAAATGATGAAGCTTTTGGGATAATCATCACTACGTTGACAAATGAACAAGCTGGAATGTTCATAGGAGAAACAAATGCTAAGAAAGTATGGGACTCACTGAGAAAAACATACACAGGCAATTTGGAAGATGAAATTATTGATATAGGCTTAGAATTAAAGAACATTAGAATGAAAGATAATGAAACTGTAGATGAATATATAACAAGGGCAAAAAAATATTGCTGCTAGAAGTTCATCATTAGGGCATCAATTTTCCTCAAGAGAACTTTCATTTCATATTGTCAGAGGCATACATCCAAGGTATGAAAATATTGCTATTGTCTTACGATCAAAGAGAGAAGCAACAATTGAAGAGATTCAACAAACCCTAAGAGAAGAGGAGTCAAGAAGAAATATGAGATTAAATCAATCAGTTGAGAATGGGCATGAACAAGCATACAGAATTAAAAATAGAAAAGTCCAACAATTTCAGCCAAAAATATGTTTTGTTTGTAATAAAAAGGGACATCTAGCTAATGATTGCTGGTTTCGAGATAAACAGAAACAAGGATACCAAAAGAAATGGACTCCTGGTGATAGAAATCACAAATACAGTAGGGAACATTCAAATAACCTAGTGGATACTATGAAAAGTGGAATTAATGAGCAAGCATTTGAAACATATGTAAAAGAATTTGAAGATTCACCAGATGAGAGAAATGATAGACAAATATGGTGTATAGATTCAGGATGCACCGCACATTTAACCCCAAACCTAACTTTGATGGAAAATGTGGTAGATTATGAAAGTGAAATCAACCTAGCTGAAAAGGGCAAAACTACCCAAGCCATAGCCAAAGGAGATATGAGACATACTACATGCACAAGTGAAGGCCAAGAAAATATTCGTATCAAAGATATCTTACATGTACCAAGTTTAAGGAATAATTTCTTGTCAGTATACGAATTAGTCAACAAGGGAAATTCAGTTATTTTCAATAAGGATGGAGCAAAAATTTATAATGAAGGGAATGATTTAGTTGCTGAAGCATATATTAAAGATAGAATGTTTATGATGGAAACAAAACAAAGAAATGTACCAATAGCAAAAAATGAAAATGTCATGGTTATAAATACACATTTATCAAATAAAAATAGCAATATAAGTTTATGGCATAAGAGATTAAACCATATAAATGAAGAATACATGAAAAAAATGATTCAAGGACATATTGTAAGAGGATTGGATCAAAAATTCGAAAGGTTACCAGAGTGCGAAGCATGCATAATGGGAAAACTGGTGAAGAAGCCATATAATATTACAGAAAATTATACAGTTAAGCCCCTGCAGTTGATTCATATGGATTTATGTGGACCAATGCCATGTCAATCGTTAGGAGGATCTAAGTATTTCCTTGTTATAGTAGATGATTACAGTAGAAGAATCTTTGTATATTTCCTGAGATCAAAAGATGAGACCTTTGAAAGATTTGAAGAATTTAAAGCAAGAGCTGAAAACAAATTAAGTCTTAGAATAAAAGATGTAAGAACGGACAATGGAACTGAATTTTGTAACTCTAGATTTGAAGGACTTTTCAAGAGAAGTGGGATCCATCACCAACTTACCACCACATACTCACCACAAAGTAATGGAGTCGCAGAGAGAGTGAATAGGACTCTTATAGATACAGCAAGAACCTTACTAATTGACTCAAAATTACCCATGAAGTTTTGGGCAGAGGCAATTGCTACAGCTACATACATTAAGAATTGTACACGCCGCAGGTCTATCAAGCACCATACACCTATGCAGAGATGGAGTGGCAGGAAACCATCGGTCAAACACATTCGAATATTTGGATGTTTGACACATTGGCTTGAGAGCAAACCAAGAAGAAACAAGTTTTCACCAAAGGGTAGAAAGGGAATATTTATTGGTTATTCCATTAAAAGAAAAGCCTACAGAATATATGATATAATGACAAAGAGAATCCATGAAGTCAGATCAGTAAAATTTAGTGAAGATAAGAGAGGAATTGATTATGCAAATTATATTCAGGAAGATACTAATTGTGATAATTTGACCTATAAAGGAAATTGTGAAGAAATAGTTGCTGAAGACTTTCTTATCTTGAAAGAAGACAATCCTGTCACAGAGAGTAAAATGAAGTCTCAGGAGGATACTTCAGTAAAACTAGGTGGTGACTGTGAAAATGACTCATCACAAACTGAACCGATACAGGAAAGATGTGTAAAAGGAGGAAGAAAGAAAGGAGAAACAAAGAGCATCTTAGAAGAACGGCACAAAGCAAGACTTGAAGAACAAGAAAGGAAATTGATTGAAGAAGGAGTTCGACGCTCACAAAGAATAAAGGATAGGAATAATGCAAACTTAATTATGGAAATTGATCATTATATTCCGGAGAACTTTAAAGAAGCAATGGATAGTGGAGAAAGAAATGAATGGCACAAAGCAATGGAAGATGAGCTCAGTGAGATAGAGAAACATAAAGTATGGACACTAGTACCAAGGGAAAATGGTATGAAAGTCATCGATAGTAAATGGGTCTACAGTACGAAGAAAACACCAAGTGACGGCATATATAAACGAAAGGCCAGACTGGTTGCTGTTGGATGCAATAAAAGATATGGTGTGGACTATAAGGAATCTTTTTCACCTGTACTCAAAAAGGAAAGCTTGCGAACAATAGTAGCTCTTGCAACACAACAGAATTTAACCATAAAGACTTATGATGTGAAGACAGCTTATCTCTATGGTGAGTTAAAAGAGACAGTATACATGAGACAACCAGATGGTTTTATACAAAAAGGAGAAGAAAACAAAGTGTGTAAATTTGAAAAAAGCCTGTATGGTCTACCACAATCAGGAAAATGTTGGAACAAAAAGATCAATGAAATTTTATACCAGTTGGGAATGATTAGAACCAAATGTGATCCATGTGTCTATAAAATCCAGAGAGGAGAAAAGTATGCAATACTGGGTCTATATGTAGATGATCTCATCATTGCTGGAACTAGTAAGGAAATTAATGACAACCTAGCCTCAGAAATAGAAAAATATGTTACTCTAACAGAAAAGAAAGATAGCGAACCATTTATTGGAATTGAAATAAAAAGGGAAGAAGATGGATTTTATCTATCTCAGACTCATTATATTGATACAATTCTTCACAGATTTGGACTGGAAGAATGCAACAGTGTGCAGACACCTGGAGCTCAAAATCAAAATTTGGATGAATATTTGGACTCTAAGCCAGTAGATAAAACTGTATACCAGGAAATGATTGGATCACTAATGTACCTTTCTACGGGTACTCGACCGGACATATCCTTCAACGTCAGCAATTTATCACAGTATAGTAATGATCCAAAAGAAATACACTTAACTGGAGTTAAAAGGATTTATAGATATCTGAAGGGAACAAGAGATAACATGTTGGCATATAAGTCAAAAGACAACAATATCACAATAAGTACTGATGCGAGCTGGTGCACAACCCGAGACGCAAAATCCTATTCAGGCTATACAGTCAAACTTGGCAACAACTTAATAAACTGGAGAAGTAGAAAGCAAAATTTAGTAGCCTTGTCTACATGTGAAGCAGAACTTATTTTAATATGTGAAGGCATTTCAGAAGTATTATGGTTAAAGGGATTACTAGAAGAACTTTGTGAAAATTTAACTTTCCCAATTACCTTGCAAAGTGACAGCCAGGCTGCAATAAACTGGATACAATCTGACAAGATTACTTCACGAACAAAGCACATAAACCGAAAGTATTATTTTGTGAAAGAGGAAATTCAAAATGGAATCAAGCTGGCATACACCAAAAGTGAAGACATGGAGGCGGATATACTAACGAAGAGTCTACCTAAAGACAAACTACGGAAATGTGCAGATAGCCTTGGACTTGCTGATTAGGGCTTACACACAGGGGAGCGTGTGTTGTACATATTTTAAGTATTTGTTACCACAGAGTGTGTGTAAGCTCACGGGAAAATAGGCGCTAAAAAACAAGAAGAAAGAGTTCCTTTGTTTCAATATAAGTTTCCTTTTTATATTTTGTTATCTCTCTTGTTAATCAATAAATATAATGTTTAATTATTAATTATTGGAATCAGTTTCATTAATAATACTAAGCAAAGTCAACAGTTGTCCTTTACAGGCAGGTAGTTCTACTGTAATAGAATGGTGTTATGTCGAACATGTGGTGCACTGTGTTGGGAGAATCTTAATAAATTAGTCTCTATTAAAACTTAAAAACTTCTTTATTGAAGGCACAAAAAACAATGACTATAATTAAAACTAAATACTCTTACACCTTAACGTCTCCTCATATACTATCTCCCACCCCTACTCAAAGAAATACACATATTTATATACATACAACACCACAGAATAAATTAGTTCACAGATTAATTAAATCATAGAATGAAAATGAATATTTTAAATAATAAACATCAACAAATCTCCCCTTCAAATTTTCAATTTTCATTCCTAAAAAAATAACTCCACCACTTATGCAGTTTTTAAGCTTGACAGCATCCACAGTCTTGGTGAGATGGTCCGCTTTCATTTCTTCTGAAGGGATATGCAAAACTTCAATTTCTTCATCTTCTACAATTTGTCTTATGAAGTGACACTTTCTATTCAAGTACTTCGTACTTGCTTTCATATTTTCTGACTTAATCATAGATATGGCATTCTGGCTGTCACAATAAACAGTAATTTGATCTTTCAAACCAATCTTCATTTCTCTAATGATGTTATGCGTCCAAATTAATTCTTTAATTCCTTCAGATAAGGCTTCTAATTCACTCTCTGCAGTTGACAAGGCAACAGATCTTTGTTTATTACTCTTCCAATTAAGTAAGTTGTTTCCCATTTCTATAACAAAACCAGTATACGATCTTGCATCAGCTGTTCTGTCCCAACTCGCATCAGTATAAGTCACAATACTTGAATCTCCCCTAGAGTAAATCAATTCATAATTCATAGTTCCCTTCAAATATCTTAATATTTTCTTCAATCCATTCATGTGAACCTCTCTAGGATCTTTATTAAATCTACTCATATTGCTTATAGCATAACATATGTCCGGTCTTGTTCTAGTTGCTATGTAAATTAACTTTCCAACAATTTCTTGATAGTATTTTTGATCAATCGATTTACTATTTTCAAATAAATCATAATTTGTAGAAATGAATAACGGAGTTTTCGAAGGATTGCAATCACGCAAATTATAGGCTTCCAATATTTCTTCAATATATTTCTTTTGATTTATAAAAATGCTATCATCCCTATACTCAAATTCCATTCCAAGAAAGTTTTTTGCAGCTCCTAAATCTGTGATATCTATCTCTCCTTTTATCTTTTTCCAAATATTTTCCTCAAAATCGTCACCAGATCCTACACTTAGTATGTCATCTACATGAATTCCCAGATATAAGAAATGATTTTTAAAATTGCAATAATATAAACATGGATCATTCGCAGATTGTTTCATTCCGGCATTGGTTAATAATTAATCTAATTTCTTATTCCACATTCTACTCGCTTGTTTTAGGCCATAAATACTTTTCATCAGATAACAAATCTCATTGTTTCCCTTTTCAAATCCAGGAGGTTGAAGCATAAACATTTCCTCCTCTAAATCACCATATAAAAAAGCTGTTTGAACGTCCTTTTGCTGAGGAATAACTTTTTTCATTGCAGCTATTTTTATTAGAATTCTTATGGTCTCAGGTCTTATTGTTGGAGAATAAATTTCGTGGTAATCACTATCCAGTATTTGATCATATCCTGTAGCTACTAGCCTCGCTTTGAAGTTTTTAATTGATCCATCACTATTTTTCTTGATTGAAAAAATCCACTTACTTTTGATCAATTTTTTATCTTTAGGCTTATCTATTAATCTCCAAACTTTTAAATTAGTAATCCTTTTTGCATCTCATCTTCCATGGCTTTAATCCATTGCTCTCTATTATCTGAATTCAGTGCTTCTTGGTAATCTTTCGGACATTTAATCTCATAAGTTCTATCAGAAACATTTTTTCTATTCTTCATTAGTCTTAATCTTTCAGATCTCCTCACACCCTTTTTTATAAGTTCTTCTTCCTCGGTTTCTCTCAGACGAAGATCTCGTTCTTCTCTCATTTCTCTCGTCATTCCTGGTTCTGGTCCTCTTCTACGTGGAGTAATTATTTCATCAGGAGGTATTTCATCTATTTCACTCAAATCAACATCATTATCATCTTGAGGAATATGCTCATCATCGATGTTAAAGTTTTCTACTCGGTCTTCTCTATTACCACCAGAGTCTTCATTCCCGTGAGAAATCAAATTTTGGTCTTCTCTACTAAAAAAGAAAAGTTCATTTTCATCAAGATTTCTACCACTATTATTCATTAAATAATATCCTAACTTAGCTTCATTAAATTTAACATCTGATACTTCATGTATTTCATCCATTTCTGGTAAATATATTCTATAGCCTTTTCTTATCATACTGTATCCCATCATGATCCCTTTATGAGCTTTTGGTTCCATCTTCTTTCTCTTTTCTTTTCTTATATGAACATAAGCTTCGCTTCCGAACCTTTTCAAATAAACAATGTTTGGTTTCCATCCCTTGTATATCTCGAAAGGAGTTGTATTAATTTCTTTGATTTTAA
This sequence comes from Cordylochernes scorpioides, assembly GCA_030710605.1. NCBI lineage: Eukaryota > Metazoa > Arthropoda > Arachnida > Pseudoscorpiones > Chernetidae > Cordylochernes > Cordylochernes scorpioides. Next base: position 102,556,141 of record CP092867.1, read on the forward strand.
TTCTATTATTTATATGAACAGCCACTTTAACACTTTCGCTCCAAAATTTTAAAGGTAATTTAGAATCAATTAGCATGGTTCTTGCCGATTCAACTATGGTTCTATTAAATCTTTCGGCTTTTCCATTACTTTCAGGAGTATAAGCTGTGGTGAATTCTTGTTTGATGCCCTTACTAGATAACCATCGCCTCAAATAATTTGAAACATATTCTCCTCCATTATCATTTCGAATTCTTTTTACTTTCTTTCCAGTCTGTCTTTCTTCTTGTATTATCAAGTTTATTATGGAATCTGCTGTTTGAGATTTATTAGCAATTGGTATAACGAAAGTAAAATTACTATAGTCATCAACAATAGTGATGAAATACTTATATCCAAATGAATCATTCAAAGGTTCAACTATGTCGGTATGCCATAGATCCAAAATATCTTCAGACTGTTTATATTGAATACTTTTGTAAGATTTTCTGTGTAATTTTCCCAATGTACAAGATTCGCAATTCCCTTTGTTATTATGTAAATTTTTCAATCCTAATACAGTTGAATTATCAGACATTTCTTTCAATTTCTGAAAATTTACATGAGCAAGTCTTTGATGCCATAGCATATCATCTACTTCTGCTTTTCTAGCGATTTCCATATTTAGGATTCCTTCAACTTCAAATTTATCACCATTTCTCCTTGCCTCATATAAAATCTCACCATCTTTACCTATTACCTCAGCTTTATATTTACTAAATAATACACCAAAATCATGATCCACAATTTTTGCAACTGATAATAAACTTTCTCTCAAATCAGGCACATGCAAAACATTTTCAAATTTTATGAATCCCTCATTTACATTCGACTTCATTCTTATAGCTCCAATTCCTGATGATTTCATTATTGCACCTTTCTCAGCTGTTTCTATAATTCTTTCCTCCTCTTTATATTCTATAAATATTTCTTTCTTACTAACCATATGGCTAGAGGCTCCAGAATCCATTGTCCATCTTATCTTTTCATCCCCTTGATCTTCCTCTTCGTAATTGTCTTCATTTGTCTCCATCACATGACTTGTAGATTCTCTATAATTTTTCTTGTTTATTCCTCTCTTAGGCCCATTATAATTATGCTCTGCATGTTCTTCACTTCTATTCTTTCTACATATTTCCGATTTATGACCAAATCCTCCACATTTAAAACATTTGATCTCGTTTCTACACTCTCTAGAAATATGTCCCATCATTCCACATTTATAACATTTAATAATTTTTTTTCTTTCCGTCCAGCCTTCTTTAGCTTTTGATGCAATTTCTGTTTGCCGTTTTTCTTCTTTTCTATGTTTTAATTTTTCTTCTGTTTCCTTCAGGATTTGTCTTATTGTGTTCATATTATTTTGCCTGTCAGATTTTATAATTTTTATGTCAAAATCAAATTCAACTCTCAAACCTTCCAAAACGAAGCAAATTAATTCTCTATCTCTAATCTCATCTCCTGCTTGAATGCTTCTACTCTTTATAATCATTGCTCTATTTAAGTAATCATCAACCGTTTCATCTTCGTTCATTTTCAATTTTGATAATTCTATTCTATTCTTCATCTGCAAGTCTTCATTTTTTGATGCCATTTCTTCCCCAATTATATTCCATAATCTCTTGGCACTTCTTTCACTTGATTATTTTAGCACTTGAGTGTCATTCATTGTTCTGTTCATCAAATTTCTTGCAATGGCATTGTCATCATCCCAGTCTTCCCAGATTTTCATTTTTTCATCAAATTTCTTATCTGTTTCTATTGGCTTTTCAACTTCTTCTCCTTCTATAATTCGTCTCCATAATTTTAATCCTCTTAGTTCACTTTCAATTCTATTTGCCCAGATCAAGTAGTTTTTGTCAGATAATTTTTCTATTGGAGATAAGTTAAAATTTTGCATCTTTTCTTTTTTCTAAAAATTATTCAATCAATCTTGATTTGCATCAATTTAAATTCAACCGCTCTCTGCTACCAATTGTTGGGAGAATCTTAATAAATTAGTCTCTATTAAAACTTAAAAACTTCTTTATTGAAGGCACAAAAAACAATGACTATAATTAAAACTAAATACTCTTACACCTTAACGTCTCCTCATATACTATCTCCCACCCCTACTCAAAGAAATACACATATTTATATACATACAACACCACAGAATAAATTAGTTCACAGATTAATTAAATCATAGAATGAAAATGAATATTTTAAATAATAAACATCAACACACTGTCGCCAACTTCTACCCACCATGATTATATCGACTTAAAATCCTTCGTAAAGATAGAGGCTGCCTAGCCGGCATTCATATTTCTTGAAAATAAAGATACTTCGGCCAGTAAATCTTTTTATTATCTCTACGTTTTGACAAAAATATTTAGTCCTTAATATGAATGCCGGCCAGGCAGCCTTCATCTTTACGATAATCAAGACCAATTTTGGTCCCGAGGTATTCAAGATGGCAGGACAAAAGATTTTTGTCGAAACGTCGAGGTAACAAAAAGATTTACTGGCCGAAGTATCTTTAATTTTAAGAAATTAAAATCCTTCGACAATTAATGGAAAAATAAAATCACCAAGGATGAGTTTCTTATATATTTTCTTCTTTCTTATCTCCTCACAGGGTGAAGTAGATTGCGTCTGCCTTTGTCATTAAGACTGGGAGCACTACTCAGTGGCAGGCCGACTTAGCTCTAAAGAAATGGCTGCCTCTGACATGAGGAACAGACGCCATGTGCAGCCGCTCCTAACATGGAGTACAAACACTGCTCATCCTGTATCCCTGGATTAGGGGCCCTTACAGGGTACTATCAGCCGAGCCAGCTGAACCCAGGTTTTTTAGTGAGCTTGTTACTGCTCCCCCTCCTCCTTTTTCATCCGGGCTTGGGACCAGCAAAGGCGGAGTTTCTTATATTTAATGTTAATGATTCAAGCATTCGGGTATTAATGACACTTCTACAGGAATAAGAACAAATGAAAGAATCTAGATGCATCAACTGGTTATATACATACACATATAATATTTACATACCTGTTTTCTAAATTAGAATTATTTAAAATTTTTATATACAATTAGATGTAAATGAGGAGAAATTTATAGTAACTATTATAAACTAATGTAAAACAACTAAGAGAACTATTGTGATGGGTTAATTTTGATTATGAGATATATTAGGAATTAGTGGAACTCCGCCGGTCCTAAATCCGGATGAAAAAGGAGGAGGGGGAGCAGTAACAAGCTCGCTAAAAAACCTGGGTTCAGCTGGCCCGGCTGATAGTACCTTGTAAGGGCTCCTAATCCAGGGATACAGGATGAACAGCGTTTGTACTCCATGTTAGGAGCAGCTGCACATGGCGTCTGTTCCTCATGTCAGAGGCGGCCATTTATTTTGTAGCTAAGTCGGCCTGCCACTGAGTAGTGCTTCCAGTCTTAATGACAAAGGCAAGACATATTCTACTTCACCCAGACCCTAATATGATTGAGTGGAGATAAGGAAGAAAAAGAAGAAGGAATTAGTAAACACAAGGTAATAAGACCTAATCCAAATAAATAAATAGTGTGTGACGTTTCAGTAACAGCGTTGTTACCGTCTTCAGACAAAAGTACTGAATGAAAAATTTTATCACAGCATGTTTTAAATAGTTACTGTTATCAATTCAGTACATTCAGTCATCAATCATCCAGTACTTTTGTCTGAAGATGGTAACAACGTTGTTACCGAAACGTCACACACTATTTATTTATTTGGATTTGGTCTTATTACCTTGTGTTTATAATCTATAATCCAAATTGCGCCTTATCATTAGGAATTAGTATTCTGAAATAAAAATTGTAGACATCGTGAATATCTATGTGCCTGTCTTCTTCTCCTTTCTTATCTCCACTCAATCACACTATGGTATCAAGCTTGTAAAGCTTGAGACTTTTGATGGTGTCTGCCGGGGAAGAGTAAAGCTCATCAATGGATGAGTCAATACAGTCAATAATATGTCTTGGGGTTGCAGGCTGAGAATTGCACTTAGTACATAGTGGGAAAACCCTGCAACCATGTGCCTGTTGATGCTATTAAATGATTATCATGACCTATACCACGTGCACTAGGAATAATAATAAAAAAAGATTGGTGGTGCTTTTATTAGTGCTTACAACTTATATTTGACCTGAGGCCACACTTTGTCTGAAATCCAAGGAACCTTATACAGTCATGTCTTCAACAACACTTCCATGTTCCAACTTATCAAATACCTTTATTCAACACACCATCGTTAATTACTTAAATGAGGAATGAAAGTGTTTAAGAACAAATGTTTTTTTTCACACAAATCAAACTCCTACTGTCCTTACTGTGATGAAAAAATATTGTTTGTGGAAGAGCATTGCTCGATGCAAATATTTATATCTAATTCTATTGTCCTAAACGCTTATGTTAATAGTTTGCTTGAATACCATTTCTGAGATTCCACCCTTCAGTGTAGCATATATAAGCAGAATGATCCAATACAGTACTTGAGCTCTGGAGATCGGTGGAAGGATGGTTTAAACTATTGGTTTTCGACCGCTACGACCCGGGTTCGATTCCCGCATTAGGCACTTTTTTCTGATTGAAAGAAAAAAAAACATTCTCCAATGGCTCCTCATTCTTGCAAAAGGCCAAACCCACCAGCGAGTGCAAGTAATCAAACGGTGCTCTGGCACATTTGTAAGTGCAAAGTCGAACTACTTTTCACATGTGTAGACATGTGGTGCATTTACAGTAAAAAGCAGTCGCCTTCTCTACCTGTCTACCCACCAGTCTGGTAGATTAAATTGGCGAAACCGCTGAGAGGGTTTACCACTGATAAGCTAAGCCCTCCCAATATTTTTTTCATTGCAGTAAGGACAGTAAAAGTTTTTATCTGTGTGGGAAAAAAAATCGTTTTCAAATACTTTCACTCCTTATACAGTAGAACCTCCATGAGAGGACACTCGCGCAAGAGGACACTTCTCTATAAAGGAAAGTTTTCATTTGCAAAATTACCATTTTTACAATTTAGCAACTCTCCAGTAAGAAGATACTTCTCCCTAAAGGACACTTTGGCTCTGCAATTAGGTGTCCTTTACAGGAAGGTTCTACTGTAATTAAAATAATATTTGTAAAATATGTATAAATATGCACAAAAGGGAGGTTCTACTGTATATAGATGGCGCGGTATATTAATTTATTAAATCAATTGTTGCTCAAACACCTTTTTATTGATAACGGAAATATCTTTATTTACGGGGCTGCTAACCAAAATGAATTATTTTTGAGCCCTGATGGACGCATAAAGCGGAATATAAATAAAGTACAGTTGGAGGGGCCTGGGGATGGGTGGCCAGGGGATCATCGCCAGGAGAGCCAGGATGTAGAGGAGGATCAGGGGGGCAGGGTGGTGATCCGTGGAGATCAGGAGGAAGCAGAGACGGGTTCAATGGTTTTGAAAGCAGACATACCGCAATGCTTAAAGTGTATGATTTTAAAGCCCAAAATAATGTAGCAGACAGACAAGCCGCAATGCACTATATCAAAGTACCAAGGTGCTGCACGCAACCAAGGTTGTTCAAAAAGGTTAGACTCCCCAGGCCAGGGTCTTTAATGATAATAAATGCATCAATGCAACAGCGCAACTGCAGTCTGCGCACGTCAGTGTGAGGCAAAATATAAACACAATTACATTTTATAAAATCACAAATAAAGGTAATGTGAAAGGAGTTTCGGCTTTTTAACTTACAAATGTGCCAGAGCCCCGTTTGGATATTACCACATGAACTATAGCAATGCAGATCTACAAACGAGCACAATCTTTCGAGCACAAGCTCTCTTTCATTGGCTTTAGAACGCTGGAAAGACACAAAAAATTAGATAGAAATTTTGCAGGAAAGATATTGATCTATAAAAATGAAGGCTACCTCTCCCGTTAAAACTAGACGCCATCTATTGACCGTTGATGCAAGCTAGCGGCCTTGGATCGGTGACAAAGCCTAGTTTGCGGTGATGGACAATAGATGGCGTCGAGTTTTGACGTTAAATGTACGTATTAAAGTTGTATATAATACAATATTGACAAACGTTTCTACTTTTGCGGGTTAACACACACAAAAATAAAAAGGAATATACTAGGGCCTACCGTAAGAGTAACTTAATACACCGAACAACGTACACTCAAGTACAACACTAACAACAAAAAGGAGATAAAAACAACTCACGATTTGTTAAATAAAATAAAACAGTACTTATCTTTATTGTAGCGTTGGTAGGGATCGGACTCGGGTGACACAGGGATGCCAAGAAAACAGACAGACACGGAAAAATCACGTAGAAAAACACTTTAAGTGTCTCCACACCAAATTTCCACGCTCTCTCTGTACCCTCCGCATTCCCTAGTCCCCTTTATATACAAACATGGCCACATTCGTCCAATGAGAAGGCGTGAGGATTGGTTCACTAACAACCGAAAACAACATTCTTCCCGCTAGAAAACTGATCAGAAAACAATGCAAATGTTTGTCAAAATAATTTGACAATATAATGCGGCTTATGATTGTAGAAACACATTTGACAATTATCCCGCAAATGTTTCTTTTGAACGAAAAATCGAAATTCATTTTAAGGAGAAATAACTATTATTTCTAACATTAGGGATGAAGTATGAAAGGATGAATTGTGAAGAGTAATGATAAACGGATAAACTAGACACTTTATCATTACTCTTCACAATTCATCCTTTCATACTTCATCCCTAAGGTTGGATATAATCGTTATTTCTCCTTAAAATAAATTTAGATTTTTCGTTCAAAAGAGTTGTATATGTCAAAACTGCCGGATAGTTGGAGATTCCAGGATTTACCTACAATTAGAAATATTGTAAAATGATAATTTGAGCTTGAATTTGCTAAAAAATAAAATATTAATAAAAGAGCGAGTCAAAGAAATGCTAAGGTAGAAGAAACATTTGACCTGTCATTCTGGAAAATCAAGCACATCCTGCGTACGGTGTAGCAATAAAAGTAAATATATCGTTATTATTTCATTGACTTGAACTATCTTTGTGCAAATTTAATACATTACGATGCACTAGCGCGCCATCTGTTATCAAATTATGAAACGATTTTAAACGCGTAATATTCTTTTTAAAATAAAACAATTTCTACTGCCCTTACTGCAATGGAAAAATTAAAGGGAGGGCCTGGCTCATCAGTGGTGAACCCTCCAAGCGGTTTCGCCAGTTTAATCTACCATACCGCTCAAGCAATCGCTCTTCCGCAAATATCGATTTGTATCATTTATTCGAACAATTATATTACGATGCACTAGCGCGCCATCTGTTATCAAATTACGAAACTATTTTAGACGTGTAATATTCTTTTTAAAATTTTAGTACATACCTACTTTTTGTTATATACAACCCTAATACCATAATATATTTCTTGTTTTATTATTAGTATTTAACACTTCAAACATATAACTTTATTAAAAATAAAAAAGGCATATCCTGACCAGGAGCACATGTGCTTTTCAGAAGGCAGAGCGCGATCTGGTGTGGTGTGTGTGGAACAGAAATCAATATCTTTTCTTGATTTATCAAGAAATTTGATTGGTCAAATATCAGGGTACAGGCTAAATCAATGTTTAGTTGATTTCTGTTCCACCAGATGGCGCTCTACCTTCTGAAAAGCACATGTGCTACTGATCAGGATATGCCTTTTTTATTTTTAATATCAACACCGGACCTTTTTTATTTATTTTTTTTTTCTATTGTTTTTTCATATAACTTTATATCTTTTTTTTTTTTACTTAATTCATAGCACTAATTTATATGTGAAAAAATAGTACAAATGTGATATTGTACTGATATGGTGCATAAATTCATGAAGAAAAAAAAAGGCATTTCCTTATCGTGCAACTGAAAGTTGCTGATGGCTGGCACCATCTATCGGAATAAATATCAAATATTGTCCATAATATATATTTGTCAATTCTGGAATAATTAAAAATCAACGAATAGTTGATATTAATTCCGATAGATCAGCCATCAGCAACTTTCAAATACACGATAAGGAGATGCCCACTAATTTATATATGTAATGCTTTAAACAAATATGCAAATAAGCCTATATGAGTTTCTATATATATATAATTGAAAGGATTTAAAAGCACGAATGTTTCTTTTATACATAATATAAACTTCTACTGCCCTTACTGCGATGAAAAAATATATTGGGAGGGCTTGGCTCATCAGTGGTGAACCCTCCCAGCGGTTTCGCCAATTTAATCCACCAGACCGCTTCTCAGAGCTCTAATACTGCATTGGACGATCCTGCTTATATACGCAGCACTGAAGGATGGAATCTCAGAAATGGTTTTCAAGAAAACTATGGACATAAGTTTATAGGACGGTAGAATTACATTCAAATATTTGCATCGCGCACATACTTGCTTTGTGTTGAGTTTCTATATATAAGCCATATTTTACATATGGGAGAATTGCTGTAGAAGAACAATACAGTTCGAAAGCTTGAACCAATATGTAAAAAAGAAACTATTGTAAGGTAATAGCGATCATTTTTGATCCTTTTTGACAATAGACCAATTTCTCATTAGTGTAGTTTATACGGGGTTTATAAACTTACATCAGATTTTGATACTGAAAATTATAATGAAAATATTCTTATTGTTTTTATGGTTTATAAACACTTTAATCAATTTTGATAATACACCTATCCCCCGATTTACACGGTAGATACGTTCCTGAGAAAAACGTGTAAATCGGGGGATAGGTGTACACAGAAATAAAAATAAAATGCATTGACAGGTTAAAATATGTAGTCAGCACATAAGCTCGGGATTCCTCGTGAGGTGTGTACACAGCGCATGTGTTCAATCACAGTAGCATTTAGTATAGTGCGATAAAAACAAACAAAAAAAACTTATTTGGAAAACCGTGTAAAAGCGAAAACGTGTAAAACAAGTACCGTGTAAATCGAGGGATAGGTGTAAAGAAAATATTCACAATTCGAACGGTGCCATATTTCTGAGAGCCATTCTGTATTCCCCAGCTGGGAAGAGAGAAGAATTATGCCTTAGATCTTGGCAGAGTTTTGTCACTCCACAGTACCACCTGGCTAGTGTACATTCCCGAGGAAATACCGGACTCCAGACGACGCCGGAAGAGGAAGTCGACTTCCTTCACTAGCAATACTGTCGTGGAAACCCCGGGTTTTCGCAACCAGTTCCTTCGGCGGCTGCTTGACAGCAGGGACAACTAGGTGATACGTTAAATAACAACTACTGTCCGTGTCAGCTCTATTGTTGGGTCGCGTATGTTTAATGACATTGATCATCTCTATTCTTCCCTGTAGAATGTGTTTATAGTCCTCCGAGTGACGTTGGTACAGTTCCTTCGGCGACTGCTTGACTTGACGGCAGGGACAAATAGGTGATACGTTAAATGACAACTACTGCCCGTGTCAGCTCTATTGTTGGGTCGTATGTTTATTGACATTGATCATCGCTATTCTTCCCTGTATAATGTGTTTATAGCCCTCCGAATGACATTGGTGAAGTGTTCAAAGCTTCGTTCACGTAATGAATCAGTTGGCTATGCCCAATGTTCACATTGATCCTCTTGGCAGTCCAAAGAAATCCTCCTCCAGAAGCGTTCATCTTTCTAGCACTATCTTTATAGATTGTCATATGTCGCTAGGTAAAATACCGGTCTCTCACATTTTGGTTATTCATATTTTGTTTATTTATTATCCAATAAGGTGTGCGATATTGATGTATTTGTGCCGATTACCGAGGAAATATGTAATTTTTTTTTTAAATTTTGCCGGGACGAAATTGATCCATAGAAGCATAGGGCGCCTCTCCCGTCAAAATAAACGTCAAAAACCTGACGCCATCTATTGACCGTCGCCGTAGCCATAGATATGGCCCAGCCACCTTGCCAGCAAAATACCTCTTTGGTAGATTGTGAAGATTCCATTAGATCCCGTGTGGATCTCATGGAATAAAGTCCGCCCTAGACTGACGAGGGCCATTAGCCCGAAACTATGGTCTCTAGGTGGACGCTTCTCAGTTTGCCAAAGCTGGTGTTGTGGCTTTGTCACCGACCCGAGGCCGCTATTTGCGGCGACTGTCAATAGATGGCGTCAGGGTTTTGACGGGAGAGGCGCCCTATGCTTCCGTAATCTTATATGTACGATTAATAAAAGTATCGAGGAAATATGTAGCATGTGTATGGAAGAGAGGAAGGGAAACAATGACCATAGTGTTGTGATATATGGGAAATTATCATATACTATGCATTTTGTCCGTTTGATATGATTAACTATTTTCATTCATATGTAAATTCTGTTTTATCTTTTAACACTCTGCGAATCCATGGCCACCTTCTATTATGTAAATTCTCCTCGCTGTAAATTTAATTCTTTTCAGCCAAACAATGAATGATTGTCGCCTCTAGTATCTTTGACATACCATAACATGGCGCAGTCGACAGGAATCAATCAATCAATTAAACTCGGACAAAATGCATAGTATATGATAATTTGCCATATATCACAACTGACTAGCGCAGACAGACAATTGGTATCACAGTCCAACGTCATCTCGTTTAAACAAAGCCTAGTTATTCTGATAGATAGCTGCGACCTGATAGAGACATCGAGAAAAAGCGTCATCCGAACAAAAGAGAGCTGATTGGCTGTCTTCAATTGTGCCATATAGATGACACCAGTTCCCCGACCTAACACTAGACCTGTTGTGTTCTCCCGGTGCTGCAATCTCCTATAAGACGCTATCAGAACGAAACTGAGAAACGAATGGAATGGTATCAAAATGAAACCGAAAAAGTGATTACACACACCATAAAAAAAAAAATAATAATAATTTTATAAAATTGATAACGTCCTCACTTCCTAAGCAACATTAACGTTACTAAACAAAAATGGCCAAGACTGAAACAATGTGGGGTTGTCTCCCATGTGTGAAGGTTAGGTCTCCCATCACCAAATCAAGGTTCTACCATGCGTCTCGACAGCGAAAAACTGTCATTTACTCTTATCATCCGAACTACCCCCACTTCCAATTATACGAATCGTCTTTATATAAAAATTGACAACGAAGAAGCGAAAGGTTTAGTGAAAAAAAATAATTTAAAAAATAAAATATACAAAAAAAGGCCAGGTGTTGATTTAAAAAAAAAATAAAATAATAATAAGCATATCCTGACCAAGCACACATGAGCATTTATAGATAGCAGAGTGGAACAAAAATAAACTAAAGGTTTATTTAACTTGTTCCGTGATATTTGGGCAACCCAATTTCTTGATAAATCAAGAAAAGTCAACCACGAACGCGTTTCAGGCTGTTGGCCCTCAGCGCTCTGCCTCTAGAAATGCCCCCAGCACTCTAGAAATGCTCACGTGAGCCTGGTTATTTCATATGAAAAGCGTATTTACGCAAATTTGGCCTTAAATACCCATTTTTGATTTCTCGGGAAGCCTCTGGGACCAAATTTTGGTAGTAGAGGTAAAGTCTGTAACGCTCTGATGAAGGCCAACAGCCCGAAACGCGTTCGTGGTTGATTTTTCTTGATTTATCAAGAAATTGGATTGGTCAAATATCACGGAACAAGTTAAATAAACGTTTAATTATTTTTGTTCCACTAGATGGCGCACTGCCATCGTCTTACAAAGAATCGTCTTAGAGTCCAAGAAAAAAAAAAAAGAATTGACAAAAAAAAATGGCTATCAGCTATATACAGTCTTGGTGGAGACGCACTGTGTCACTCTCTTCAAGAGAGTGGCAAAGAGTCACTGAAACGCCAGGAATTAAATAGTAGTAACATAAAGGTAACCCAGGTTCCTGGAGCGTATCCATAGATCGCCAACTGCCCGAGGCGGGAATTAAAAAAAAAATGGATGTAGCTATACATACTCTGATCAAAACGTTTCGACACTTTGCTCATAAAATCCTGAAAACTCAACATATTTTCTCCCGGTTTGTGGCAAACGCAAGCGTCGCCCTTGGTTTGGAGACCTGCCAGTTTTCAAAAATCACGCACCACAACAGCGCGAGCAGCGGCTGTTCGAAGTGAAGCCATTTTGCCCGTGCTTCGATTTCGTTAGTCACCGAAATGGAGGATCAACGAATTTGCATCAAGTTCTGTGTGAAAAACGGATTCAAGGGTGCCGACATTTTTTGGATGTTGCAAACAGCCTACGGGGATGCCGTCATGAGCCGAAGACGAGTTTTCGAGTGGTACAAGCGCTTCAAGGAGGGTCGGGAAGAGACCGCCGACAACGAGCGTTCCGGGAGACCGTCCACATCAACCACGCCTGAAAAAGTGGACAAGGTGTTGGAACTGGTGCGTGAAGACCGACGAATAACTGTCAGGGAGGTCGCCGAACAAGCAGGGATATCATTCGGGTCGACTCAATCGATAATGAAGGACATTTTGGGAGTGAGAAGACTCAACGCCGTTCTCGGTCCCAAAGATTTGACTTTTGATCAAAAGAACGCCCGGAAAGAAACGGCCAGTCTCAATTTCGAAGCGACAGCCGACGACCCCGAATTGCTGAAGAGGGTCATTACTGGAGACGAAACATGGATTTACGGCTTTGATTTGGAAACTACCCAACAGGCATCGGAGTGGCGCTTCAAAAATGAGCCTAGACCAAAGAAAGCGAGGAAGGCTCCCAGCAAAGTCAAGGTCATGTTGACGGTGTTCTTCGACTACCAGGGCATCGTTCATCATGAATTTCAACAACAAGGTTCTACAATAACTGCTGACTCCTACCTGAGAGTTTTGAGGCGATTGAGGGAAGCGATCAGGCAGAAACGGCTGGAGCTGTGGAGGAGCAAGTCGTGGATCCTCCACCACGATAACGCGCCGGCGCACACAGCCCTCAAAATCTCGAAGTTCCTGCAGGACCACTCAACCTCTGTGTTCCCCCAACCCCCCTACAGTCCCGATTTGGCCCCCTGCGACTTCTTCCTTTTTGGAAAGCTAAAAAAAAAAGTTAAAGGGTCGGAAATTCAGAGCATGGAATAGATCAAAGTGGAATCGAAGAAGGCCATGAAGGCGATCCCGAAAACAGACTACCAGAGGTGTTTTGCCGACTGGAAAAAAAGGTGGCTGAAGTGCATCGCGGCCAACGGGGACTACTTTGAAGGGGACAATTTGAATTTGGTAGAATAATAAAGTTTTTTTTTTAACTTATGAGCAAAGTGTCGAAACTTTTTGATCAGAGTAGTAGTATCTTTTTCAAACCAACTTCCAACCAACAAAAGATCTTCAAAACATTGAGTGTCATTTAGTTTTTCATTCTTTAACGATATTCCCAGCTGTTCTGCCAAACTATGAGACTGGTAATACAAGGTATGTCCCATAAGTTCCCGGACTGGGTCCATAAAAAAAAAGGTAAGATTTTTTTAAAATTTTTTTATTAAAACTTTTCAAAGTAATCCCCCCTTGCTTCAACGCACCAGCGCCATCGTTTCTCCCAATTGTCGAAACAGTTTTTATAGGCCTCTTTTGGAATGCTCTTCAATGCCAGCAGCGATTTTTCTATTATGTCTTCCCTGGTGTCAAAATGTCTTCCTTTTAGAACTGCTTTGAGTTTGGGGAACAGGAAAAAGTCATTTGGTGCGATGTCTGGGGAATAGGGTGGTTGAGGTAGGATTTCTGTCCCGTTTTTCGCCAAAAAACTAGTCACCAAGTGCGCTGTGTGAGGGCGGGCATTGTCATGGTGTAGGATCCAGTCACCATTAGTCCATTTTTCTGGCCTTTTTTTTCGAATCGCTTCCCTTAGACGGCGAAGAATGCTCAAATACATTTCCTTAATAACTGTTTGGCCTGCAGGAAGATACTCGTGATGAACAATGCCCTTGTTATCCAAAAAAAGCGACCAGCAACACCTTGTTTCTGGATTTCAATATCCTGGATTTTTTGGGTCTAGGCTCACCCTGACCTCTCCACTCGGCAGATTGACGCTTGGTTTCAGGGTCATAGCCATAGACCCATGTCTCGTCGCCTGTGATTATCTTGTCTTTCCATTCCGGATCCGTTCTTGTCATTTCCAGCATGTCCTCACAGGTTGCAAGCCGACACAGTTTTTGCTCATTAGTGAGGAATCTTGGGATGAATTTTGCAGGAGTCTTTTTGAGCCTCAAATCTTCGGTTACGATCCTTCCAATCGTTTTTTAAAGATGTCTGTGTCTTGCTATAGCTCCAGAAAAGTGGTTCGAGGATTTTATTTTATCAAAGCGGTGATTTTTTTGCACATTTTAATCAGTCCTTTGAAATTTTGGGCGTCCTTGACTAGGATCATCTTCAATGGAAATTCTGCCAGCTTTAAATCTAGAATGTCATTTAAAAACAGTTGTTCTCTTTGGGGTGTCATTGGGGAATGCTTTATTAAGCATTTCAAAAGTTTCGGTTGCTGATATTTGAAGTTTCACGCAAAAATCTATGCAAATCCTCTGCTTCAATTTTTGTTCCATCGTAAAATCGTCGCAGCGCAAGGTGTAACCTTTAAATAAATTAGAATAACTTTGGCGCACGCGCACGTACTGCCTCGATATTGGTACCACCGTGTTGCCAGATATTTTTTCTATAATAAACTGTCAAATTTATTTACATTTTTCATTTATTTATTTTTTTATGGACCCAGTCCGGGAACTTATGGGACATACCTTGTATGTTGCTGTTTCACATTCCCATTGTGTAAAGATGAGACAAATTCCATGAGTTCATGCTCCTCGAGCTTGATCTCATGGAATGGGGTGTAGGGGTGCAGCTTTCGTTGATCATGGCACCATGATCCAGGCACACTTGACTGGTAATATAAATATTCAAAGCTCTCAATGACTCAGAAGCTTGTACATTTTTTATTTGTTCCGGGGCATGCGAGATTTTTGTCTTACCTCGGGAACAATAACAAAATATTACAATATCTTGTATTTCATCTCCATATGATTCACATTTTTCTTTCTTTCAATATTCTGAGTGGCTAGAATATGCAAGTATACTTGTATATCGGGATTCAGACAATAACTCCGAAAGATATTTGATACACAGTGACCTTTATTGAAGACACACGAGATAACCAAGTGTGAACAAAATTGCTTCTGTCTCCTTCAACCTCCTTGTTTAAAATGTAACAGTAAGGTTTATGTGTGACATCGAAGGAATTTGTGCAACATATGACCTAGATTTCTCATCGATTTGTGTATTTGGAGATTTTGTCAACAAGCTATCTTTAGCTTAGCTGTTAGAGGACAAAAATGGAGCACAATTACACTATCCATAGACGTATATATGACAGATGAAATTTTAAATTTCCATTACAACGCCATGAAGCCCATTTCCCCTGAACATATGACCAAATATCTCGAGTTCTCAAGGCTTAACCACATTTCATATTTTCTATGAAAAAAAGGTTTTCTTTGGAAAAAGAAAGTTTTCTTGTTAAACCCTCGATGTAGGTCATGGATGACGTGATTGGCTAGGCGATCCATTACTCTGTGGTTGGGCAGATCTTGGTGACGGGAAGTGGCTCACTCAATCTTCCGGCGGCGATGCGGACCGCGCTGCTGATGCTGGTAGCCCTGTTGGACCGGGCCACGTCCAACACCACGACCCCCAGGCCTCGACCCACACCGATCTCAGTACCGTTCATACCTCAGCGGGGATCCTTACTGCTGACTCTGGGTAGGTCCCAACCTTTAGAGAATTCTTCCTTACATAGAAAGAAATATCATTTTCATAAAACACTACTCTCTCTTCCTCTCTCTCTCTATGAAGACTTTGTATATATTTTATACATATGTATTTGCATTTATTTATCTATAATTTTCCTTATTTAATCTTATTTATTCATATTTATTCAATTTTGTATTTAACCTTATATAATCTTAAATGAACATTGAAATAAAGTAGTTTCAAGCTCCTCTCTCTAGTACGTAGCAATAATTGGCTCTACTATATTGAGTTGTTGTTGTTGTCGTGTCCAATGAGGAGCCTCAGATGTTCCCATGCATCTCTATCATAGCAGTCGCAATGTCCACTGGGCCCTTGGAATATTTGAACCAAATACTGGTTCGTTTCTAAGGTGACTAACGTGGCAACGGCACCCATTTTCCAAATGAAGAGCAAAACTCTATAGAATACAATATCTGGTTCAAATCACATTAATAGGTACCACTCAACAAGAGCAACCTAGTTCATGATAATTGAAACAATGAATAATATGTGAAGGTTATTCACATATTAAACAATTTTTAACGCGGGATTCAATTCCGGTTCATGACTGTCGGGAATCGAGCGTGTTACCCTCTCATCAACCGACTTATATAGAATACAATATAGCCTATTACTAAATATATAGCTTGTATTAGGCAATCATTTCACACAGGTTAATAAATATTCAAGTCATATAGGGTTTCTCACCACAATCTGGTCTCTCTAGTATTGACCTTTAATAAAAGTTGCATATATATCATGGTAAGGTTATCTTGTCTCTTGATTGTTGGGGTAGCCAGGTTACGCAGTCATGGGGCCACAATGGTTCCAGGCGTCAATAGGTAACACAAAAGGACGATGCAGGTTGGATGTTACCTAGAAAAGAGGTCAACGCCGAAGACGCGAATAAGGTACAGGAGGGTGCTCTACATGAGAGAGAAATATGAACTGTGTTAATCCGATTGTTTGTCGGTCGGTGGGTAAAACAAACGACTCTGTAATCGGAGACTCTTTGTCCTGTCTTTGGCGCGGCGAACTCTTTTGGTATTACCTGATGGTCAAATTGGAGAGTTGAATTGTATCTGCATTTTTGGGCTGTCTTTCTTCATTCATTCATATATTTATCATTATATAATCTTATTTATTCATATTTATTCTGTATTTAACCTTATATATTCTTATATGGACGATTAATAAATCAGTTTCAATCTCTCTCTCTCTTTACGATGTTTCTAGCTGTTGTTAAAACATCTTTGACTCTCAAATTTTCTATAGTTCCAAGTTATAAAATAACTTTATTAGGTACTGATCAAACAGAACAACCTAGATCATCATATTTACAATGTGGGATGTGGTTATATACAAGGGTTTTTTACAATTACCAGGTCTATTAGTATGAAACGCGAAAATTTTCAGTGTATTCAAAAGTTCACCAATTCCATACAACAAAAGATTTTTCATTCAAAGTAATTGCCCTGATTAACTATACACTCGGACCACCTTTCAGGCAATTTTCGAATTCATTGTCTGAAAAATTATATTCCTTTTGAGTCGAACCAGTCAACATTATAACAGTCAATATTTTATATTTGTGTTTTTGTGTGTGGGTCGGGATTCTCATATCCTTGAAGATCTTGTTCTTAAGGAGAATTTTCTGTTCCTTCCTTCTGGTTTCAAAATAACTTTAATAAGAACCGTTCAAAAAGAGAAACCTAGCTTATGATATTTGAAACAAACGCGAGATTTGTTTCAATATTAGTTTCCCTTTTATATTTTGTTCTCTCTCTTGTAAATCAATAAATATAATGTTTAATTAATAATTATTGGAATCAGTTTCAATAAAAAATCTAAGCAAAGTCAACACATATTTTAAAAAAATGTTAACGCGAAATTCAATCCCGGTTCATGACTGTCGGGATTCGAGAGGAATTTTCTGTTTATAAAGGAAAGTATCTTGTGTGATATAATTATATCCACAGAATGGTGTTTTTCAGACATTTCATTAAAAAAGGGCCACGAGCCATTCTGGGAAATGTTCTCTGTTACCTTTCTAAGAAGCACCTCCAGGTTTTTAAGAGTTTTTATAAATGACTAGGGATAGCTGCAACACTTGTGGAGGGAAGTCCGGCGAGATAAGCCAGGTTTCTGTTTGTGACCGAGGTTATGTAATCGCTGTGAAAGAAAGATTGAAGTGACGCGAGGTCACGATGCTAAGGATTCTTGGCTTTCTATTTTAAACCTCCAGGAACTTAGGTTATCTCTTTTTTTATAAAATATAATCATATCCCATTTCATAATAACATTTGAGATACAAAAATTCCTCTAGGGAAAAGTGCAAAATAGAATTTAATTAACTCAAGTTTTCGGGCCTTGGAAACCTTCTACAGAAGTAAGGTTTATGATAACGCCTTATATTGAGTTGATTAAATTTTTGGTAACTTTTCCCTAGAGGATTTTTTTTCTCTCAAATTATATTACGATATTACATTACGGTATATTAAGATATTTGTGCCTATTACAGAGGAAACAAACAAAACAACAAACAAATTAGAACTTAGGATTAATAATTTACAAATTTACATGTATTATTCGATTGAGTTCATAAAATGTATATAGACAAAGTGGCTGATGTAAGAGAGTTAAATTATTTAGATCAGGGAACAAACGATGTCTCATTTCTGCAAAGTTCGGACAGTCATAAATAAGGTGAAGAGTAGTTTGTTCAGTTTCTCAGCAGGAACAATTTAGTGTTTCTGATAGACCTCTTTTATGTAAGTATTTCTGGAATTTTCCGTGTGATGTAAAAAATTGAGTGACTATAAAATTTGGATGGAACTGTGTTGGAATATCGTTTGGAACAATAGTGCGAACAAATGATATGGTAACAAAGTATTTATTATTTCACTAGTGGATGTACCCGGCTTCGCCCGGGTTTTACCCGAGTAAAGGTTTGTCTAGCGAACATTTGTTAAAACAATTCTCTATATAAACTTATATATATATATATATATAAAAGATATATTTTGATAATTTGAAACTCGTAAATTTGAATCTCTCGATAAAGTGAACATTTTTTCCCGGTCCCTTGAAAAATACTCGATAAGTTGAATAAAATCAACATTAATTGGTTCCCTCGGTAATTGGAAGTTAAAGGAATAGTATCTTTGCCTTGGAATTGTATCATTATTCTTGTCTCAAATAAATTGCCGTGCCATCCTGAATTTTGTCTTTCCTAATTTTCTACATTACAAAATCATCATTTTATCTATTCTCCCAATATTTATGTTGTAGATAAATGATAAAACTAACTTTGACTTGTGCGCAATTAATAGGTAGAAAATCTTACTTTTGATAAATAATCATCATCATTTAGTTAAATCTACAAATCTGCAAATAACTCTAAGGATATTCAAGATATTCAAGAAATTATTTTTCAAAACCTTTCCGGGGATATACCTAATAATATCCCAAAATTTCACGGCGATTGGATGTATGGTTTTTGAATCTATAGAGTACAAACCTACAGACAGACATTCAATTTTATATATACTCGTATATAGATTAGCATAGTTCATTTTTTATGTTTATATTTTGCTCTACTCTGTACACTTCCCTCATTGCTTATATTTAGTTTACCATTCATAGTTTGTTCTTGCCTTAAATAAATTTCTGTCTCATCCCGAAGTTGGTCTTCCCTAATTTTCCACGTGGCAATATCATATAAGATGGATTTTGTGGAATTGAAGCCTAAGTTGGCAATATATCACTGATCGAAATTGAACGTTCTTTGTGTTAATCCATAGGGTGTTATAATCAGCCATAGTCCTATAGAAGAGCTCCATAGGGTGTTATAATCAGCCATAGTCCTGTAGCAGAGCTCCATAGGGTGTTATAATCAGCCATAGTCCTGTAGCAGAGCTCCATAGGATGTTATAATCAGCCATAGTCCTATAGAAGAGCTCCATAGGGTGTTATAATCAGCCATAGTCCTATAGAAGAGCTCCATAGGATGTTATAATCAGCCATAGTCCTATAGAAGAGCTCCATAGGATGTTATAATCAGCCATAGTCCTATAGCAGAGCTCCATAGGGTGTTATAATCAGCCATAGTCCTATAGAAGAGCTCCATAGGGTGTTATAATCAGCCATAGTCCTATAGAAGAGCTCCATAGGATGTTATAATCAGCCATAGTCCTATAGCAGAGCTCCATAGGGTGTTATAATCAGCCATAGTCCTGCAGAAGAGCTCCAAGGCCCGAGAAAGCTTGAGTTAATTATATTTTTTTACAAGACACTTTTCCCTGGATGCATTTTTTCTTTCAAATATTATCTCTCTGTTACGAAAATTCGAAACTATTATAGACGCTTAGGATTCTTATAATTGGAATTCTCCAAGAGTCTAGCATCAGTATCACTATAAAAGGAAGATCGAAAAATACAATATAACAGCGGTATGGTAGATTGAATTGGCGAAACCGCTGGGAGGGTTTACCACTGATGAACCAGACCCTCCCATTAATTTTTCCATTGCAGTAAGGGTGGTAGAAATTGTTTTATTTTTAAAAGAATCATACGCATCTATAATAGTTTCGAATTTTGATAACAGATGGCGCGCTAATGTATCATAATATCCCTCTGTGTTTGAAAAGGTCTCGGTAAACTTCCCACGTACAGCACACATATCTTCCAGGGTATTTAGCATTTTTATTTTTGCATCGGCTGTCTTGTCCTTTTCGCCACGACTTTTCATACTGACATTAAAGAACCATGAACTTTTTGTCCCATTAAAATTAACTTTGAAAAAGGTCAATGTTTTTATTTTCCAGAAAAACGTTGCAACTCCCCCTTTGCCGGTCCCAAGCCCGGATGAAAAAGAAGGAGGGAGAGCAGTAGCAAGCTCACTAAAAAACCTAGGCTCAGCTGGCCCGGCTGATAGTACCCTGTAAGGGCTCCTAATCCAGAGATACGTTAGTCGCGTTTGCATTCCTTGTTAGGAGCGGCTGCACATGGTGTCTGTTCCTCATGTCAGAGGCGGTCATTTCTTTTGGAGCAAAGTCGACCTGCCACTGACTAGTGCTCCCAGTTTTAATTACAAAGGCAGACGCATTCTACTTCACCCAGTGTGGATATAAGAAAGAAGAAGAAGAAAAACGTTGCCATTGCCTGATTCTCCCATTAAAAAATCGTTCTTGCATTTCCATCAAAATAGCTTTGAAATAACGGCTAAATGTTTTAATAGTAACCTCCAATGATTGTAGACCTATCAGCAATCAATTTTTGACATTTTAAAAAAGGTATCAAACGATTCGAATCTTTGGTTGTTATATTTCTGTGATCATTTTCGAAATGAAGACAAGAGATTTTTGTCGAAGGTCGAGACAATAAAAAATATTTACTGGCCGAAGTATCTTTAATTTGAAGAAATGTGCATGCCGGCCAGTCAGCTTCTATCTTTTCGATAATATTTTCTCTCGCTTGGCATTTTTCTTTCTAATCCATCATTTGATAACCAACAGACCTCCTAGTATATTGACAACTTGCTGTTGTAGATATATTGTTTGTTTAGACCACAGCACTGTGCTCCGGGGATGTCTCACAAGCCAGACATTTTGTGAAGTTTGGAAAGTGTTTTGCCTTCAAAGAATATTTTCCTTGTGTGGCCTGTTTATAGGCCACAATAACATAATAATAATTTATGTAAATTAACACTATTTCAACCAAATAGTGGATATTGCTGCTGTTGTGATAGAGATGCATGGAAACATCTGAGGCTCTTCATTGGACACGACAACAACAACTACTTCACCTAATTCTGTGTGTAGTGTTAGGTTGAAATACTTTTTATTTAGTCTGAATAGCTGGTCAAATATATTATATGTATTATGATGTATTAGCATATCTGTTATGAAAATTATAAACTATAATAGATGCGTATGGTTGTTTTAAAATTAAACAATTAACTACTGTCCTCCCATTAATTTTTACATTGCAGTAAGAACAGTAGAGATTGTTTAATTTTAAAAGAATCATGCGCACGTCTATAAAAGTTTCGAATCCAATGTGGATGTTGTGCTTGAATACCATCCTTGATATGTTTCAGACGAGGTCCTCAAGCCAAACTCCAGCTCGACCGAGGTCCTCAAGCCAAACTCCAACTCGACCGAGAAGAAGGAGTTCCCCTCTTACAACGGCTGGTTCAACAACCGAGTCTACCCGGACTATGGCTCCGTGGGTAGGTCTACCACTTGTAGAGTAGACTCAACAGCAAGATGGTATTTATATTAGACACAATATATGCTAGGTCAACCACCGAGTATACTCGGAGGTGTTGTGACAGCATGAATAGTGAGCTACCTAGACCGAAGACAGTACACCAGAGTTGTTGTGACAGCATGAATAGTGAGCTACCTAGACCGAAGACAGTACACCAGAGTTGTTGTGACAGCATGAATAGTGAGCTACCTAGACCGAAGACTGTACGCCAGAGTTGTTGTGACAGCATGGATAGTGGGCTACCTAGACCGAAGACAGTACACCAGAGTTGTTGTGACAGCATGGATAGTGGGCTACCTAGACCGAAGACAGTACACCAGAGTTGTTGTGACAGCATGGATAGTGGGCTACCTAGACCGAAGACAGTACACCAGAGTTGTTGTGACAGCATGAATAGTGAGCTACCTAGACCGAAGACAGTACACCAGAGTTGTTGTGACAGCATGGATAGTGGGCTACCTAGACCGAAGACTGTACGCCAGAGTTGTTGTGACAGCATGAATAGTAAGCTACCTAGACCGAAGACAGTACACCAGAGTTGTTGTGACAACATGGATAGTGGGCTACCTAGACCGAAGACAGTACGCCAGAGTTGTTTTGACAGCATGGATAGTGGGCTACCTAGACCGAAGACTGTACGCCAGAGTTGTTGTGACAGCATGGATAGTGGGTTACCTAGACCGAAGACAGTACACCAGAGTTGTTGTGACAGCATGAATAGTGAGCTACCTAGACCGAAGACAGTACACCAGAGTTGTTGTGACAGCACGGATAGTGGGCTACCTAGACCGAAGACTGTACGCCAGAGTTGTTGTGACAACATGGATAGTGGGCTACCTAGACCGAAGACTGTACGCCAAAGTTGTTGTGACAACATGGATAGTGGGCTACCTAGACCGAAGACTGTACGCCAAAGTTGTTGTGACAACATGGATAGTGGGCTACCTAGACCGAAGACAGTATACCAGAGTTGTTGTGACAACATGGATAGTGGGCTACCTAGACCGAAGACTGTACGCCAAAGTTGTTGTGACAACATGGATAGTGGGCTACCTAGACCGAAGACTGTACGCCAAAGTTGTTGTGACAGCATGGATAGTGGGCTACCTAGACCGAAGACTGTACGCCAGAGTTGTTGTGACAACATGGATAGTGGGCTACCTAGACCGAAGACACTACGCCAGAGTTGTTGTGACAACATGGATAGTAGGCTACCTAGACCGAAGACTGTACGCCAGAGTTGTTGTGACAGCATGGATAGTGGGCTACCTAGACCGAAGACAGTACGCCAGAGTTGTTGTGACAGCATGGATAGTGGGCTACCTAGACCGAAGACAGTACACCAGAGTTGTTGTGACAACATGGATAGTGGGCTACCTAGACCGAAGACTGTACGCCAGAGTTGTTGTGACAACATGGATAGTGGGCTACCTAGACCGAAGACTGGCGCCAGAGTTGTTGTGACAGCATGGATAGTGGGCTACCTAGACCGAAGACTGTACGCCAGAGTTGTTGTGACAGCATGGATAGTGGGCTACCTAGACCGAAGACTGTACGCCAGAGTTGTTGTGACAGCATGGATAGTGGGCTACCTAGACCGAAGACTGTACACCAGAGTTGTTGTGACAGCATGGGTAGTGGGCTACCTAGACCGAAGACAGTACGCCAGAGTTGTTGTGACAGCATGGATAGTGGGCTACCTAGACCGAAGACAGTACGCCAAAGTTGTTGTGACAACATGGATAGTGGGCTACCTAGACCGAAGACAGTACGCCAGAGTTGTTGTGACAACATGGATAGTGGGCTACCTAGACCGAAGACAGTACGCCAGAGTTGTTGTGACAACATGGATAGTGTGCTACCTAGACCGAAGACAGTACGCCAGAGTTGTTGTGACAGCATGGATAGTGGGCTACCTAGACCGAAGACAGTACGCCAGAGTTGTTGTGACAGCATGGATAGTGGGCTACCTAGACCGAAGACAGTACGCCAGAGTTGTTGTGACAGCATGGATAGTGGGCTACCTAGACCGAAGACTGTACGCCAGAGTTGTTGTGACAACATGGATAGTGGGCTACCTAGACCGAAGACTGTACGCCAGAGTTGTTGTGACAGCATGGGTAGTGGGCTACCTAGACCGAAGACAGTACGCCAGAGTTGTTGTGACAGCATGGATAGTGGGCTACCTAGACCGAAGACAGTACGCCAGAGTTGTTGTGACAGCATGGATAGTGGGCTACCTAGACCGATGACTGTACGCCAGAGTTGTTGTGACAGCATGGATAGTGGGCTACCTAGACCGAAGACTGTACGCCAGAGTTGTTGTGACAGCATGGGTAGTGGGCTACCTAGACCGAAGACTGTACGCCAGAGTTGTTGTGACAGCATGGGTAGTGGGCTACCTAGACCGAAGACTGTACGCCAGAGTTGTTGTGACAGCATGGGTAGTGGGCTACCTAGACCGAAGACTGTACGCCAGAGTTGTTGTGACAGCATGGGTAGTGGGCTACCTAGACCGAAGACTGTACGCCAGAGTTGTTGTGACAGCATGGGTAGTGGGCTACCTAGACCGAAGACTGTACGCCAGAGTTGTTGTGACAGCATGGGTAGTGGGCTACCTAGACCGAAGACTGTACGCCAGAGTTGTTGTGACAACATGGATAGTGGGCTACCTAGACCGAAGACTGTACGCCAGAGTTGTTGTGACAACATGGATAGTGGGCTACCTAGACCGAAGACTGTACGCCAGAGTTGTTGTGACAACATGGATAGTGGGCTACCTAGACCGAAGACAGTACGCCAGAGTTGTTGTGACAGCATGGATAGTGGGCTACCTAGACCGAAGACAGTACGCCAGAGTTGTTGTGACAACATGGATAGTGGGCTACCTAGACCGAAGACTGTACGCCAGAGTTGTTGTGACAACATGGATAGTGGGCTACCTAGACCGAAGACTGTACGCCAGAGTTGTTGTGACAGCATGGGTAGTGGGCTACCTAGACCGAAGACTGTACGCCAGAGTTGTTGTGACAGCATGGGTAGTGGGCTACCTAGACCGAAGACTGTACGCCAGAGTTGTTGTGACAACATGGATAGTGGGCTACCTAGACCGAAGACTGTACGCCAGAGTTGTTGTGACAACATGGATAGTGGGCTACCTAGACCGAAGACAGTACGCCAGAGTTGTTGTGACAGCATGGATAGTGGGCTACCTAGACAGAAGACTGTACGCCAGAGTTGTTGTGACAACATGGATAGTGGGCTACCTAGACCGAAGACTGTACGCCAGAGTTGTTGTGACAGCATGGGTAGTGGGCTACCTAGACCGAAGACTGTACGCCAGAGTTGTTGTGACAACATGGATAGTGGGCTACCTAGACCGAAGACAGTACACCAGAGTTGTTGTGACAACATGGATAGTGGGCTACCTAGACCGAAGACTGTACGCCAGAGTTGTTGTGACAACATGGATAGTGGGCTACCTAGACCAAAGACTGTACGCCAGAGTTGTTGTGACAGCATGGATAGTGGGCTACCTAGACCGAAGACTGTACGCCAGAGTTGTTGTGACAGCATGGATAGTGGGCTACCTAGACCAAAGACTGTACGCCAGAGTTGTTGTGACAGCATGGATAGTGGGCTACCTAGACCAAAGACTGTACGCCAGAGTTGTTGTGACAGCATGGATAGTGGGCTACCTAGACCGAAGACTGTACGCCAGAGTTGTTGTGACAGCATGGATAGTGGGCTACCTAGACCGAAGACTGTACGCCAGAGTTGTTGTGACAGCATGGATAGTGGGCTACCTAGACCGAAGACTGTACGCCAGAGTTGTTGTGACAGCATGGATAGTGGGCTACCTAGACCGAAGACTGTACGCCAGAGTTGTTGTGACAACATGGATAGTGGGCTACCTAGACCAAAGACTGTACGCCAGAGTTGTTGTGACAGCATGGATAGTGGGCTACCTAGACCGATGACAGTACGCCAGAGTTGTTGTGACAGCATGGATAGTGGGCTACCTAGACCAAAGACAGTACGCCAGAGTTGTTGTGACAGCATGGATAGTGGGCTACCTAGACCGAAGACTGTACGCCAGAGTTGTTGTGACAACATGGATAGTGGGCTACCTAGACCGAAGACAGTACGCCAGAGTTGTTGTGACAGCATGGATAGTGGGCTACCTAGACCGAAGACTGTACGCCAGAGTTGTTGTGACAACATGGATAGTGGGCTACCTAGACCGAATCCTGTACGCCAGAGTTGTTGTGACAGCATGGGTAGTGGGCTACCTAGACCGAAGACAGTACGCCAGAGTTGTTGTGACAGCATGGATAGTGGGCTACCTAGACCGAAGACAGTACGCCAGAGTTGTTGTGACAGCATGGATAGTGGGCTACCTAGACCGAAGACTGTACGCCAGAGTTGTTGTGACAACATGGATAGTGGGCTACCTAGACCGAAGACTGTACGCCAGAGTTGTTGTGACAGCATGGGTAGTGGGCTACCTAGACCGAAGACTGTACGCCAGAGTTGTTGTGACAACATGGATAGTGGGCTACCTAGACCGATGACTGTACGCCAGAGTTGTTGTGACAGCATGGATAGTGGGCTACCTAGACCGATGACTGTACGCCAGAGTTGTTGTGACAGCATGGATAGTGGGCTACCTAGACCGAAGACTGTACGCCAGAGTTGTTGTGACAGCATGGATAGTGGGGTACCTAGACCGAAGACTGTACGCCAGAGTTGTTGTGACAGCATGGGTAGTGGGCTACCTAGACCGAAGACTGTACGCCAGAGTTGTTGTGACAGCATGGGTAGTGGGCTACCTAGACCGAAGACTGTACGCCAGAGTTGTTGTGACAACATGGATAGTGGGCTACCTAGACCGAAGACTGTACGCCAGAGTTGTTGTGACAACATGGATAGTGGGCTACCTAGACCGATGACTGTACGCCAGAGTTGTTGTGACAGCATGGATAGTGGGCTACCTAGACCGATGACTGTACGCCAGAGTTGTTGTGACAGCATGGATAGTGGGCTACCTAGACCGAAGACTGTACGCCAGAGTTGTTGTGACAGCATGGGTAGTGGGCTACCTAGACCGAAGACTGTACGCCAGAGTTGTTGTGACAGCATGGGTAGTGGGCTACCTAGACCGAAGACTGTACGCCAGAGGTGTTGTGACAGCATGGATAGTGGGCTACCTAGACCGAAGACTGTACGCCAGAGTTGTTGTGACAGCATGGGTAGTGGGCTACCTAGACCGAAGACTGTACGCCAGAGGTGTTGTGACAACATGGGTAGTGGGCTACCTAGACCGAAGACTGTACGCCAGAGTTGTTGTGACAGCATGGGTAGTGGGCTACCTAGACCGAAGACTGTACGCCAGAGTTGTTGTGACAGCATGGGTAGTGGGCTACCTAGACCGAAGACTGTACGCCAGAGTTGTTGTGACAGCATGGGTAGTGGGCTACCTAGACCGAAGACTGTACGCCAGAGTTGTTGTGACAACATGGATAGTGGGCTACCTAGACCGAAGACTGTACGCCAGAGTTGTTGTGACAACATGGATAGTGGGCTACCTAGACCGAAGACTGTACGCCAGAGTTGTTGTGACAGCATGGATAGTGGGCTACCTAGACCGAAGACAGTACGCCAGAGTTGTTGTGACAACATGGATAGTGGGCTACCTAGACCGAAGACTGTACGCCAGAGTTGTTGTGACAACATGGATAGTGGGCTACCTAGACCGAAGACTGTACGCCAGAGTTGTTGTGACAACATGGATAGTGGGCTACCTAGACCGAAGACTGTACGCCAGAGTTGTTGTGACAGCATGGGTAGTGGGCTACCTAGACCGAAGACTGTACGCCAGAGTTGTTGTGACAGCATGGGTAGTGGGCTACCTAGACCGAAGACTGTACGCCAGAGTTGTTGTGACAGCATGGGTAGTGGGCTACCTAGACCGAAGACTGTACGCCAGAGTTGTTGTGACAACATGGATAGTGGGCTACCTAGACCGAAGACTGTACGCCAGAGTTGTTGTGACAACATGGATAGTGGGCTACCTAGACCGAAGACTGTACGCCAGAGTTGTTGTGACAACATGGATAGTGGGCTACCTAGACCGAAGACAGTACGCCAGAGTTGTTGTGACAACATGGATAGTGGGCTACCTAGACCGAAGACAGTACGCCAGAGTTGTTGTGACAGCATGGATAGTGGGCTACCTAGACTGAAGACTGTACGCCAGAGTTGTTGTGACAACATGGATAGTGGGCTACCTAGACCGAAGACTGTACGCCAGAGTTGTTGTGACAGCATGGATAGTGGGCTACCTAGACCGATGACAGTACGCCAGAGTTGTTGTGACAGCATGGATAGTGGGCTACCTAGACCGAAGACTGTACGCCAGAGTTGTTGTGACAACATGGATAGTGGGCTACCTAGACCGAAGACTGTACGCCAGAGTTGTTGTGACAACATGGATAGTGGGCTACCTAGACCAAAGACTGTATGCCTGAGTTCAGGTCCGTAACACTATAGGTTACCGAGGAAGGATCCTGTCAATCTAGGTATATTAGTGCGTATTCTCCATTGCAGGGAGGGCATGGCCACCTGGGAAAAAGTCCAGGCAACCAGAAAAACCATAAAATATATTCTTGTGACATTCTACCTATGGTAAATAGGTCTCGTGTCACATAGATCAATGGATATTTTCTATTGAATTACTGCCTATTATTTTATTTACAATTTTAAGATAAATTTCACTTCTTGCTTCATTAAAAAATTGGTCACTACAGTCATAAAGATAGAAATATTGGGAAGGTCTGGCTGCCAACTTCTCCAGCGGTGTAAACTACCACGGTGTGCTACGTTCTCCAGAGTATATATCTCACTCCAATAGAGACGATTTCTTAAACTTGAACGGACTGTTTTTTGAATTCCTATTTACCTATAACACCCTAAAAATTTCTATTCAGCATATGGGTTTGTCCCTCGATCCCTCTGTGGTGTCCAGATGCCCTGCTGGTGCGGATGCTTCCTTCCCGCTACGAAGACAAGGTGTACAAGTCCACGGTCAACCCGGCCAATCCTCTGGACGTTAGCCTCAAGATCATGCAGGGCCAACCCGGCAATATCTCCAAAGCTGCTAAGAGCGCGTTCTTCGTCTATTTCGGTGAGACTTGCTGCTGCTTTTGGGGACTCTGTTGAGGATCGTCCTTTAGTCAGAAGTCGGAATGGATTAAAAACCCTCTTGAAAATGTCCATAAAAGATGTGTGTGTGTGTGTGTGAAAACAGGACTCTGATATTTTACAGTCTAACATACCCATCTCTGGACACTTTTATTATATTTCCATTTATCATTACTCTTCACAATTAATCCTTTCATACTTTATCTCTAAGGATAGAAATAGTTGTTAATTATTCTTAAAATAAAATACGATTTTTCGTTCAAAAGAAACATTCGCGGTAAAAATGGTCAAACGTCGTTCTACATTCATAAGTCACATTTTTTATAAACAGTCTAACATTTTTTAAAACACAAAACAAGCTTTATTTAGACGTTACACATTATATAATTAGTTATATAAATGATAATAAGCATACCAGAGAGAATGTATACAGAATTATAGTTGAGTCGCTAAAATTGAATTGAACTCTTTTTCTGCATCATATTAGTTATTAAAATCAACATTTTTGAAGAATCAACATCTAACATTATTTCTTAAACTTCAGACGTTTGGTGTAATACAAGAAACCTTTGATTAGTTTTTTTATGGTATACATTATTGATAAATTAAATTTAATTGCCATCTATCGTCAAAATTTTACACAAATAAATTTACTGGCAATGCGTTTCTTTTAAATATCATCAAATATTATATCTACAGACCTTACTGCAATGATATGAGTTATTGAATGAGAGGGCTTGGCTCATCAGTAGTGAACCCTCTCAGCGGTTTCGCCAAATTAATCTCTAGACCGCTCTACTATTGTATTGGATTGGTTTGGAGTATACCCTGTATTTTCTATGGAAGGCAGCTTAGGGGTGTTTATTGAACAGGCAAGATATTGTTCGTATGGTGATTCTGTGATAAACTTCCTATACCGAAGTTTTGTCATTACAATAAACATGTATTTCTCAGTTAGGCTTTGCCGATTAATAAAAAAGGCATTTCCTGATTGTGCAACTGAAAGTTGCTGATGTCTTTCGCCATCTATCGGAACAAATATCAACTAATCGTTGGATTTTAATTATTCCAGAATTGGCCAAATTTACCGATTAAGTTGTGAAATGATGGATGAACCTCAGCATAGTGTTGTTATTGTCTTCTTCTTCTTTCTTATCTCCACACTGGGTGAAGTAGAATGCCTTTGTCATTTAGACTGGGAGCACTACTCAGTGGCAGGCCGACTTAGCTCCAAAAAAATTGCCACCTCTGACATGAGGAACAAACGCCATGTACAGCTGCTCCTAACATGGAGTACAAACGCTGCTCATCCTGTATCCCTGGATTAGGAGCCCTTACAGGGTACTATCAGCCGGGCCAGCTGAGCCCAGGTTTTTTAGTGAGCTTGTTACTGCTCCACCTCCTCCTTTTTCATCCGGGCTTGGGACCGGCAAAGACGAAGTTGCTTGATACTTTAATATGATTGAGTGGAGATAAGAAAGAAGAAGAAGGAGACATTGATTAATTTCATTTGTTTTTTTCTTGTTAATGTTAATGTTAATTTCATTAATTGCCTGAATTGAAAACTTTAAATTCCATAGATTAATGTGTAGTATACTGAAAGAAATAATGATATCTAACTGTATGCTTACCTGGTAAAGGGAGAGAATGGAATAAAGATTGATAACAACACTACTGAGAAAGGAAAAATTTTGTTTTTCAAACTGAAATAATGTAATATATTTCTCTCTCAATTTTTCTCTCAATAGAAAAGTATTTAAATTATGTATATAATAATGCGTATATAAAAATTTTGTATTTATTATTAAAAATTTGTTAACGTGATAATCCTGTTGAAGGACTGACAAGTCCGAAAGCTTGAAAATAAAAAGTTGCGAAAGAAACTTACTGAGAAAGGAATTCCCCTGATGAAAGTGACAGCGAGTTACTGAAAGTTGGGAATAAATAATTGGTTGATGTAAATATTTCGAAACAAACTTCCAACTAAAAGATGATCTTCAAAACTACTGGGAAAGCTGGAAGCAGCTTCTATAAACGTGGATAACCGGCATGGACCAAAATTACAACTCCAGGCTATGGCTTTAAATCAATCGCCTTGGAAGAACCTGAGAGATAAGGCAACACTAGATTTAGGAAATGGTAGGGAAACCAGAAATTGGGAAAATGGGATGTGCAGGGCGACACCTGATGAAGGAGATCTTGGATACCTCTGTTCCCACCTGTCCCTTCGAGTTCGACATCGTGTCCATCCCTGAGGGCCACGAATATCGCACCCACCCGGGGCTGAAGGAGTGGCGACGGGCCCGGGACAAGTTCACCTCCTCCAGCGGCACGGCTGCTAACAACCCGCGAGCACAGGTGGCTGGTTGTCTACACCGGGCGGGTGCGAGAACAACCGAACTTGTGTCTTGTTCCAGACCAACGCGGTGACAGCTTGGATAGACGGCAGTTCTATCTACGGCACAAGCTGGGCCTGGAGCAACGGCTTGAGAACGTTCAAGGACGGCCTGCTTCAGACCTCCGAAGGCGACCTCCCGCCTCACAACATCAAACCCGAGCTCCCCATGAGGAACCTGCCTCCCCCCACTGAGCATAAGCTCCGTCCCGCATCGTCCCTGAGCAGTGAGTTCTAACTGGCGTTAAAATGGTACAACTTCAATGTGGGAATTAACAAATTCAAATACGGTCTCTAAAAATTCAAATAGGTAATATAGATACACACCATATAGGATATTTATAAAAAATTACCAATTACAAATACAACGTGTGATCAATAATTTCCAGGAATGAGACTGGATCACGTAAAATATTCAAAATAATGAAATAATTTTATATGGTCCTTATAGATAAAACATTTATCAACACGTAGAAAAAAAATTAATCATACAGACGCACGCGCTCACGTTTTTTTCGAATTTATAAGCTCGAGTATATCAGAACATTTTCTAACTTCAGTATGGACTGTATTCAAAAACAACGAGTCTGCATATAGTTTTGCTTTAAATTAGGGAAAACAGCTTCCGAATCATTTCAAATGCTGAAACAGGCTTTTAAAGAAGATGTCTTATCACAATCGAGGACATTTGAATGGTTTTCACGATTTAAAGCTGGTCGAACAAGCGTCAAGGATGACCTACACAATGTGTATAAAAGGTAAACATTTTAAAAACAGGATGCATTAGCGCCATCCATTATTAGAAATTGAAACAATTTCTGACGCGTAGGTTTCTTATTTAAACTAAAACAATTTTCTACTGCCTTTACTGCAATGATAAAAATAATGGGAGGGCCTGGCTCATCAGTGATGAACCTTCCCAGCGGTTTCGACAGTTTATTCTACTATCACCAGTGGTGAACCCTCCCATTATTTTTTCATTGCAGGAAGGACAGTTTAAAATTCTTTCATTTTAAAAAGAAACAACCAGTTTCTTATATTTTTAAAATTGTAAATTAAATAATTATTTTATTGAATTTCAATTTGAACATTATTGATATGGGGCAAGCGACCTTTTTATTCGTTGCTGGCCCCCGGTGAAGTCCCCATCTGTCTCTGGTCGCCCTGCAGTGGACCTCCATTTTTGCACAGTGACCATAAATTCTTCTTCATTGAAGCATGGCAAGGCGTATTATCTGTTACTAAGGGTAGTGGTGGTGTCTTGTCCATGGAGCAGATCAGATCGGTCCGTACTCCCTGATCACAATATCGGCCAACTGAGGTTCCTTGTCTGTATGGATGTCCTTTTCTGGATTGATGTCTGCCATATAGTGGGCTGCAAGGATGGCCGAGGTATATATAGGGTCCGGAGTGAGTTGGGTGTTGTGACAGTTATTGCAGTTCCTGTAGGATCTAGTCATGTATGGGTTTATCTTCATTCCTTTAAAATGTCCTGTTCTGGTTCTTGAAATTGTTGCCGTTAATTCTCTGATCTGTTACTAATGTAACATCTGATATACAATTTCATGCATTATTAAGACAATTTCTTGCATATTCATTAGCTACTGGTTATAATTTCAAGTTAAATCAGGGTCATACCCCCTTCTCGAGCTTCTTCAGAATATATTTTACCAACACTTTGAGTGTACCCACTCGCAACAGTTTCTTTGTTGGAAGATTTGCTTTTAGTCTCTTGGAGATTCCTTATTCTCACTGTTAATGGTGTTCGAGAAATTTTTATTTTTTTTATCCAAATCGTTTTTTTTTTACCGTTTACAATTTTGGTTAACCCATCATTAAGTTTGTGCGTTATACAATTGAATTTGTAAATTCCCAGTTTAAATTTTATTTTTATCACTTTTTCAACTTGTCTTTTGATATAGAATCATTTATAAATCAATTCACAGACACTTTAGATGATGTATTTGATAGGCTTGTTCCCATTATCGTCCTCTCAAACTACAAAGAAGTCTTGAGACGTCGATAAAATCTACGACATATTAAGTTTTTTTTTTTCAAATTCACTCGAAGTTTCAAAAGGAAGGTACAGGCGTCTTTGACACGCAGAGGGAGAAACGTGTATCTTCTGCTACACGATTGAAGTATTTGTCTTTTTTCTTTGTGGATAACTGTTGAAATGTTCATATTTGACATCCACGGAAGTCAACCACAGGACGTGAGGTAGATGTCCTTTAACTCTGGGTGGAAAACTTGGCTCCGACAACATTCTGGCGATGATACGAGGAAGGGGATGAAACTTTATCAGCGATATAGGAAGAGGCGTTAATGAAGAAGTTTTAGTGTGCTCATTGGACGCATGTCTTGGCAGAGCTGGGAACAAAAGACGCCAACGAGGATCCCTTCCTCCTGTCCATGGGCGCAGTGTGGCTGCGCTGGCATCAGTACCTGGCCCGCCGCCTGGCCAAGTACTATAAAAATGATCAGGAGATCTACGACCACGCCCGCAAGTGGGTCATCGCCACCTACCAGGTGCATTATCCCGTGAACTTCTCCAACACCTGCCTGTCCTATGTTCTTCTCCTACAACTGTCCACTCTGTGTTATTCTCCAACACCTGCCCACTCTGTATTCTTCTCCAACACCTGCTCACTCTGTGTTCTTCTCCAAAACCTGCCCGCTCTGTGTTATTCTCCAACACCTGCCCGCTCTGTGTTCTTCTCCAACATCTGCCTGTCCTGTGTTCTTCTCCAACACCTGCCCACTCTGTGTTCTTCTCCAACACCTGCCAACTCTGTGTTCTTCTCCAACACCTGCCCACTCTGTGTTCTTCTCCAACGCCTGCCCACTCTGTGTTCTTCTCCAACACCTGCCCACTCTGTGTTCTTCTCCAACACCTACCTACTCTGTGTTCTTGTCACACACCTGCCCACTCTGTGTTCTTCTCCAACACCTGCCCACTCTGTGTTCTTCACCAACACCTGCCCACTCTGTGTTCTTCTCCAACACCTGCCCTCTCTGTGTTCTTCTCCAACACTTGCCCTCTCTGTGTTCTTCTCCAACACCTGCCCTCTCTGTGTTCTTCTCCAACACCTGCCTTTCCTGTGTTTTTCTCCAACACCTGCCCTCTCTGTGTTCTTCTCCAACACCTGCCCACTCTGTGTTCTTCTCCAACACCTGCCAACTCTGTGTTCTTCTCCAACACCTGCCCACTCTGTGTTCTTCTCCAACACCTGCCCACTCTGTGTTCTTCTCCAACACCTGCCCACTCTGTGTTCTTCTCCAACAACTACCTACTCTGTGTTCTTGTCACACACCTGCCCACTCTGTGTTCTTCTCCAACACCTGCCCACTCTGTGTTCTTCACCAACACCTGCCCACTCTGTGTTCTTCTCCAACACCTGCCCTCTCTGTGTTCTTCTCCAACACTTGCCCTCTCTGTGTTCTTCTCCAACACCTGCCCTCTCTGTGTTCTTCTCCAACACCTGCCCTCTCTGTGTTCTTCTCCAACACCTGCCCTCTCTGTGTTCTTCTCCAACACCTGCCCACTCTGTGTTCTTCACCGACCCCCCCTGTCCTGTGTTCTTCTCCAACACCTGCCTGTCCTGTGTTCTTCTCCAACACCTGCCCTCTCTGTGTTCTTCTCCAACACCTGCCCTCTCTGTGTTCTTCTCCAACACCTGCCCTCTCTGTGTTCTTCTCCAACACCTGCCTGTCCTGTGTTCTTCGCCAACACCTGCCCCCTCTGTGTTCTTCTCCAACACCTGCCTGTCCTGTGTTCTTCTCCAACACCTTCCCCCTCTGTGTTTTTCTCCAACACCTGCCCTCTCTTTGTTCTTCTCCAACAACTGCCCGCTCTGTGTTCTTCTCCAACACCTGCCCTCCCTGTGTTATTCTCCAACACCTGCCCTCTCTGTGTTCTTCTCCAACACCTGCCTTTCCTGTGTTTTTCTCCAACACCTGCCCGCTCTGTGTTCTTCTCCAACACCTGCCTGTCCTGTGTTCTTCTCCAACACCTGCCCACTCTGTGTTCTTCTCCAACACCTGCCAACTCTGTGTTCTTCTCCAACACCTGCCCACTCTGTGTTCTTCTCCAACACCTGCCCACTCTGTGTTCTTCACCAACACCTGCCCACTCTGTGTTCTTCTCCAACACCTACCTACTCTGTGTTCTTGTCACACACCTGCCCACTCTGTGTTCTTCTCCAACACCTGCCCACTCTGTGTTCTTCTCCAACACCTGCCCACTCTGTGTTCTTCTCCAACACCCGCCCACTCTGTGTTCTTCTCCAACACCTGAACACTCTGTGTTCTTCTCCAACACCTGCCCACTCTGTGTTCTTCTCCAACACCTGCCCACTCTGTTTTCTTCTCCAACACCTACCCACTCTGTGTTCTTCTCCAACAACTGCCCACTCTGTGTTCTTCTCCAACAACTGCCAACTCTGTGTTCTTCTCCAACACCTGCCCACTCTGTGTTCTTCACCAACACCTGCCCACTCTGTGTTCTTCTCCAACACCTGCCCACTATGAGTTCTTCTCCAACAACTGCCCACTCTGTGTTATTCTCCAACACCTACCTATTCTGTGTTCTTCTCCAACACCTGCCCTCTCTGTGTTCTTCACCAACAACTGCCCACTCTGTGTTCTTCTCCAACAACTGCCCACTCTGTGTCCTTCTCCAACACCTGCCCACTCTGTGTTCTTCTCCAACACCTGCACACTCTCTGTTCTTCTCCAACAACTGCCCATTCTGTGTTCTTATCCAACACCTGCCCACTCTGTGTTCTTCTCCAACACCTGCACACCCTGTGTTCTTCTCCAACAACTGCCCACTCTGTGTTCTTCTCCAACAACCGCCCACTCTGTGTTCTTCTCCAACACCTGCCCACTCTGTGTTCTTCTCCAACACCCGCCCACTCTGTGTTCTTCTCCAACACCTGAACACTCTGTGTTCTTCTCCAACACCCGCCCACTCTGTGTTCTTCTCCAACACCTGAACACTCTGTGTTCTTCTCCAACACCTGCCCACTCTGTGTTCTTCTCCAACACCTGCACACTCTGTGTTCTTCTCCAACACCTGCCCACTCTGTGTTCTTCTCCAACACCTGCCCACTCTGTGTTCTTCTCCAACACCTGCCCACTCTGTGTTCTTCTCCAACACATACCTACTCTGTGTTCTTGTCACACACCTGCCCACTCTGTGTTCTTCTCCAACACCTGCCCACTCTGTGTTCTTCACCAACACCTGCCCACTCTGTGTTCTTCTCCAACACCTGCCCTCTCTGTGTTCTTCTCCAACACTTGCCCTCTCTGTGTTCTTCTCCAACACCTGCCCTCTCTGTGTTCTTCTCCAACACCTGCCCTCTCTGTGTTCTTCTCCAACACCTGCCCTCTCTGTGTTCTTCACCGACCCCCCCCCTGTCCTGTGTTCTTCTCCAACACCTGCCTGTCCTTTGTTCTTCTCCAACACCTGCCCTCTCTGTGTTCTTCTCCAACACCTGCCCTCTCTGTGTTCTTCTCCAACACCTGCCCTCTCTGTGTTCTTCTCCAACACCTGCCTGTCCTGTGTTCTTCGCCAACACCTGCCCCCTCTGTGTTCTTCTCCAACACCTGCCTGTCCTGTGTTCTTCTCCAACACCTTCCCCCTCTGTGTTTTTCTCCAACACCTGCCCTCTCTTTGTTCTTCTCCAACAACTGCCCGCTCTGTGTTCTTCTCCAACACCTGCCCTCTCTGTGTTATTCTCCAACACCTGCCTTTCCTGTGTTTTTCTCCAACACCTGCCCGCTCTGTGTTTTTCTCCAACACCTGCCTGTCCTGTGTTCTTCTCCAACACCTACCTATTCTGTGTTCTTCTCCAACACCTGCCCTCTCTGTGTACTTCACCAACAACTGCCCACTCTGTGTTCTTCTCCAACAACTGCCCACTCTGTGTCCTTCTCCAACACCTGCCCACTCTGTGTTCTTCTCCAACACCTGCACACTCTCTGTTCTTCTCCAACAACTGCCCACTCTGTGTTCTTATCCAACACCTGCCCACTCTGTGTTCTTCTCTAACACCTGCACACTCTGTGTTCTTCTCCAACAACTGCCCACTCTGTGTTCTTCTCCAACAACTGCCCACTCTGTGTTCTTCTCCAACACCTGCCCACTCTGTGTTCTTCTCCAACACCCGCCCACTCTGTGTTCTTCTCCAACACCTTAACACTCTGTGTTCTTCTCCAACACCTGCCCACTCTGTGTTCTTCTCCAACACCTGCACACTCTGTGTTCTTCTCCAACACCTGCCCACTCTGTGTTCTTCTCCAACAACTGCCCACTCTGTGTTCTTCACCAACACCTGCCCACTCTGTGTTCTTCTCCAACAACTGCCCACTCTGTGTTCTTCTCCAACAACTGCCCACTCTGTGTTCTTCTCCAACACCTGCCCACTCTGTGTTCTTCTCCAACACCCGCCTTCTCTGTGTTCTTCTCCAACACTTGCCCACTCTGTGCTCTTCACCGACCCCCGCCTGTCCTGTGTTCTTCTCCAACACCTGCCTGTCCTGTGTTCTTCTCCAACACCTGCCCTCTCTGTGTTCTTCAACCACACCTGCTATTCCTGTGTTTTTCTCCAACACCTGCCCCCTCTGTGTTCTTCTCCAACACCTGCCCTCTCTGTGTTCTTCTTCAACCCCTGCCTGTCCTGTGTTCTTCAACCCAACACCTGCCCACTCTGTGTTCTTCTCCAACACCTGCCCACTCTGTG
The DNA here is from genome assembly GCA_030710605.1 of Cordylochernes scorpioides. Classification (NCBI taxonomy): domain Eukaryota; kingdom Metazoa; phylum Arthropoda; class Arachnida; order Pseudoscorpiones; family Chernetidae; genus Cordylochernes; species Cordylochernes scorpioides. The sequence goes on from CP092867.1 coordinate 102,594,541, forward strand.
TTCTTCTCCAACAACTGCCCACTCTGTGTTATTCTCCAACACCTGCCCACTCTGTGTTCTTCTCCAACACCTGCCCACTCTGTGTTCTTCTCCAACACCTGCCCACTCTGTGTTCTTCTCCAACACCTGCCCTCTCTGTGTTCTTCTCCAACACCTGCCTGTCCTGTGTTCTTCGCCAACACCTGCCCCCTCTGTGTTCTTCTCCAACACCTGCCTGTCCTGTGTTCTTCTCCAACACCTTCCCCCTCTGTGTTTTTCTCCAACACCTGCCCTCTCTTTGTTCTTCTCCAACAACTGCCCGCTCTGTGTTCTTCTCCAACACCTGCCCTCTCTGTGTTATTCTCCAACACCTGCCTTTCCTGTGTTTTTCTCCAACACCTGCCCGCTCTGTGTTTTTCTCCAACACCTGCCTGTCCTGTGTTCTTCTCCAACACCTACCTATTCTGTGTTCTTCTCCAACACCTGCCCTCTCTGAGTACTTCACCAAACAACTGCC
>CP092867.1:102595136-102617683 GCA_030710605.1 Cordylochernes scorpioides
ATTTTTCATCCACCGCCATTGATAACGACTGCCCAAACATACAAAATCCCATCCACTCCCGAGGATTCTCAGGACAAAGCACTTTATCACAGTGAAGTCGACAAGCATTTTTTTTTATATTATAGAGAGTCGATAAGATTCTCAGGATCCTTTTCCCATATATCACATGCATATATTAGATAATAACCAAATGGAATCCTCTCTTTCTTTTTCCCAGTAAGAGACGCCTACGGAAGCCAACAGTACATAGACAGATAAAGCACATAGGCTATAGTTATTAACTAACATATGCAATTATTTAAGGCGCTAATTTATAATTATAACAAATAGTATTTGAAACAAAACATTCAATCGGGTAAAACACGGGCGTTGCCCGGGTCATTCGGCTAGTATATATATATAGGTTTTATATTTTATTTTTTTCTATTGTTTTTTCATGTGTTAAGCGTATTTATGCAAGTTTGGCCTTAAATACCCATTTCTTGGTTTCTCAAGAAGCCACTGGAACCAAAAATCTTTTTGGTCGCAGTGGTACAGTCTACTTCACGCTGACGAGCGCCAACAGCGCGAAACACGTTCGTGGATGGCTTTTCTTGATTTATCAAGAAATTGGGTTGGCCAAATATCAGGGAACAGGCTAAATCAATGAATAGTTGATTTCTGTTCCACCAGATGGAGCTCTGCCTTCTGAAAAGCACATGTGCTCCTGGTCAGGATATGCCTTTTTTATTTTTAATATATATAGGTGTATATATATATTTTGATGATTGATTTTTTTTTTTTTTGCTTTTCAGTATGTTTACAGCACACTGCTGTTTCCTGGATACCAACAAGAGTGAAGCAGCCTGATGAGAGCTGTTCTGCAGTAAAACTTTGTTCTGCAGAATCCCTGGAATCTCTTTCTAAACATCAGCTTGGTGTGCACAGCAACACACAGTGTCAATGCCATCCCCCAGCAGCCATACTGAAGGGGCAAACAGACAGACAGACAGAGGGGCTTGAGCAAGAGGGAGCCACTGACCTGAAAGGGGGCAGGGAGACTGCAGGTGGGGGCAGGGTTCCACTAAGAAGAAAAGAGGGAGTGGCCAGGATAGTGGTGGAGGGAGGGGGCACAGGGGCTGGGACAGGCCGCTTCGCCACCTGAGGCTCCTCCTCCTCAAACTTGCGCTTTTGGGGCAGTGGGGTGGTGCCTGGGGGAGGTGGCACCATGGGGGGTGGCAGAGGGTAGGTGATGACAGCAGGGATCCCACCCCCATTGACATGTCCCCCAGCTGTGTGGGCAGTTAACTTCAGACACATGGTGTGACATGGGCAGGCAGAAGTTACATACCTGGAGTGGGATAGGACACAGGGAGGTAGGAGGGCGGAGGGACTCCTGTGCTGTAGGCTGGAACACACAGCTGTTGGAGCTACTTGGTCACTGGAGAGGTTTACATGTAACCATTATCTCCCTTGGCAGAGCTGACTGCTATAGGGTGCGTCCCCAGGTGGCGGATAGGGGAACGACCTTCAGATATGAAGGCCAGCTGCGAAACAAGCAGAATAACTCTGACAAATAAGCAGTAGCAGACCAACAGCAGCATTGTTAGAAGAGGAGTAGACCTCTTTAAAAATCCTTACTTCAACTGACCCGGTTGATAGACCTCAGCAAGGGTCCCAATCCAGGGATACAGAGGAGCTGCGTCTGTACTCATGTTAAAGTCGGCGGCAAAGGCATCTGCTTCCATGTTAGGAACGGCCTCAAATTACAGGCAAAGTTAGACTTTCACCAAAGTGTGCCTGGATCATGGTACCATGATCAACAAAAGCTGCACCCCTACACCCTATTCCATGAGATCACTCATGGAATTCGTGTAATCTTTACACAAGGGGATAAGAAACAACAACAACAAGATGGCCAAGTTTCATTTAAAAGTATTGCCCCTAAGTCACAATCATGGAAAGTTGCCTAATCATGCCTGTGTGAAATGGTGTTCCATGATGGCCAAATTCTGTATCAAAGATGGCATCACAGGATGAAGGAACCTTCTGGAAAGGACATAATGGTTCAAGGTTTTCCCACTATGAACTAAGTGCAATTCTCAACCTGCAACCCCAAGACACATTATTGACTGTATTGACTCAGCCATTGATGAGCTCTACTCATCCCCAGCAGACACCATCAAAAGTCTCAAGCTTTACAGCTTGATACCCTGATATGATTGAGTGGAGATAAGAAAGAAGAAGAAGAAGAAAAGGACAAGAGAGAGAGAGAGTGTGTGTGTGTGTGTTAAACAAAATAATAATTTAGGACAGTAAACTTGGTAGATTTAAATGGCTTTAAGGTAGTAAATATAAACTATTTAACAAAATTTTATTTTTCCAAATAAAACAACTTCCTGCCATCCTTACTGCATTGGAACAATATTATTGGAGATCCTGGCTCATCAGTGGTGAACCCTCCCAGCAGTTAATCTACCAGACAGCTCTCTACCACTCTGCTGATATAGCTGGCACTGTGGAGGAATTCCTGGCTGAGGAATTTATGGAAACATATAGGATTCTTTTTTTTTGCTTATCCCTAGTACACATGGTACAAGCCATGATAATCATGGTGGGTAGAAGTTGGCGACTGCTTTTACTGTAAGTGCACCACATGACTACACATGTGAAAAGCAGTTCGACTTTGCACTTACAAATGTGCCAGAGCCCCGTTTGGTTACTTGTTTGGTTACATATAGGAATACTTGCATTGAGCAATGCTCAGTGGCAAATAATTCCCAAAGGCCAGTTAGGCACAAATTACACATAAACAAACCATCTATATATATATAAGAGGAAACAAGCATGATAAATCATTATCTATAAATAACATGCCTTCTATAGAAGAAGAAACACAAGTTGGGGAGAAAAGCTTCTTTTATATAAATAGCTCTTCTCCCGGACTTGTTTCTATAGCAAATAGGGAGATCATTGTTGTCTTAATTCTAGCATGTCTTCAGTGTAAATAAATCCCAGCAAGCTACTGCCACAGGAGGTATATATGATCTAAGTAGGTTTTACTGACTAGCCCATCCAACTACTGCTGTATGGATTGAAGTGAGGGGGAGTGTCATCACCTGGAGTAGGGGAGTAGACTGGGGGGGCAGGCTGGAGGTAGGGGACCACAGAGTGGGAGGTGGGTGGTGGTGGCGGCTGGAGGAGAGATTTCCTTCTAACTGTACTGTCCCACCCTGCACACACACACACTCTGTTAGCACACCTGTATAGGCTCAGTCTTCCCACACCTCGAACTGATATTAATTACAAAGAAACTTTCCAGCGCGCGCGCGCGCGCGCCACTAGTACTTCCTTTTGTTAGCCTCTTAATAATTACTAGGATTGTTTCCTATTCAATGAATGGAAGCTACTTTCAAATAAGCATGCTCTGAAGGATTATTTCCCAATTCTCATCCAAGTCATACTCTCCGATGACTGCATTGAACCAAATGGGACACCTGGTGTAAGCTGTGCAGATAATAGGGGGAGCAGTTGACACACAGTTCACTCCTGGGCAAAGTCTGTGTATGAAAGCAGTGGATGTTGCAGTGAGGAAGTGAACTTAAATAAATTTACCAGTTTTGATTACTGCCTTGCATCAACCAGAATCAGTTTGATCAATTTATTTTCTTATTTTTGGCCCTTACTCAGATATTTCAAAAATAAACATTTAGATAAAATTGATTCTGAAAGATCATATTCCCATTTAGGCAGCTGAGTTGGGCCAACGTACCAATGTGAGTGAGACAAATAAATTGTGTTACCTGAATGGTGGACCTTGGAGACAGGGGAGAGTTGGGGGGTGGGAGGGTGCTCTGCACAGTGACAGCTGTGAGGACAGGGCACACAGGGAGGAGAGGTGGGTGGACGGACCTGTGGAGTAGGGCTGCTGGGACCTCAGCCACTGGCTGTACTCCTGCTGGACCTGTGCACACAAGTTGGTCACCTCCGGGATACCTGAGTGACTTGATGAACAGGAAAAGTCTTTGAAACTCTCATTCCCTTGCTGTTGTTAGAAAGTATCTCCACAGAGATGTGGTTCTACATGGGAGTGTGATGTCAATACAAAGGATACCCCTCACAATACAACATCTCTAGTTGGAACATGTTGTACAGCCTATATCCTCTACTCTAGTTCAGATTTGGAGGATATTAAAGACTGCAAGGAATTGTCTAAAACTGTCATGATAGAGCACAGTGGCTTGTAACCAATAAGGCATGCAAGCAAATGCAGAGCTCGAGGAGCATGAACTCATGGAATTCGTGTAATCTTTACACAAGGGGATAAGAAACAACAACAACAAGCACATGCAGAACACAGACTACTCAGTTTAAATTAAAACCTAGGCTTCTTCAGTGATCCTCATTCATAATTTTAGTGCTAAAAATACAAAACATTTCTCTATGTACATTTACAAAGATGAAAGAAAGAGTGCACCTCAATTGGCCGGTATTGTGATCAGGGTGCATGGAACAATCTGATCTGTTCCATGGACTAACACCACCACCACCAGGATGAAAGAAAGAGTGCACCTCAATTGGCCGGTATTGTGATCAGGGTGCATGGAACAATCTGATCTGTTCCATGGACTAACACCACCACCACCAGGATGAAAGAAAGAGTGCACCTCAATTGGCCGGTATTGTGATCAGGGTGCATGGAACAATCTGATCTGTTCCATGGACAAGACACCACCACCACCAGGATGAAAGAAAGAGTGCACCTCAATTGGCCGGTATTGTGATCAGGGTGCATGGAACAATCTGATCTGTTCCATGGACTAACACCACCACCACCAGGATGAAAGAAAGAGTGCACCTCAATTGGCCGGTATTGTGATCAGGGTGCATGGAACAATCTGATCTGTTCCATGGACTAACACCACCACCACCAGGATGAAAGAAAGAGTGCACCTCAATTGGCCGGTATTGTGATCAGGGTGCATGGAACAATCTGATCTGTTCCATGGACTAACACCACCACCACCAGGATGAAAGAAAGAGTGCACCTCAATTGGCCGGTATTGTGATCAGGGTGCATGGAACAATCTGATCTGTTCCATGGACAAGACACCACCACCACCAGGATGAAAGAAAGAGTGCACCTCAATTGGCCGGTATTGTGATCAGGGTGCATGGAACAATCTGATCTGTTCCATGGACTAACACCACCACCACCAGGATGAAAGAAAGAGTGCACCTCAATTGGCCGGTATTGTGATCAGGGTGCATGGAACAATCTGATCTGTTCCATGGACTAACACCACCACCACCAGGATGAAAGAAAGAGTGCACCTCAATTGGCCGGTATTGTGATCAGGGTGCATGGAACAATCTGATCTGTTCCATGGACAAGACACCACCACCACCAGGATGAAAGAAAGAGTGCACCTCAATTGGCCGGTATTGTGATCAGGGTGCATGGAACAATCTGATCTGTTCCATGGACTAACACCACCACCACCAGGATGAAAGAAAGAGTGCACCTCAATTGGCCGGTATTGTGATCAGGGTGCATGGAACAATCTGATCTGTTCCATGGACTAACACCACCACCACCAGGATGAAAGAAAGAGTGCACCTCAATTGGCCGGTATTGTGATCAGGGTGCATGGAACAATCTGATCTGTTCCATGGACTAACACCACCACCACCAGGATGAAAGAAATCATAGAAAATGAGTAGATACAAAAATTGTGCCATAGAAAAAGACCTCTTTGGCTCATTTAGATCTCATGGGTCCCTTTGTGAAACATTGTGACAGAGGTGTTTTTCTATATTAGTGGCATGGTGCTAAAAATTGATATAAACTTCTCTGTGTGGAAAATATCCTTTAACAAAATCACTTTTTTCCAAAACTGGTTTGATGACAATGTGAGTTTACCAGTTGCTGATAGATGCCACACAGATGTTTACTTGGTTTTTAAAATTCAACTTAGTGTGCGAGTTCCTACACAAAGTAGCTTAGATGCAATAGAAAGAATTAAGCCAGAGCAGGTCAGCAGCCAAATTGGCGCACCAGTTCGCCAAGTTGGTTTGCAAGACAATGGAAGTTAGCTGCCAAGAAATTTCATCCCATTCCAAGAAGAGTTGTCATTTTTAACAAAGGAGCTTCAACAGTCCTTGTCTTCAGGTTTATGTGACATTTTATAGGGCCTCACATTGTCCATCACACTCAGCTAATGCTACAGGTTTACTTATTGGACAAATCTACACAAGTGCACAATAGGTTCTATCACAGATAGCTGCTTCACCATCCAGGGGAATCACCAGCTCTGGACCCAGGAAACATTCTCCTCATATGAAATCCTCTACCAAGAGGAAAAGTAGGCCTTTTCCGATCCCATTTCACTTTTATTACAATTTTCATTCAAGAGAAAACCAATGTTAGCTGACCCCGCCAGGGATAGAATTATCTGCCCTCATTGCTCATCCAGGGTTGATCCAAACCTATATCAGTCTACTGTGAGGATAACACATCTAATTCCAGCCAGAGATGATGTTAGCTCCAGTGAGGCCGACACTCTGCTCTATTTTTTTTTCTCTCAGTTTTAATTTTTATACCAGGTGCTTCTTTTTATACTTTTTTTTTTTTAGTAATTTGTAGATTTACGATGGCATAACCTTCACTTCTATAAATTGGGAGTTGACTGTGATACTGTGGAAGAATACACAATATGACACCCCAGTGGGGACACTCACAGTTTCCACGAGGTTGTTAGCCAAGGATCTGGCGGCCCTGAGGCCGTCGGGCTTGTGATGGCTGCCACAGACAGGATGAGTCTTCAGGCCAGAGTCCCTGCCAGGGCCACTCACATGATGTAGAGGTGCAGGGGCTCCGGGGACTCCTGCCCAAGTGACTGCTCTATGTGGCCTGAGCCCCGGCCACGCAGGGTCACTCTGGAGCCTGTCTCTGTGCGGATGTGGTTGAGGTAGGATTCCTGCCCCCACACACGGCTGTTTGACCAATAATATGGGAGTAGTGATGAAAGAATTCTTCATCAGGAACATTGAAAATGGTAAAAAAAAAAGCCCCAGTAAAACACAGCTCCCATGAGAAGCCACAGCCTGGATAACACTGGTCTCTCATTGGAGAAATGTCAGATTTGAGCATTTTTCAACTAGCCAAAATAAGGCCCTCAGGAAGCTCATGGCTGTACTCACATTGGGACCATTGATCTTGAGCTGTATGTTGAAGGCTGGGAGCACAGGGTCAATGTTGAGGTAGACCCTGTCCTGGTAGAACTGGTGGGGTGGGGTGGGTTGCTGTCACACCTAGGTGTCTACTCCCTGCCATGTCACACTGTCACCACTTACTGTGAAGGTGATCTGTCCAGGTACCACTCCCCTGTGCTGCCGGATGACACCGTAGATCTGGTCCACAGCACCTGTAAACATCACACACTCTTAGGATATAGAAATATAAATTGCCATCATTCTTATATTAAATGAAATAAGGTTAGCAATATAGTGAACCTAGGATGGTCACCCAAATAGAAAGCAAAATCCTGTGGTCTACAAAAAAGAAGTGGCTTTAGAATGGGTTCATTGATGGTCTTCTCGTTCTAACTAGAGAAGCCATCTTGCCTGCCATCTGGTGCTGGTGACAGAATGACATTTTGACTCGAGTCCTAGCACCCCAGTAGACAGCAATGCATCCACACAACAGTGTGGGAATGTAAAGCCATGTTACAGAAGCACAACTTTACCTTACTTTATATAGCACACAATATATTCAGATAGAAAAAGAATCAATTTGGCACATATATCTCTCTGAGAATAAACTTAATTTTAAAGAAGGCAATTTCACAACCTTTGGATCATTTGAAAACAATGAAGGCTGCTGAGAGTGCCACCTAATACTTATTTCCTCTGCTAGCCCAAACCCCAGACTAGTCTCAATACTATCTAGCTCAAATAAACTTACACAAATGCCAGTATTGCTGGAGTTAAGACCAGCTTCTTTAATACTTTCCTGCTGACTCCGCTCCTGTGTGGCACTCACTCTGGTACCAGCATGTGATACTGGGCCTTTACATAAGTAATCTCATCCATTGATGAGCTCTACTCTTCCCCGGCAGACACCATAAAAAATCTCAAGCTTTACAAGCTTGATACCTTAGTGTGATTGAGTGGAGATAAGAAAGAAGAAGAAGACATAAGTAATTACCACAGGCTTCTGAGTGATCCAACATTTGGTCTTCGGATTCAATCTGCATTGGATTTTAACTATTTGATGGTTACAAAAGAAGGCAAATTCGTAAACTAGTGGTAAATGACAATTGATTTAACTTTTTTTTAAATATAGTCTTTTATTTATTTTGGATAAACTGTTGTTAAAAGTCATCACCTAGGGTAAATGTATTCCTATGGTACCAGTTCTGGCCAACAACATGATCTTGCATGTCCAGCAGCAGAGAGGGAATGGGTTGAAGGTAAAGTCAAGACTACTTGTGTATGCGGTAGCTATCACTGCTGTCATCACCGTCAAACTTCTTTCTTAATGGCACATGTCTCATTCACAGTTTATTATACAGTGGAACGACCTCTCTCTCAACACCTAGTTGCAGAGTTAAAGTGTCCTTTAGAGAGAGGTGTTCTCTTACTGGAGAGTTACTGAACGGCACACAGTTTATTATACAGTAAAACTACCTCTCTCTCAACACCTAGTTGCAGAGTTAAAGTGTCCTTTAGAGAGAGGTGTTCTCTTACTGGAGAGTTGCTGAACAGTAAAAACTATAACTTTAGCAATCAAAATCGTCCTTTGTAGAGAGTGGTGTCTTCTTACTAGAGTTGTGATTGGTTAAAAGCAGTAATTTTAGCACAATGAAAATTTCCCTTTGTAGAGAGAGGTGTCCTCTCATGGAGGTTCTAATGTATAGTTATATTATGGCCACTTTTACAGGTTAGCTTATTTTCAACACACTCTATCATAAAAGTCACTAGAAAAAAATACTAGAATATAAGATTTTAGTAAATATATATAGTCAGGTGCATTATCATGATGGGGCAAAAAGTATATCCTGGTAGATTGATACACAGGAGGAAGGACTTACGGTTCACTGCAGCCAGAGAGGTGGCCTGGACAAAGAGGTAGAGCGGCCTCTCCCTGCACACAATGGGTCTGTACTGAGATTAGGTTAAGTCTCCCATAATTGGGGCACAATGACAAAATAAATCTTGGAGTAGTGTCCCCACAAGACTCCCACAATCACTGAACAGATCAATACTGGGAATCTCCCATTCTACTGACAGGTCTGCTCCAGAGTAACTTGTCTCAATGTTTTAATAGAGATTGTAAGCTCTACTTCACTGAAATGACCTGTGTGGACAACACCCTATGTGACACTGCTCAGAAACACTGATCTAGACTGGAATATACATTCCTGGTAGAGAATTGACAAAGTACCTTGGAACAGACCAGAAAATTACAGTTCCAATAGGGTACATTCAACAAGTGTACAATTGATGATGAAGATATAAGCAGCAGAGAGTTACTGATTGGTAAAAACCGTAACTTTAACAATCAAAATTGCCCTTTGTAGAGAGTTATGTCTTCTTACTAGAGTTGTGATTGGTTAGAAGCAGTAATTTTGGCAATGAAAATTTCCCTTTGTAGAGAGGTGTCCTCTAGTGGGAGTGCCCTCTCATGAAGGTTCTATTGTATAGCTATATTATGGTCATTTTTACATGTTGGCTTATTTTCAACACACACTATCATAAAAGTCAATAGAAAAAAAATACTAGAAAATGTTTTAGTAGTGTGATACATTACCAGTCAAAGGACTGACCAACATTAGGAGAAAGGTTTCAGGTTGGTGAAAGGAGTGTGGGGCAACTCACCCGATGTTGAGGCTTTCTCCTGGGGGGATGTAGCGGCCCTTGGTGGAGATGGTGGCGTCTGTACCTCGGCAGAGCTACCACAACACATGTGTTCTCATTACTCTTGGCTTCACATTGCTCTCTCTCCATCGGTGGCGGAGTCTTTCCCGCGGTGGGCGCTACCAATGAAGACTTTTTATATATTTTTATATATATGTATATCTATCAATTATATACTTTACACATTTATTTATCTGACATGACGTGGCCACGCAATAATATTAGAAACGAAGTCGATAAAAACGTGGTAATTCTCTATCATCACCACGTTTTTATCGACTTTGTTTCTAATTTATTTATCTATATTTATCATTAAATAATCATATTTATACATATTTATATTTATTTTGTATTTAACCTTATATAATCTTATATGGACGTTGAAATAAAGTAGTTTCAAGCTCTCTCTCTCTGTGTCAAAGTTCCAAGTAAGTTTAGCTATAGACTCTGTTAGTGTAGGGCGGATAGCTCAACACAACTTCCATCATCTCTTGACCCAGTACTAAGGCCATATATGTGCTAAGAACAATGTTTTAAATAATGTAGGAACACACCCATGGTAGGTCTATGGAAGTGAGACTAAGGGAAAAGTCATTAACACCTGGCTATTATTAGAAAATAATCTACTAGGTGTCATATTGATCTAAAAATATATACCTTGTTTATGCATTATTTAAAATAGTTATTTTTTAAAAATTCACAGGAGATATGTAAAATGTATTCTTATATCATTACAATATGATTAATCTTCTATCATTTAAAATAAATACATAAACTACTTATACAATATATACAGAGGGTGTTCATACTTATAGGAAACAAGTTTTATTATAAAATATTAAAAATTAACACCATATTTGAAATTTTTCAAATGTTCTATTTGAAAGCCTTTTTGTTTATTTACAGAACGGCACCTGATTTTCCACGATAGCAGACACTTTCTGATCATGGTCATATACTCAAAAGATCCCATTCTTCCTTTAGGACTTTCCAGAGCTAATCTTACCTATTTGGACAAAATTAAAATATGCAAACAAGATGATATCAACATTTCTATAAAAAAGGTATTTATAAAATTATCCACGACAAAAATATAAAGTTTTTATTCAAAGCAACTACAGAGAAATAGACAAAAGATTATCACCCTATATCTGTGAGAACTCCTGCAACTGTCAAAAAGTGAAAAAATATATTACAAAAGAAAATCCTATGCCACAAAGAGATATAGCCAAATTAATAGGAACATCAGTGTCAACAATAAATAAAATAATAAATAAAGATTTAGGCCTAAAAGCTACAAAAAAACATGCGGTTCACAAATTGTTTCAGAGCCATATTCGTCAGCGACACATTATGAGCAGATATTTTTATGAAAATTTCTTGGCTGCTGATAGATGGAAATTTATTGTTACATATGACGAAGCATGGGTATATTTAACCGATTGCGGCAGAAAAAGAGCTATATACTATCAAAAAAGGGTGGAAAAATCTAGGCCAATTTGGTTGAAGGAATGTGTTGAAAGTTACCCCAAAGAATTTATGGTGGCATGCGGTAATCATATGAAAGAAAATTAAAAATGAGAAAAATTGAAAGAAATGCCAAAATAAACTCGGAGTACTATCAAAACAACATTTTAGAACCTATATTTTTAAATGATATTCCCTCTATCTATGGAAAACAGAGCAACAAAGTCTGGTTTCACCATGATAACGCCACAAGTCATACCTCATCTTCAACCCAAGCTTATTTGGAAGATCTAAGGCAAAGAACAGGAATCAACACTATTCAAAGAACAGAACCCCTGTAATATCTCCTGATTTAGCCCCGATGGATTTTTGCATTTTTGGATGCCTTAAAAGAGCACTTGGAAAGAGACACCCTAAGACAATTGAAGGTCTCTGGAAAGTGGTAAAGGAAGAATGGGATCTTTTGAGTATGACCATGATCAGAAAGTGTCTGCTATCGTGGAAAATCAGGTACCGTTCTGTAAATAAACAAAAAGGCTTTCAAATAGAACATTTGATAATTTTCAAATATGGTGTTAATTTTTAATATTTCATAATAAAACTTGTTTCCTATAAGTGTGAACACCCTCTGTATATTACACAGATAATTCCCAAAAATGATTCTAAAATTGATGGATCTCTAAGATAGGAATACACCTGTTAAAAATGTTTCTCTTTTTTATGTGAATAAATAGTTTGCATCTTTTTCTTTTGAATTTTGTATTTTAGCATTTGCATACTTTCAATAAGTTTTGAGTTTTTGGTATAAAAGATGTCACTTCTTCTATTTGTGAGTTAGTTGTTGTTAATAATGTGCATATATTAAAGAATTTTTGCCTGCTGATTGTGTGAATCTCTTCTTAGGGAACAAGGTCTTCAGCCTTCCGAACCACAATACATGTTTCTCTGGTTCGCGACACAGCACCTCTCGGGGGAAATTTAGTTTGTGTTCACGACACACAACACTATTACATATTTACAATCACTACAAATATGAAATGTAGGATATTTACATATTGGCTTTGAGCATTTATGACACAAATTCTTGCTGGACACTCTGGCAGCTTTCCTAAGATTTTCAGGAACTTTCTTAGTGACTCTATCAAAGATATATAGTAATTAATATAGTAATAATTAAAGATATTTAGAACAGGCCATCTCAAACCATTGAAGATAATTTATAATAACAAAATCTACCCCACTTGCCCAAAATGTAGCTTGGCGCCTGCAGCTCCAGAACACATTTTGACTTGCACTAAACAGGACCTTTGGGAGAGGCCACTGCTTATCATAAAACAGCTCGAGGAGCATGAACTCATGGAATTCATGTAATCTTTACACAAGGGGATAAGAAACAACAACACAGTAGAACCTCCATGAGGGGATACTCATGCTAGAGGACACCTCTCTATAAAGGACAGTTTTCATTTGCAAAATGACCATTTTTACTATTTAGCAACTCTCCTGTAAGAGGACACCGCTCCCTAAAGGATACTTTGGCTCTGAAATTAGGTGTTGTCCTTTACAGGGAGGTAGTTCTACTGTATCTAAATAAATTAATCATTATTGCATTTTCCTGAAATAAAATTTATCTGAGACAAAACTCGCAAAAAAAAAGTGTTGTAATACTTTTTCTTTGGCCAACTGCTTTTTCACAAATTCAAAGGATAAGCCTTTCAAATTTTTCATTTTGAAGAGTTTCTCTCTACTTTTAGCTTGCTATAACAAAAGAAAATAAAACTAATCCAAATAATTTATTAGTGTGTAACGTTTCGGCAACAACATTGTCACCATCATCAGACAAAAGAATAAATGAGAAAAAATATTACAGCAAGTTCTTATATAGTCCTTTTGTCTGATGATGGTGACAATGTTGTTGCCGAAACGTCACACACTAATAAATTATTTGGATTAGGTCTTATTTTCTTTTATTATAATCTATAATCCAAATTGTGCTTTATCATTTGCTATAACAGTTGTGAATATTTATCCCAATTACATTTGAAAAAGTTAGAAATAAGTGTTAATGGCCAACCATCTATTCTGGCTTGTTCAATAGAAATTCCTACTTTGGTAAAAGAAAGTAAAAAGTTATTAACTCTTAGTTTTTGAAATCTTCCAAAGTTTGAATCAAAATATAACATAAGGTAAAACATGACCAAATCCAAATAAATAAATAATGTGATGTTTCAGTAACAGCCTTATCTATATATATAAAAATGGATGTTTGTTGGTCCGTTGGTCCGTCCGTCCGTCCGTTCGTCAGTGATAATCTTCTACATCGCTCAACCAATCGTGATGAAACTTTGGGAAGATGTTTAGTATACTACTGGGATGGTTTCTGGCTAATTACTCTTTAGAAATAACCTTTCGTTGCATTTTTATTTACAATAAAACGTAAATTCACTCGCAATCAGCACCCCCTCGCGGCAGACGTATGGCCTGAAATAGCCTCGCATGAGCTTATATGTAACGTCAAGCTTAGCCTATAGGTTAGGTACACAGCTTCGTACCCCCGCAACCTAGGTTCGAGGCTCAGCGTGGGTGTTTTTTTTTTTTTCATTTCTTTTATATTATTGTAGCAAATTAGTAAAAATATTATTTTATTTAAAATGTAGGCTTTTTAAAATAAAAATTAACATAAACAATTTTTTAATAATATTTGTAACAAACCTAGGTTCGAGGCTCAGCGTGGGTGTCTTTTTTTATTTTCATTTCTTTTATATTATTGTAGCAAGGTCTGTTTTTACAGCATTATTATATTTTGATTGGTTAATTTTAAATATGTTTGTTATGATAATATTTATAACTATTATTATAGCGAAATTAAGACAGTGATTATATTCTGTGTTTGTGCATATATAAATATTTTACAGAAAATGTGAGAACGTTCTATTAGAATATCTCGAAAACAAAAAACAATACATATAAACGAGTTCACTGACATTTATTAATGCAGTGATTATAATCAATGCTTACAATGAAGGGCTATATTTTAACGTAACGTTCCATTCTCAATCCCGTAGGGCTTTAGATCGCTAAAACATTTTTATCTTCATATGTGAATATTAACTTTACTGTACTGAATAGTTTAGTATAATGTTAATTTAATATATTACAATTTAGCCACAGCAACGCGTGGCCGGGTTCACTAGTTTATTATAAATATTTTACACAATAGCAAAAAAATATTTTAGGCATCACAAATGCATTGGGATTTTATAAATATATATTTTTTTAATTAGGGAGTATTTCCAAATTATATACAGTTAAACCTGTCTATAGCGTCCCCTCTTGGGACTCACCAAAATAGGGTGCTATAGACAGGTCACTTTTAATGTAAATCGCATTGTACTACATATTTAAAATCGGGCGCTATAGAGAGGGAGGCGCTATTTAGAGGGAGCGCTATAGACAGGTTTAACTGTATTTATATAAACATGCTTTAAAACCCAGTCAGTATTTATTCACCCATAAATAGCCATTATTTCCTTGCCTGATTCCCCAGACCAACAACCATTGCTTCAGGACACAATATAAAAAGATGCCAATCTACTTTCAGCTCAACACTGACCTCATCCTGGACAGAACTCTTGGTGAGGAGGTTCCTGGCGCTGGGAGGGGAGCTGTTGATCTCCACCCTGGCAGTGAAGAGGGAGGTCTCCGGGGCGGGGGAGGGCAGGGGATTGGAGGCCTGTGGTAGGGGTCAGTACTGGGGGACATCTAGCTGCTGTGACGACAGTACCTGAGGTAGCAGGGGAGGAGTCTCCTGCCTCAACTTGCCTCTGGCCAACAACATGGCATTGACCCGGGCAGCTGCCTCACAGGCCGCCTTCAGCCCAGCTGAGTTCATGGCTCCAGCTGGACACACAAGAACTTTGTCTTATTTGAAACATTCGTAGGGCTCCTGATTCAGGGATACAGGATGGGCAGCATCTGTACTCCATGTTAGGAGTGGCTTCACATGGCGTCTGTTCATGTCAGAGGCAGCCATTTCTTTTAGAGCTAAGTCGACCTGCCACTGAGTAGTGCTCCCAGTCTTAATGACAATGCAGACACATTCTACTTCACCTGGTCATGAAGATGAGAAAGAAGAAGTATTGTTAGTTAAAATGATTATCAATTCCTCACAACATTCACTGATGGTGGTGGACATTTTTCAAGGAGACATCCAAATATCAAATCATTAAACTAATATTTTTGAGAAAATATTCTTGTTAATATATTTCAATTAATATTATGAATTGGTGGACTTCAGGACTTTTTTTTTATTTATTTAGAATATTTCGTTATACAGTAGAACCTCCTTGTAAAGGACACCTAATTTCAGAGCCAAAGTGTCCTCTAGGGAGAGGTGTCTTCTTTCAGAGAGTTGCTAAATAGTAATTTTGCAAATGAAAACTGTCCTTTAAAGAGAGGTATCTGCTAGCGGGGTGTCCTCTTATGGAGGTTCTAGTGTAATAGGAATATTCCTTAGAGATAGAACACCAGTAGAGTCAGATACAACATCTATACCATGTAATGATAAAACACAATTTGGATTATAGATTATACTTACATGAAAATAATACAGTAGAACCTCTCCCTATTGGACACCTCTCTACAAAGGATAGTTTTCATTTGCAAAATTACCATTTTTACAATTTAGCAACTCTCCGGTAAGAGGACACCTCTCTCTAAAGGACACTTTGACTCTGCAATTAGGTGTTGTCCTTTACAGGGAGGTTCTACTGTATATCTTTAACAAATAGACACTTCGGCCAGTTGGGCCTTGCCCAATTCTTTATTTATTTCTCCTGACAAAGACAAAAGATTTTTTAAACGTTCTTCCCTGATTTATAATATTATAAAATAAATAAAGCTTCCAGGGTTAAGTTTCTTGTTCAAATTTTTATTTTCAAGCTTTCAGACTTGTCAGTCCTTCATCAATTTATTATCGTCATAATCCTGTTGAAGGACTGACAGTCCGAAAGCTTGAAAATAAAAAGTTGAACAAGAAACTTAGCCCTGGAAGCTTTATTTACTTTATAACAAAAGATTTTTGTTGAAACATTGATAAAATAAAACTTTAACTGTCCGAGGTGTCTTATTTTTAAAATAAATATGAATGCCGGCAGGCAGCCTCTATCTACATGACAAGAAAATAAGACCTAATAAGACTTTAATTCAACACTTACTTAAATTCAACTGAGAGCTTTAATCCCTTGGGCATGTCAAAGAGACAGTAGTTCCTTCAATAAAAACCATTTCAACCAGAAGTATTAAGTGTCCCTTCCTCTTGACACAAGGGGATCACAAATTTACTTTCAGGAATTGACACGATGATAAATCACAATATGGATTATAGATTTTTTTTAAATTCTTTTGTCTGATGATGGTGACAATGCTGTTGCCGAAACGTCACACACTAATAAATTATTTGGATTAGGTCTCATTTTCTTTTATTAGGAATTGACAAGAAGTCCATACAACTCCTTTTCCCCATGTTGATTCACAATACAGAGGAATAGCTTACTCCAGCACTTCACAATATATCTATAAAATACAGTTTTACAAAAGAAAAGTAAATAATGTTCAAAAATTTGCATGTCTATTATTGTTTTTAATATTTGCATCTTTTGGTCTCACCTGTTCAGAATATGATCAATGTCATATAAGACAAATACCAGGCTTTGTCCATTTTGTAAAAAAAAAAGAGCCACCTTGATTAATAACAACCATCAGTACATATGCTTTAATTTCTCAAGATGGCATGTGAGAGGGGAGATAACACACACACTCACAATATTGTTTCAAAATTTCACAAAAGATATTGCTCTATAGTGAAATGATTAAGCCAATTATTACTATATGTGCCAAAAAAATGGCTCAGAAAATTGCTTGATCTGCTAAAACACCCTTTTGACATTCCATATGAAGAAATTTTTATCTTTAATCTTGCGTCCTATCTTTTCCATATTGCCGGACATGACAATTAACCAATTATACCGCTTCACCTTTCTAATTTTTTTAAAAGGCCTTATAACAAATGGACAAATGAAAAATTGGCTTTAATTGGGTTCATCACAATGTGCTTACATTTTTAAATATTAAAATGAATCCCATAAACATGTTTAAATTCGAAAATTGTATATATATAAAGACATAACTATTGCTAAAATTTGACAATGATTATAAACTAACCTTAGTTTTTTTTTAATGCAATATTTTTATTTACTTCAAAGGTATCAATAGGTGTAAGAAAGCGGGGAAAGTGTATTTAAAAAATATGTATATAATCACAAATACAAAATAAACAAATTAAAAACAACTTGGAACACAAACGAACATTTAATTTTTTATTTGTTATTTTATTTATTTTCTTTATTATTTTTATGCATTGATTTTTTAATACACACTGTCAGGAATTGGTTATATATTTTTAACTACCATAGAAATTTTTTAAAAATAATAGTCTTCACACTTTTTATATATAAAAAAATTATTCAAAGTGCGGATTTTGAAATATTTTTTGTTAATTCTATATTGTGTTAATTTATTTTTAAAAATTTAGGTGTGCACAAAATTTCTATTAATATATATATATGTGAAGTCTTATTTGTGTGCATTTGTAAATTAACAGATAGTTTTCTCTATGCTTATAGTCGGGTAGTTGGAGCTGCGCTCCAGGAACCTGGGTTATAAATATCTCTCTGTGCTTATATAATTATAAAAAAAAAAAAAATCTAATACACATTAAAACCTTGGGTAAAGGTGCATTTGAAACCTTCAAGGCTTTCCAAATGTAAATTAGCTATATCAAATCGCTCTACTGTCATTATATTCATAATTTGTATAGATATAAAAATTTCTATCCATCTATCTATCTAAATTTATGTTCAATCCTGTCGATAAAACTGTCTTGTTAAGACAACTTCTAAGAAAAGATACCCAGTGGACAAGGAATTAGACTACAGAAAATAATTTGCTCTCCAGTTCTTAGCTACTTTGACCCACGCGAAAAGATAACACTTCCAGTAGACGCTAGTCAACGTGACCTTGGAACTGTCTTATGCAAGATGGAAAGACTTGAGTTGTAGAGGACAATGACTTGTCGTCCTGAAAGTACAAAGGAAAGGCATCTCCGAAACACTGCACATGTCTCCTGAAGGGATCTCTGCTTGTAAAAGCAGAGTAAAAGAAGCCATCTATTGGCCTGGACTGGATCAACAAATAGAAGAAATAGTTTTTAAGTATAATTTGTCAAGAATCACAACCTTCGTAAAGGAAAAAGGCCACTTTACCTCACCTAATAGAAAACTACCCTTGGCAAAAGTTGGCTATTGACTTTTTCTATCTAGGTCAATCTGTATTCCTCATGATAGTAGACTACTACAGCGTTATCGTGAAGTAATCAAGGTATCGCAACCTCAACAAAAGAGATTATATCAGTGTTAAAATCTACCTTTTCGAGACATGGGATTCCCGAGATCATCCTTACTGATAATGTACCATCATTTACGTCACAACAGACTGCATATGTTAGGACACCTGGTAACCTTTGCATTATAGCATGCCACGATTCCCCCAGAATCCCACTTAGCCTAATTCCACCCTTCCACCTCTGAACCAGAGTCAGATGGACTCAGACACCCTTTTCCTGTGGCTGAACCACCTGACCTAAGATGGCTTACTTGAACCCTTCAGCACCGAGCCAGTCTGAAATAGGTTCAGACGCTTCTTCCCTGTGGTCTAGCCACCTGACCTATGGTGGCTGACTTGATCCCACCAGCACCAAGCCAGACTCCAGCATGCCTATCCCTTTGGGCAAGCCACAAACCCATGGTGACTGATATCCAGGCAGAACACCAGCTCCACCACAATCCCTAAACCTTTCTCAAGCACACCCCAAAATGTCTAGGTCCCATCATGTTCATTTTATTTTTAAAATATATTTTTAAAAATTTCAATACTCTTTATCCATTTTTATATTGATGAAAATTTAAAAATATATATTATTATAATACAATATAACGCGGCTGATGATTGTAAAACGAAAATCGCAATTATACCGCGAATGTTTCTTTTAAACAAAAATCGAAATCTATTTTAAAGAGAAATAACAATTATTTCTAACTTTAAGGATGAAGTATGATAGGATGAATTGTGAAGAGTAATGACAAACGGAAAAATAAAAGTGTCCAGGGGCGGGAATCGAACCCACAACCTTCTGCTTACCGGGCAGGTGCCATGTCCACTAGGCTACCCTGGACGTATTTTTCCATTCATAAATAATATTTAAAGTAACTTATAATACATTTAAAATACAATATAACGCGGCTGATGATTGTAAAACGAAAATTGCAATTATACCGCGAATGTTTCTTTTAAATTTACTCTTCACAATTCATCCTATCATACTTCATCCTTAAAGTTAGAAATAATTGTTATTTCTCTTTAAAATAGATTTCGATTTTTGTTTAAAAGAAACATTCGCGGTATAATTGCAATTTTCGTTTTACAATCATCAGCCGCGTTATATTGTATTTTAAATGTATTATAAGTTACTTTAAATATTATTTATGAACGGAAAAATACGTCCAGGGTAGCCTAGTGGACATGGCACCTGCCCGGTAAGCAGAAGGTTGTGGGTTCGATTCCCGCCCCTGGACACTTTTATTTTTCCGTTTGTCATTACTCTTCACAATTCATCCTATCATACTTCATCCTTAAAGTTGGAAATAATTGTTATTTCTCTTTAAAATAGATTTCGATTTTTGTTTAAAAGAATCATTCGCGGTATAATTGCAATTTTCGTTTTACAATCATTAGCCGCGTTATATAGTATTTTAAATGTATTATAAGTTACTTTAAATATTATTTATGAACGGAAAAATACGTCCAGGGTAGCCTTGTGGACATGGCACCTGCCCGGTAAGCAGAAGGTTGTGGGTTCGATTCCCGCCCCTGGACACTTTTATTTTTCCGTTTGTCATTACTCTTCACAATTCATCCTATCATACTTCATCCTTAAAGTTAGAAATAATTGTTATTTCTCTTTAAAATAGATTTCGATTTTTGTTTAAAAGAAACATTCGCGGTATAATTGCAATTTTCGTTTTACATATATTATTATATTTTTAATTCACATAGAGAAGGGTAATGATGGCTTTGGGTGTGAGTTCAACAGCACTGAGGCAGGTAAGCGGGGTATTTACTTTGGGATTCCTTATACACCCCAGAGGGATTTTTTTTTTTTTGAGATTGGAGATTTTGGGAAGAAAGGTAAAAAATAAGAGGAGCTTTTAAAATAGCGGAGAGCCTAGGCCGCTTGCTCTGGCTACGTATCTGGCAGCCCTTTTCCAATCCTGAACATGGGTTGCTGAATTAAGGTAAGTGGGGGGAAAGGTGTTGTTTTTCGTAGGCATGGTTCTCTTTATATATTTCTGTGTAAATATTTTAATCCTGCCTTTGAACCTTATACATGTGTGTGCTTTAAATATAAATATTTTTGTGTTTCTATATATTTTTATTTGTTTACACTGAAAGTTTTTTTTATCAGTCTGAATATATATATATATATATATTTTTTTTTTTGCGGAAAAGGAGTGGTTAATTCTTCCCAAACGCCTTTTTTGAAAGCTCCTATATTTTACCAATGTCGCCCAATGACCTTTTTTGCTAGTCTTTCATTTTTTATATGACAAAAGAAAAATCCCTTCATTTTTCTTATACTTACAAAACGAATGGGACATAGAACATAAGACCTCTAGCCCAAGCTACCCAAAATCAAATGGCTTAGTTGAAAGGATGATATAAACGGTAAAAATCAGAAATTTGAGAAATTCCGACAGGACAACACTGATCCTTATATGTGTTTAATAGCCCAGAGATTAACTCCGTCCAATAATCTACCATCCTCTGCTCAGACGCTAATAAGAAGAAATTTGGGTTCCTTGATCCCAATGAAATCATTAAGCTAAAACTTGCTTTCATTTAGCATGGGAAATATTTTACAACAAAAGAGGGAAAATCAATATAAGATGAAAAATATTATGACCGAAATGTTAAAAAAAAACTTCCTTTAATGAGTTCTGGTGATCAATTAGATACCAAAACTAGCAATGCCTAGAGACCAGCTACCATTATTAAAGAAGCCAACCAGCCTCGATCATAGATCATTCAAAACAAAGAGGGCCGAATGTTAAAACGGAACAGAGCTCACCTTCGGCCCAGAAGCTATTCAGTTGGACAAAGAAGGAGTAACGCGCACGCTAAACAATGTCCAAATTGGATCTGGCTCCCTCTACATCAGAATCCACTGGTAAGAAGGAGCCAGGAGAATTCCCCCGCTTGAACCTCAGTCCTAAGGGGTCGGGCCTACCTACTTTATAATTATATGAGTCGAGGAGACTTCCCAACAGCTGAGTGGCCTCTCCAGATAAATTTTTTTTAAAATTGTAGATGAACGCTTTTGTTAACGCGCGAATGGAGTTGGCGTTGTTATCATCCCTTATCCGATGAGCCAGCCCTGCAGATCGGGTGGCCACTGGATCATTATATAGGTCTCCAGCGGCACGATCAGCTCTGGTGGGCCAGCGGAAGATCACCGGAGTCAAAGGCTACCCAGGATTCCTGAGCAAAGCCCGGATTTGTAGGGTGGGGTAGAGCATGCAAAGTCAGAAAGACTGCACCGTGCCTGCATCGTATCTCGAGAAGCAACAACGCCTAAATGTTGCCTATTCAGTGCCAGTTGCGAGTACATCTATGGTGGTCTTTCATCTCTCCAGGCGATAGCAGGATAGCAAGGCGTGGCAGGTCCAGCAGGTGGAGGGCTGTGCAGATAGTGAGACGTAGGAAGAGGGTGGATGCTCCGCGCACCACTATGGCTTTTGCCGTATTAGATATCGGGAGATTCTCTGCTTTCAGCCGCCGGCTAGAAGTCCCCAGGTAGCGGTGTCCATAAGGGTATCGCACATAGGTTGGGGAAGATCTGATATGGATCCAGCCATACTTGATAAGCTATCTCAGCCAGATCGCAGGAATCAGTAGCTCGGGGGGGGGGGGGGGGGGGGGGGGGGGGGGGGGGGGGGGGGGGGGGGGGGGGGGGGGGGGGGGGGGGGGGGGGGGGGGGGGGGGGGGGGGGGGGGGGGGGGGGGGGG
>CP092867.1:102617783-102664154 GCA_030710605.1 Cordylochernes scorpioides
GATTCTATAGCCATAGTTCACTGTATTATAAAATAGAATTGGGTATTAGTTTAGGTTTGTTATAATGGAAGGTTTGCCATATCCCAGGTTTGTTTTTGCGGGGTTTTACTGTAAATATTATTGACTTTAATGATAAGGTACAATTTGGATTATAGATTATAAACACAAGGTAATAGGACCAAATCCAAATAAATAAATAGTGTGTGACGTTTCAGTAACAGTACTTTTGTCTGAAGATGGTAACAACGCTGTTACCGAAATGTCAGACACTATTTATTTATTTGGATTTGGTCTTGCTACCTTGTGTTTATAATCTACTAGCCGAATGGCCCGGGCAACGCCCGTGTTTTACCCAATTGAATGTTTTTATTCAAATACTATTTGTTACAATTATAATTGGCGCCTTAAATAAATGCATATATTAGTTAATAACTATAGCCTATGTGCTTTATCTGTCTATGTACTGTTGGCTTCCGTAGGTGTCTCATACTGGGAAAAGGAAAGAGAGGATTCCATTTGGTTATTAACTAATATATGCATTTATTTAAAGAGCGACCCGCTCCAAAACAATAGTTACAAAAACGAAAGAGCGAGTGGGGGAGGCATGATGGGGGGGGGGGGGGGGGGGCAAAGGTGGCGTGATCGTAGCCAACCAATAGGAGGGCGCCATTCCAAAAAAAAAGCAAACGGTGACAGAGACGACTGATGAGGAATGCCGCTCGTAACTGTATATAGAATAATTCATATTGTGCCTTATCATCACCATATATAGTGTACCTTCTACGTAAGACTTATTTTAAACTCTACATACATGAGTGAAATGGGTGTCTACCAAAGATGCAGGAAAGAAGGTCTCCTAGTTAGGATTGCAACGGTGTTATCTACCTGATAAAACGTCTGATTGTGCCAAACAAAGGTTACTTGCAGCCGTATCTGAACACTTTTTTTTCCCCCCTCAAGGTGTTGCCTGCTGCCACTAGGACGTTAAATTCACACTCTCTTTTTTTTGGCCTTCATATGTAAATGTGGCCCAACTTCTTATGCAAGGTCTGTTATGCAACACCCTATTGTGGTGGCAGGCTCTTTTAATTAAATGGTTTGGTTTTTGTCTCTTTCCACATTTCTATACCCACACACAGTCTCTAGATATTGATTGAGGCCTGAAACCTCACTTTCTAGACAATTTAGGTTCAGCTTGGCATTGAGCTCAGAGTGCTAGCAACCTCTGGTATTGCTTATTATTATTTTGTGAAAAATAAATCCAAATGGTAATAAATCCAAACCAAAATTGGATTTGGTCTTATTACCTTGTGTTTATAATCTATAATCCAAATTGTGCCTTATTATGTGAAAAATAATTTAAAAAAAAAGGAAAGGTGTTGATATTAAAAATAATTAAGGCATATCCTGACCATTAACATGAGTGTTTTCTAGATGGCGCTCTGTCATTTAGAAAACACTCATGTTAGAGGACTGGGTATGCCTTATTTATTTTTATTATTTAAATATACAAGTATCAGAGTCCTCATCAACAATCAATCAATTCTGTCACCGTTTGCTTTTGTGAATGGAATAAATACCCAAATATGGCCATTTCTTATAAGCATCGGTGGTTCAGTGGTAAAATGCTCGCCTGCCACGCGGGCGGCCTGAGTTCGATTCCCGGCCGATGCATTTTTTTTTTTTTACAATTTTTAAAACTCATTTATATATTATACAAGAATGACATCCACGGCGCCAATTTATAATTGTAACGAATAGTATTTGAATAAAAGCATTTAATCGGGTAAACCCCGGGCGTTGCCTGGGTCATTCGGCTAGTTATTATATATTATTATTATCCCTAGTACATGTGGCCATGATAATCAAGTTAGCTGAAGTTGGCAATACATGGCTACACATGTGAACATTGTATGAACCAAGGGTGTGTGCAGCGGGAGCTCACTGCGAGGTAAACAAGTGTGCCCGAGCCATCAAGGAGGACCACATCAGTCCTGGCCCCACCTATCATTTCTGCACCCTCCTGGAGTCTTACGACCGCTGTGTGAAGGCCACAGCTAAGGGTTGCCGGGGGATTCTGGAGTTCCACTCTGTCTCCTCCCTAGTGATCAACTGGCAGCTCCGCTTCAACTGCTCAGAGGTGAGTGGTTTCATAGTTGGCAGAGTGATAGCCTAACACGGTGGTATACCTACACCACCTCCATCAATGGCTGATACAGTACAATTACAACAACACATATTGGAACTGGTGAAACATTTCCTCATTCTGTTGTGAGGAGGATACTGGAACATATACATATATACAGAATTATCATACTGCAGCCATCTTTCAGCAGCAGCATTCCTTCCTCGACTAATCGGCTACCCATCTTATTGACATAAATTTAAATGCCACACACAAGAGCTCCTTCCTACCAATGGTTAGAATGGCTAGCACCTTTAGTGTTAATCCTGTTCAAAGTCTGGGATGGAACAAATTTGATCTGTATTGGTGCTGTACCATGGCACCATTATTGCTGCAAATAGTGTCTGAAGGCGGAGTGTAATGTTCAAAGTTACTTAGTTGCTTCTATTTATGATAATGTATAAATGTTCTAAGATGTGGTTTTATTAAAAGCAAGTTCCATCTTTATTCACTTTGTTATAATGTAATTTTTGCCAGCTAAAGATTTACTTAGCAGAGAGAGTTATTTGCAGAGACCAACTATAGGGTGACACCAGCCATTGTGACACTAGCAGACACTCTTGTTTGACACTAGCAGTGCAGGTTACTACCACACACCTCTACTCCAAATTGTCTCTTTGGGCTCGTTCAAATTGTGCCATTCCCATAGAAACCATGCATACGTATCTCAAAAGAAGCTCCCATCATCCTTCTGGCAATATGGCCTACTCCTGGTCATAAAAAAGAAGAGGTAAAATTGGCAACAAATAAATTTACTGGCAATGTGTTTCTTTTCAATAAATTTGTTTATTTAAATTTATTTGTTATAAATTTTATCGATAGATGACAATTGAATTTATAAAAGAAGAGTTTTTAAAATCTCATTAGTGTAAACTAGTTGTTGCTCTTTTACAGCCAAGAAATAAGAAGTACATTGGAATCTCTCCTGCCAGAAGGTTGGTGGTGGTGGACCAATTAGAAATTGGCACAAGTTATTTCCTTTCACAACATGGGGAAATATTCCCACTGACCAAGTTGTACACACTTAAGTAATAAATGGTAATAAGACCAAATCCAAATAAATAGTGTGTAATGTTTCAGTAACACCATTGTTACCATCATAAAACAAAAGACTAAATTTGGTTTGATAATGGTAACGATGCTTTATTTCAAACTTGCTAACTTTATTTTATAATCTAAATTATACCTTATCATTGTCACACATAAGTGTTGTTGGTCCACTTCAACTATACACTAGACTTCCCTTCTCAGCCTGCAACCCAAAACACATTATTGACTGTATTGACTCATCCATTGATGAGCTTTACTCTTCCCCGGCAGACACCATCAACAAGATTTACAAGCTTGATACCTTAATATGATTGAGTGGAGATAAGGAAGAATTAGACTTCCCAAACATCGAGTTATATGTTGGAACAAATAAGCAATGTGACATTTCTGTAACAACAATGCTACTTGTCCACAAACAAAGGTCTTATATTGCACCTGTTGTAACACACGGTGTGAAATGTTTCTCCATTCACAAGGCAGATTAATTAATTCCTCCCTCCTCCCACTACAATGTGCCCAGTCATCACTACGGGAGAGTCCCACAGACCTTCATTCACAGCTTCTACCTTAACTACATACCACATGTAGTTTATCAAATGTTGGATATCAAAATACAGTAGAACCTCCATGAGAGGACACTCACACTAGAAGACACCTCTCTACAAAGGACAGTTTTCATTTGTAAAATTATCATTTTTACTATTTAGCAACTCTCTGGTAAGAGGACACCTCTCCCTAAAGGATACTTTGGCTCTACAATTAGATGTTCTTTACAGGGAGGTTCTACTTTATTTCCCTATATCTCAAAAGGCAATACTCCCCTATATTAGTTAGGAAACCACACTTGATATCTTCTTCTTCTTTCTTATCTTCACTCAATCACACTAAGGTATCAAGCTTGTAAAGCTGACAACCATTGATATCTAAGATATGACTATTTTTGAAAGGATCAAATAGGGATTGCAATTACTCTATAGGTTATGGAATTGAAGCTATGTACTATTGAGGGCCATAGTATCACAGGTTGTTGGAGTTTGTCTGAATTTACATATTGTTTGATACCAATGTTTAGGTTTTCTGTGTGGAGAGGATGTCAACAAAACTGCCTTGTTCTGATGACATTTTAAAATGGCACTTTCTCACTCCCAGATAGAGTATTTATTTAGCACCAAAATATCAGTTTGACAGTTTTTAGCTTCTCTTCAAAAAAGGTAACAATACCTAATCTAAATTATTGAAATGTTTGTGACATTTTGGTAACAGCATTGTTACCATCAAACAAATTACTCAAACTTTATAGTAATAAAAGTACTTTGATGATGTAATGATAAGGTATAATTTAGATTATAGATTATCAAATGAAATTTCAGCAAGTTTGAAAAAAAGCATCATTACCATCATCAAACCAAATTTAGTCTTTTGTTTGATGATGGTAACAATGCTGTTACCGAAACATTACAAATATTTCAATAATTTGGAGATTTGGTTTTGTTACCTTTGGATTCTAATCTATAATCCAAGTTGTACTTTATAATTAAACTTCTTTTTATTATTATTATTTTTTTAAGGTAAAAATAAATTAAATGTTGCATCAGAGGGTTTACTGTATTTTGTAAGGGGGTTAATTAATGTTGATTGTTGCTAGGAATAAAGCATGGGCTCCCATACCTAGAGCCTATGGTGGCATTGGGACTGCATATTGTTTTTTTTTTGCTTATCCCTAGTACATGTGGTACAGGCCATGATAATAATGGTGGGGTAAAGTTTTCAACTAGCAATAATCGCGCCTCGGAAGATCCTCATGATGGTGGGTAGAAGTAGGTGACTGCTGCTTTTACCGTAAGTGTACCACATGTCTACGCATGTGAAAAGCAGTTCGACTCTGCACTTACAAATGTGCCAGAGCCCTGTTTGGTTACTTGCACTCGCTGGTGGGGTTGGACTTTTGCAAGAATTGGGGGCCATTGGAGAATATTGTGGTGATGTCAGGCACACTTGTTTAGAGAGTTCTCTCCTAAATAAAAGTGACTATAAAATAATTTTATAATATAGAAAGTTGAGCTGATTTAACCAGGAAAACTAAGCAACTTTTACATATCGGGCATATAGGGCAGATGATGCCATTTATATCACAAATTTGACTGAAGGTGTCCTGTGGTCCAGGTGATTGCCAGAGGCCCTCCGCCCTCCACGCCAGTGCCCCACCTGCGCAGGCCCACAGCGCTGCCAGGCTGCTCCTACCGCGGCCTCCACCAGGGTCATCTCAACTTCAGCCACTGCGCCCTCTTTGGGGATCCTCACCTCCGCACCTTCCACAACGACTTCCAGACCTGCCAGCTGACAGGGGCCTGGCCCCTCATTGCCAACCCCTTCCTGGCCGTCCAAGTCACCAATGAGCCTGTCATGCCTGGCTCCACTGTCACTGCAACCACCCGAGTAAGTGGCTCTACTCACTGTAAGACTGAATCACACTGATAGCACTGGGGAACACAGTGAAGACTTAGTTGCTTCTATTTCTGATAATGTAAAAATGTTCTAAGATGTAGTTTTATTAAAACCAACTCCTATCTTTCTTCACTTTGTTATAATGTAATTTTTCCAGCTAAAGATTTTTTTTTGCTTATCCCTAATACACGTGGTACAAGCCATGATAATCATGGTGGGTAGAAGTAGGCGACTGCTTTTTACTGTAAGTGCACCACATGTCTACACATGTGAAAAGCAGTTCGACTTTGCAATTACAAATGTGCCAGAGCCCCGTTTGGTTACTTGAACTCGCTGGTGAGGTTGGACTTTTGCAAAAATCGGGGACCATTGGAGCATTTTAAAAAAATTTTTATCATAAAAAAGTGCCCAATGCGGGAATCGAACCCAGGTCATAGTGGCCGAAAACCAACGGTTTAGACCATCCTTCCACCGACCCCCCAGCTAAAGATTTACTCAGTAGAGAGAGTTATCTGCAGACACCAACTAGGGTGACATAAGTCATCATGTATAGGGAGACCACATGTGGTATAATACCTCTCTATAGCACCTACAACATAGCTCCAAGTAGAGATCATTTGCTGATGTATTTCACTTACACTTGGACTCCTAAAAAAGAACCTTAGAGGCAACTTGAAAGTCATTTCTTCAAATTCTTATTGCAATATATTCTTTTTTATATATAACCATCTCTTTTTCTCTATTGTACTAACCTAAATGTTTGCATATCCCTCTTCTATACAGTATCTCACTAAGGATAAGGCACAATTTGGATTATAGATTAGATCTACAAGGTAATAAGACCAAATCTAAATAAATAAATAGTGTGTGACATTTCGGTAACAGCGTTGTTGCCGAAACATCACATATTATTTATTTATTTGGATTTGGTCTTATTACCTTGTAGTACAGTAGAACCTCCCTGTAAAGGACATTTAATTGCAGAGCCAAAGTATCCTTTAGAGAGAGATGTTCTCTTACCGGAGAGTTGCTAAATAGCAAAAAAGAAAAAACTAATTTTTTAAATGAAAACTGTCCTTTATAGAGAGGTGTCCTCAAGCACGAGTATCCTCTCATGGAGGTTCTACTGTATATCACTAAAAAATTCATCCTACTAACTTTTTTTCATTTAAAGAAAAATTCAGACCTTTCCTATTTTTAATTCCACCTTTGGTTAAGGATGTTAATTGGTATAGAGTTGTTCTGTATGCTAGCATTGCCACAAGTGGGTGCAAGTATTTTATCCAGTCTCTGCTGCTGCTCTAAGAACAGAAATTAGAGTCGTCGCAGCAGGGACCATGTTTTATGGCCTCATAAACTAATGTCCTCTGCCGTCAACTGGCAAATTTTAACAAGTGTGACATTTGATTCCTCTTACAAGCTTGGTTGGCCTTCAACTATCTTGTTGTGGTTGTTAAATTTCTCTTCTAAAATGGATCTCCAGTAGGGAATGGTAGTGGGGCTTCCTAGTACATCTTGTACATAGGGTCTATCACACTAGGCCTAACTTTATATTGTTTCATTAGGCTAAATGGTGTGATAGCAATAATGTGCATGGAAGGAAATGTTTAGCAATGTGAGAAATACTGGTCACCAACAAAGATTGATTGAAAACTCCTGGGTGTTGACAAATTGCCTGGTGATGGCCAGTTCAGTTTAGGAAACAATGAAGTGGGGGCAGTCAACAGTCTTTGATCTCCAGACTTAATTTTGGTCATCTACAGACAATGATTTTACAGAATGGTTGCAAGGCTCTCCCACTATGTACTAAGTGTAATTCTCAACCTGCAACCCCAAGACACATTATTGACTGTATTGACTCTTCCATTGATGAGCTCTACTCATCCCCAGCAGACACCATCAACAAGCTCTACAAGCTTGATACTTTAATATGATTGAGTGGAGATAAGAAAGAAGTGGGGCCATACACCATTCAATACCTCCCGTGTACTGCAGTAGAAGCAAGGTTTCCTTCCCACCACCCTCCATGGTGGGAGGCAGCATCTTGTCACTTTTTTTTTTAATCCTCCCCCCTCCCATTTGACATCCGGTTAACTGACTTTTTTTTTTTTTCTCTCTCTCTCTCTCCGTCCGCCCCTTAATCCTTCTCTCTCCTCATATATTCTTCTCTTGTAATTACTTTTTGTACTGTTCCCCCCTCCTCCTCTGCTAATCTCATTGTTTAGCACTTTCTTCATCCTAGCAGGAATCCCCTACTTGTTTATTGGGTGCACTCTTTTTATACGAGATATAAACTGGGTGGAGTCTTTTTTACATTTTGATCTCTCCACATTATCCTCCCACTGATAGCTCCTCCTACACATACATACAATGCCTGGGGATGCCATTCTCTCCTAACACTACAAGTTGTTTCCACATTCTTAAATATGGCAAAGTTATGTAAAGCTAATTGGTGTCACCTGGCTAGCTGCTGAGGCGCCAGACATCAATCACTAAATATTTATTCACAGCCCAAGATATAACGTTTCATTTGCTAATATTTCACAGTGTCCACTCTTAATGGGGTTTTCTATCTCTTCTATAGGTGTTCTCCATATAAAATGTTGTGTGAGACATATAGAAAGTATGTTTATTATATATATGTAAAAAAAAATAATAAAATAGCATTAGCCAAAATCTCTTCCCCCAGGATAATTTAGGAAGTGTTCTTCTTTGAGTCTCCAAGGGTCTAGAAAAACAAGGTAATAAGACCAAATCTAAATAAATAAATAAATAGTGTGTGAGGCTTTGGTAACTGTGTTGTTACCAAAACCTCACACACTATTTATTTATTTATTTATATTTGGTCTTATTACTTTGTGTTTCTAATCTATAATTTAAATTGTGTCTTATCTTCAAGGGTCTAATGAAGAGGACTTAGGAAGTGAGACTAAAGGCATATTTTCCCACTCTCGCATACAGTGGCCCAGATGGAATGTGTGTGTCCAGGTGACGGTGATCATCCGAGAGCACCACCTGTGCACCAAAGAGAAGACCTATGAGGCCAGGATGGACTCTCTGCCCAGCACCTTCGTGGACGGCACTCGCACCGGAGGTCCAGACAGAGGAGTCAGGATCCGAGAGGAGGACCCTGGCCGTCATGTTGAGATCCATGCCAGACACTTGGCTGCCCGCATTGTGCTGCGACGTGTGGGCCGCTACCTGACCTTTGCTGCCAAGCTGCCAACAGACCTGGCCGCCACTGGCATGCGGCAGGCTGCCACAGACGGTACCTTGGAGCTGTGCAACCAGGGCTGTCCCATCCCTGAGAGGATCAACTACCACCAAGCCCTGAGTGGCAGTGGGGGGGAGGAGTGGGTGGCAGTGTACGGCCGCAAGGGACCCTCAGCTCTCCCCCTGAGGGACTGCCAGGCCATCTGCCGCCAGCACAACCTCACCGGGGCCTACTACGATGCCTGTCTCTTTGACCTCCTCACTACAGGCGACATCTCCTTCAGTGAGGCAGCGCGCGACGCCCTGAAGGACGTCCTCAACCTCTATCCCTCCCTGGCCCTGATCAACAGGACTTTCTCCTCCAACAATCAAGTGGCGGCTGCGGCCGTGGTGGTGACAGCTGCTGGGCCGGGCAGGCCGGAGATCCTGCCGTCAGTCCTCCTGCTGATGTACCTCCTTGTGGCGTACTTCCTGGGGCCTACCTAGCCCTCTGTACATACCTTATTTATTATGTTGTTGTTACCTTGTTGTTGTTGGTTTTTGTGCCATATTATTGCTTTCTTTCTTTGTTGTTGTTTTCAAGAAAAAAAACAAAAATTTTTTTTATTATTATTATTTAAAATTTTAGTGATAACTTGAGGATTGTAAAGTTTACGAGGAACAGTCTCTCTCTCTCCATCACTTTCCTCTTACTCCACACCAACAAGGTTGTGTGGAGGTTGCCACTCTATGAACATTTCTCTGTAAATACTCAACAACTGTGGTAGTGAACTCTGGTCAACACCCTCTGTACCATCAAGTTATCTCTCATTCTGCTCCTTTTCTAGAGAAGTTAGCCCCATTGTCCCCTCCTCGTTGTCTTAACATTCTTCAAGGATTTGTTATTTCTTTTAGTAGTTTATTATTAAACCCACCCCCATGCTATATATATAATGTCAAATATATTGTGTGTATATAGTAGAGATAAAAGTATATATTTAAAGAGAGGAAGAGAAAAACTATTAATTTAAAGTAGATTTAGTTGTTGTGTCTCAGCACACCTAACCCAAAGAAGTTTTGCTATCTATCTATTTTTCTATGTAACTTTGTAATTTCTGGCTTTGTTTCGCCCTGCAGGATGTTACAGTTGGTTCTCTGGACCTTCTAGCAGGGTTCCTACATTTGAATCCCACCAATACAGCATCTACCAGATGTAGTAGGTACAGGGTTCCACCTCTTGGAATCCCACCAATACAGCATCTACCAGATATAGGTACAGGGTTCCACCTCTTGGAATCCCACCAATACAGCATCTACCAGATATAGGTACAGGGTTCCTACATTTGAATCCCACCAATACAGCATCTACCAGATATAGGTACAGGGTTCCACCTCTTGGAATCCCACCAATACAGCATCTACCAGATATAGGTACAGGGTTCCACCTCTTGGAATCCCACCAATACAGCATCTACCAGATATAGGTACAGGGTTCCTACATTTGAATCCCACCAATACAGCATCTACCAGATATAGGTACAGGGTTCCACCTCTTGGAATCCCACCAATACAGCATCTACCAGATATAGGTACAGGGTTCCACCTCTTGGAATCCCACCAATACAGCATCTACCAGATGTAGGTACAGGGTTCCACCTCTTGGAATCCCACCAATACAGCATCTACCAGATATAGGTACAGGGTTCCTACATTTGAATCCCACCAATACAGCATCTACCAGATATAGGTACAGGGTTCCACCTCTTGGAATCCCACCAATACAGCATCTACCAGATGTAGGTACAGGGTTCCACCTCTTGGAATCCCACCAATACAGCATCTACCAGATATAGGTACAGGGTTCCACCTCTTGGAATCCCACCAATAGAGCATCTACCAGATGTAGGTACAGGGTTCCACCTCTTGGAATCCCACCAATACAGCATCTACCAGATGTAGGTACAGGGTTCCACCTCTTGGAATCCCACCAATACAGCATCTACCAGATATAGGTACAGGGTTCCTACATTTGAATCCCACCAATACAGCATCTACCAGATATAGGTACAGGGTTCCACCTCTTGGAATCCCACCAATACAGCATCTACCAGATGTAGGTACAGGGTTCCACCTCTTGGAATCCCACCAATACAGCATCTACCAGATATAGGTACAGGGTTCCACCTCTTGGAATCCCACCAATAGAGCATCTACCAGATGTAGGTACAGGGTTCCACCTCTTGGAATCCCACCAATACAGCATCTACCAGATGTAGGTACAGGGTTCCACCTCTTGGAATCCCACCAATACAGCATCTACCAGATATAGGTACAGGGTTCCACCTCTTGGAATCCCACCAATAGAGCATCTACCAGATGTAGGTACAGGGTTCCACCTCTTGGAATCCCACCAATACAGCATCTACCAGATGTAGGTACAGGGTTCCACCTCTTGGAATCCCACCAATACAGCATCTACCAGATGTAGGTACAGGGTTCCACCTCTTGGAATCCCACCAATACAGCATCTACCAGATATAGGTACAGGGTTCCTACATTTGAATCCCACCAATACAGCATCTACCAGATGTAGGTACAGGGTTCCACCTCTTGGAATCCCACCAATAGAGCATCTACCAGATGTAGGTACAGGGTTCCACCTCTTGGAATCCCACCAATAGAGCATCTACCAGATATAGGTACAGGGTTCCACCTCTTGGAATCCCACCAATACAGCATCTACCAGATGTAGGTACAGGGTTCCACCTCTTGGAATCCCACCAATACAGCATCTACCAGATATAGGTACAGGGTTCCTACATTTGAATCCCACCAATACAGCATCTACCAGATGTAGGTACAGGGTTCCACCTCTTGGAATCCCACCAATAGAGCATCTACCAGATGTAGGTACAGGGTTCCACCTCTTGGAATCCCACCAATAGAGCATCTACCAGATATAGGTACAGGGTTCCACCTCTTGGAATCCCACCAATACAGCATCTACCAGATGTAGGTACAGGGTTCCACCTCTTGGAATCCCACCAATAGAGCATCTACCAGATGTAGGTACAGGGTTCCACCTCTTGGAATCCCACCAATAGAGCATCTACCAGATATAGGTACAGGGTTCCACCTCTTGGAATCCCACCAATACAGCATCTACCAGATGTAGGTACAGGGTTCCACCTCTTGGAATCCCACCAATAGAGCATCTACCAGATGTAGGTACAGGGTTCCACCTCTTGGAATCCCACCAATAGAGCATCTACCAGATATAGGTACAGGGTTCCACCTCTTGGAATCCCACCAATAGAGGATCTACCAGATATAGGTACAGGGTTCCACCTCTTGGAATCCCACCAATAGAGCATCTACCAGATGTAGGCACAGGGATCCCAACTGTACATCTTGTTTACCACAGCAACTTAAGTGGTCTTCTTCTTTTAGAGATAACTAAATCTTTTATTAATAGTTTTTTTTTTTTTGGTTTGTACATAAAATAAGATTTTAAAAACAATAAAAGATAAATCAATTATTTGTAAAGTGTTTCTTTCTCTCACCTTGACAGTAAATTTGACCATATCCTCCCCCCCCCCCTTTATATTGAAACTGGAATCTTCAAGTGGTATTTTTCTGGCTGCCAAACAAAGTCCTCATTCCAATCTTACCCCAGAGAGTTGGCAAGGAAAGTCTATGTTTTGGTAGAGAAACTCAAGTAGATTAAAATACTCAACTCTTGTTTCCATCTATTCAACTTGGAAACATAATCACAAGGTAATAAGAACAAATCCAAATAGTGTGTGACGTTTCGGTCACAGTGTTGTTATCATCTTCAGACAAAAGTAATGAATCATGTTCATCATTTTGTCTGAAGATGGTAACAACACTGTTACCGAAATGTCACATACTATTATTTATTTGGATTTGGTCTTATTATCTTGTATTTATAATCTATAATCCAAATTGTGCCTTATCCTTAAAGTATGTGACATTTCGATAACAGTTCTGTTACCGAAACATCACACACTATTTATTTATTTGGATTTGGTCTTATTACCTTGTGTTTCTAATCTATAATCCAAATTGTACCTTATCATTGGAAACATGATGTTTTTTTCTTATCCCTTTGTACAAAAATTACATGAATTTCATGAGTCCATGCTCTTCGAGCTATACCTGGAATGGGGTGCAGCTATCATTTATCATGGTGTCATGATCCAGGCACACTTTGAAACATGAAAACATAATGGTTTCCACCATAGAATATAAAACAAGGTAATAAGACCAAATCCAAATACAAATAGTGTGTGACGTTTCGGTAACAGCGTTGTTACCATCTTAAGACAAAAGTACTGAATGAGAAATTTTACCACAGCATGTTTTAAATAGCTACTGTTATCAAGTGTCAAGCATTTTTAAGTTACAGTTTACAGTTATCAAGCATTTAAAACATGCTGTGGTAAAATTTCTCATTCAATACTTTTGTCTGAAGATGGTAACAACGCTGTTACCGAAACGTCACACACTATTTATTTATTTAGATTTGGTCTTATTACCTTGTTTTATAATCTATAATCCAAATTGTGCCATATCCACCATAGAATGGAAT
The DNA here is from genome assembly GCA_030710605.1 of Cordylochernes scorpioides. NCBI lineage: Eukaryota > Metazoa > Arthropoda > Arachnida > Pseudoscorpiones > Chernetidae > Cordylochernes > Cordylochernes scorpioides. The sequence continues at coordinate 102,631,268 of CP092867.1, forward strand.
ATAGGTGTAACCACTCCTGCTTTAAAAGACTTCCATACAACAAATGCACAATAAAGAAATAACATACCTTCTATACATATGAAATGAAAGCATTAAAGTATGAATGTTTCTTTTCCACATAAAACAAACTTCTACTGTCCTTACTGCTATGAAAAAATATTGGGAGGGTTTGGCTCATTAGTGGTGAACCTCCCAGATGTTCTAGCTTCGCCCTTGTTCTTCTAGAGTGAGTGTTATCCTAAATAATTTTGTTTCTGCCCATTAAACATGATGCAGCCATGTTATCACCATTTTGGACAAATTTAAGTAAATTAGTTAAGTACACCTATCCCCCCATTTACACGGTACTTGTTTTACACGGTTTTCCAAATAAGTTTTTTTTTTTATCGCACTATACTAAATGCTACTGTGATTGAACACATGCGCTGTGTACAGTGTGTACACTCAGGAGGAATCCCGAGCTTATGTGCTGACTACATATTTTAACCTGTCAATGAATTTTATTTTTATTTCTGTGTACACCTATCCCCCAATTTACACGATTTTCTCAGGAACGTATCTACCGTGTGGGGATAGGTGTACTTGGTTAATTTCAATTTTACTTGTGGTTGAAAATGTGGTATAAACCCCCCCTCTTCCAGACTTGACATTATATTCTGTTAGAATTTCAGCCAGATTGGTTATATAAGGTAATATAGGGAACAAATAGATGAATGTTGAGTCTTTTATTTAGATAATAAAAAGGCATATATTGGATTGAATAAAATATTTATTTGCCAATATTTTGGTTGGCTGAACTCCAACCTTTGTCAATCAATCCAATATATACCTTTTTATTATCTAAAGATTTAAATATGGAACAAGATAATAAGACCAAATCCAAATAAATAAATAGTGTGTGACGGTTCGGTAACAGCGTTGTTACCATCTTCAGACAAAAGTTATAATCTATAATCCAAATTGTGCCTTATCAATTTAAATATGGATTGTTCTTTTATTTATATATTGATTTTTTAGAGCTATCTTGCATAGAACACATTTTTAGAAACATATGGGCTTGTAGTCATGACAAGGACATTTTTAAACCATGTCTGCGAACATAACTTGCAATATAGTCTAGCACACACAATTACTATAAACCATGGAAAGTATGATTCTCATGCTAAGGTTTGACTAATTTGGAAACTGGTAAGCTAAATAAGCAGGATTGGGTACATGTGAAAGTGTCTATTGGAGGTGTGCCATTCATTGTTTTCAATATAAATCTACTTGCAAATTTGTTTAAAAAGTCAAGTGACAAAATCTGTTTATATTTTTATTAAACTGTGGCAAGTTTCTGCGCATACACTCTTCCTCAGGCCTCCTGGAAGAGAAAGATAGTACACTCAAGCTTGCCCCCACATTAAAACTCATTGCAAGCCACGTTTTATCATATCTTCAAGAAGTTGTCAACACAATCGGGTGGTTCTGTAGCTTCAACAGAACCCATCTGCCCAAAGTACACTTTTATTGCATTGGAATGAAACTGACATTAAACTCTGGGAGGTCATGAGAACAATCCATCGCTGTGGCAAAAGAAAAGCTCTAGGACGACAGGTCTCTATATTCATCCATAGAATTCGTTCTACTCTGCCACTAGTCAGATCTCTGAATGCCACTGTACTAGGTTGTTATTCATATTCTCTCTCTCTCTCTTGTCAGAACAAGTCTACTAGCACACAGCTCTAATGGACAAATCATTGCCATTAACGACTTCTTCAAAAGATTGGCCTCTTGGTACATTGAGAACGGCCTCCATCTGAACCCAAGGAGTCACAAGCCCAATAGCGGGAGTCCGAAAATCAGTTTTCTCAGCAGCCTATCATCCTCCAGACTGGGCTGGCCTTCTTAGAGAAGATAATCCCAGAAGTATAGCTCGATCTTCTACTTGGAATCGAGTCTGAAGTTATGGTTTCTCAAGAGAGAAAAATATGATCAAGAAAATATTTAAAACTATTTTTGATGTTAAAAATGATTTATAATCAAATGTGAACCATCATCATGTATCAATTCTCTAAAATATAAAAAAATTCATAGTAATCATTTTTATTACTTTAAGAAAAATGTATAGGGAGTCAGCAATATTCTATCAACAGAATAAATATTTTGATTTCGATCAATTTTGATATTCAATTATCTTTAAAATGAATTTCGTTAGAGAGAGATAGAAATAATTAGTATTAAAAAAACTTGTTTTCATATAAATACTAAAATTTTAAAAGATAAAATTATTTCAAAAATTCATTTTGATATTATTAAGTTTGTATAATCATGATCAAGTTCATTATCAAATTTTGAACCCATATATGCCTTTATAATTAAAAATATATATATTTATATATTATCATAAATATATTTTAAATTAAAATGGATAGCTCTCTATAAGAATCTCGTTTCCAACGATCCAACAATGGGCCAGTCAGTTGGGAAGTGAGGTAGAAGGCAGGTCTGCTTTGAGACTCTGTCCGAATTTATGTTTCCTTAAATATTGAGATTTAGCTTTCCCCTCCCCTGACTCTTTGAGATGGAGTCCATAGCATCGGCAGACCAGTTCCTGGCAGGGCCTGGACCATCAGCTCGGCCGAGAGCGAGTTGGATGCTCTGGTTGTGCCAGAAGAGTGGAATAGGGCTTCTACGGGAGGCGAAGCGCCACTATAAACAAAGGCTAACGCGCTGAGCAGGTACCTCCTGGGTGGCGTGGAAACCCTTTGCGAAAAAAAATAACCTGGTCTGGTAATGCATGGACTTCTTGAGAAAAAAAAAATAACATGATTTTATTAAATACGTATCAATAATAGATGTCACTAACCATCACAACCTTTCAAATAGACTTGTAGGGAAATTTTGTTTCACACCATTAGGCCTCAATGAGGCAGATGACAGAAGATAATTAATTGAAAATAAGGATTATGTACTCAATTCTGTAAATAGAGCACATAATGTAGGATCGATTGATTATTTTATACCATATTGCCACGTATAAAATAGGAAAGACAAACTTCAGGTTGGCACAGAAATTTATTTAAGGCAAGAACACAAACTATGATTGATAAAATATAAGATAATCAAAGAGGGAAGTTTACAAAGTAACAAAATATAAATATCAAAATTGATACTATGCTAATAAAATAATACTTTACTAAAATATAAAGTTGCGGGAAGAAGATATCCATGTATTAAAAGAGGCACTTCTTCCTTAGATTGTGCATCAGAAGATGGCACTTTGCATCAATCTACCTGGTTCAAAATCACATTGATAGGTACCGCTCAACAAGAGAAACCTTGTTCATGATAATTGAAACAGTGAATAATATAAGTGAAGGTTATTCACATATTAAACAAAATTAAACGCGGGATTCAATCCCGGTTCATGACTGTCGGGAATCGAGGGTGTTACCCACTCGTCCACCGACTTTATATTATGCATCAATCTAGTGAAAAAAATGTTATGAAATTGGTCAAATTTACGAAACAGGTGTTTAAGCTGATGAAGTGGCAAGGGCCGATTTTAAGGCAATATTACAACATAAATTTGCGGGAGGATGGTATTCATGTACCAAAAGAGGCACCTCTTCTTTTGATTGTGCATCAGAACGATGTCACTTTGCATCACCTTAGTAAAAAACTTTATTGGTCTTCTTCTTTCTCATCTCCATTCAATCATATTAGGGTATCAAGTTATGACCCTTGATGGTGTCTGTTTGACAACCATCACAACTGGGTAAAGTAGAATGCATCTGCCTTTGTCATTAAGACTGGAAGCACTTCTCAGTGGCAGGCCGACTTAGTTCCAAAAGAAATGGCCGCCTCTGACATGAGGAACAGACGCTATGTGCAGCTGCTCCTAACATGGAATACAAACGCTGCTCATCCTGTACCCTGTATTAGGAGCCCTTACAGGGTACTATCAGCCGGTTTTTTAGCGAGCTTGTTACTGATCCCCTTCCTCCTTTTTCATCCGGGCTTGGGACCGGCAAAGGCGGAATTACTCACTATTGGTGATGATGATCAATGAGCCACAACACCAGTTTTGGAAATTTCAGACAAAAAGCCAACCTGTATACCATGGTTTCGGGCTATGAACCTCATCAGTACAGGGGTGACTTCTCGATTTCATAACTACTCGATTTCATCTTAGGATGAGGTTATAAAATGGGTCGAATTTCTTGACACTTCATCAGCTTAAATAGATCGATTTCATAACCCTTCTTGTAAGCTAATACACCGATGATAACGAGAAAAGTTATTCTCTGAAGCAGCGCTACAGATGCTGCTGTTTTAACCAACACACCCGAACTTCCAAGCCGCTAACTTCATATGCTACAAATGTGGCACAACAGGACACGAGAGATATGAATGCCCAAACAACACATTGAAATGACACAACTGCTCCAAAAAGACAGGGCTTCGTTTGAGTCTCTAAACCATCAAACCACCTCTGGAGAATACCTCCTGTTTAGGTTAAAATAAGCATGATTAGAAGTAATTTTTAAGCCTTTCACAGTTTTGAAGGTCAGCCTGGAACTTTCACAAATATCAATCGAAACACAAGCAGACGCAATTCTGCTCAAGAAACCCCCTTGAATCATTAACATTTTCTCCACCTGGAAGTTACATCTTTCGAGATTAGTTTTACTGACCAGCCTTCATCCTATACAAGTATATTTTTCTGATCCAAACATCATCGCTGCGATGGTTTGGCTTGGCAAACAAGATCTCCTAATTTTCTTCTGCTTACTGACATTATGACATTGCAGACTATCTCCCAGCCTTAGAATTCATCATTACAAGATGTGCTTGATTAAGTGTACTAGGCATTGACGCCAATGTATATGTGTCCACTCCCCTACCTGGGGTCTCGGTGCAGTGCGGGATGTTCGAAACGCTACTCTGGAGAAGCATTCTATGTTCTCTCTACAACATGCACATCTCTACGCTACCTCAACACATTAAGATATAGATAATATGACGCATGTCCTTATCAGGTTCCTCCAAAGGCCTGCGTGTATTACGTTCTGAAATGGGACCCTTTCCCCACGAGCTGATAATGTTTCGAGTTGTTTCTGCAGCGCTATGGCAGAGTTTGAACTCATGAAGTAAATTTATGCGGATTTCATACTTTGAAAGTGCATTTTTAACACAATCAAAGATATCGCGCTAAATTTATTGGAAATATAAATGTTAGTCGATATGTGATGGCAGTTCGAAAACGTGCTTCATAATGATATATGTCTTGAAAATATATAAAAATTAATTTTATGCAATAATCAAAGCTTGAATTTTGCATTACTGAAATCGGCCATTATTTTCGCCCCAACCCAATACTTCGTTTTTCATATTTCTGGGTCATTTACCCAACCGTAGTCAAATTATCGAATATTATTGAGACTCAAGATGTGTACATCATAGGAGTCTGTATTACACACAGCTTGTAGAGAGTCAGGGTGTCCACCGAAGAGCTGGGTCGAAAAGGAAAAACAAACAAACGGATTAAGCAGGTGGGGGCGTGGAAAGGAATGCGAGGTTTCGGAGGAGTAGAGTGGAATAAGCAAGGAGTGGTGGAAGGAGAGGAGATAGAAGAATTGTGTAAATAATAGCGAAGTGTTCAGCCAAGAGTGAAGTGAAGGAGTACGTTGCCAGTGGATGAGTCCAACCCCTAGCCGCCTTGTGTTGTAGAACTGTGGAATCCAGCGGTCAAGTCAGTGGGAGCGGTATTGTCCTTGTTTATTGAACTTTGATAGTAACGACCAGCTGTGGGGAATTTAGAATTTTCGATAGAGTTGATTGGCTCTCTCTTAGGCCTAGCCATTCTATCATTTATTTTAATGGATGGGGTTTTGAAATTCGATGTAGAGGTACTGTATCTATAATTTTCCCTTGTTTTATTTATTAGTATTTGGATTTGTAGTTATAAAAGTTAAGGTATTATGAGTATCATTGACGATTTTTTCAATCTCCATTTCAAATTCTGGTGCGTTTGTGTTGTTACGCTTTTCTTTCAGTTGCTGGTTTGGCTGAAATGCTATTGCATTTACAGTATTTGGTGAAACTTTTGGCATAACTGTGAATGATCCCCGACACCAACATTTGTATAAATATCCGAGTGTGCAATTTACATAATTCTCTTTCATTGAAGTCTATGAAATCGGCAAGTTCGGCAAAGGCATTTGCTATCGAGGCATTATTTTACCTAAAATTAAAGAAATTTACCTATTTTTAAATTGAGGACATTTTGACCGTTTCCAGATAGAAATCGGTGCTTCGATTGTAAATTGGATGTTCTTCATGGTTGTGTGGTTGTTCTCTTCAGCTTCGAACGATCGCTGTTGTTTTATTGCAATGTCAAATAATTTTATCGTTTTAAATATGGTACATAGATTGGGTGTATGTAGAGTATAGGTCCTTTTTGGTGTTCAGTGCATCTCAACTCGGAGTTCTTTCGTCCAGAAGTTGGCTTGACTTGAGATTTATTTCTGTAACTTTAGTAACGGAATCTTATGGCGTCAATTTTTGGAAGGTGTGCTAATTGCTCGATAGTGTGTGTGAGTTACTATGATTGTTAAAATTCGGGATAACAGGAGGACATTCATGATATTTCTTAGGATATGAGAAAAAAAAGTGCTCGGGGAATCGGGTTATATCAAGAGAGAGAGAGAGAGATGTAAAAAAGAAAAGAAAATATAAATGTATTCAAAATTATAAGCAAGGAGAGATTAGAGAAAAAAAGGGGAGGGGGTAGAGAGGGAGAAAAAATGAGAAAAGAAAGAAAAAGAGAAAAAAGGCGAAAAAGAGCAGGGGCAAAACTTTGAGAACTGCGTGTCGTAGTGAATTATATTACTTGAGGAAAGAGTAAGCCGTTTGGATGAAGTTAATTGTAGCTTTCCAGGTTCCTGAACAAATCACAAGATGAATATAGTAATCTTCCTATCACGGCAAAAGGAAGGAGGAATGTTTGGTTTCTCTTTGGTCTGACAGCTCAGGACATTCTCGAATGGCATGATAAAAGTTTTCTTTAAGTTCGTGGCAGAGTCGGCAGTTGCAATCTTTTATCTTTTTTTTTATACTTTTAGTCAATGTTTAAGAATGCTGTGTCCCGTCAGTAGTTCGACAGAGATGGTGTTCGTGTTCGTTTAAAAAAAATAAAGGGTGATCGATTGAAAGGAAAAACAATGGGGGAAATAAATGCACACTTACACAGGATAATAAAAGGTTTTATTTAAAAATTAAAAAGGGCTAAAAACTATTATACTTATATATAAAGAATTATGGATAAAAAACAAGAAAGAAGGTTAAGCAAAATTATACTTATATATAAAGAATTATGCTTAAAAAAACAAGAAACAAGTTAAGCAAAAAAAAAGTAAAATTATCTAATCTTAGGGAAGGGAGATAAAAATAAGTGACAGGGGGGGTGTCGAGTTTTGTGTTCACACAGTACCTCGGGTGGCAGCACCGTCGCTCGCTTGGCTTCCTCTTGTCGCGGCTCGTGCGATGTCCAAGGCGTCCTTTCCGTCCTCAAGTTGCCGCTTGAGGGATACTCCAAGACGTCCTTTCCGTCCACGAGACTCTGCTTGTGGGATACTCCAAGGCGTCCTTTCCGTCCACAAGACGCTGCTTGTAGGATACTTCTCAGACGTCTTTCCGTCCACAAGACGCTGCTTGTAGGATACTTCTCAGACGTCTTTCCGTCCACAAGACGCTGCTTGTGGCGCGTCTGCTCCGCCTGGTCCGCTGCTGCTAACTAAGAAAAAAAAAAGATTACGCCACATGGCCCGCACGGGGCTCGCAGAACAACCAAACACATTCCACACGTCCACTTGACTTTTCCTCCCCGGGCATCGATCGACCTTTGTCCTGGGGCTCGCAGCTGGGAGTTTCCCCGACCATGTAGATGTTTTGACCCTTTCTTTCAACTTTTCCCCTCGTCTCCCTTCACCTAAGTCTTTCATTCTATGTACAAAAGTAAGGCTCGGTAAAATAGTTTTAACATTCTCCCACAAAATTTTGCTCTGAAAGAAGTCAAAATTAAGTATAAGACAAAAGAGCATATAAATACACAATACACACAAGAGTAGATATGCCTATTACATTACATAAAATACACATAAAAGAATACACATATTACACTTTTTTTTCTCATACAGGTACTTTCACTAGTCCTTCGAGTCATACCTTGCAGGCTTTCTGATTACCCTACCATATCTATTTCTAGAGTCCCTGGATTCAATATTGGGCCTATTATGAAGACTCCTGTCTCTAAACTCTTCACCAACTCCAGATGAATAGCGCGATAGACGGCGCAAGTAAAGGCGGCTACCCACACTTTCCCACCTTCTTTCAAATGAAGAGGGCCTAATAAATCAACTCCTGTAATTTGGAAGGGTTTGCCCAGTCCAATTCTGTTTTCTGGCAAAGCTGCCATTGGTCTTTGCAGAGACTTTTCTTTAAGTCTCTTGCAAGCAATGCACTTACTGATAATTTTCTTTATCGTTTTCCTTCCCCTGATTATCCAAAATTTCTCTCTCAGCTTTGATAAAATGAATTGCACCCCTACATGTCCATTCTTCAGGTGCACTTCCCATATAAGTTGCTCTACGAAGGGATGGTCGCCTGGTAGAATGATAGGAGTTTTAAATTCTTCTGGGACCTGTCCATGTAAAAGTTTGCTTTCTACACACCAAAGTCCGTCAGTGTTTTTTAATATTTTAAAACTCTTGGTTGCATTCGATTTCTCTATGGAGACTTTCTCCTGAATCATTCGGATAAGCTTTTTTTCTGCCAAGTCTAATTCTGAAACTTTCAAAGGTCCTGTTTCAGTTGACTGTTTTTTAAGTTTCCCTAAAAATCTTAAAACATAGGACATTACCCTGATGTTGAGAGAGTAATTAGACCTCCTTCTCAGTATCCAGTCTTTATAATCGATGTTCAAATTAATGTTGGTTTTCATAATGTTTTCTTCAACCTTTATTTCCTTTGGATTTATCGAGAACTCTGAATTGGGCCAGAATTCTTTAGGTTTTTTCAACCATTCGGGGCCCTCCCACCATCTGCTTTGCACAAACTGGCTTGGAGGGCAACCTCGAGACAGAAGATCGGCCGGGTTCAACTGACTAGGAACGAACCTCCAATCGTTCAAATTGGTAGTGGCCTGTATTTCTCTGACTCGGTTTCTCACGAAAACTCTCCACTCAATTTCTCTCTTTATCCAACTTGGCGCGGTAGTAGAGTCAGACCAAAGAGTTGTTTCACATTTTCTCTTCAAGGCAGCTTGGATTGCATTGGCTAGTCTAGCTCCTAGTACCATGGCCATTAATTCCAAGCGAGGGATCGTAATACTCTTCATAGGAGCTAATCTGACTTTGCTCCAAATCAAAGTTAGAGTATTTTCTCGTCCCGTTTCGCTCCTTAAATAGGCTACAGCTCCATAGCCTATTTGACTAGCGTCACAAAAGATATGAACTTCTGTAGGGAAAATGAGATCATTCCACATATATCTCGGTATCTTTATTAACTCTATGAATTTTATTTGATCCAACCAGGTTCGAAATTCCTGGGCCATACTTTCGGGTAGAGGTGTATCCCAACCTAGTTTCAGCCCCCATGATCGCTGCAGTAACAACTTTGGTGGCAAGAATACTGGAGCGCAAAATCCAAGTGGATCAAATATCCGCTGAACCATGGACAGTACCAGCCTTTTCGTTAATTTGGGTTGAAGACTCAAATTGTCAGGGAGTTCGCATTTTAATGAATCTTCCATTTTATTCCAAACACACCCAATATTTTTGTACAAGTCCCCTTTTCAGGGTTTTCCTCCAGAGAATATTCCCACTCTCGTAAGTCCATTTTAGCCCTGTCCATAATTTCAATTGCGGCCTTTTGAAATTCCTGCACTTCCTGCTTTGTTTCCAGCGAGGTAATACAATTGTCCATGTAGAAGGATTGAGCTAAAATCTTTGCCCATTTAACAAGTGGGCCTCTTATTGATTGAAGATGGTATTCTATTACGGCGTTCAGCACAAAAGGACTACAGTTTAAGCCAAATACAAGTCTCTTATGCCTGTAAGCTATTAGTTCTCTATCGCTCTCCTTTTCCCACCAAAGGAATCTAAGGTAGTTCCGTTCAGATTCTTCAATCGCCACCATCTGGAATGCTTTTCTTATATCTGCCGTGACTCCAAATTTATTTTCCCGAAATCTTATAATCATTTCAGGGATTCTTTCCAATAAATTCGGTCCCTTTTCTAAACATTGATTCAAAGATAGTCCATTATGACCTAGACAAGAAGCATCGAAAACCGGACGTATGGGCGTCGTTTTAGATTCCATCTTGTACACAGGGCGGTGAGGTAAATAGTAGCCTCTTCTCTCGAGAGGATTTTCCTCGACTCTTTCAATGAGTCCTTCAGTCAGCCAGTCTCTAAAGATCTGACTATATTCGGTCAACTTATTCTGTGAGGTCATTTTCTTAGTGCTTATATCTAACCTTTTTATCGCTATGTCAAGATTGCTGGGGATTGACTCCTTTTCTACCTTCCAAGGTAGACCTACAGAATATCTCTGATCACTTTGTCTTTGAATTTTTGTTATAAACTTTTCTTTTATTTTCTGGTATCTGGTCTCTTTGGAGCAAGTTTCAACAGGATCCCTAATGCCTAGTACTTCTAGATCCCACAAATCCTTTAAATCGCATCGCGTTGTTAGCAGATTCAAAGTCTGCTGCACATTGTCATTGCTATCAATAATTGGCGAATTGCCCATTAGTGTCCAACCTAATTTCGTTTCCACCGCAGTTAAATCTGCTTCAACTTGAACTATTTTTCCTGTCAAAATCATACCTAGATAGTTAGCACCAATCAATATGTCAATCTCTTGTCCTTTAAAATTGTCCTGAGACAATATTATGCCCTTAATCTTCAATTTTTCTAACCAGTCTCCTTTTGGCAAAGGTGGTATGGCGTCGCAAATTTTACGTTGATCCAGCGCCTCAATATGGATCACATCTCTTTTATTACCTAAATTCTCCAATTCTAACATAAATTTACCGTGCTTTTCTTCACCAATCTTATTACCTCCAAAAAGACTTTTAGCTATAGTTATTTTGCCTTTTCTTTCTATTCCTATACCCCAGACTAACGACTGTTTGATATACGAAAACTGACTTCCACTGTCGAGGAGAATTCTAACCCTTCTAGAGGCATTTGGGCCTCTTAACAGTGCTACCGTGGTCATCAGCAAGACCTGACCTGTGCAGGCTTGACTAGAAAGTGATGCAATGGGTTCAGGTGCATTTTCCTTTAGATTTTCTCTTCCTGGTTTCGTTAACCGGTTAGAAGAATTTCCTTCACATAAAACTTCCAAGTGGTTTCTCCCACAGTTTTTGCACTCCAATTGTTCTCGGCACTGACTCTGTATGTGTCCCTTTCTTAAGCATTTGAAACATAGATGGGCACTACGTATTTTATCATTTCTCTCTCCCGGAGACATTTTCATTAAGGAACGGCATTGATGACTCGCATGATTTGTTCTTTCACAAAAGAAGCATTTTATATTAGTTCGCCCTCCGAACAGACTAGACACAGTGGCGGGTCTGAAATTGCTCCTTGTTCTGGTCCCATCATTGTAAGACCTTTTATAGGGTTCCTCCTGCTTAAAGCCTTTTTCCACAAATTTCAGCCGTTGAGCACTCCTTACTTCGGCTTTTAGAAAGTCCAATAATAACCTGAGCCTTTCTTGAGCTCCTCCAACCCCTTTATCTGACTCTTCCCGTTTTGCTAACTCCATACCATAACCCGAAGAAGGATGCCTGTGCCATATTTTCAAAATATCCGAAGGTAATGAAGACTCGACAAGAGGGTATAAAAAAATACCCGACAACTGGGGATCAATGCCCAATGTCTCTAACGACCGGAGGTGACTGCTCAGTTCGTCGTACAGACTGCTTAAATTTCTATTTTCCTTCTTTACACTAGATATAACCGAATTCAATAGACGTCTGACATACAGTTCTGTCAGTATATTCGGGTCACCGAATCGCTCCTGTAGGGCTTGTACCGCCAAAGCATAGTTGGCGCCTGTAACGGGATAGCTTGCTACAACACGATAGGCTTCTGAATTTGGTACAATTGCTTGACGCAAATATAAAAACCGGTCGCTATCGGATAAATTCTTATTTTCGTGAATTTTCGAAAACTGCGCCCACCAAGGCAACCAACCTTCCAGAGAGCCATCATAGCTTTTTAGGGCTAACTCTGGTAATTTCACATTTATTACAGTGTCCTCGCTAGCAATCGGGATTGTTTCTTCTTTATCGGGATTCCGTAATACACTGACTTTCTGTTGAATATCAAATTTTTCCTCTTCATATTTATCGCATTCTTGCCATTCCTTATCAATACTTTCCTCTGTAATCCCTTCTTTCACTACCAATAAAGCCTGATATTTTTCGTTTAGATCTACAAGTTTCGTGTAATAAGACTCTAGTCTATTAAACTTAGAATAAATATCATTCCTATCAATTTGAGACTTTTCAAATTCCCCATTTATTTCATTAATAATTCTAGTGAAAGTACCTCTTATGGCTTTTCTGCGCTTTTTAATTGCATCCATTTCCTCCATATCTCCTTTAAATCGATTACGTCCGGCTCACCAAAATGTTCGTGTTCGTTTAAAAAAAATAAAGGGTGATCGATTGAAAGGAAAAACAATGGGGGAAATAAATGCACACTTACACAGGATAATAAAAGGTTTTATTTAAAAATTAAAAAGGGCTAAAAACTATTATACTTATATATAAAGAATTATGGATTAAAAACAAGAAAGAAGGTTAAGCAAAATTATACTTATATATAAAGAATTATGCTTAAAAAAACAAGAAACAAGGTTAAGCAAAAAAAAAGTAAAATTAACTAATCTTAGGGAAGGGAGATAAAAATAAGTGACAGGGGGGGTGTCGAGTTTTGTGTTCACACAGTACCTCGGGTGGCAGCACCGTCACTCGCTTGGCTTCCTCTTGTCGCGGCTCGTGCGATGTCCAAGGCGTCCTTTCCGTCCTCAAGTTGCCGCTTGAGGGATACTCCAAGACGTCCTTTCCGTCCACGAGACTCTGCTTGTGGGATACTCCAAGGCGTCCTTTCCGTCCACAAGACGCTGCTTGTAGGATACTTCTCAGACGTCTTTCCGTCCACAAGACGCTGCTTGTAGGATACTTCTCAGACGTCTTTCCGTCCACAAGACGCTGCTTGTAGGATATTTCTCAGGCGCGTCTGCTCCGCCTGGTCCGCTGCTGCTAACTAAGAAAAAAAAAAAAAGATTACGCCACATGGCCCGCACGGGGCTCGCAGAACAACCAAACACATTCCACACGTCCACTTGACTTTTCCTCCCCGGGCATCGATCGACCTTTGTCCTGGGGCTCGCAGCTGGGAGTTTCCCCGACCATGTAGATGTTTTGACCCTTTCTTTCAACTTTTCCCCTCGTCTCCCTTCACCTAAGTCTTTCATTCTATGTACAAAAGTAAGGCTCGGTAAAATAGTTTTAACAGATGGGGTCTCCAATGTTTAGAAATCAACTTTTGTCTCTAAGCTCTTCAATGTTGGGAAAACTGTTTGAAATGGCGACTCCTTCTCTCTTGATAGGTTTTAACTTGTTTTCCAGGCCTCGTAGATATTCACTTTTATTTCTCTATTGTGCTTGCTAACTGCAACTTATCATACTATACTGGTATTTGTTCATTGAAGCAACTTTGGTTTCGGCGACTACTTCTTTATTGCTTTTTATTCCTGCATGTCCTTTCACCCATTGAAAATATGCTTGGAGACCGGGATTTTGTGAATATTTTATTTACTAGTGGGATATCGCGAACGCGTCGCTGCTTCGACAAGACTTCTTAGGCCACTAGTTCTGGAGAGTCCACCATGGTTTTGAAGCTCTAGGACTGTCAGACCGCCTATACATGGAGGCGTCACAGGCACCTTGAAGGATAGACGTGAGGAGAAAGACTAAACTGTCAATCTCTTCAGAAGTGGACGTCTCTTGGAGGAGAGAATTTATTGGTTCCTCTTCTTCCCTTGGAGTACCTGGCGTCGAATCAGCCTGTTTGCATCGCCTGAGGCTCCAACTCCTGCGATATATAATTATCTTTTTGAAATAGTACAGAATGTGCACTTTTGCACATGTATTGACAATATGTCAATAAAAATTATTTTTATTGTCGCTGTCTTTCCTTGTTTTCATTTTCTATTCTTTCTTGTATTATTATAGCACAAGAATAATTTTATTATATTTTGAAACTCATTCCAAAATATATATGCACATTGAAATTGTACTATAAATTTCTATTTCGCGGATTTTAAAATATAAATATTGATAAATTTCAAAAAGAGCTAATCCTTCAATAAATGCATAAAAAGATTGTCATATAGGCTATGGACTGCTATCGCCATCTGTTGACGATATTTTAAACTATTATCTGAATCGCGTTTTTTTTTAAATCGATTTTAATTTATCTTATTCATTTATTATTTTTAAAAAATTCAAAATTATTTTCTCTTAAATATTTATTTTTATTGAGAAATGTATTCTGTCATAGTGAATTATTTGCATGTTTATACCTAGGTCTTTTTTTTTTTTCTTATTGCTTTAGAAATGCACAAGAAGAGAAGCATATATAGAAACAACTGGAAACTATATATATGACAAATAATTATTCAGATTATTTTTTTCTAAATAGAGAGAGAGGAATATAACTACATAAAATAATTTTAAAGAATAATGTTTAAAGGTTGCACACTCTCGGACATAAATAAAAATAGGTTGACAATTATTTCATATTTGTGAAATTTTGTTTAACTAAAAAATATATATATTTATTAAATTAAATAATATATAAATCAATAATATATCTAACGAATTATATTAAAATGAATTTTGTATTTAAATATGAAAACTAAATGACAAAATGCGCACGGGGATGTAGCTCAGATGGTAGAGCGCTCGCTTAGCATGCGAGAGGTACTGGGATCGATACCCAGCATCTCCATTTTTTTTTTGCAACTTTTTTTTTTTTTTGTAAATTCATCTATATATATATGTTTTTTACTAAAATATAATTTAAAGTATTTATTTTTTAGAATATAGTAAATTGTTGTGATCAAATGGTTTTATGTGATCTCTAATCACAGCTAAAAGCACTGTACTCCAACCCAACGTAAAAAAAAAATTAAATGTTTTATTTATTTACATAAGCCACACACAGAGATACCACGGTAGATGACGCCATCTCACCATACTAAGATGAAGGAGCCCCAGGTTGAAGTTGTAATATAGGTGTTTGACATCATCTATCAGCACTATAAAGGAATGACAATACATCCAGATGGCACAAAAACCTATAGGATATGCAACAACTGTCCTGGTGTGGAACTAACACATACCCACATATTCTTATGCCCAGCAATGGCCGCAGCCTTGCAGAAAATTGACATGGACCCAGAGCAGCAGCTTTACACACCCAAGATAGTGGACATTGCTGCTGCTGTGATAGAGATGCATGGGGACATCTGAGGCTCTTCATTGGACATGACAGCTACAACAACATCATCTATCTTCTTTCCTTCTATTTCTTCAATTTGTTGACAATTGTCTAACCATACTAAGATATAGATCGAAATATTTAACCTTAGTGTTCTATAGTCAAACACAACAATTCAAAAATTGATCAGGAATAGCTTGCAAAGGATCCAGGAAAGTTACCTTAAAATTCGTCAAAACGGCCTATTATTTCCTTAAGAGTAACAGAAATCGCTTTGCTACCCACTAATTCCAAGTTTTACGCAGCTCCCGCCCTTCACACTATTGCCCCTTCCTGCCACCAGCTTTTTAAAATTCCCCACTTATTGCTTTATTTCTTATTCACTTATTTTATTTTATTCTTTCTCCGTTTATCTCTCTTTATTCAATATATTTATCAATTTTGTATTTTTTAAAACCCCTTATATGATTATATATTATTAAAAGTAGTTTCAATCTCAATCTCTCTCTCTCTCTTTTGTAAGAATTATATTTACTTCTTTTTTTCTCTCTCTCTCTCTCTCTCTCTCTTCCTTTTCTATTCCTCTTTATACCCAATCTAGAGTCAACTGACGCCGCGTCGCTGACCAGCTTCTGCCGTCGTCTTATCGACGAAAATCTACGCGGGACCTACCGAGTAAACACCATCGGCCAGGCCGTAGTGCTGCGCGAGACGACTACGCCGTTCTTGCGAGTCATCACCCGAACTGCCCGTCGCATCTTAGAGCGCCCACGTCTGACTGCCCTGCCCATCATCCAGTTCGCTAGAAGGTGGGAGGAAAATATAAACCTACCCATCAACATCGGCTGGTCGTCGCTCCGGCGCTGCGCCTTCTCCGGGCACAACTCGGACGTGGCAGTGAGGCTAGCTCTGCACGCCCTGCCCCATTCAGCATCGGCACAACAGTCTTGCATCGCCTGTGGGTCCGGCGACCTGTCGCTGGTTCACAGGTACTGGTCCTGCCGCTGCATCAGGCCTCTCATCCGGGAGGCATTTACCATCATCGGGCGGCCCCTTGACCTGCAGGGCTGGGTCTTCGGGCATGGCCTAGACGATGACGCCCTGGCCATCCTGGCGTCTGCCAAGACGCGCATCTATAGGTACTTCCTCGGCGCGAAACTGAGGAGTGTACAAGAAGACCCCCTCCTTGTCTGGAGGAGGACTCTCTCAAGGTGGGGAAGCCTTCCTTGCTGAAGATATTTGTATATATATTCCCCTACACTTTATATGCCCTTTTACTCTTTTATTTTTTCTCCTTTGTAAAATTTGATTAAAAGAATCAATAAAATTGTTTAAATTGTCAATTGTCTAGAGTCAACATGATTCCTTGTCAGCCTTACAAATACAATTTAGTTACGCTCAGTACCTCATACGGTATCGTTTTGGTACACAATCAAATAACATAATATCACCAGTTTGTTTAGTCGTCTTGTCCTCCTCCGCCGTCCCAAAACTTAACGGCCACATTGCCACTCCAACCAGACAGACCTTCTCTTCCTTGTCAGACGGTCCTCTAACATACCATGGTCCCACACCGACTGGACCAAACAGCAGTTCTTTCTTGTCACCCACGTCTCTTTGGGTATAGTGACAAAGAGCATCGACACATAACAATATATACAACCCCTTCCAAAATTGTTATAAGCTTTGAAATTTCGTGAAAAAAACAACAAAATATGCTATTTTTTAAATCAATTTTTAAACTAAAAAATTAAATCTGATTATCTTAATACTTAAAAATCTATTAAATTAGTTTTAAATTAACAAATTTCAAAATGTCGGATATCCTTATTCTCGGGAATAGAATAAAAATCAATTTTAAACTTTTGTTTTACTTATTTATTTGATGGGGGTTATACGTTAATTATTACACTTCGTTAATGATAGGCTTAGTGAAAAAATATAAAATATACGACGTTATTTTCTATTGAGAAATAAAAAAGTGTCTAAAATGTTTTGTACTCACCTGCTTCAGTAATGAGGATATCCATTTTTGAATTTTTGATATGCACAAATATTTATATTATCAAAATTACAAATGAATATTAAATTTAAAGAACGTCTTGTTCCTAAGACAAAGTTAACAACAACAACAACAACACCTGTATGGGGCGGACAAAGTTAACAATCAAAAACAAAAGAAGCGAGAGTCAACCAAAAACCGAAACCAAAAAAAAAAAAGCCACGGTTGGATGAAGTCAGTGCCGATGAAGGTCTTTCCAACAGTTATAATGAAAAGACACACTCAAGTCAATCGTAATACGATTTCAGGGATATACTGTTTATGCGATATATTTTCTCAATGCTTTTAGAACATGGTATTATTGGCCCTTAATCTCTACATCGTAATGCCATTATGAAGCTAGCAGAATTATTTTAAAAAATTAAAACACACACACACACACATAAAATGATAAAAAAAAAAGAATACATTATTCTAAAATAATATAATAGCTTTTGTGATCAAAATCGATAAAAAAAAATTACACAAAATAAAAATGGTTATTTAAAAAAGTCGTTTAAAAATAAAAACTTGCAAATGTTAGAGTAAAAGTAAAAAAGAGAAATTCTAATTTAAAAATTTTAAATATTTAAAAGCTCAAATGCTAAATTTCGAACCATTGAAAATTTTATGTGTAAAAATTACCATATCATCATTGAAAAAATATGTCAACATCTTGCAGACGACTCGAAGAAGAAAATAATACTTTTTCATATATATTTCCTCTGAAACCTAAATTTGATTAATATAAAGATTACTTTGTGTTTACTCCTGTGTGGTACTAATTAAAAAAAATCTAAATATGACTATTTAAAAATATAGTTTATTAATAAATTATTTATAATAAAGATATTTTATTCTTTAATAAAATATATATCAAATATAAGCTTTGTAAAATAAAAAAGTAAGTATTTTTTTATTATTTAAAACTATTTAAAACGTAAAATATAGCTGAATATTAAATAAATTTTAATGTCTATTCCAATTTTCAAGATTAATTATAGCACATTTTATCGATAGATGGCAATTGAATTTATAAATATAAATGAGTATTATTATAGAAACAAGCATTCAAAAATATCTTGAGAAATGTATGTTAATCTTTGTGTTAATAAATTTTCCTAAAAATTACACAGAATTTGTGCTATAAATGATCTCTTCCACTTCATCAGCTATTTTTTTTTTTTTTTTTTTTTTTACGAATTTGAACAATATCTGTGCGTGCATTAAAGAAAAACGTTTTTTTTTTTTATTTTGAGATATATAAAAATTTATGCTATAACTTTTCTAAAAATGTTCATAGCTATAGTTTAACAAATTGCCCGTTCTACAAACGGATTTAGAACTATAGCCAGTCTTATGCCCGGTTTTACCCAATAATAATTTTTAGTATCTACTGAATAATAATCATCATTATTATCTCTTTATTGCTAGCTTCGATATTTACATAGTTAAGTTATATTTTAATTTATATTTTCTTGTAAGTTTTTTTTTTCAGCAGCCTCTTTTGAATCTACGCTTTTTCCCAAGGACAAATCGACATGTTCATTTGTTTCCAAATTCAAGTAATTCATCGTTGAATTTATTTCCAATTCAGACAGTTCGATAGGAATACCAGCACCGAGAAGGTTTTGTTCTTGTTTTTTTTTTTTCAAATAATACCTTATATTGATTATATAGTTCTCCATAAACTTCTTTACCAAGTCGAAAATTCGCGGAGTTAGTTCGCCGCGTAGCCGCACGGCCGAGAGAGAGAGTCGCAATGCAAGGATTGACGCATAGTTTCTGGATCATAAGTGAAAAACACAAGTGTTAGTACTTTTAATTGTTATTACATGTTAACACTCTCTTCAAGAAGTGTTGCTATTTTCAATTGTCAAAATTTTTGCAAACACTTTTGCATATTAAAATTGCTATGTAAAACTTGTCCTATAAGCATGCTTTTTTTAATCTCTACAATTTCGGCAATCTCACGAATAACTATTCGGCGGTCAGATTACCGATTTATTCATTATTTTAATCCGTTTATTACGTGGAAGAGCGATCCGGGCGTGCCCCCAAGGTCTTCTCGTTCCTTTTAGAAGCGCTTAAACCACTCAAAAACCCAGGCACGTGATAAAAATTCATTGTCATATACTTTTCTAAAAGCATATAGTTATATTAGAGATTTCTCCAGGTTTAATATGAAATTCCACGATAATTTGTTTCTCTATTAAAACACCTATCGTTTTTTGACAAAACAACACCACCACCAAAAATAGATCTTATATAACCAAAGGCAGACCGTTCTATCCACAGACGCAAGATGGGCGCCAGTAGAAATATACGACTTCACGTTCCAGGAGCATCAGTCTCGTTTTTGGCAGCTACACCTCGTTTGAGCACTTGGTGAAACCCCTAGTATATGAAGAGGAGAGATCCTCTTTAAACAAAACTCTATCCCAGCCAGTCTTCCCAATTTAACAAGTTAGCAGCTCTATTAGACGGGGATCTTGCAACTAACATTTTTATGTGACAATTCTTATTTATAAAATATATAACCTTGTACACAGGTTTCTTTAAAAATAAAGAAGGCATCTCCTGACCACAAGCACATGTGCTTTTTAGATGGCAGAGCGCCATCTAGTGGAGTAAAAATAAACTAAACGTTTATTTAGCTTACTCCGAGATATTTGGCCAACCCAATTTCTTGATAAATCAAGAAAAGCCATTCACGAACGCGTTTCGCGCTGTTGGCGCTCGTCAGCGTGGAGAAGGCACATGTGCTTGTGGTCAGGAGATGCCTTCTTTATTTTTAATATCAACACCTGACCCACTTATCTTTTATTTTTTTCTATTGTTTTTTCACAGGTTTCTTTATAAGAATATAGATAAATACATTATTTGTGAGTAATCAACTTAGGTTTATTTAGTTTCCTACTAATGACATATTATCTATATAATATTTTTTTTAGATACGTTTAGAAATAATGGGCTTAATTCACCTACTCAGATCTTGCCAACTCAACAGATTTCTAAATAAAGTAGATGAATGTTACACATTGTTAAACTGTGGTGGCAGTTCCTTTATTTACCTCTCCATCGTAGGTATATATAACGTCCCAAGTTGTGATTATTTCCCATCATAGACTGGATTAATTCTGCCACGAGACGCAGCGAAACACGCAAGCTTGATGCAAAGGTTCTTATCCATTTTATAGAGTTTTCTAAGACATTGCATAGCTGGGCATAAGTATTGCGCGTGTCTGACGATTGTGTGAGTTCCAGCATGGACTTCCACACCAGCATATGGGAAGTGGAGCAAACACTTCTCGAGATCACCTCCAAGCTCAAAACTAGCGTCCTCAAAGAAGAGCACATCCATTCCTGCCTAAAGGAAGAATTGGCCTACTACGGAAATGAAATCAAAAGACTCGAAGAAGAAATAAAGAGCTCTGAAGTAAAAACTGAAAATTTTGAGCATCAGGTTGTATTTCTTCAAAATACCTGCAAACATTATATGGATTCTAATATGGTTCTCGAGAAACACAAGCTGGAGTTGGAAAAACAACTTCTTACGTTCCAAGAAAAAATCAATAAAAGGAACAGTAGGCTAAGTGCTAACATTACCGAATATTCTAAGAAACACGAAGACTATAGTAACATCTATCAAAGTCGCCCTCTAGCCAAAAGTCTGACTCAAGTCCGGTCTAGAGTAAATGAGAAAAATATTCAGGTGGAAGATCTTATGAAGCAACTAGAAAGGTTAAAGAGACGAAAAGCCCTTCACATCCTTATCAAGGATAATAAAACATTTGGACTCGAAGTCGCCAAGATTAAACATAAGACCAATCTTGCTAAAAATGAGATTCAAGCTAAACTCCGAGAAATCACCAATTTGAAAGATAAAATTTGCGAGCACAAAAAGAAAAAAGAAGCAATGTTACTCCAAAAAGAGCCTCAACCAATAATACAGAAACCCCAACAAGGAGAAAGAAGTGAAAATAGTCAAGATAAAAATATTCAAAATAATCCAGAATGTGAAGACACCACTAGTAGTCAAATAGAAAATGAGGAGACGCAGGAACTGACAGAAGGTTGCAGACAAGAAGGGGATATGGCCATCCCACCAGACACCAACGAAGAAACCAATGGAAAGGAAGCTGGTAGTGAGGGAAGCGGTGCATATTTCGCAGGCGAGGAGAGTCTGGAAGAAATGCCCAGCACGTCCTATCAGATATCTGAGGTCTCTCAACAGGAGGAGCCATCCGAAGAGTTTGCATACTACGAGTTTGAAAACGAAGAAGACGAAGAGCCGATGGATGACTCAGATTTCAACAATTTCATCCAGCAGATGGAAGGCGGCTTCCAGCCGTCGCCGGACCTCGTGTTCGACCCTCCAGACCAGGCCTCCTTCAACTTGTTCCAGGCAAACGACAGCCCACCACAGCCTCCTCAGATGTCTTTCTTCCCATCCGCCTCAGCAGAACAAAACGCAAAGGAGAAAAAGATCAATTTTCTTTTTTGAAATTATGATGAGTCCGCATCAGTAGTAGGAGAGGAAAGCCCCGTCTCTTCACTGTGAACAGGCCTACACGCCAATAAACTATCTCTTGAAAAATATGTTGCTTTCTTTATTTGAATATACATCATATAGATTGTAGCGCAGACGGTTAAAACATATTTGTATCGCTGAAAACTTTATACGTCGTCATATCTGAATGTTCGGTTCATATCTCTCATATCACGATTTAAAGGTATAATTTTCGGTTTGAAATGCTTCAGATTACTAAATAGACTTAACTTCAGCCATTCAAGTATACGCCCATTAGGATAGAAGATATTATTTAAAGCGTATATATTTCTAATTTATACGAATTGAGTATATAGGTTCTCAAGCTATGACTACAGAATTGATTATATGGGGTAAAATAAGGTGTATTTCCAGTATAATCCCCAACTCCCTACCCCCATATACCACCTGTGTGTGTATATGAAATAATAATACTAGAACTTCCCTCTGAATACGTCGTATAGTGTTTAGGTATTACTGTAGTAATGTCAATACTTTCTGGACTGTCTAAGACCTTCACTCTTTCGGCACTGATGGAGAGTTCCAGCTGAAGGACCGACCGCAATCAACAAACGCAGCCACAACGATAGAGTAGAAATGATTCTGTATGCTACCGGCGATACGGGAAGATTTATGCCTATCATCGCCAGAATTCTTATATAACCATTTGAGGCAGGAACCTTGACCGTTGTGCGAGGCTTATGCCGTTCTCTTTGCCTCACAACGTAACATTTCTCTCCATCCACCGAATTCGACATTCGGCAGAGCCGATGGATGGATGGATTAGCATAATAGCGACCGTCTCTTACTACATAGCATTAGGTATTTTGTTGTGCGGTGAGGAGGACTGCTCGCGGTAAATGGGTGCCGTTTTTCTTGATAGCAGGATTCTGTCGTCACAGAATTGGATGATGGAAGCAGAGGTGCTAACAATGGGGAACAGAAATACTACTGGAATATAGTGATCATTAATCCTTCTGCACCTCTACTGTAATATGCACATTAATGGGTCCTTTTATTGGCACTTTACGGTCACGTGACCTTAATCTTCCAATCCTCGTTCAGCTAGCTTAGCTTCTATATCAAGATCGTGGGTTCGATATATTCTAAGAAGTTTTATATATCTTTCCAATTTAAAATATTCTTATAAATCAATTTGTTCTTCTTCTTCCTTATCTCCACTCAATCATATTAGGGTGTCAAGTTGTGACCCTTGATGGTGTCTGTTTGACAACCATCATTACTGGGTGAAGTAGAATGCGTCTGCCTTTGTCATTAAGACTGAGAGCACTACTCAGTGGCAGGCCGACTTGGCTAAAAATCAATTTGCAATTTTGAAAAACGAATTTATTTCAGGGTTGTATTAGGAATCCTATTGATGTTAGGTTTTAATAACTTTGCATTAAAGAGAAATGACGCTTGAGCTTCTCAATCTATAATGGTATAGTTAGCGGTGTAAGGATAGCTCCATTACCTCGACACATTCCTAGGTTCAATTATTCTTGAAATGTCACATTTGTGAGGGACTAATTCTATACAGCGCTCTCTCTTATATATATTAACAACAACCTAATCGCCCATATGAGCATTTTTAGATGGCAAGAGTGAAACAAAATCAACTAAACGTTGATTAAGGCTTGTTCCATAATATTTTGCTAACCCATTTTCCTGATAAATCAAGAAAATCCAACAACGTACGCGTTTGGGGCTATTGGCCCTCAAGTTTCGTGGTGCATGCTGTACCTCGGTTTATTCGAGACCGCCGTAAACTGAGGTCAGACCTTCAGCTTCTCACTACACTCAATGTATGCGGTATCTTAGCGGGCCATAACAAGGCAACCCTCTTATGGGAAACATATATCGTCATTTCCCACAAATGTATATAGAAAAGGAGGTATTTTGAAAAATAGACTTTATTTTTTTCCTCAAATCATCCTCCACTGGTTGTGCAGCCGCCGCATTAGGTCTCTGCCTCCAGACCTGAACGATATAGTGAAGAACTAAATGCCTCTGGAAATAAGAGGACTTCTTGACTTTCAAAATGCCAATTGTATGAAGAGATCTCTTCCTGTGGAGGATTCTACTATACTGAGAGGGAATCCCGCAGCCACATAGTGTTCAAAATGTATTATTTACTTGGAGATTTTATTTAAATATGAACAATTCCAATTTACATTCACGTTTGAATGGAGTTATGTAAAATATCCAGCCTCTCCGATGGCTCGAAAAATAATGGCTTACAGAGAAAACCAACATTTTAAGCAATTGAATTAGAAAGAACGCACGTAGAAGAGCGCTCTTGCCCGAAATCTCACCCGTTTGTATTTAAATGTACCTCTATAATAAATTTGCAATCTCTTTGATTCAAGACTTGTAAAACAACCTCGTATCGACAATTTTAAAATTGTTCTAATTTTTCAGCGATATATTTAAGAGAGAGCGTGCCAATACGAAAGAAGTGAACAAATAAAACAATTCTAGTTGAATATGTATTCAAACCTAGGTTTGTAGGACATTGATTTCTTATTTTTAATTACAGAACCCTCTGAAGTTCGCGAGGCGTACTTTGTGTATAAGATTTTATTTTCTGTGACGTAAGGTCAGCCACTGGTGACGATGTCACATTCCTAGACCATAGCTGTGTTCAAGACAGACCCTGAATGTCCAGGAGTCCGTACTCAGATTCTAACTGTAGAGCCTTGGAACTATATTTCAGCCTCTGTGGACCAAATTATGTGAATAGGAAATAACTCACCCTCTTTCAGAAAGAACAAGAGATAGAGATGGGTAGATCAACGAAATATCAGTTTTATAAAACTGGACAGCCTCTATAAGACAACTCTGGACACACTGAGGGTCGATAGATTGTCACTGAGTAACTTCTGTAAAATAACCTAGCTTCCTAAAGTAGCCGCTTTGGTCATTGGTGTTCGAAACTAGGCATGTGTCCTAAAATCAAAAGACTATCGTTACACATCGACTATGTTCTAAAAACAATGAGGGACACTTGTCAAACGCACATATATTGAAATGATAAACCCATTGAAAGAATAATACGGTATTTTTCTAACAGAATGCTACTGAGTAGGATGTTTTTTCAAGGTAAATCCATCGGGTAATTTAAACTTTTGCTTGAAGTTGACAACCTATGCTAAGAGGTATCAACTGTGTAGCAATATTTTATTTTACAACACACACTGTGGCTAATAAAGATATTTTCAAATTGAGATAGCTGAATTAGTAAGTAATATACTTTTTTAACTCTATCTAACAATGAGTTTTCATAAAATAGTGAAAAAGACGTTCTAAATTTGCATATTTGACCTATTACTTTTTTTGTTGTTGTTGTTTTCATTTTGGTCAATAACAACATTTTTCTTATGTGTATTTGATGTTATGACATTCATGTTGTTTATAAATAATCCTTATATAGCACGGCAATAGATTGACGATGGCTCCAAGCGCACCTATATTTACATACGCTCCAAACATCACTAACTTTCCGCGGCAGGAAATGATTAATGAGAAAAAGATACATTTGAAGTAAAAAAACGTAGCAATAAATGCCGGTTGGATTTATGAGGTAGAGAGCTTTGAAAGAAGAATTCCTGGGTTAAAAAAGTTGACCAAATATATCGCCAGGGCGCGTGATCCGCCTGAATAGCCAATGAGAAGCGAGCTTGCGTGTTCTTTTTCGGCCTTTCCCGCGGTCGCTCGCTCACAGGATGGACGCGTTGGCGGCAAGGCTGGAGGTCAACCTCTCTCTGAACGACGGATCGTCAGCGAATGACTCTGTTCTGGAGGAAAATGACGCGGACTGCTCGTGCACGTCGAGCAACCAGAGCAGCACGGACGGCGAGAGCGACTTCCCGAGCCGCCTGGACAAGGATTCCGGCGTGGAGTGCTCCGTCCTCACCCAGGACTCCTTCGTGAGCCCCGACAAGGAGTTGATGGAGCGGATTATCAAACAAGTCGAGTTTTACTTCTCCGATGAAAACCTCAAGAAGGACAACTTCCTGCTGAAGCACGTGTGCCGCACGAAAGAGGGGAACGTTAGCTTGAAGTTAGTGTCGTCGTTCCGAAAGGTGAAGTCCATCGCGAAGGACTGGCGCGTGGTAGCCTATAGTCTGAGACACTCGGATAGGCTGGTGGTCAACGAGGAGGGCACGAAGATCAGACGCAGGGAGCCTTTGCCCGAAGGATGCCGCCCGGCCCACAAGGTCAACAAGACTGTAATGGCCTTCAACCTGCCCTTCGACAAGCCCTCCATGGAGAACGTCGCTGAGCTGTTCGCGCGCTGCGGCGACATCGCGCTTATCCACATTCTACGTCCCGGCACGGCCGTACCCCCGGACATCAAGCGTTCCATGCTGGCCGCCAACTACCCGGACATCGGCTCCACTGCATGTGCAATCATTGAATTCGAGGCTCAAGAGTCCGCCATCAAGGCTGTGGACGAAATGGATTCAAAGGATTCCGACTGGAGAGCGCTCCATGTCCTGCCGTTAATATTCTCCTCACGAAACTCTAGTAGCAAGGAAGAAACGGACGAGTTCAAGCAAAGAAAAACGAGTAGAAAGGGAAAGAAACAAGATCGCGCGTTACGTACCAATGACTCCAGCGACTCCATCCCGAGTATCCACGATGGCGAATGGTCCCCGCAGATGAGGAAGAGAGCCAATACCTGCTACCCTTCCTCCTTCTCCACCGTTGAACGCAGGACCGGTCCACCAAGTCCTGCCCTCAAAACCACAAGTCCCATCCCATCTCGCAGCAAGGAATGGATGCGTCCCAAGTCCAACAGTTGGGGATCCTGGGCCAGGACGGGCCCACGCCGCTTGCAGGGCCCGCGGGGCGTGTCTAGGCAGCCTCGGGGGCCGGATGGTTCCCCGGGCTTCAGCCCCGCGTACCAGCTTCTCAGAGGCCACGCCCCTCAAACCTGACTCCTCCATCGGGAAATCAAGTATGTTTCTCTTTACATATGACTCACATTTTTTAAATTTGTTAGAAAAAATCGTTGTTTTTAAGCTCTGCCTATTTGCATTTTCCTTCTTGCAAATCAAAAGACCCTTTTTATTGTTAACATGTTTACTTTATTTTGTTTTATATTTTGTTTAATGTTACTCTACAGTTGTTTTTCTTTTGTTTACCTGGAATAGTTGATATATTCAAATTTTGTCAATTTACATATTTTCATTCAATATTAATGTTAACAATTTTCAGTCATTCTGTTCCATATATGATAATCTAGACATAATTTTGTTCTATATAATTGACTACTTAGGTGAAAGTCGAAATTTTGAGTATTAAAATAACCCTTTTGTTTATTGTTTTCTTCCTGTTTTTTTTTTTGTTGTTTTTGTTTTTATTCAGTAATCAAATCTCTTTGCTTCACAGAAATTGAATGTAAATTTCTGACAGAAAAGTTGTATACCTTTGGCGATTGTGCTTTATAATAAAAAATAAATAAAAGAAGTTGTTTCGTTATTACTTTTCCATCCCAAGAAATGCACAGATGACCGAGAGGGCCAAAGAAGCTACCATAACAATTGAAATAAAGTAGAAAGATCTGTCCAGCCATTGCGTGTGTTGAAGTTATATAGAAACCCAGTCAACATAAGCCTCTCTCACTCCGAAATCACGTGGTTTCTTAGGGCGTACGCCTATGATCTCGGGCCATTGTGCACTCGGTCTCTCTGAGGCAGGGATGCCTGAAATGTCTTGTACTAGCAGATTCTATATCAATTATCCTGCCACCGTGTCAGCTCTGGAGAATTAGGAAACCCCACCTCAATGAAGACCGCGGTTTGTGGGACTTATCAGCCCAGTGCCAGTTCAGGAGATCCCATAGGAGGCTTAAGTCTGTGGTAGTCTTGACATGTCTGTGGTACATAAGCGCGGACACATTTTCAGTTTGGTGCAAATTTTCTTACCAACTAATTGTTACCAACTCTCTCCAAGGCCTTCCTTATACAATCATAAATCCCAGAGTTCCGCGGATTTCCACTGGTAGGTCCAGCTTCGTCGCGCACAGAGGACTGCAAATGATGAATAGTTGATGGTAGCAGATAGAAGAAATTGTACAGCCAAAGGGGAAAACAGTCGGTGAGTAATGTACGTTGATGGGAACTCCCATATTACAGATGGATATACGTCCCATGAGAGACCATTGCACCGTGGAGATGCCACCTGCCTGTCTCGTCTCAAAACAACACACAAGACAAATCAGATTTGAGAGCGGAGTGAAGACCTTCCCAACTTGTACCATCTGTACAGAACATCGTCTCTTGTGCATGGAGGCCACTAGAGAAGACTTTCATCATAATCCCCATCAGATCTTACACAAAATCAATGGTCTCCGTGGCATCGTATAATGATAAGTGTGACAAAAAAGTTTTTTTTTATAGCGTAGTTGTTTAATACGGACACATAATGAGAGCAAATGGTTTAAAAAGATGTTGGGAAAATTGAAGGGTGAGGAAGACCTGCTAGTTAAAAGAGGTCAAGAAAACTACCGGAAGGTCAGTAGATGAGCTGCGAGTCACTAACAGATCAAATAGGATAATATTTGTCCATATAGTCGCCAAGGGTCGATTTGTGGACGCTAACAACAACAATATAGTTTACTTATACATCCATCCATATACCTTCCTATTGAATGTCTTAATGATATTGTTTCAGTAGTCTTGGTGAAGAAAAGTAACAAACACATCAATATAGCGTTTCATTTATATATTTTGGCTTTTCAATCAAGCATTCCGTGTTCTTTATATCTTTTTAAAAATAATATTTATTCAGAAGGTGAAAACACATTCCATCAATCTCACAAACTTATTTTTAAATAAAACTATTTAAAAAATGTGTTAATAGCATGGTTGATTGTATTTAATAACTAAGCTTGTGGTGTATGTTCATTTTTAAGTCCAATTAAGCCTCGCAGATTTGCTAGGTATTTACGTCTGATTCATCCAGGCATTGCTAGAACGGAAGGCCTAAGAGCCTACAATAAACTCTGTTATAGCTTTATTAAGTTGATAGTAGACAAATTCTTATCACACAAACAATTGTTTTTCAGGATAATGATATCCTACAAAATTGAAATATGATCTTGAGAGGTTAAACAAAAGAGATTGGGTGACACTCATGGAAATGTGTGGATTTTTCATGCTATAAAAGTGTTTCACTGATATAACAAAAGTTTTTGTTAGTTCCCAGATTATTGCCAAGCCGAGGTTTTACGGTATTTATGCTAATATTTACAAAGTCTAAAATTATCTATTCAATATATCTATAGGACTATTTGATTCTGCAACATGATTACCAACTTGAAATACTGCCCCTATTGCCAGCATTTTTATAAAATATCTGAGTACAGGGGAGATTTAGAGAAACTGAAGTTCATACTTCCATGTGTCCCACTTAAGTCACTGTATTTAATTATTTCCACCGACTCCAGGTAGCGTGAATTAGGTGGAAGCTGCCATCCACAAGAGTCAGCTGTTGGTTGGAACAGTTTCCCATTGAAGAATTCAAACTCTGTAGGCTCCTGCCAGAATCATCGAGAAGGTGTACCTTCTGCCTCGTCTCCAAAGCGGAGGTGGTCTGGGCCTAAGTGGATGCCATCTTATAACTTCGTTCAACGGCAAACTACAAAATTCTTAGTGGCATCCTTCTCGGTCCCTAGCGCGTTCAACGCGGGCCGCGCAGCACCTAGGGTTATTCTGCCAGCGTATCCTATAGGAAAACTTTGGCTCTATCTATTATGTGGAGAACGAGGCGGAGACCATAGTCCTGCGGGGATCGGCGGGCTCATTACCCGCCTCGCTAACCAGAGCGCGCGCCGGGCACTTGACTCGGCACGGCTGCAGGCGTATCCTGTTGGGGAGTTGGCTGCGCGGTGGACCCCTACCGTGAATGTGCCCCGCTCCATCCCCTGGGCCGAGCTGCATCGTAATTGATTCTCGGGGCACGACGCAGACATCGCCCTACGACTGGCCCTCCACGCCCTACCACATCCTGACCATCCTGCCTCGAGGCGTGCTACCTGTGTCGCCTGTGGATCCAGAGAAGGGTCGCTGATCCACAGCTACTGGAATTGCCGAGCCGTGCGACCCCTTCTCCGGGAGGTGTTCGCCTTCTGCGAAGTGCCCCTGGATCTGCAGGCCTGGTGGTTCGGCTTCGGCCTCCATCCCGAGGCAATGCAACTAACAAGTGTGACGAAGGATACTATCAACAAGTACCATCTTGGTCTTGAGTTGGGAAACGTCAGTCATCACATCGACCTGCTCACTTTGTGGGAAAAAACTATGGCGGTCCATTGATTCTTTCCCGCGATGGGCGCCAACAATGAAGACCTTATATAAATATTTTACATTATGTAATATCTCTCTTATTTATTCATATTCGTTCATTTTTACATTTAACCTTATATTGCCTCATATGTACCTTGCAATAAAGTATTTCACTCAAATTCTCTCTCTAACTTTAATTCAACACTTTAATTCAACCGAAATTTCTTATCCCTTAGGATCTTGAATTGAATAGGTTCGACTGTAGAACGAAAATCCAGCCGACAACTTTCGCGAAATTATTCGAGATTCTCTATACAGGGACAGACGCCAAAGAATTAATGGTACACACACACAAATACATTTTCCTGTTCGAACAGTGCAGGTGGCTTCAGAATGTAATTCTTTGCCATCTTAACAGAATATCCCCTACGCCACCTTATGATTATCCTTGGAGTCCTTGTCTCAAAATAGACTCTTCTAACAAAAGTGCGGCTACTTTGATTGCGTCTGCATTTGGTAGAGCTCATACTCTCTCAAAACGAGTAAAGTAGTCTGTGGAGACCACAATCATTTTTATTCCCTTATTTGATTTTGGAAATCGTCCAAACAGGTCTATTCCAATTCGTTGAAAAGGTGCTTCAGAGCTAGGGGTGGAGGCAGACGTCCCGCTGGCTGTTGCGGGATAGCATTTCTTCGTTGACCTTCCCTGCAGTGCCTAACATATCTTTTCACACTTCTATAGAGGTCCGACCAATAAAATTGTCGTTTAAACACTTATTTATTTATGCTTATGAGGTGATACAGCTGCGTATTTTAACACGTTTAAACACTGTCATATGTCTTCATGAATCCAAGATGTCCAGCACTTGATGCCTCATGTAAGTGTTATAAAATTTCTTGACGAAAATGCCTAGGGATAACTGGAAACCATTTCTTCCCAAAAAGGTCATAGTTTTTTTTTGCATAGAATACTGTACGCTAGCCGTGATCTATTTTCTTTTGGACTTTCCATGGAATGTAATTGGCTTATAAATATTCACGTAAGATCGTGTTCATGGAGTTGTTTGGACGGGAGGAAAAGGCAAGCAATGGCAGCCACGTCTACTTCTGATGGTGGGGCATCACTCTCCACTTTTATATTCTACCGTTATGTCGTATTCTTTAAATCGCAATGCCCATCTTGCAGGTCTTCCAAAAGAGTCTTTCAGAGAGGCAAGCCAGCCTAGCGCATGGTGATCCATCACTACAGTGAAGAGTTTCCCAAAGAGGTATAGTGTGTCTAAATTTGGTAAAGGGCCTATATGTACGGCGGCCAGGCATTCTCTCTCTATAGCAGAATAATTTCTTTCTAATTTCGTGAATGCATAATGGCTTTTTTCTCTGAATTTCCCCGATACCATAACCACTTGCATCAATTTGCAATTCAGGTGGACAGGTCTCATTAAAAATTCCAAGAACTAAATCCGATGTTATTGCCTCTTTCATATTTTCGAAAGATTGCTTCTGTCACCAAGAGAACTCAGCATCCCTCTTCAACATAATTTGAAGTAGTCGAGTTCTGTGACTGAATTTATTAAAGAATCTAGGTCAGTTTCTTCTGCGAGCTACAGCATTTTCTAATATTTTAAGTTCTTGAATGGCGAAAATGCATTTATTCTGATACAGGGAAGGACCAGATTTTTGCATACACTGAAGAATTATCCTTAGTCTGATAAGATGCTCTTCAATAGTTCTTAGCAAACACTACTATATCGCCCAGGTAACAGAGGCACATTGTCCACCTATAATGACGTAACAATTATCCATCATTTATTCAAATGTCGCTAGTGCATTACAAAGGCGCCCAAAATGGCGCCACTTAAACTGATATAATACCTCAGGATTAATGAAGGCTGTTTATCATGATCGGCTCCATAGATGAAAAGCATTTAGCACCTTTTAAAACAGTCCAAGGTATTCTCTATATGTGGCAAAAGGTAAAAATTTTGGTGATTTTATTTTGTCGGCGAAAGTCAACTTTGATCCAGGTCGACTGAGGATGACATGGTTGGATGATAGCGTTATTCAGCATCTTATGGTTGCCAAGCTTAGCAGGTGAGGCTCTATAAGCTCTTTGACTGATAGGTGGATGATTTTAAGTATTAACTCGATGTTTTATTCTATCTTCATAAGCGCTACAATTTCTTTGTCTGTAAAAAATGGCTAAAATGATATAAGTCGTAATAATTCTTCATGGCATTTGTTTGTAAAATCAGGGGTAACCACCAAAGATAGTTTTTGTCTACCTTTCCAGGAGATGAAGAAAAAGTTTCTGGAGATGTGGCTTTCATGGTACCCATGTAAGCTTCTTCCAAGGGTTCCGCAAAACCTATACATGTGTTTCATGCTCACTTTTGACTCACTGAAAGCGAAATATGGCTGTTTTCCGCACCCA
>CP092867.1:102664254-102705986 GCA_030710605.1 Cordylochernes scorpioides
AGAAGCTTACATGGGAATAATGAAAGCCACATCTCCAGAAACCTTTTTTTCATCTCCTGGAAAGGTAGACAAAAACTATTATCTTCGATGTGGGTACCCCTGGTTTTACAAACAAATGCCATGAAGAATTATTACGACTTATATCATTTTAGACATTTTTAACAGTCAAAGAAATTGTAGCGCTTATGAAGATAGAATAAAACATCGAGTTTATACTTAAAATCATCCACCTATCAGCCAACGAGTTTATAGAACCTAGCCTGCTAAGCGTGGCACCCGTAAGATGCTGAATAACGCTATCATCCAACTATGTCATTCCCAGTCGACCTGGATCAAAGTTAGCGTTACTGTGTTGACTTTCGCCGACAAAATAAAATAACCAAGATGTTTACCTTTTGCCATGTATATATTATACCTTGGAATGTTTTAAAAGGTGCTAATTTTTTTTTACTTATCCCTAAGTACACGTGGCACAGGCCATGATAATCATGGTGGGTAGTTAGCGACTTGCTTTTACTGTTAGCGCACCACATGTCTACACATGTGAAAAGCAGTTCGACTTTGCACTTTAAAATGTGCCAGAGCCCCGTTTGGTTACTTGTACTCGCTGGTGGAGTTGGACTTTTACAAGAACCCCGGGTCGTAGTGGTCGAAAACCAAACGGTTTAACCAGCCTTCCACCGACCCCCCAAGGTGCTAAATGCTTTTCATCTATGGAGCCAGTCATGATAAACAGCCTTCATTAATCCTGAGGTATTATATCAGTTTAAGTGGCGCCATTTTGGACGCCTTTGTAATGCAATAGCGACATTTGAATAAATAATGGATAATTGTTACGCCATTATAGGTGGACAATGTCCCTCTGTTACCTGAGCGATAAAGTAGTGTTTGCTAAGAGCTATTGAAGAGCATCTTATCAGACTAAGGATAATTCTTCAGTGTATGCAAAAATCTGGTCCTTCCCTGTATCCGAATAAATGCATTTTCGCCGCTCAAGAACTTAAAATATTAGAAAATGCTGTAGCTCGCAGAAGAAACTGACCTAGATTCTTTAATAAATTCAGTCACAGAACTCGACTACTTCAAATTATGTTGAAGAGGGATGCTGAGTTCTCTTGGTGACAGAAGCAATCTTTCGAAAATATGAAAGAGGCAATAACATCGGATTTAGTTCTTGGAATTTTTAATGAAACCTGTCCACCTGAATTACAAATTGATGCAAGTGGTTATGGTATCGGGGAAATTCTTATCAAAAACAGAGAAAAAAGCCATTATGCATTGACGAAATTAGAAAGAAATCATTCTGCTATAGAGAGAGAATGCCTGGCCGCCGTACATATAGGCCCTTACCAAATTTAGACACACTATTCTTCTTTGGGAAACTCTTCACTGTAGTGATGGATCACCATGCGCTATGCTGGCTTGCCTGCCTGAAAGACTCTTTTGGAAGACCTGCAAGATGGGCATTGCGATTTAAAGAATACCACATAACGGTAGAATATAAAAGTAGACGGTGTGTGATTCCCCACCATCAGAAGTAGACGTAGCTGCCATTGCTTGTCTTGTCCTCCCGTCCAAACAACTCGATGAACACGATTTTACATGAATATTTTATAAGCCAATGGAAGGTCCAAAAGAAAATAGATCCCGGCTAGCGGACAGTATTCTATGCAAAAAAAAAAAAAAAAAACGATGACCTTTTTGGGAAGAAATGGTTTCCAGTTATCCCTAGGCATTTTCGTCAAGAAATTTTATAACACTTACATGACGCATCAAGTGCTGGACATCTTGGATTCATGAAGACATATGACAGTGTTTAAACGACAATTTTATTGGTCGGACCTCTATAGAAGTGTGAAAAGATATGTTGCGCACTGCAGGGAAGGTCAACGAAGAAATTCTATTCCGCAACAGCCAGCGGGACGTCTGCCTCTACCCATACCTGAAGCACCTTTTCAACGAATTGGAATAGACCTGTTTGGACGATTTCCAAAATCAAATAAGGGAATCAAAATGATTGTGGTCTCCACAGACTACTTTACTCGTTTTGAGAGAGCATGAGCTCTACCAAATGCAGACGCAATCAAAATAGTCGCACTTTTGTTAGAAGAGTTTATTTTGAGACAAGAACTCCAAGGATAATCATAAGGTGGCGTAGGCGATATTTCGTTAAGATGGCAAAGAATTACGTTCTGAAGCCACCTGCACTGTTCCATCAGGAAAAGGTATTTGTGTGTGCCATTAATTCTTTGGCGTCTGTCCCTGTATAGAGAATCTCGAATAATTTTGCGAAAGTTGTCGGGTGAATTTTCGTTCTACAGTCGAACCTATTCAATTCAACATCCTAAGAGATCAGAAATTTCGGTTGAATTAAAGTGTTGAATTAAAGTTAGAGAGAGAATTTGAGTGAAATACTTTATTGCAACGTACATATAAGGCAATATAAGGTTAAATGTAAAAATGAACGAATATGAATAAATAAGAGAGATATTACATAATGTTAAATATTTATATAAGGTCTTCATTGTTGGCGCTCATCGCGGGAAAGAATCCGCCATCAATGGACCGTCAGAGTTTTTTCCCACAAAGTGAGCACGTCGATGTGATGACTGGCGTTTCCCAACTCAAGACCAAGATGGTACTTGTTGATAGTATCCTTCGTCACACTTATTAGTTGCATTGCCTCGGGATGGAGGCCGAAGCCGAACCACCAGGCCTGCAGATCCAGGGGCACTTCGCAGGAGGCGAACACCTCCCGGAGAAGGGGTCGCACGGCTCGGCTATTCCAGTAGCTGTGGATCAGCGACCCGTCTCTGGACCCACAGGCGGCACAGGTAGCACGCCTCGAGGCAGGATGGTCAGGATGTGGTAGGGCGTGGAGGGCCAGTCGTAGGGCGATGTCTGCGTCGTGCCCCGAGAATCAATTACGATGCAGCTCGGCTCAGGGGATGGAGCGGGACACATCCCTGGTCAGGGTCCATTGCGCAGCCAATTCTCCAACAGGATGCGCCTGCAGCCGTGCCGAGTCAAGTTCCCGGCGCGCGCTCTGGTTATCGAGGCGGGTAATGAGCGTCGCCGATCCCCGCAGGACTATGGTCTCCACCTCGTTCTCCACATAATAGATAGAGCCAAAGTTTTCCTATAGGATACGCTGGCAGAAGACCCTCAGGTGCTGCGCGGCCCGCGTTGAGCGCGCTAGGGACCGAAAAGGATGCCACTAAAAATTTTGTAGTTCGCCGTTGAACGAAGCTATAAGATGGTATCCACTTAGGCCCAAACCACCTCCGCTTTGGAGACGAGGCAGAAGGTACACCTTCTCGATTATTCTGGAAGTACCCAACAGAGTTTGAATTCTTCAATGGGAAAAACTGTTCCAACCAACAGCTGACTCTTGTGGATGGCAGCTTCCACCTAATTCACGCTAACTGGAGTCGGTGGAAATAATTAAATACAGTGACTTAAGTGATACACATGGAAGTATGAACTTCAGTTTCTCTAAATCTCACCTGTACTCAGATATTTTATAAAAAGCTGGCAATAGGGGCAGTATTTCAAGTTGGTAATCATGTTGCAGAATCAAATAGTCCTATATACGAGGTGTGTTCAAAAGGTATCGCGACTTTTGAATTTTCGCGGGTTACGTATATTCGAATTTCGATCTTTTTGGGGCTTTATGTTGGTACTCATGTCTCTCACTTATGCCGACAAGCTCGGCCATTTTGAATGTTCACTTAATTGTTGACAGCTGCTTTGCTTGCAGGTGTTTTGGATCGTCTTCGATTTTTACCTATTAAAAAAATGGATCAAAGAACCTGTATCAAATTTTGTGTGAAAAACGAAATTAAGTGCGCGGATGCATTCCGAATGTTGACTGTGGCATACGGAGAATCTACCTTGGACCGAAGCAACGTTTATCGTTGGTACAAAATGTTCTCAGAAGGCCGAGAAGATGTGAACGACGAAGAGCGTGCCGGACGCCCGAGCACTTCAACAACAGACGAAAAAATTAATGAAGTGGAGGAAATGATATTGGCCAATCGTCGAATCACCGTTAGAGAAGTTGCTGAGGACCTAAACATATCGATTGGCTCGTGCCATTCGATTTTTATCAATGATTTGGGCATGAGACGGGTCGCCGCGAAATTCGTACCAAAATTGCTCAATTGCGACCAAAAACAGCATCGCATGAACATTGCTAATGAGATGTTGGACTCTGTCCGCGACGACCCAAATTTGCTCCAGAGGGTCATTACTGGTGACGAAGCGTGGGTTTATGGTTATGACGTGGAAACCAAAGCCCAATCATCTCAATGGAAGCTGCCGCACGAACCAAGACCGAAAAAAGCGCGCCAAGTTCGGTCGAATGTGAAAGTTTTGCTGACAGTTTTCTTCGATTGCAGGGGCGTGGTGCATCATGAGTTCTTGCCACAGGGTAGAACGGTCAATAAGGAATATCACCTGCAAGTTATGCGCAATTTGCGCGAAGCAATCTGCCAGAAACGCCCGGATTTGTGGAAGAACAAAAATTGGCTTTTGCACCACGATAACGCCCCTGCTCACACATCGTTGCTTGTGCGCGACTTTTTGGCCAAAAACAACACACTAATGATGCCGCAGCCACCGTATTCCCCAGATCTGGCCCCCTGTGACTTTTTCTTGTTCCCTAAACGGAAGAGGCCCATGAAAGGACGACGTTACGCTACGCTTGACGAGATAAAGACGGCATCGAAGGAGGAGCTGAAAAAAAAAATGATTTTTTGAAGTGCTTCGAAGATGGATAAACCGTTGGCACAAGTATATAATATCTCATGGGGATTACTTTGAAGGGGACAAAATAGGTATTCATGAATAATTAAATAATTTTTGAAAAAAAACACAAAAGTCGCAATACTTTCTGAACACACCTCGTATATATTAAATAGATAATTTTAGACTTTGTAAATATTAGCATAAATACCGTAAAACCTCGGCTTGGCAATAATCTGGGAACTAACAAAAACTTTTGTTATATCGGTGAAACACTTTTATAGCATGAAAAATTCACACATTTCCATGAGTGTCACACAATCTCTTTTGTTTGACCTCTCAAGATTATATTTCAATTTTGTAGGATATCATTATCCTGAAAAACAATTGTTTGTGTGATAAGAATTTGTCTACTATCAACTTAATAAAGCTATAACAGAGTTTATTGTAGGCTCTTAGGCCTTCCGTTCTAGCAATGCCTGGATGAATCAGACGTAAATACCTAGCAAGTCTGCGAGGCTTAATTGGACTTAAAAATGAACATACACCACAAGCTTAGTTATTAAATAGAATCAACCATGCTATTAACACATTTTTTAAATAGTTTTATTTAAAAATAAGTTTGTGAGATTGATGGAATGTGTTTTCACCTTCTGAATAAATATTATTTTAAAAAGATATAAAGAACACG
Organism: Cordylochernes scorpioides; assembly: GCA_030710605.1. NCBI lineage: Eukaryota > Metazoa > Arthropoda > Arachnida > Pseudoscorpiones > Chernetidae > Cordylochernes > Cordylochernes scorpioides. The sequence continues at coordinate 102,669,692 of CP092867.1, forward strand.
GAATGCTTGATTCAAAAGCCAAAATATATAAATGAAACGCTATATTGATGTGTTTGTTACTTTTCTTCACCAAGACTACTGAAACAATATCATTAAGACATTCAATAGGAAGGTATTTGGATGGATGTATAAGTAAACTTTATTGTTGTTAGCGTCCACAAATCGACCCTTGGCGACTCTATGGACCAATATTATCCTATTTGATCTGTTAGTGACTCGCAGCTCATCTAGTGACCTTCCGGTAGTTTTCTTGACCTCTTTTAACTAGCTCATTGCAGGTCTTCCTCACCCTTCAATTTTCCCAACATCTTTTTAAACCATTTGCTCTCATTATGTGTTAAAACAACTACGCTATAAAAAAAACTTTTTTGTCACACTTATCATTATACGATGCCACGGAGACCATTGATTTTGTGTAAGATCTGATGGGGATTATGATGAAAGTCTTCTCTAGTGGCCTCCATGCACAAGAGACGATGTTCTGTACAGATGGTACAAGTTGGGAAGGTCTTCACTCCGCTCTCAAATCTAATTTGTCTTGTGTGTTGTTTTGAGACGGGACAGGCAGGTGGCATCTTCACGGTGCAATGGTCTCTCATGGGAAGTATATCCATCTGTAATATGGGAGTTCCCATCAACGTACATTACTCACCGACTGTTTTCCCCTTTGGCTGTACAATTTCTTCTATCTGCTACCATCAACTATTCCTCATTTGCAGTCCTCTGTGCGCGACGAAGCTGGACCTACCAGTGGAAATCCGCGGAACTCTGGGATTTATGATTGTATAAGGAAGGCCTTGGAGAGAGTTGGTTACAATTAGTTGGTAAGAAAAATTTGCACCAAACTGAAAATGTGTCCGCGTTATGTACCACAGACATGTCAAGACTACCACAGACTTAAGCCTCCTATGGGATCTCCTGAACTGGCACTGGGCTGATAAGTCCCACAAACCGCGGTCTTCATTGAGGTGGGGTTTCCTAATTCTCCAGAGCTGACACGGTGGCAGGATAATTGATATAGAATCTGCTAGTACAAGACATTTCAGGCATCCCTGCCTCAGAGAGACCGAGTGCACAATGGCCCGAGATCATAGGCGTACGCCCTAAGAAACCACGTGATTTGGGCAGCATACACAAGATTTCGGAGTGAGAGAGGCTTATGTTGACTGGGTTTCTATATAACTTCAACACACGCAATGATGGCTGGACAGATCTTTCTACTTTATTTCAATTGTTATGGTAGCTTCTTTGGCCCTCTCGGTCATCTGTGCATTTCTTGGGATGGAAAAGTAATAACGAAACAACTTCTTTTATTTATTTTTATTATAAAGCACAATCGCCAAAGGTATACAACTTTTCTGTCAGAAATTTACATTCAATTTCTGTGAAGCAAAGAGATTTGATTACTGAATAAAAACAAAAACAACAACAAAAAAAAAAAAACAGGAAGAAAACAATAAACAAAAGGGTTATTTTAATACTCAAAATTTCGACTTTCACCTAAGTAGTCAATTATATAGAACAAAATTATGTCTAGATTATCATATATGGAACAGAATGACTTAAAATTGTTAACATTAATATTGAATGAAAATATGTAAATTGACAAAATTTGAATATATCAACTATTCCAGGTAAACAAAAGAAAAACAACTGTAGAGTAACATTAAACAAAATATAAAACAAAATAAAGTAAACATGTTAACAATAAAAAGGGTCTTTTGATTTGCAAGAAGGAAAATGCAAATAGGCAGAGCTTAAAAACAACGATTTTTTTCCAACAAATTAAAAAAATGTGAGTCATATGTAAAGAGAAACATACTTGATTTCCCGATGGAGGAGTCAGGTTTGAGGGGCGTGGCCTCTGAGAAGCTGGTACGCGGGGCTGAAGCCCGGGGAACCATCCGGCCCCCGAGGCTGCCTAGACACGCCCCGCGGGCCCTGCAAGCGGCGTGGGCCCGTCCTGGCCCAGGATCCCCAACTGTTGGACTTGGGACGCATCCATTCCTTGCTGCGAGATGGGATGGGACTTGTGGTTTTGAGGGCAGGACTTGGTGGACCGGTCCTGCGTTCAACGGTGGAGAAGGAGGAAGGGTAGCAGGTATTGGCTCTCTTCCTCATCTGCGGGGACCATTCGCCATCGTGGATACTCGGGATGGAGTCGCTGGAGTCATTGGTACGTAACGCGCGATCTTGTTTCTTTCCCTTTCTACTCGTTTTTCTTTGTTTGAACTCGTCCGTTTCTTCCTTGCTACTAGAGTTTCGTGAGGAGAATATTAACGGCAGGACATGGAGCGCTCTCCAGTCGGAATCCTTTGAATCCATTTCTTCCACAGCCTTGATGGCGGACTCTTGAGCCTCGAATTCAATGATTGCACATGCAGTGGAGCCGATGTCCGGGTAGTTGGCGGCCAGCATGGAACGCTTGATGTCCGGGGGTACGGCCGTGCCGGGACGTAGAATGTGGATAAGCGCGATGTCGCCGCAGCGCGCGAACAGCTCAGCGACGTTCTCCATGGAGGGCTTGTCGAAGGGCAGGTTGAAGGCCATTACAGTCTTGTTGACCTTGTGGGCCGGGCGGCATCCTTCGGGCAAAGGCTCCCTGCGTCTGATCTTCGTGCCCTCCTCGTTGACCACCAGCCTATCCGAGTGTCTCAGACTATAGGCTACCACGCGCCAGTCCTTCGCGATGGACTTCACCTTTCGGAACGACGACACTAACTTCAAGCTGACGTTCCCCTCTTTCGTGCGGCACACGTGCTTCAGCAGGAAGTTGTCCTTCTTGAGGTTTTCATCGGAGAAGTAAAACTCGACTTGTTTGATAATCCGCTCCATCAACTCCTTGTCGGGGCTCACGAAGGAGTCCTGGGTGAGGACGGAGCAGTCCACGCCCGAATCCTTGTCCAGGCGGCTCGGGAAATCGCTCTCGCCGTCCGTGCTGCTCTGGTTGCTCGACGTGCACGAGCAGTCCGCGTCATTTTCCTCCAGAACAGAGTCATTCGCTGACGATCCGTCGTTCAGAGAGAGGTTGACCTCCAGCCTTGCCGCCAACGCGTCCATCCTGTGAGCGAGCGACCGCGGGAAAGGCCGAAAAAGAACACGCAAGCTCGCTTCTCATTGGCTATTCAGGCGGATCACGCGCCCTGGCGATATATTTGGTCAACTTTTTTAACCCAGGAATTCTTCTTTCAAAGCTCTCTACCTCATAAATCCAACCGGCATTTATTGCTACGTTTTTTTACTTCAAATGTATCTTTTTCTCATTAATCATTTCCTGCCGCGGAAAGTTAGTGATGTTTGGAGCGTATGTAAATATAGGTGCGCTTGGAGCCATCGTCAATCTATTGCCGTGCTATATAAGGATTATTTATAAACAACATGAATGTCATAACATCAAATACACATAAGAAAAATGTTGTTATTGACCAAAATGAAAACAACAACAACAAAAAAAAAATAGTAATAGGTCAAATATGCAAATTTAGAACGCCTTTTTCACTATTTTATGAAAACTCATTGTTAGATAGAGTTAAAAAAGTATATTACTTACTAATTCAGATATCTCAATTTGAAAATATCTTTATTAGCCACAGTGTGTGTTGTAAAATAAAATATTGCTACACAGTTGATACCTCTTAGCATAGGTTCAAGCAAAAGTTTAAATTACCCGATGGATTTTCCTTGAAAAGACTTTCTACTCAGTAGCATTCTGTTAGAAAAATACCGTATTATTCTTTCAATGGGTTTATCATTTCAATATATGTGCGTTTGACAAGTGTCCCTCATTGTTTTTAGAACATAGTCGATGTGTAACGATAGTCTTTTGATTTTAGGACACATGCCTAGTTTCGAGCACCAATGACCAAAGCGGCTACTTTAGGAAGCTAGGTTATTTTACAGAAGTTACTCAGTGACAATCTATCGACCCCCAGTGTGTCCAGAGTTGTCTTACAGAGGGTATTCTGTTTTATAAAACTGATTTTTCATTGATCTACCCACCTTTATCTCTTGTTCTATCTGAGAGAGGGTGAGTTATTTCCTATTCACATAATTTGGTCCACAGAGGCTGAAATATAGTTCCAAGGTTCTACAGTTAGAATCTGAGTACGGACTCCTGGACATTCAGGGTCTGTCTTGAACACAGCTATGGTCTAGGAATGTGACATCGTCACCAGTGGCTGACGTTACGTCACAGAAAATAAAATCTTAAACACAAAGTACGCCTCGCGAACTTCAGAGGGTTCTGTAATTTAAAAATAAGAAATCAATGTCCTACAAACCTAGGTTTGAATATATAATCAACTAGAATTGTTTTATTTGTTCACTTCTTTCGTATTGGCACGCTCGCTCTCTCTTAAATATATCGCTGAAAAATTAGAAAAATTTTAAAATTGTATATACGAGGTTGTTTTTCAAGTCTTGAATCAAAGAGATTGCAAATTCACTATAGAAGTACATTTAAATACAAACGGGTGATATTTCGGGCAAGATCGCTCTTCCACCTGCGTTCTTTCTAAATCAATTGCTTAAAATGTTGGTTTTCTATGTAAGCCATTATTTTTCGAGCCATTGGAGAGGCTGGATATTTTGCATAACTCCATTCAAACGTGTATGTAAATTGAAATTGTTCATACTTAAATAAAATCTCCAAGTAAATAATACATTTTGAACACTATGTGGCTGCGAGATACCCTCTCAGTATAGTAGAATCCTCCACAGGAAGAGATCTCTTCATACAATTGACATTTTAAAGTCAAGAAGTCCTCTTATTTCCAGAGGCATTTAGTTCTTCACTATATCATTCAGGTCTGGAGGCAGAGACCTGAGGCGGTGTCTGCACAACCAGTGGAGGATGATTTGAGGAAAAAAATAAAGTCTATTTTTCAAAATACCTCCTTTTCTATATACATTTGTGGGAGATGATATATGTTTCCCATAAGAGGGTTGCCTTGTTATGGCCCGCTATGATACCGCATACATTGAATGTAGCGAGAAGCTGAAGGTCTGACCTCAGTTTACAGCGGTCTCGAATAAACCGAGGTACAGCATGCACCACGAAACTTGAGGGCCAATAGCCCCAAACGCGTACGTTGTTGGATTTTCTTGATTTATCCAGGAAAATGGGTTAGCAAAATATTATGGAACAAGCCTAAATCAACGTTCAGTTGATTTTGTTTCACTAGAAGGCACTCTGCCATCTAAAAATGCTCATATGAGTGGTTAGGTTGTTGTTGTTGTTAATATATATAAGAGAGAACGCTGTATAGAATTAGTCCATCACAAATGTGACATTTCGAGAATAATTGAACCTAGGAATGTGTCGAGGTAATAAAATGGAGCTATCCTTACCCCGCTAACTATACCATTATAGATTGAGAAGCTCAAGCGTCATTTCTCTCTAATACGAAGTTATTAAAATCTAACATCAATAGGATTCCTAATAAAACCCTGAAATAAATTCGTTTTTCAAAATTTTACAAATTGATTTTTAGCTAAGTCGGCCTGCCACTGAGTAGTGCTCCAGTCTTAATGACAAAGGCATTCTACCTCACCCAGTAATGATGGTTGTCAAACAGACACCATCACAACTTGACACCCTAATATGATTGAGTGGAGATAAGGAAGAAGAAGAACAAATTGATTTATAAGAATATTTTAAATTGGAAAGATATATAGAAATTCTTAGAATATATCGAACCCACGATCTTGATATAGAAGCTAAGCTAGCTGAACGAGAATTGGGAGATTAAGGTCACGTGACCGTAAAGTGCCAATAAAAGGACCCATTCAGGTGCATATTACAGTAGAGGTGCAGAAGGATTAATGCTCACTATATTCCAGTAGTATTTATTTTCCCCATTGTTAGCACCTCTGCTGCCGTCATCCAATTCTGTGACGACAGAATCCTGCTGTCAAGAAAAACGGCACTCATTTACCGCGAGCAGTCCTCCTCACCGCACAACAAAATACCTAATGCTGCGTAGTAAGAGACGGTCGCTATTATGCTAATCCATCCATCCATCGGCTCTGCCGAATGTCGAATTCGGTAGATGGAGAGAAATGTTACGTTGTGAGGCAAAGAGAACGGCATAAGCCTCGCACAACGGTCAAGGTTCCTGCCTCAAATGGTTATATAAGAATTCTGGCGATGATAGGCATAAATCTTCCCGTATCGCCGGTAGCATACAGAATCATTTCTACTCTATCGTTGTGGCTGCGTTTGTTGATTGCGGTCGGTCCTTCAGCTGGAACTCTCCATCAGTGCGGAAAGAGTGAAGGTTTTAGACAGCCCAGAAAGTATTTTTGGCATTACTACAGTAATACCTAAGCACTATACGATGTATTCAGAGGGAAGTGCTATTATTATTTTGCCATAAACACACAAAGGTGGTATATGGGGGTAGGGAGTTGGGGATTATACTGGAAATACACCTTATTTTACCCCATATAGTCAATTCTGTAGTCAGAGCTTGAGGATCTATAAAATCAATTCGAATAAATTATGTATATATACGCTTTAAATAATTTCTATCCTAATGGGCGTATACTTGGATGGCTGAAATTAAGCAGGTAGTCTATTTAGTAATCTGAAGCATTCCATATCGAAAATTATACCTTTAAATCGTGATATATGAACCGAACATTCAGATATGACGACGTATAAGGTTTTCAGCGATATAAATATGTTTTAACCGTCTGCGCTACAATCTGTATGATGTATATTCAAATAAAGAAAGCAACATATTTTCTCAAGAGATAGTTTATTGGCGTGTAGGCCTGTTCACAGTAAAGAGACGGGGCTTTCCTCTCCTACTACCGATGCAGACTCATCATAATTTCAAAAAAGAAAATTGATCTTTTTCTCCTTGGCGTTTTGTTCTGCTGAGGCGGATGGGAAGAAAGACATCTGAGGAGGCTGTGGTGGGCTGTCGTTTGCCTGGAACAAGTTGAAGGAGGCCTGGTCTGGAGGGTCGAACACGAGGTCCGGCGACGGCTGGAAGCCGCCTTCCATCTGCTGGATGAAATTGTTGAAATCTGAGTCATCCATCGGCTCTTCGTCTTCTTCGTTTTCAAACTCGTAGTATGCAAACTCTTCGGATGGCTCCTCCTGTTGAGAGACCTCAGATATCTGATAGGACGTGCTGGGCATTTCTTCCAGACTCTCCTCGCCTGCGAAATATGCACCGCTTCCCTCACTACCAGCTTCCTTTCCACTGGTTTCTTCGTTGGTGTCTGGTGGGATGGCCATATCCCCTTCTTGTCTGCAGCCCTCTGTCAGTTCCTGCGTCTCCTCATCTTCTATTTGACTACTAGTGGTGTCTTCACATTCTGAATTATTTTGAATATTTTTATCTTGACTATTTTCACTTCTTTCTCCTTGTTGGGTTTTCTGTATTATTGGTTGAGGCTCTTTTTGGAGTAACATTGCTTCTTTTTTCTTTTTGTACTCGCAAATTTTATCTTTCAAATTGGTGATTTCTCGGAGTTTAGCTTGAATCTCACTTTTGGCAAGATTGGTCTTATGTTTAATCTTGGCGACTTCGAGACCAAACGTTTTATTATCCTTGATAAGGTTGTGAAGGGCTTTTCGTCTCTTTAACCTTTCTAGTTGCTTCATAAGTTCTTCCACTTGAATTTTTTTCTCATTTACTCTAGACCTGACTTGAGTCAGACTTTTGGCTAGAGGGCGACTTTGATAGATGTTACTATAGTCTTCGTGTTTCTTAGAATATTCGGTAATGTTAGCACTTAGCCTACTGTTCCTTTTATTGATTTTTTCTTGGAACGTAAGAAGTTGTTTTTCCAACTCCAGCTTGTGTTTCTCGAGAACCATATTAGAATCCATATAATGTTTGCAGGTATTTTGAAGAAATACAACCTGATGCTCAAAATTTTCAGTTTTTACTTCAGAGCTCTTTATTTCTTCTTCGAGTCTTTTGATTTCATTTCCGTAGTAGGCCAATTCTTCCTTTAGGCAGGAATGAATGTGCTCTTCTTTGAGGACGCTAGTTTTGAGCTTGGAGGTGATCTCGAGAAGTGTTTGCTCCACTTCCCATATGCTGGTGTGGAAGTCCATGCTGGAACTCACACAATCGTCAGACACGCGCAATACTTACGCCCAGCTATGCAATGTCTTAGAAAACTCTATAAAAATGGCTAAGAACTTTTGCATCAAGCTTGCGTGTTTCGCTGCGTCTCGTGGCAGAATTAATCCAGTCTATGATGGGAAATAATCACAACTTGGGACGCTATATATACCTACGATGGAGAGGTAAATAAAGGAACTGCCACCACAGTTTAACAAGGTGTGTAACATTTTATCTACTCTATTTAGAAATCTGTTGACTTGGCAAGATCTGAGTAGGTGAATTAAGCCCATTATTTCTAAACGTGGCATTTATTAAAATATATATGATTTGTCATTAACAATAAACAAAATAAACCCAAGTTGTGTGATTACTCACAAATAATATATTTATCTATATTCTTATAAAGAAACCTGTGTGCAAGGTTATATATTTTATAAACAAGAATTGTCACATTAAAATGTTAGTTGCGAGATCCCCGTCTAATAGAGCTGCTAACTTGTTAAATTGGGAAGACTGGCTGGGATAGAGTTTTGTTTGACAAGGATCTCTCCTCTTCATATACTAGGGGTTTCACCAAGTGCTCAAACGAGGTGTAGCTGCCAAAAACGAGACTAATGCTCCTGGAACGTAAAGTCGTATATTTCGACTGGCGCCCATCTTGTGTCTGTGGATAGAACAGTCTGCCTTTGGTTATATATGATCTACTTTTGGTGTTGTTGTTGTTTTGTCAAAAAAGATAGGTGTTTTAATAGAGCAACAAATTATCGTGGAATTTCATATTGAACCTGGAGAAATCGCTAATAAAACTATATGTTTTTATAAAAGTATATGACAATGAATTTTTATCACGTGCCTGGGTTTTTGAGTGGTTTAAGCGCTTCTAAAAGGAAGGAGAAGACCTTGGGGGCACGCCCGGATCGCTCTTCCACGTAAAAAACGGATTAAAATAATGAATAAATCGGTAATCTGACCGCCGAATAGTTATTCGTGAGATTGCCGAAATTGTAGAGATTAAAAAAGCATGCTTATAGGACAAATTTTACATACCAATTTTAATATGCAAAAGTGTTTGCAAAAATTGCGACAATTAAAAATGGAAACACTTCTTGAAGAGAGTGTTAACATGTAATAACAATTAAAAGTACTAACACTTGGTTTTTCACTTATGATCCAGAAACTATGCGTCAATCCTTGCATTGCGACTCTCTCTCTCGGCCGTGCGGCTACGCGGCGAACTAACTCCGCGAATTTTCGACTTGGTAAAGAAGTTTATGGAGAACTATAATCCATATAAGGTATTATTGAAAAAAAAAAACCTTGAACAAAAGCTTCACGGTGATGGTATTCCTATCGAACTGTCATAATTGGAAATAAATTCAACGATGAATTGCTTGAATTTGGAAACAAACGAGCATGTAGATTTGTCCTTGGGAAAAAGCGTAGATTCAAAAGAGGCTGCTGAAAAAAAAAACTCACAAGAAAATATAAATTAAAATATAACTTAACTATGTAAATATCGAAGCTAGCAATAAAGGGATAATAATGATGATGATGATTCTGTTGATTCTAAAAATTATTATTGGGTAAAACCGGGCATAAGACTGGCTATAGTTCTAGATCCGTTTGTAGAATGGGCAATTTGTTAAACTATAGCTATGAGCATTTTTAGAAAAGTTATACAATAAATTTGTATATATCTCAAAAAATAAAAAAATACGTTTCTCTTTAATGCACGCACAGATATTGTTCAAATTCGTCAAAAAAAAAAAAACATTTTAGCTGATGAAGTGGAAGAGATATATATCCGATTTACACGGTAGATACGTTCCTGAGAAAAACGTGTAAATTGGGGGATAGGTGTACACAGAAATAAAAATAAAATGCATTGACAGGTTAAAATATGTAGTCAGCACATAAGCTCGGGATTCCTCGTGAGATGTGTACACAGCGCATGTGTTCAATCACAGTAGCATTTAGTATAGTGCGATAAAAACAAAACAACAACAAAAAAAAAAAACTTATTTGGAAAACCGTGTAAAAGCGAAAACGTGTAAAACAAGTACCGTGTAAATCGGGGGATAGATGTATATATATAGCACAAATTCTATGTAATTATTAGGAAAATTTATTAACACCAAGATTAACATACATTTCTCAAGATATTTTTGAATGCTTGTCTCTATAATAACACTCATTTATATTTATAAATTCAATTGCCATCTATCGATAAAATGTGCTATAATTATTCTTGAAAATTGGGATAGACATTAAAATTTATTTAATATTCAGCTCTATTTTACGTTTTAAATAGTTTTAAATAATAAAAAAAAATACTTACTTTTTTATTTTACAAAGCTTATATTTGATATATATTTTATTGAAGAATAAAATCTCTTTATTATAAATAATTTATTAATAAACTATATTTTTATAAATAGTCACATTTAGAATTTTTTTAAATTAGTACCACACAGGAGTATACACAAAGTAATCTTTATATTAATCAAATTTAGGTTTCAGGAAATATATATGAAAAAGTATTATTTTCTTCTTCGAGTCGTCTGCAAGATGTTGACATTATTTTTTCAATGATGATATGGTAATTTTTACACATAAACTTTTTAATGGTTCGAAATTTAGCATTTGAGCTTTTAAATATTTTAAAATTTTTAATTAGAATTTTTCTTTTTTACTTTTACTCTAACATTTGCAAGTTTTTATTTTAAAATGACTTTTTTAAATAACCATTTTTATTTTGTGTAATTTTTTTTAAAATCGATTTTGATCACAAAAGCTATTATATTATTTTAGAATAATGTATTCTTTTTTATCATTCTATGTGTGTGTGTGTTTTAATTTTTTTTAAATAACTCTGCTAGCATCATAATGGCATTACGATGTTGGGATTAAGGACCAATTATACCATGTTCTAAAAGCATTGAGAAAATATATCGTATAAACAGTATATTCCTGAAATCGTATTACGATTGACTTGAGTGTGTCATTATAAACTGTTGGAAAGACCTTCATCGGCACTGACTTCATCCAACCGTGGCTTTTTTTTTTTTTGGTTTGGGTTTTTGGTTGACTCTCGCATCTTTTGTTTTTGATTGTTAACTTTGTCTTAGGAACAAGACGTTCTTTAAATTCAATATTTATTTGTAATTTTGATAATAAAAATATTTGTGCATATCAAAAATGGATATTCTCATTACTGAAGCAGGTGAGTACAAAACATTTTAGACACTTTGTAATTTCTCAATAGAAAATAACGTCGTATATTTTTCATGAAGCCTATCATTAACGAAGTGTAATAATTAACGTATAATCCCCATCAAATAAATAAGTAAAACAAAAGTTTAAAATTGCTTTTTATTCTATTCCCGAGAATAAGGATATCCGACATTTTAAAATATATTAATAATAAAACTAATTCAATAGATTTTTCAAGTATTAAGATAATCAGATTTAATTTTTTAAATTAAAAAAATCGATTTTAAAAACTTTAGCATATTTTTGTTGTTTTTCACGAAATTTCAAAGCTTTTAACAATTTTGGAAGGGGTTGTATATATTGTTATGTGTCGAAGCCCCATGTCACTATAACCAAACAGACGTGGGTGACAAGAAAGAACTGCTGTTTGGCCCGGTCGGCGTGGAACCGTGGCATGTTAGAGGACCGTCTGACAAGGACGAGGTCTGTCTGGTCGGAGTGGCAGCGTGACCGTTAAGTTTTGGGACGGCGGAGGAGGACAAGACGACTAAACAAACTGGTGATATCATGCTATTTGACGTGTATCAAAACGATACCGTGTGGAGTACTGAGTGTAACTAAATTGTAATTGTAAGGCTGACAAGGAATCATGTTGCCTAAATAGGGTATAAAGAGGAATAGAAAAGGAAGGGGGGAAAGAAGTAAATATAATTCTTAAAAAAAAAAAAAAAAAAAATTGATAAACAGAGAAATAATAAAATAAATTAAGTGAATAGGAAATAAAGCAATAAGTGGGGAATTTTAAAAGCTTGTGGCAGGAAGGGACAATAGTTTGAAGAGCGGGAGCTGCGCAAAACTTGTAATTAGTGTGTATCAAAGCGATTTCTGTTACTTAAGGAAATAATAGGCCGTTTTGACGAATTTTAACGTAACTTTCCTGGATACTTTGCAAGTTATTCCTGATCAATTTTATAATTGTGATGTTTGACTATAGAACACTAAGGTTAAATATTTAGATCTATATCTTAGTATGGTTAGATAATTGTCAACAGATTGAAGAAATAGAAGGAAAGAAGATAGATGATGTTGTTGTTGTTGTCATGTCCAATGAAGAGCCTCAAATGTCCCCATGCATCTCTATCACAGCAGCAGCAATGTCCACTATCTTGGGTGTGTAAATCTGCTGCTCTGGGTCCATGTCAATTTTCTGCAAGGCTGCGGCCATTGCTGGGCATGAGAATATGTGGGTAGGTGTTAGTTCCACCCCAGGACAGCTGTTGCATATCCTATAGGTACTTGTGCCATCTGGATGTATTGTCATTCCTTTATAATGCTGATAGATGATGTCAAATACCTATATTACAACTTAAACCTGGGGCTCCTTCATCTTTCTTACTATGGTGATATGGAGTCCATCTACTGTGGTATCTCTGTGTGTGGCTTATGTAAATAAATAAAACATTTTGATTTTTTTTTACGTTGGACTGGAGTAGTGCTCTTAGCTGTGATTGGAGATCACATAAGACCATTTGATCAAAATAAACTATATTCTAAAAAATAAATACTTAAAATTTTATTTTGTAAAAAATATATATAGATGAATTTACAAAAAAAAAAAAAAAAGTAAAAAAAAAAAAATGGAGATGCTGGGTATCGATCCCAGTACCTCTCGCATGCTAAGCGAGCGCTCTACCATCTGAGCTACATCCCCGTGCGCAATCTGTTATTTAGTTTTCATATTTAAATACAAAATTTAATTCAATAAAAATTCGTTAGTTCTATTTTATTATTGATTTATATTGTTTACTTTGATAAATAGATATTTTTATTTACACAAAATTTAAAAATATTAAATATTGTCAACCTATTTTTATTTGTGATCGAGAGTGTGCAACCTTTAAACATTATTCTTAAAATTATTTATGTAATCATTCTCCTCTCTCTATTTAGAAAAAAAAATTGAATAATTATTTGTCATATATATAGTTTCCAGTTGTTTCTATATATGCTTCTCTTCTTGTACATTTCTAAAGCAATAAGAAAAAAGACCTAGGTATAAACATCCAAATAATTCTCAATCACAGAATACATTTCTCAATAAAATAAATTTTTAAGAGAAAATAATTTGAAATTTCTAAAAAATAATGAATGAATAAGATAAATTAAAATCGATAAAAAAAAAAAAAAAAACGCGATTCAGATAATAGTTTAAAATATCATCAACAGATGGCGTTAGCAGTCCGTAGCCTATATGGCAATATTTTTATGCATTTATTGAAGGTGGATTGATTAGCTCTTTTTGAAATTTATCAATATTTATATTTTAAAATCCGCGAAAATATAAATCTATAGTACAATTTCAATGTGCTCACCCTCCCATATATATTTTGGGATGAGTTTCAAAATATAATAAAATTCTTCTTGCTATAAAACAAGAAAGAATAGAGAAGATAAAAACAAGGGAAGATATCGACAAATAAATAATTTATTGACACATTGTAAATACATGCAAAAGTGCACAGTCTGCACTAATTTAAAAAGATAATTATATATCGCAGGAGCTGGAGTCGCAGGCGATGCAAACAGGCTGATTCGACGCCAGGTACTCCAAGGGAAGAAGAGGAACCAAGAAATTCTCTTCACTAAGAGACGTCCACTTCTGAAGAGTTTGAAAAGTTTAGTCTTGCTCCTCACGTCTATCCTTCAAGGTGCCTGTGACACCTCCATTCGAAGGCGGTCTTGACAGTCCTAGAGCTTCAAAACCATGGTGGACTCTTCAGAACTCAAAGGCCTAAGAATTCTTGTCCTATCCTTTGGTCGTAGCAGCGACACGCGTTCGCGATATCCCACTAGTAAATAAAATATTCACAAAATCTCGATCTTCAAACATATTTTCAATGGGTGAAAGGATATGCAGGGATACAAGGCAATGAAGAAACAGTCGCTGAAGCCAAAGTTGCTTCAATGAACAAAAACCTACCAGTATAGTATGATAAAATTACAGTTAGAAAGCACAAGAGAGAAATAAAAGATAATATTTACGAGGCCTGGAAAACAAGGTAAAAACTCTCAAGAGGAAGGTGTCGTCATTTCAAACAGTTTTCCCAACATTGAAGAACTTAGAAACAAAAGTTTATTTCTAAACATTGGAGACTCCATCTCTGTTGAGCTACTGACAGGACATAACATTCTTAGACAACGACTAAAAGAATAAAAAAGATAGAAGATTGCAACTGCCGACTCTGCCACGAACTTAAAGAAAGCTTTTATTATGTCATCTGGGAATGTCCAGAGCTGGCAGCCCGAAGAGAAACCAAACATTCCTCCTTCCTTTTGCCGTGATAGGAAGATTACTATGTTCATCTTGTGATTTGTTCAGGAACCTGGAAAGCTACCATTAACTTCATCCAAACGGCTTACTCTTTCCTCAAGTAATAGAATTCACTACTACACGCAGCTCTTAAAGTTTTGCTACTGCTCTTTTTCGCATTTTTTCTCTTTTCGCTCGCTCTACTCTCACTCCTTTTTTTTATTCAATATGTCCATGCTTATAATCTTAAATACCAGTTATTTATATTTTCTCTTTTTTTTTTCTTTCTCTCTTGTTGTATATAACCCGATTCCCGGAGCACTTTTTTTCTCATATCCTAAGAAATATCATGACTGTCCTCCTGTTATCCCGATTTTTAATAATCATAGTAACTCACTCACACTACCGTGCAATTATCTCACCTTCCAAAAATTGATGCCACAAGATTTCGTTACTAAAGTTACAGAAATAAACCTCAAGTCAAGGCAACTTCTGGACGAAAGAACTCAGAGTTGAGATGCACTGAACACCAAAAAGGACCTATAATGTACATACACCCAATCTCTGTACCATATTAAAAACGATAAAAATTATTTGAAATTGCAATAAAACAACAATCATCGTTTGAAGCTGAAGAGAACAACCACACAACCATGGAGAACATCCAATTTACAATCGAAGCACCGATTTCTATCTGGAAACTGACAAAATGTCCTCAATTTTAAAATAGGTAAGTTTCTTTAATTTTAGGCAAAATAATGCTTCGATAGCAAATTGCCGAACTTGCCGATTTCATAGACTTCAATGAAAGAGAATTAGGTAAGTTGCACACTCGGATATTTCTACAAATGTTGGTGTCAGGGATCATTCACAGTTCTGCCAAAAGTTTCACCAAATACTGTAAATTCAATAGCATTTCAGCCAAACCAGCAACTGAAAGAAAAGCGTCATAACACAAACGTACCAGAACTTGAAATGGAGAATGAAAAAATCGTCAATGATACTCATAATACCTTAACTTTTATAACTACAAATCCAAATACTAATAAATAAAACAAGGGAAAATTCTAGATACAGTACCTATACATCGAATTTCAAAACTCCATCCATCAAAATAAATGATAGAATGGCTAGGCCTAAGAGAGAGCCAATCAACTTTATCGAAAAATCCTAAATTCCCCACAGCTGGTCGTTACTATCAAAGTTCATTAAACAAGGACAATACCACTGACTTGATCGCTGGATTCCACAGTTCTACAACACAAGGCGGCTAAGGGTTGGACTCATCCACTGGCAACGTACTCCTTCACTTCACTCTTGGCTGAACACTTCACTTTTCTTTATACAATTCTTCTATCACCTCTCCTTCCACCACTTCTTGCTTATTCCACTTTACTCCTCTAAGACCTCGCATTCCTTTCCACGCCCCCACCTGCTAAACCCATTTGTTTGTTTTTCCTTTTCGACCCAGCTCTTCGGCGGATACCTTGACTCTCTGCAAGCTGTATGTAATACAGACTCCTATGATGTACACATCATATTATATTCGATAATTTGACTACGTTGGGTAAATGACCCAGAAATATTAAAGTGAAGTATTGGGTTGGGGGTGAAAATAATGACCGATTTCAGTAATGCAAAATTCAAACTTTGATTATTGCATAAAATTTCATTTTTATATTTTCAAGTCAAGATTGAAGCACGTTTTCGAACTGCCATCACATATCGACTAACATTTATATTTCCAATAAATTTAGCGCGATATCTTTGATTGTGTTAAAAAATGCACTTTCAAAGTATGAAATCCGCATAAATTTACTTCATGAGTTCAAACTCTGCCAAAGCGCTGCAGAAACAACTCGAAATATTATCAGCTCGTGGGGAAAGGGTCCCATTTCAGAACGTAATACACGCAGGCCTTTGGAGGAACCTGATAAGGACATGCGTCATATTATCTATATCTTAATGTGTTGAGGTAGCGTAGAGATGTGCATGTTGTAGAGAGAACATAGAATGCTTCTCCAGAGTAGCATTTCGAACATCCCGCACTGCACCGAGACCCCAGGTAGGGGAGTGGACACACATACATTGGTGTCCATGCCTAGTACACTTAATCAAGCACATCTTGTAATGATGAATTCTAAGGCTGGGAGATGTCTGCAATGTCATAATGTCAGTAAGCAGAATAAAATTAGGAGATCTTGTTTGCCAAGCCAAACCATTGCAGCGATGATGTTGGGTCAGAAGAATTTACTTGTATAGGATGAAGGCTGGTCAGTAAAACTAATCTCGAAAGACGTAAATTCCAGGTGGAGAAAATGTTAATGATTCGAGGGGGGTTTCTTGAGCAGAATTGCGTCTGCTTGTGTTTCGATTGATATTTGGGAAAATTCCAGGCTGCTCTGCAAAACTGTGAGAAGCTTAAACATTACTTCTAATCATGCTTATTTTAACCTTAACCAAGAGGTATTCTCGAGAGGTGGTTTGATGGTTTAGAGCCTCAAAAGAAGCCCTGTCTTTTTGGAGCAGTTGTGGCATTGCAATGTGTTGTTTGGGCATTCATATATCTCGTGTGCTGCTGTTCCACATTTGTAGCATATGGAGTTAGCGACTAGGAATTTTGGGAATGGTGGTTAAAACCGCAGCATCTGTAGCGCTGCTTCAGAGAATAACTTCTCTCGTTATCATCGGTGTATTAGCCTACAAGAGGGGTTATGAAATCGATCGAATTAAGCTGATGAAGTGTCAAGAAATTCGACCCATTTTATAACCTCATCGTAGGATGAAATCGAGTAGTTATGAAATCGAGAAGCCGTCCCTGTACTGATGAGGTTCATAGCCCGAAACCATGGTATACAGGTTAGCTTTTAGTCTGAAATTTCCATCATCATTCATCATCACCAATAGTGAGTAATTCCGCCTTTGCCGGTCCCAAGCCCGGATGAAAAAAGAGGAAGGGGAGCAGTAACAGGCTCGCTAAAAAACCTGGGTTCAGCTGGCCTGGCTGATAGTACCCTGTAAGGGCTCCTAATCCAGGGTACAGGATGAGAAGCGTTTGTACTCCATGTTAGGAGCAGCTGCACATAGCGTCTGTTCCTCATGTCAGAGGCGGCCATTTCTTTTGGAACTAAGTCGGCCTGCAACTGAGAAGTGCTTCCAGTCTTAATGACAAAGGCAGATGCATTCTACTTTACCCAGTTGTGATGGTTGTCAAACAGACACCATCAAGGGTCACAACTTGATACCCTAATATGATTGATGGAGATAAGAAAGAAGAAGAAGACCAGTAAAGTTTTTTACTAAGGTGATGCAAAGTGACATCGTTCTGATGCTCAATCAAAGGGAGAGTTGCCTCTTTTGGTACATGGATATCTTCTTCCCGCAAATTTACGTTGTAATATTGCCTGAAAATCGGCCCTTGCCACTTCAACAGCTTAAACACCTGTTTCGTAAATTTGACCAATTTCATAACATTTTTTTTCACTAGATTGATACATAATATAAAGTCGGTGGACGAGTGGGTAACACCTCGATTCCCGACAGTCATGAACCGTGATTGAATCCCGCGTTAAAATGTTGTTTAATATGTGAATAACCTTCACATATTATTCAGTGTTTCAATTATCATGAACTAGGTTGCTCTTGTTGAGCGGTACCTATTAATGTGATTTTGAACCAGGTAGATTGATGCAAAGTGCCATCTTCTGATGCACAATCAAAGGAAGAAGTGCCTCTTTTAATACATGGATATCTTCTTCCCGCAACTTTATATTTTAGTAAAGTATTATTTTATTAGCATAGTATCAATTTTGATATTTATATTTTGTTACTTTGTAAACTTCCCTCTTTGATTATCTTATATTTTATCAATCATAGTTTGTTCTTGCCTTAAATAAATTTCTGTGCCAACCTGAAGTTTGTCTTTCCTATTTTATACGTGGCAATATGGTATAAAATAATCAATCGACCCTACATTATGTGTTCTATTTACAGAATTGAGTACATAATCCTTATTTTCAAATAATTATCTTCTGTCATCTTCCTCATTGAGGCCTAATGGTGTGAAACAAAATTTCCCTAAAAGTCTATTTGAAAAGTTGTGATGGTTAGTGACATCTATTATCGATATGTATTTAATAAAATCATGTTATTTTTTTTAATCTCAAGAAGTCCATGCATCACCAGACCAGGTTATGATTTTTTTCGCAAAGGGTTTCCATGCCACCCAGGAGGTACCTGCTCGACTCGTTAGCCTTTGTTTATAGTGGCGCTTCGCCTCCCGTAGAAGCCCTATTCCACTCTTCTGGCACAACCAGAGCATCCAACTCGCTCTCGGCCGAGCTGATGGTCCAGGCCCTGCCAGGAACTGGTCTGCCGATAGTATGGACTCCGTCTCAAAGAGTCAGGGGAGGGGAAAACAAACCTCAATATCTGAGGAAACATAAATTCGGACAGAGTCTCAAAGCAGACCTGCCTTCTACCTCACTTCCCAACTGACTGACCCATTGTTGGATCGTTGGAAACGAGATTCTTATAGAGAGCTATCCATTTTAATTTAATATATATATATGATAATATATAAATATATATTTTTTAATTATAAAGGCATATATGGGTTCAAAAATTGATAATGAACTTGATCATGATTATACAAACTTACTAACATCAAAATGAATTTTTGAAATAATTTTATCTTTTAAAATTTTAGTATTTATATGAAAACAAGTTTTTTTTAATACTAATTATTTCTTTCTCTCTCTAACGAAAATCATTTAAAAGATAATTGAATATCAAAATTGATCGAAATAAAAATATTTATTCTGTTGATAGAATATTGCTGACTCCCTATACATTTTTCTTAAAGTAATAAAAATGATTACTATGAAATTTTTTATATTTTAGAGAATTTTGATACATGATGATGGTTCACATTTGATTATAAGTCATTTTTAACATCAAAAATAGTTTTAAATATTTTCTTGATCATATTTTCCTCTCTTGAGAAACCATAGCTTTAGACTCGATTCCAAGTAGAAGATCGAGCTATACTTCTGGTGTTATCTTCTTTAGGAAGGCCAGCCCAGTCTGGAGGATGATAGGCTGCTGAGAAAACTGATTTTCGGACTCCCGCTATTGGGCTTGTGACTCCTTGGGTTCAGATGGAGGCCGTTCTCAATGTACCAAGAGGTCAATCTTTTGAAGAAGTCGTTAATGGCAATGATTTGTCCATTAGAGCTGTGTGCTAGTAGACTTGTTCTGACAAGAGAGAGAGAATATGAATAAAAACCTAGTACAGTGGCATTCAGAGATCTGACTAGTGGCAGAGTAGAACGAATTCTATGGATGAATATAGAGACCTGTTGTCCTAGAGCTTTTCTTTTGCCACAGCGATGGACTGTTCTCATGACCTCCCAGAGTTTAATGTCAGTTTCATTCCAATGCAATAAAAGTGTACTTTGGGCAGATGGGATCTGTTGAAGCTACAGAACCACCCGATTGTGTTGACAACCTCTTGGAGATATGATAAAACGTGGCTTGCAATGAGTTTTAATGTGGGGGCAGGCTTGAGTGCACATCTTTCTTTTCTAGGAGGCCTGAGGAGGAGTTTACGCTCAAAAACTTGCCCAGTTTAATAAAAATAAAATAATTTCATCATTTAACTTTTAGAACTAATTTGCAAGTAGATTTATATTGAAAACAATGAATGGCACACCCCCAATAGACACTTTGTAATCACTTTCAGATGTACCCAATCCTGCTTATTTAGCTTACCACAGTTTCCAAATTAGTCAAACCTTAGCATGAGGACCATACTTTCCATGGTTTATAGCAATTGTCTGTGCTAGACTATATTGCAAGCTATGTTGGCAGACATGGTTTAAAAATGTCCTTGTCATGACTACAAGCCCATATGTTTCTAAAAATGTGTTCTATGTAAGATAGCTCTAAAAAATCAATATATAAATAAAAGAACAATCCATATTTAAATTGATAAGGCACAATTTGGATTATAGATTATAACTTTTGTCTGAAGATGTGAAGAACGCTGTTACCGAAACGTCACACACTATTTATTTATTTGGATTTGGTCTTATTACCTTGTTCCATATTTAAATCTTTAGATAATAAAAAGGTATATATTGGATTGATTGACAAAGGTTGGGGGTTCAGCCAACCAA
The DNA here is from genome assembly GCA_030710605.1 of Cordylochernes scorpioides. Lineage (NCBI taxonomy): Eukaryota > Metazoa > Arthropoda > Arachnida > Pseudoscorpiones > Chernetidae > Cordylochernes > Cordylochernes scorpioides. The sequence continues at coordinate 102,690,484 of CP092867.1, forward strand.
AATATTGGCAAATAAATCTTTTACTCAATCCAAAAAATGCCTTTTTATTATCTAAATAAAAGAGTCAACGTTTATTTATTTGTTCCCTATATTACCTTATTTAACCAATTTGGCTGAAATTTTAACAGGGTAGTGTAAAGTCTGGGAGAGGTTGTTATCACATTTTCAACCAAGTAAAATTGAAATTAACCTAGTACTTAACTAATTTACTTATATTTTGTCCAAAATGGTGATAACATGGCTGCATCATGTTTGATGGGCAGAAACAAAATTCTTTCAACACAAGGTAATAAGACCAAATCCAAATAAATAGTGTGTGATGTTTCGATAACAGCATTGTTACCATCTTCAGACAAAAGTACTGAATGAGAAATTTGATGATTTGGGTTCCGGCTAATTGTCCAAATGGGATGGACTTCTAGCCCTTCTCGACTCATCATGGCTGCAGATGCGATGTCAGGTGGCAAGGGATCCTTGGATCTGGCGGCAGGAGGTGTCTCGCAGGGATGGTGGAGTCGTTGGGAAAGGAGGGAAGCAGCGCCAGGGAGCAGTGAGGCAGGAGTCTAGCATAGGCCAGAATACTGTAGAAGATGGCAGGTGGAGTTGGGGGGCAGAAGGTTCTTGAAGTCTAAAACGTGAGGGCCTTAGACTTCAGGATGGGGCAGTTCGAGGCTCTCGCCTCGTGCTTGGCTGGGAAGCCCTTTGAGCAGCAGTTGGCACATTTGAGGGTGCGCTGGTCAGCAATGGATGGGCAGGTGCGGCCTTCATGGCCATCTTCACCGCAGTGGAAGCACCTAGGAGCTCTGGAGCATTGGGCAGAGTTGTGGCCGAAGCCACAACAGCGGAAGCAGACGCGGGCGCGGATGGACTCCTCGAAGTTGAGGATAACACCATCAACCACGATTCTTCCGCGAACGCCCAGGGCTCCAAAGGTCTTGAGGTCCACCTCGATGAAGGCAGTGCAGGTCCCGTTTCTTGGCGCAGAACGGTGCGCCACGCGCACCACTTTTTCTCCAGGGAGTTTGCTGACTGCAGCGGTTGCCAGGAAGGTCTCCTCGATTGTGGAATTGGAGGTCTCCTCATCCACTCTGAAGAGGCAGATTCTTGGCAGGATCTTCTTCTGCTGGCGGACCTTCATTCCCGTTAGCTTGCTGGCCAGGGAGGTTGTCACCTATGGGATGATGTCGGGATTGCTGGAGTGGAGGACCAGCTTCCCCTTGGTGCGTAGAGAGGCCCAAACACCTTGGGGTAGAGTGTGGGCAGCGTGGACAGCCTTGTAAATCTCCCTTGGGTCAGCCTGTGGGTCATCAGAGACGACCACTGTGTGGGCCGCCGATTTTTCCCCATGGAGGACCACTTGGGCGGCCGCAGGCTTGGGGACGCAGGAAGGCGCAGGTTTTGTGTAACCTTTTAGGTTAGATCTTTTTGCGGGCGGGTTTGGAGCATCAGGCTGCTTCCTTTTGGTTGGAGCTGGAGTGGCAGGCTTGGTGGGGTCAGTCTGGGAACTGGTTTCCTTGCAGGAAGGAGCAGGGCTGGTTTGGGTGCTGTGGCAGTCAGTCTGGGGCTTGTTGGCATCTTCATCCAGTTCCTTAAAAGACGCGAGGATGCCAGAGAGGCTCTCCACCTCAGCAAGGAGGGCATTGATCTGCCCGGTCCGCAATTTGATGAAACCGACCATTTTACGTACAGATTCATCAGGGTTCCAGGACCAGAGGACGTCGTGGCATCCCTGAAGGGTTGCGACGCCTCCTCGTTCTCCTGTTTCAGTTGAGCGAGGGTCACTAGGGGCACAGGGGGCTCCTGGGCGTTCTTCTTCTTCTTCCTAGCTGGAGTCATGGCAGGAGCAGTAGAGCAGAGATGTGCACAGGTAGAGAACTAGCTGGCAACTCATTCGAGAGAGCCTGAGCCGAATGAGAAATTTCACCACAGCATGTTTTAAATAGTTACTGTTATCAAGTGTGTAAACAAGATAACATATAAGAAGAAGATAGTTTTCTGATAAACACAGAATATAATTCTTAGAATTAAAAGTGGAAAAAATCCACTTTTTTTTATTATAAGCATGCTATTTAAAGCATGCTGTGGTAAAATTTCACATTCAGTACTTTTGTCTGAAGATGGCAACAACGCTGTTTCCGAAACTTCACACACTATTTATTTATTTGGTCTTATTACCTTGTGCTTATAATCTATAATCCAAATTGTGCCATTTCAAAATTCTTTCAGGTAACATTCACTCAAGAAGAACAAGGGCTAGCTAGAACATCTGGGAGGGTTCACCACTGATGAACCAACCCTCCCAACATTTTTTCATAGCAGTAAGGACAGTAGAAGTTTGCTTTATGTGTAAAAGAAAGATTACTGCTTTCATTTCATATGTATAGAAGGCAAGTTATTGCTTTATTGTACATTTGTTGTATGGAAGTGTTTTAAAGCAGGAGTGGTTACACCTATATTCCATTTTATGGTGGAAACCATTATGTTTCCATGTTTCAAAGTGTGCCTGGATCATGGTGCTATGATTAACAAAAGCTGCACCCCATTCCAAGTAGAACTTGAGGAGCATGGACTCATGAAATTCATGTAATCTTTGTACAAAGGGATAAGAAAAAAACATGTTTCCAATGATAAGGCACAATTTGAATTATAGATTATAAGTACAAGATAATTAGACCAAATCCAAATAAATAATAGTATGTGACATTTCGGTAACAGTGTTGTTACCATCTTCAGACAAAATGATGAACATGATTCATTACTTTTGTCTGAAGATGATAACAACACTGTGACCGAAACGTCACACACTATTTATTTGTTCTTATTACCTTGTGTTTATGTTTCCAAATTGAAAAGATGGAAACAAGAGTTAAGTATTTTAATCTACTTGAGTTTCTCTACCAAAACACATAGGCTTACTACTCTCCTTGCCAACTCTCTGGGATAAGATTGGAATGAGGACTTTGTTTGGCAGCCAGAAACACACCACTTGAAGATTCCAGTTTCAATATATAGGGAGAATATGGTCAAATTTACTGTCAAGGTGAGAGAAAGAAACACTTTACAAATAATTGATTTATCTTTTATTGTTTTTAAAATCTTATTTTATGTACAAACCAAAAAAAAAAAAACTATTAATAAAAGATTTAGTTATCTCTAAAAGAAGAAGACCACTTATGTTGCTGTGGTAAACAAGATGTACAGTTGGGATCCCTGTACCTACATCTGGTGGATGCTGTATTGGTGGGATTCCAAGAGGTGGAACCCTGTACCTACATCTGGTAGATGCTGTATTGGTGGGATTCCAAGAGGTGGAACCCTGTACCTACATCTGGTAGATGCTGTATTGGTGGGATTCAAAGAGGTGGAACCCTGTACCTATATCTGGTAGATGCTGTATTGGTGGGATTCCAAGAGGTGGAACCCTGTACCTATATCTGGTAGATGCTGTATTGGTGGGATTCAAAGAGGTGGAACCCTGTACCTATATCTGGTAGATGCTGTATTGGTGGGATTCCAAGAGGTGGAACCCTGTACCTATATCTGGTAGATGGTGTATTGGTGGGATTCCAAGAGGTGGAACCCTGTACCTACATCTGGTAGATGCTGTATTGGTGGGATTCCAAGAGGTGGAAACCCTGTACCTATATCTGGTAGATGCTGTATTGGTGGGATTCCAAGAGGTGGAACCCTGTACCTATATCTGGTAGATGGTGTATTGGTGGGATTCCAAGAGGTGGAACCCTGTACCTACATCTGGTAGATGCTGTATTGGTGGGATTCCAAGAGGTGGAACCCTGTACCTATATCTGGTAGATGCTGTATTGGTGGGATTCCAAGAGGTGGAACCCTGTACCTATATCTGGTAGATGGTGTATTGGTGGGATTCCAAGAGGTGGAACCCTGTACCTATATCTGGTAGATGCTGTATTAGTGGGATTCCAAGAGGTGGAACCCTGTACCTATATCTGGTAGATGCTGTGTTGGTGGGATTCCAAGAGGTGGAACCCTGTACCTATATCTGGTAGATGCTGTGTTGGTGGGATTCCAAGAGGTGGAACCCTGTACCTATATCTGGTAGATGCTGTATTGGTGGGATTCCAAGAGGTGGAACCCTGTACCTATATCTGGTAGATGCTGTATTGGTGGGATTCCAAGAGGTGGAACCCTGTACCTATATCTGGTAGATGGTGTATTGGTGGGATTCCAAGAGGTGGAACCCTGTACCTATATCTGGTAGATGGTGTATTGGTGGGATTCCAAGAGGTGGAACCCTGTACCTATATCTGGTAGATGCTGTATTGGTGGGATTCCAAGAGGTGGAACCCTGTACCTATATCTGGTAGATGCTGTATTGGTGGGATTCCAAGAGGTGGAACCCTGTACCTATATCTGGTAGATGCTGTATTGGTGGGATTCCAAGAGGTGGAACCCTGTACCTATATCTGGTAGATGGTGTATTGGTGGGATTCCAAGAGGTGGAACCCTGTATCTATATCTGGTAGATGCTGTTATTGTTGGGATTCAAATGTAGGAACCCTGTACCTACATCTGGTAGATGGTGTATTGGTGGGATTCCAAGAGGTGGAACCCTGTACCTATATCTGGTAGATGCTGTATTGGTGGGATTCCAAGAGGTGGAACCCTGTACCTATATCTGGTAGATGCTGTATTGGTGGGATTCCAAGAGGTGGAACCCTGTACCTATATCTGGTAGATGCTGTATTGGTGGGATATAAATGTAGGAACCCTGTACCTACATCTGGTAGATGCTGTATTGGTGGGATTCCAAGAGGTGGAACCCTGTACCTATATCTGGTAGATGCTGTATTGGTGGGATTCCAAGAGGTGGAACCCTGTACCTATATCTGGTAGATGCTGTATTGGTGGGATATAAATGTAGGAACCCTGCTAGAAGGTCCAGAGAACCAACTGTAACATCCTGCAGGGCGAAACAAAGCCAGAAATTACAAAGTTACATAGAAAAATAGATAGATAGCAAAACTTCTTTGGGTTAGGTGTGCTGAGACACAACAACTAAATCTACTTTAAATTAATAGTTTTTCTCTTCCTCTCTTTAAATATATACTTTTTTCTCTACTATATACACACAATATATTTGACATTATATATATAGCATGGGGGTGGGTTTAATAATAAACTACTAAAAGAAATAACAAATCCTTGAAGAATGTTAAGACAACGAGGAAGGGACAATGGGGCTAACTTCTCTAGAAAAGGAGCAGAATGAGAGATAACTTGATGGTACAGAGCGTGTTGACCAGAGTTCACTACCACAGTTGTTGAGTATTTACAGAGAAATGTTCATAGAGTGGCAACCTCCACACAACCTTGTTGTTGTGGAGTAAGAGGAAAGTGATGGAGAGAGAGCTGTTCCTCGTAAACTTTACAATCCTCAAGTTATCACTAAAATTTTAAATAATAATAATAATAAAAAAAAAAAGTTTTTGTTTTTCTTGAAAACAACAACAAAGAAAGAAAGCAATAATATGGCACAAAAACCAACAACAACAAGGTAACAACAACATAATAAATAAGGTATGTACAGAGGGCTAGGTAGGCCCCAGGAAGTACGCCACAAGGAGGTACATCAACAGGAGGACTGACGGCAGGATCTCCGGCCTGCCTGGCCCAGCAGCTGTCACCACCACGGCCGCAGCCGCCACTTGATTGTTGGAGGAAAAAGTCCTGTTGATCAGGGCCAGGGAGGGATAGAGGTTGAGGACGTCCTTCAGGGCGTCGCGCGCTGCCTCACTGAAGGAGATGTCGCCTGTGGTGAGGAGGTCAAAGAGACAGGCATCGTAGTAGGCCCCCGGTGAGGTTGTGCTGGCGGCAGATGGCCTGGCAGTCCCTCAGGGGGAGAGCTGAGGGTCCCTTGCGGCCGTACACTGCCACCCACTCCTCCCCCCCGCTGCCACTGAGGGCTTGGTGGTAGTTGATCCTCTCAGGGATGGGGCAGCCCTGGTTGCACAGCTCCAAGGTACCGTCTGTGGCAGCCTGCCGCATGCCAGTGGCGGCCAGGTCTGTTGGCAGCTTGGCAGCAAAGGTCAGGTAGCGGCCCACACGTCGCAGCACAATGCGGGCGGCCAAGTGTCTGGCATGGATCTCCACATGGCGGCCAGGGTCCTCCTCTCGGATCCTGACTCCTCTGTCTGGACCTCCGGTGCGAGTGCCGTCCACGAAGGTGCTGGGCAGAGAGTCCATCCTGGCCTCATAGGTCTTCTCTTTGGTGCACAGGTGGTGCTCTCGGATGATCACCGTCACCTGGACACACACATTCCATCTGGGCCACTGTATGCGAGAGTGGGAAAATATACCTTTAGTCTCACTTCCTAAGTCCTCTTCATTAGACCCTTGAAGATAAGACACAATTTAAATTATAGATTAGAAACACAAAGTAATGAGACCAAATATAAATAAATAAATAGTGTGTGAGGTTTTGGTAACAACACAGTTACCAAAGCCTCACACACTATTTATTTATTTATTTAGATTTGGTCTCATTACCTTGTTTTTCTAGACCCTTGGAGACTCAAAGAAGAACACTTCCTAAATTATCCTGGGGGAAGAGCTTTTGGCTAATGCTATTTTATTATTATTATTATTACATATATATAATAATCTTACTTTCTATATGTCTCACAGAATATTTTATATGGAGAATACCTATAGAAGAGCTAGAAACCCCCATTAAGAGTGGACACTGTGAAATATTAGCAAATGAAACGTTATATCTTGGGCTGTGAATAAATATTTAGTGATTGATGTCTGGCGCCTCAGCAGCTAGCCAGGTGACACCAATTAGCTTTACATAACTTTGCCATATTTAAGAATGTGGAAACAACTTGTAGTGTTAGGAGAGAATGGCATCCCCAGGCATTGTATGTATGTGTAGGAGGAGCTATCAGTGGGAGGATAATGTGGAGAGATCAAAATGTAAAAAAAAGACTCCACCCAGTTTATATCTTGTATAAAAAGAGTGCATCCAATAAACAAGATGGGGATTCCTGCTAGGATGAAGAAAGTGCTAAACAATGAGATTAGCAGAGGAGGAGGGGGAACAGTACAAAAAGTAATTACAAGAGAAGAATATATGAGGAGAGAGAAGGATTAAGGGGCGGACGGAGAGAGAGAGAGAAAAAAAGAAAGAAGTCAGTTAACCGGATGTCAAATGGGAGGGGGGAGGATTAAAAAAAAAAAGTGACAAGATGCTGCCTCCCACCATGGAGGGTGGTGGGAAGGAAATCTTGCTTTTACTGCAGTACACGGGAGGTATTGAATGGTGTACAGCCCCACTTCTTTCTTATCTCCACTTATTAATCATATTAAGGTATCAAGCTTGTAAAGCTTGTTGATGGTGTCTGCTGGGGATGAATAAATACAGTCAATAATGTGTTTTGGGGTTGCAGGTTGACACTTAGTACATAGTGGGAAAACCTTGCAACCATTCTGGAAAGTCATTATCTGTAGATGAACAGACTTAAGTCTGGAGATCAAAGACTGTTGTCTGTCCCACTTCATTGTTTCCTAAACTGAAATGGCCATCACCAGGCAATTTGTCAACACCCAGGAGTTTTCAATCAATCTTTGTTGGTGACCAGTATTTCTCACATTGCTAGACATTTCCTTCCATACACATTATTGCTATCACACCATTTAGCTTAATGAAACAATATAAAGTTAGGCCTAGTGTGATAGACCCTGTGTACAAGATCTACTAGGAAGCCCCACTACCATGCCTTACTGGAGTGGAGTTCCATTTTAGATGAGAAATTTACCAACAATAACAATATAATATATAATGCGGCTTGTGATTGTAAAACGACATTCGAAAATTATTCTGCATATGTTTCTTTTAAACGAAAAATCAAAATTTATTTTAAGGAGAAATAACGATTATTTCTAACCTTAGGAATGAGGTATGAAAGGATGAAATGTGAAGAGTAATGATTCCCATCTCTGGACACTTTATTTTTCCGTTTATCATTACTCTTCACAATTCATCCTTTCATACCTCATCCCTAAGGTTAGAAATAATCGTTATTTCTCCTTAAAATAAATTTTGATTTTTCGTTTAAAAGAAACACATGCGGGATAATTTTCAAATGTCGTTTTACAAATAACAAGATAGTTGAAGGCCAACCAAGCTTGTAAGAGGAATCAAATGTCACACTTGTTAAAATTTGCCAGTTGACGGCAGAGGACATTAGTTTATGAGGCCATAAAACATGGTCCCTGCTGCGACGACTCTAATTTCTGTTCTTAGAGCAGCAGCAGAGACTGGATAAAATACTTGCACCCACTTGTGGCAATGCTAGCATACAGAACAACTCTATACCATTAACATCCTTAACCAAAGGTGGAATTAAAAATAGAAAAGGTCCGAATTTTTCTATAAATGAAAAAAGTTAGTAGGATGAATTTTTTAGTGATATACAGTAGAACCTCCATGAGAGGATACTCGTGCTTGAGGACACCTCTCTATAAAGGACAGTTTTCATTTAAAAAATTAGTTTTTTTTTTTGCTATTTAGCAACTCTCCGGTAAGAGAACATCTCTCTCTAAAGGTCACTTTGGCTCTGCAATTAGGTGTTGTCCTTTATAGGGAGGTTCTACTGTACTACAAGGTAATAAGACCAAATCCAAATAAATAAATAATGTGTGATGTTTTGGCAACAATGCTGTTAATTTATTTAGATTTGGTCTTATTACCTTGTAGATCTAATCTATAATCCAAATTGTGCCTTATCATTAGTGAGATACTGTATAGAAGAGGGATATGCAAACATTTAGGTTAGTACAATTGAGAAAAAGAGATGGTTATATATAAAAAGAATATATTGCAATAAGAATTTGAAGAAATGACTTTCAAGTTGCCTCTAAGGTTCTTTTTTAGGAGTCCCAGTGTAAGTGAAATACATCAGCAAATTATCTCTACTTGGAGCTATGTTGTAGGTGCTATAGAGCAGTATTATACCACATGTGGTCTCCCTATACATGATGACTTATGTCACCCTAGTTGGTGTCTGCAGATAACTCTCTCTACTGAGTAAATCTTTAGCTGGGGGGTCGGTGGAAGGTTGGTCTAAACCGTTGGTTTTCGGCCACTACGACCTAGGTTCGATTCCCGCATTGGGCACTTTTTTTAAGATAAAAATTTTTTTAAATGCTCCAATGGTACCCGATTTTTGCAAAAGTCCAACCTCACCAGCGAGTGCAAGTAACCAAACGGGGCTCTGGCACATTTGTAAGTGCAAAGTCGAATTGCTTTTCAAATGTGTAGACATGTGGTGCACTTACAGTAAAAAGCAGTCGCCTACTTCTACCCACCATGATTATCATGGCTTGTACCACGTGTACTAGGGATAAGCAAAAAAAAATCTTTAGCTGGAAAAATTACATTATAACAAAGTGAAGAAAGATAGGAGTTTCTTTTAATAAAACTACATCTTAGAACATTTTTACATGATCAGAAATAGAAGCAGCTAAGTCTGCACTGTGTTCCCCAGTGCTATCAGTGTGATTCAGTCTTACAGTGAGTAGAATAGAGCTACTTACTCGGGTGGTTGCGGTGACAGTGGAGCCAGGCATGACAGGCTCATTGGTGACTTGGACGGCCAGGAAGGGGTTGGCAATGAGGGGCCAGGCCCCTGTCAGCTGGCAGGTCTGGAAGTCGTTGTGGAAGGTGCGGAGGTGAGGATCCCCAAAGAGGGCGCAGTGGCTGAAGTTGAGATGACCCTGGTGGAGGCCGCGGTAGGAGCAGCCTGGCAGGGCTGTGGGCCTGCGCAGGTGGGGAACTGGCGTAGAGGGCGGAGGGCCTCTGGCAATCACCTGGACCACAGGACACCTTCAGTCAAATTTGTTATATAAATGGCATCATCTCTTGTATATGCCCGATATGTAAAAGTTGCTTAGTTTTCCTGGTTAAATCAGCTCAACTTTCTATATAAACAAATTATTTTATAAACACAAGGTAATAAGGCCAAATACAAATAAATAAATAGTGTGTGATGTTTCGGGTAACAACGTTGTTACCATCTTTGGACAAAAGTACTGAAACACTGAAGATGGTAACAATGTTGTTACCGAAACGTTACACACTATTTATTTGGATTTGGTCTAATTACCTAGTGTTTATAATCTATAATCCAAATTGTGCCTTATCAAATTATTTTATAGTCCCTTTTATTAAGGAGAGAACTCTCTGAACAAGTGACATCAACACAATATTCAGTCCCAATGCCACCAGAGGCTCTAGGTAAAGGGAGGTCATGTTTTATTCCCAACTACAATCAACATTAATTAACCTCCTTACAAAATACAGTAAACCCTCTGATGCAACATTTAATTTATTTTTACCTTAAAAAAAAAAAAAAGCTGAATGATAAAAGATAAAGCACAATCTGGATTATAGATTATGATAAAAGAAAATAAGACCTGATCCAAATAATTTATTAGTGTGTGACGTTTCGATAACAACATTGTCACCATCATCAGATAAAAGGAAAATGAGAAAAAATACTACAGCAAGTTCTTAAATAGTACTGAGAATACTATTTAAGAACTTGCTGTGGTATTTTTTTCTCATTTTCCTTTTGTCTGATGATTGTGACAATGTTGTTACCGAAATATCACAAACATTTCAATAATTTAGATTAGGTATTGTTACCTTTTTTGAAGAGAAGCTAAAAAATCAGTCAAACTGATATTTTGGGGCTAAATAAATACTCTATCTGGGAGTGAGAAAGTGCCATTTTAAAATGTCATCAGAACAAGGCAGTTTTGTTGACATCCTCTCCACACAGAAAACCTAAACATTGGTATCAAACAATATGTAAATTCAGACAAACTCCAACAACCTGTGATGGCCCTCATTAGTACAGATTCCATAACCTATAGAGTAATTTCAATCCCTATCTTTGATCCTTTCAAAAATAGGCATATCTTAGATATCAATGGTTGTCAGCTTTACAAGCTTGATACCTTAGTGTGATTGAGTGGAGATAATCAAGTGTGGTTTCCTAACTAATATAGGGGAGTATTGCCTTTTGAGATATAGGGAAATACAGTAGAACTACCTCCCTGCAAAAGACAACACCTAATTGTAGAGCCACATAAGTGTCCTTTAGGGAGAGGTGTCCTCTTACAGGAAAGTTGCTAAAAATGATAATTTTACAAATGAAAACTTTCCTTTGTAGAGAGGTGTCCTCTAGTACGAGTGTCCTCTCGTGGAAGTTCGACCATATTGTGATGAAAACTGTCCTTTGTAGAGAGGTGTCTTCTAGTGTGAGTGTCCTCTTGTGGAGGTTCTAGTGTATTTTGATATCCAACATTTGATAAACTACATGTGGTATGTAGTTAAGGTAGAAGCTGTGAATGAAGGTCTGTGTGACTCTCCCGTAGTGATGACTGGGCACATTGTAGTGGGAGGGAGGAATTAATTAATCTGCCTTATGAATGGAGAAACATTTCACACCGTGTGTTACAACAGGTGCAATATAAGAGCTTTGTTTGTGGACAAGTAACATTGTTGTTACAGAAATGTCACATTGCTTATTTGTTCCAACATATAACTCGGATGTTTGGGAAGTCTAGTTCTTCCTTATCTCCACTCAATCATATATATGTATCAAGCTTGTAAAGCTTGTTGATGGTGTCTGCCGGGGAAGAGTAAAGCTCATCAATGGATGAGTCAATACAGTCAATAATGTGTTTTGGGGTTTCAGGTTGAGAAGGGAAGTCTAGTGTATAGTTGAAGTGGACCAACAACATTTATGTTTGTAATGATAAGGTATAATTTAGATTATAGATTATAAAATAAAGTTAGTAAGTTTGAAATAAAGCATCGTTACCATCATCAAACCAAATTTAGTCTTTTGTCTGATGATGGTAACAATGGTGTTACCGAAACATTACACATTATTTATTTATTTGGTCTTATTACCATTTATTACTTAAGTGTGTACAACTTGGTCAGTGGGAATATTTCCTCATGTTGTGAAAGGAAATAACTTGTGCCAATTTCTAATTGGTCCACCACCAACCTCCTGGCAGGAGAGATTCCAATGTACTTCTTATTTCTTGGCTGTAGAAGAGTCACAACTAGAGTGATTTGAGATTTTAAAACTTCTTCCCTTTTTGATAAGGCACAATTTGGATTATAGATTATAAACACAAGGTAATAAGACCAAATCCAATTAAATAGTGTGTGACGTTTCGGTAACAGCGTTGTTACCATCTTCAGACAAAAGTACTGAATGAGAAATTTTACTACAGCATGCTTTAATATTCTGTGTTTATCAAAAAACTATCTTATTTTTATCTGCTATCTTGTGTATACACTTAATAACAGTAACTATTTAAAGCATGCTGTGGTAAAAAATTCTCATTCAGTACTTTTGTCTGAAGATGGTAACAACGCTGTTACCGAAACGTCACACACAATTTATTTATTTGGATTTGGTCTTATTACATTGTGTTTCTTCCCTTTTTTTATGGCCAGGAGTAGGCCATATTACCAGAAGGATGATGGGAGCTTCTTTTGAGATATATGTGTGTGATTTCTATGGGAATGACATAATTTGAATGAGCCCAAAGAGACAATTTGGAGTAGAGGTGTGTGGTAGTAACCTGCACTGCTAGTGTTAAACAAGAATGTCAGATAGTGTCACTCTGGCTAGTGTCACCCTATAATTGGTCTCTGCAGATAACTCTCTCTGCTAAGTAAATCTTTAGTTGGCAAAAAAATTACATTATAAAAAAGTGAAGAAAGATGGGACTACATCTTTGAACATTTTCACATTATGGTAAATAGAAGCAACTAACTAATCTTGAATATCATCACACCCCACCTTCAGACACTAGCAGCAGCAATAATGGTGCTATGGTACAGCATCAATACAGATCAAATTTGTTCCATCCCAGACTTTGAACAGGATTAACACTAAAGGTGCTAGCCATTCTAACCATTGGTAGGAAGGAGCTCTTGTGTGTGCCATTTAAATTTATGTCAATAAGATGGCTAGCCGATTAGTCGAGGAAGGAATGCTGCTGCTGAAAGATGGCTGCAGTATGACAACTCGGGGTAAAGTTTCCAGTATCCTCCTCAAAACAGAATGAGGAAATATTTCACCAGTTCCAATATGTGTTGTTGTAATTGTACTGTATCAGCCATTGATGGAGGTGGTGTAGGTATACCACCGTGTTAGGCTATCACTCTGCCAACTATGAAACCACCCACCTCGGAGCAGTTGAAGCGGAGCTGCCAGTTGATCACTAGGGAGGAGACAGAGTGGAACTCCAGAATCCCCCGGCAACCCTTAGCTGTGGCCTTCACACAGCGGTCGTAGGACTCCAGGAGGGTGCAGAAATGATAGGTGGGGCCAGGACTGATGTGGTCCTCCTTGATGGCTCGGGCACACTTGTTTACCTCGCAGTGAGCTCCCGCTGCACACACCCTTGGTTCATACAATGTTCACATGTGTAGCCATGGGGTGCACTTATATTAAAAACCATGATTATAATGGCCACATGTACTAGTGATAATAATAATAATAATAAAAACAAATAAGCACAAGGTAATAAGACCAAATCCAAATAAATAAATAGACACACACTATTTATTCATTTGGATTTGGTCTTATTACCTTGTGCTTATAATCTATAATCCAAATTGTGCCTTATCAAAAACAAATAAGGTATATCCGTCCTCTAACATGAGCGTTTTCTAAATGTCAGAGCGTCATCTAGAAAACGCAGATGTTAGTGGTCAGGAAATGCCTTATTTGTTTTTAATATCAACACCTTTCCTTTTTTTTTTTAAATTATTTTTCACATAATAAGGCACAATTTGGATTATAGATTATAAACACAAGGTAATAAGACCAAATCCAATTTTGGTTTGGATTTATTACCATTTGGATTTATTTTTCACAAAATAATAATAAGCAATACCAGAGGTTGCTAGCACTCTGAGCTCAATGCCAAGCTGAACCTAAATTGTCTAGAAAGTGAGGTTTCAGGCCTCAATCAATATCTAGAGACTGTGTGTGGGTATAGAAATGTGGAAATAGACAAAAACCAAACCATTTAATTAAAAGAGCCTGCCACCACAATAGGGTGTTGCATAACAGACCTTGCATAAGAAGTTGGGCCACATTTACATATGAAGGCCAAAAAAAAGAGAGTGTGAATTTAACGTCCTAGTGGCAGCAGGCAACACCTTGAGGGGGGAAAAAAAAGTGTTCAGATACGGTTGCAAGTAACCTTTGTTTGGCACAATCAGACGTTTTATCAGGTAGATAACACCGTTGCAATCCTAACTAGGAGACCTTCTTTCCTGCATCTTTGGTAGACACCCATTTCACTCATGTATGTAGAGTTTAAAATAAGTCTTATGTAGAAGGTACACTACATATGGTGATGATAAGGCACAATATGAATTATTCTATATACAGTTACGAGCGTCATTCCTCATCAGTCGTCTCTGTCACCGTTTGCTTTTTTTTGGAATGGCGCCCTCCTATTGGTTGGCTACAATCACGCCACCTTTGCCCCCCCCCCCCCATCATGCCTCCCCCACTCACTCTTTCGTTTTTGTAACTATTGTTTTGGAGCGGGTCGCTCTTTAAATAAATGCATATATTAGTTAATAACTAAATGGAATCCTCTCTTTCTTTTTCCCAGTATGAGACGCCTACGAAAGCCAACAGCACATAGACAGATAAAGCACATAGGCTATAGTTATTAACTAATATATGCATTTATTTAAGGCGCCAATTATAATTGTAACAAATAGTATTTGAATAAAAACATTCAATTGGGTAAAACACGGGCGTTGCCCGGGCCATTCGGCTAGTAGATTATAAACACAAGGTAGCAAGACCAAATCCAAATAAATAAATAGTGTCTGACGTTTCGGTAACAGCGTTGTTACCATCTTCAGACAAAGTACTGTTACTGAAACGTCACCCACTATTTATTTATTTGGATTTGGTCCTATTACCTTGTGTTTATAATCTATAATCCAAATTGTACCTTATCATTAAAGTCAATAATATTTACAGTAAAACCCCGCAAAAACAAACCTGGGATATAGCGAACCTTCCATTATAACAAACCTAAACTAATACCTAATTCTATTTTATAATACAGTGAACTATGGCTATAGAATCACATATTCAGTCCCATTGGGGTTTGTTATAGAGGGGTTTTACTGTGTATGGATAATATGAAATAACAAAAGATGGCACAATTTGGATTATAGATACAAGAAAATAAGAGCTAATATTTATGTATTTGATGCATTAGTACGCCATCTGTTATCAAAATTTGAAACTATTATAGACGCTTATGATTTCCATTGCAGTAAGGACAGTAGAAATTGTTTATTTTTAAAAAGAATCATACGCATATATAGTTTTTAATTTTGATAATGTTCATGTAGTTTGTTTCTTACTTGTAGTGTGATAATAAGTTATTTAGCT
>CP092867.1:102712937-102754133 GCA_030710605.1 Cordylochernes scorpioides
CTTGAAAGCAATGTGAGGACTATTTATAATCCTTGAGAAGTCAATATGGGAGCTGATTATAAACTACTTGGAGTCCATGCGATGGAGATGATTATAATCCTTAGAGTCAAAGCCGGAGCTGATTATAATCCTTGAAGGCAATGTGAGACTATTTCTAATCCTTGAGAAGTCAATATGAGAGCTGGTTATATAACCCTTTGAGTCAATGCGGGAGATGATTATAATCCTTGGAGTCAAAGCCGGAGCTAATTATAATTCTTTTAGTCGATATGGGGAGCTAATTGTGTTTCTCAAAGTCTTTGTTGGAGATGATATTTGACTGCGATGTGATAAAGACAGCACAAGAGTGAGAATGACCTCTACTATTAATTCTTCCAATCCATTTGTTCATTCCTATAAAAGAAGGGATTCTACACGGCTTCCTAGCTCCCATTGTTTAACCTGGTTAAAAAAAAAACTTGATATATTTTATATTTCGCAAAAATATATATATTTTTTTATCTGGACTCCCTTTATGAAAACCTGGTTTATGAATTTGTCTTCTTTTTAAATAGGATGTTTCTATCTTCAATTTATCTGTCGCATTTATGGGATATATCAACCTCTGCAAAACAGAATATCGTTTGGTAAAAAAAAATCGTGACAACACTGGCTTCTCGTGGCTTGTGTTGGATGTACACAGATTCCAATACTTTACAAATAAACATTCCTCTAGTTATTAGAACTGCAATTGACCAGTCTATAGAGTTTGACTATGCAAAAGAATGAGAAATTCTGTACTCTATTCTCACTATAAGTATTTGCATACATCAACTTATATGACAATTGACATTAAAAATAGTTTATTGACATCTAGTCAACGGTCAAGGGACGTTTGGATCCTATCAGGAGCTTAGAATCGTCTTGCGTTCAGACAGGCCCTTGCGAGTTATGGAATATGTGTCCCCAGCATGCTCGATGACTGTGTTGAGGAACTTGACAAGAATAATCTTGTGTTTAGGTAAGGTATCCGCGAGGAAGCTCTCCCTAAGATGGGGGTATAGGACCGCATACGCGACATCATTAATGGTCGTCCCTCGCTATATAGGGCCTATGGATAGTTTCATCGTTCAGTTGTTTGATTATGTCCATTAACTGATTCTCACGTTCCATTTACTGCTCCTCCTGAAGCGTCGGGCAGGTATTAGAGGCGGAGGGACTACTACGGCTGGAACTGACTCCTCCTCATGGGGAGTAGGCGGTGCTGGTTCAGCAGGTTGAGGCGCAGTGGAGCGATGGGGCGAAGTTTGGGCCGTGGGACCATTACTTGGCACCTCCACAGATGGAGCAGGGGGCGCTGGTGCAGGAGGCGGCACCTCCACAGATGAGCTGGGCATCATGGCATCAACTTCTATGGAGTCTTACCTCAACGACATTGAGGTAAAGCGATGCGTTGCCCAGGTGAGAATTCTCTTTTCACCATTTAAACATAATCACGTTCTATTATTGATATCCAAGAACCTAAAGTGCATTCTGTGCAAAAATGAATTTAGCCAGGAATTTTCACACTACAGGTTTTTACTGTCTGGCTTTATAGGATGAGAGAGTGATTCTCTGCCTGAAGAGTGTTTATGAAAACAATTCGCTCCATATGCTTTATTGGCAAAAGTAGCGAAAATCAAGACCA
This sequence comes from Cordylochernes scorpioides, assembly GCA_030710605.1. Classification (NCBI taxonomy): domain Eukaryota; kingdom Metazoa; phylum Arthropoda; class Arachnida; order Pseudoscorpiones; family Chernetidae; genus Cordylochernes; species Cordylochernes scorpioides. The sequence continues at coordinate 102,714,604 of CP092867.1, forward strand.
ATACATTGGCTTTTCACAAATTCTGGAGCCAAAAGGGGTAACACAGAAGTGCGACCTAATGTGAGGAAAGGTTGATGTTATTTTCCAATTTCTGTAGATACACATTGCTTCTGTTTACTCAACTAAGAGAATCCTGTCTGAGACAAGTGTCCCTAATAAAGGCTTTGTTGTTGTTGCTGTAATCTTTGGATAGAAGGGATTCTCAAGAAGTAATATTTATTATTTGGGTGTGATATTTTGATAATGGCATCTTACCTCTGACCTATTTAAAATGCGACAGGTTTGTGAAGCATGTTGATATTTCATTGAGCATAGATCTTTTGTCCTTATGTTTCTTTTATTTTCTTTAATTCTAATTTGGATGGTTCTTTTGGTTTCACTCACTTATGTGGCATCACAATTTCGAAAATTTAATGGAGTACGATGATTTGTGGTGGTTGAATTTATTTCCCAATAAATTTGATAATCGGATTTCTAAGGAGTTGGCCTATGGTTTGGTAGTTGGCTAAAAAGGCTTTCATTCCAAGTTTCCTTAGGGAGTGGCAATATCTTCTTGCTATAATATGTAAACTGAATAAAACACTTTGTTCTATTAAGGTTGGGTTTTATTTTTCTGGAATGATCAAAACTATGTCTATTGATGAAGTATGATTGGTAATACTTTTATTTTAAAGGTGGCAAAATATAAAGACTTATTTTGTTTTGCCTGTGTTACTCAATTTTTTATATAAAAGTATATCTATGTTTTAAATACTAATTTTTCGTTATTTTTGGTTGACCCAAATTCCTGAAGCATTCTAAAATATATATATATATTGAAAAGAGAAATATTACATAACTTATTAAAGTACATTCTTCAATTGTATGGATATTATAAAAATTCTGTTTTTCTAAGCGCGTTTAATGATATTTATTAAATATTTATATGCTTTTAAACAGATATTTTCAATTAAAGATGTTTGATTTTAATAATAGTTCAATTAAAGCAAAGAAACCTACAGTAACCTAAATTGAGAACAAAATACTAATGATATTCACAGAGTAAATTTGAGACTATCTTTAGCTCGACGATCAAAAGGAGTTTGTATAAAATATCAAAGGAGTATATGTTATTACTTGTTTGTAATTATTTTTGTAATTCTTTTATAAACATTAGTAAATATTATATATATATTGTGCCTTTAAATTATGATAGAGACCAGAAATAATATATATAATTAAGAAATACCTTCAATGTCCAAAGAGATGAATGGTTTATCATTTAGCGAAATTTGTTGTTTATTTTGCTGTCCTCCCTTTCCATCGCGAATAGCGGCCAAACTTGCATTTATTCCACCCGAACCAACATATTCGTTCACAACGGACGAAACGGGTACAAACTTCACGCTCAATTTAACAGAAAGGGCTGAATGGCAGTACACACCTCGAGAGTTGGAGGGTGTTGAAGTATTTTATACAAGAACTTCCAGGGGGAATCGGATAGCTTGTATGTTTATAAGATGTTCCCCGAATGCCCGGTATACAATTCTGTTTAGTCATGGCAATGCAGTTGATTTGGGTCAAATGAGTAGTTTCTATTTAGGTTTAGGCTCAAGATTAAACTGTAACATTTTTAGCTATGATTATTCCGGGTATGGGCTCAGCACTGGAAAGCCATCAGAGAAAAATCTGTATGCTGATGTAGATGCTGCCTGGCATGCGCTAAGAACAAGATATGGAATCAGCCCAGAAAACATAATTCTCTATGGGCAGAGCATTGGTACTGTACCCACAGTTGATTTGGCATCAAGATATGAGGTTGGAGCAGTGATCCTTCATTCCCCATTGATGTCAGGAATGAGAGTGGCGTTTCCTGCCACCAAAAGAACTTGGTTCTTTGATTCATTCCCTAGGTAAGTCCTATATTTACATTTGTTTTCTGTTATTGACTTGTTAAATTAATAATATACAACATTTCTATTGTATCAAATGAAAACATTAACACACGAAGGTTTCTTTTCACAAATAAATCAAACTTTTATTCATTTCACTCTTATTATCAAACTTGAATCAGATCCAATACACTATTAGAGCTCTAAAGAAGCGATCTAGTAGATTAAATTGGCGAAACCTCTGGGAGCCTTCCCAATATGTTTTCATCGCAGTAAGGACAGTAGAAGTTTGATTTATTTGTGAAAAGAAACATTCACGTCTTCACTTGTTATATATAGATGGCACATTATTGCTTTGTAACATTTCTATTGAATAGAATGCTTTAAGCGGGAGTTAGAGAATGGCCATAGTTAACCAGAGTTATCTACAGTAGAATGGTTTTAAATTTTTTTTTTTACTATTATCCCTAGTACACGTGGTACAGGTTATGATAATCATACGGGGCTCTGGCACATTTGTAAGTGTAAAAGTCGAACTGCTTTTCACATGTGTGGACTTGTGGTGCACTTACAGTAAAAGCAAGTTGTCAACTTCTACCCACCATGATTATCATGGCCTGTACCATGTGTTCCAAGGATAAGCAAAAAAAAAAAAAAGATAATCATGGTGGGTAGTTAGCCGCTGATTTTACTGTAAGTGCACCATATGTCTACACATGTGAAAAGCAGTTCGACTTTGTACTTAAAAATGTGACAGAGTAAAATGTTTTCATTATAACAGCAAGCTGTGTATAACAACATGTTTTTTTTTTTTTTTTGCTTATCCCTAGTACACGTAGTACAAGCCATGATAATCATGGTGGGTAGAAGTAGGCGACTGCTTTTACTGTAAGTACACCATATGTCTACACATGTGAAAAGCAGTTCAACTTTGCACTTACAAATGTGCCAGAGCCCTGTTTGTTTACTTGCACTCGCTGGTGGGGTTGGACTTTTGCAAGAATCGAGGGCCATTAGACAATTTTTTTAAATCAGAAAAAAGTGTCCAATGAGGGAATTGAACCCGGGCCCTAGCGGTTGAAAACCAACGATTTAGACCATCCTTCCACTGACCCCCTTAAAATGTTATCTTATTTACCCAAGTGATGACTACATCACCAACAAAGTCACACATTCAGAATTACTATATTACTCATTTAGTTACAAGTCAGCAAACTTTCAAATAAATAGCAAATCATTCTCCAAATAAATTGTCATTGTTTATAGATGTACCTAGAAAGACATCTCTTCCTTTAATCATACATCAGAACAATGTATTATGTTCACAAGGTAATAAGACCAAATCCAAATAAATAAATAGTGTGTGACGTTTCGGTAACAGCGTTGTTACCATCTTCAGACAAAAGTACTGAAAGTGTCTGAAGATGGTAACAACGCTGTTACCGAAACGTCACACACTATTTATTTATTTGGATTTGGTCTTATTACCTTGTGTTTATAGATCTTTAATTAAAAAGGCATATACAGTTAAGCCTGTCTATAGCGCCCCCTCTTGGTACTCACCAAAATTAGGGTGCTATTTAGAGGGGGACACTATAGACAGGTTTAACTGTATATATCGAATTTTTTTCTTCCCATTGAATATATATATAAGCAAAAATATTTTTTAAACTTAATTCTATTGATGTTATGTGTTGCTAAGTTTGTTGTTGACACACATTAAATATGTTATAACACCTTGATAAAGGTTGGCGTTCAGCCAACTGAAATATTGGTAAAATAAATTATTTTTTATCCAATATATGCCATTTTAATTAAAGATTTATTTATGGATTGCTCTATTTTCAAAACTTTTATAGATGTGTTTGGGTCCATTGAAAGGTTTTTAATATTTCACAAATCTTATAGAAGTCCAACCCCTCCTCTACGTAGCGGGTGAGATAAGCAGAACAAGTAAGGGACTGCCCTGTAGTACGGTGTCGTGAGCCCCGAGCCGCTATGGTAACCGTGAACAGGGAACTCTGAAATATAGCTGACTAACAGGGCAATGACACCCCCCCATTCCATGTGGACAAGACACCACCGCCATATTTAGATAAATACTAGCCGAATGACCCGGGCAACGCCCGGGGTTTACCCGATTAAATGCTTTTATTAAAATACTAGTCGTTACAATTATAAATTGGCGCCGTGGATGTCATTCTTGTATAATATATAAATGAGTTTTAAAAATTGTAAAAAAAAAATGCATCGGGCCGGGAATCGAACCCAGGGCGCCCGCGTGGCAGGCGAGCATTCTACCACTGAACCAAAAGCAAACGGTGACAGAAGTGTCTCGCGCATTGGCGGCACCAAATGATGGGGGGGGGGGGGGGGGGGGGGGGGGCAAAGGTGGCGTGATCGTAGCTGACCAATAGGAGGGCGCCATTCCAAAAAAAAAAAGCAAACCGTGACAGAGGCCAGGAATGACGCTCGTAACTGTATTTAGAATAATGAACAAGCATTTGTTTGGCAAACAATCATTGTCCTCCAAAATAATAGTAAGAGCTCCTGATCCAGGGATACAGGATGAGTCTGTACTCCCATGTTATTTACTTTACTTTTATCTCAACATGTAGTAGCCATCTCGGCCACCATGGAATGCCATCTCTCCATATCACCTACCAGATTATTTGAAATCACTCTCTCCCTTCAAGGTGGGTCCCACCACTATCTACAGGTGCTGGTAATCTTCAGGGTACACATCATATCTTACCAACTAGATTTTCTTTAAGGCATCTCCTGGTTGTGGCAACTAAAACTTTCGGGAGTCTTGCATCATCTGTTGGCATTTTTACATAGATCTTCTTTGTTTCTCATCCTAGCTACTCATTTTTTTTTTTGGTGCACATGGTACAGGCCATGATACTCATGGTGGGTAGAAGTTGGTGACTGCTTCAACTTTGCACTTACAAATGTGCCAGAGCCCCATTTGGTTACTTGCACTTGCAAGATCATTTTTATCTTGAGAAGTTTCCAGCCACACTAGATTCCCTCTCCAGTTCTTTGGCTGTTGACAAGCTTCACCAACCATGAGGGCAAACATTTCCTGCACACTTCCATATTTTAAATATCTTCTTTTTTTTTACAAACTCATTATTTTCCAAGAAAAAAGATGTTTTTTTTTTTTTTGCTTATCCCTTGTACACGTGGTACAGGCCATGATAATCATGGTGGGTAGTTAGCGACTGCTTTTTTTTTACTGTAAGCGCACCACATGTCTACACATGTGAAAGCAGTTCGACTTTGCACTTACAAATGTGCCAGAGCCCCGTTTGGTTACTTGCACTCGCTGGTGGGGTTGGACTTTTGCAAGAATCGGGGGGCCATTGGAGCATTTTTTTTTTTTTTTTAAACAGAAAAAAGTGTCCAATGCGGGGATCGAACCCGGGTCGTAGTGGTCGTAAACCAAACGGTTTAACCAGCCTTCCACCGACCCCCCGTTTGTTTTTGTAATTCTTATCTCTGCTTCTTTTTTTTTTTTTTTTTTGCATCATCATTAATGATAAAGCACAATTTGGATTATAGATTACTAGCGGACATACCCGGCTTCGCCCGGGTTTTACCCGAGTAAAGGTTTGTCTAACGAATCTCTCGATAAAGTGAACATTTTTTCCCGGTCCCTTGAAAAATACTCGATAAGTTGAATAAAATCAATATTAATTGGTTCCCTTGGTAATTGGAAGTTAAAGGAATAGTATCTTGCCTTGGAATTGTATCATTATTCTTGTATGGATGTACCCGGCTTCGCCCGGGTTATACCCGAGTAAAGGTTTGTCTAACGAATCTCTCGATAAAGTGAACATTTTTTCCCGGTCCCTTTAAAAGTACTCGATAAGTTGAATAAAATCAATATTAATTGGTTCCCTCGGTAATTGGAAGTTAAAGGAATAGTATTTTGCCTATGAATTGTATCATTATTCTTGTCTCAAATAAATTGCCGTGTCATCCTGAATTTTGTCTTTCCTAATTTTCTACATTACAAAATCATCGTATCATCATGATAATATTTAGAGCAGATTGTTGAATTATAACAGATAAATTAGAATATTTATCTTGATTATTTTTAGGCGAAAAGTTATTTCAAAAATTTTATTTGCTAGAAACCTTCCCAGTACTATACTAAATAACTTCCCAAAGGTTCATGGCGTTCCAATGAGTGGTTTGGTCAGGCATAAAGGACAGACAGACACACACATACACACATTCATTTTTATATATATAGATAATACAAGAAAATAAGAAACTGTGTTTTCTCAACTACTTGAAGTAGAGGAGAGCTTCAGATCCTGAATTCTTTAAAATAGAATCTTCAAATGATAGCATCAACATTCACTTTGGAATTCTTCAGCTCATAGGAAGAATAACTTCTTAGGTCCATTGAAGTCTATCAAAAATGATAAAGCACAATTTGGATTATGGATTATAATCTTATTTTCTTGTATTAGCATCATCATCATTTACAATGCTTCTAAGATACAAGAAATTAAGACCTAATCCAAATAATTCAATAATGTGTGACGTTTTGGTAACTGCATTGTTACCATCATTTTATTCTTTTGTCTGATGATGGTAACAATGCTGTTACCAAAATGTCAAACACTATTAAATTATTTGGATTAGGTCTTAATTTCTTGTATCTATAATCCAAATTGTGCTTTATAAATGCTCTTCTAAAAGAAATGAAAAATTTTAATTTTTAATATCCGCACTATCAATATATATTCAGGCCCATTATAATTGAAAGTCCTAGTTTTCTTGAGTCTCCTTCCAGGCCTACTAGGTTTCTGTGGGTGTGTGTGTAAAAATATAAAATTTTTCTAATTTATTTCTTTATTTTTTTTTTTTTGCTTATCCCTAGTACACGTGGTACAGGCCATGATAATCATGGTGGGTAGTTAGCGACTGCTTTTTACTGTAAGCGCACCACATGTCTACACATGTGAAAGCAGTTCGACTTTGCACTTACAAATATGCCAGAGCCCCGTTTGGTTACTTGCACTCGCTGGTGGGGTTGGACTTTTGCAAGAATCGGGGGGTCATTGGAGCATTTTTTTTTTTTTTTTTTAACAGAAAAAAGTGTAAAATGCAGGAATTCAACCCGGGTCGTAGTGTTTAATCGGGTTGTATTTATTAATCTGTTAAGTAATAAAACTTTTTTTTTACAATGTTTCAATTTAAGTTCACATACCATTTTAATCTAAGTGAATAATCATGACGAGGAAGAAAGTAAATAAATTTGGAAATTAAAGAAAAAGCTAAAAATATTTATAATTTTAAAAAATCATGGTCTTTTAAGGAATACCTTAGAGTTGTTTGCTTTTGAACTAGAAGCCTATTTACACAAGGTAATAAGACCAAATAAATAAATAGTGTGTGATGTTTCAGTAACAGCCTTGTTGCCATCTTCAGACAAAAGTACTGAATGTACTTTTCATGTACATTCAGTACATTTACATTCAGTACTTTTGTCTGAAGATGGTAACAATGCTGTATATGTCACACACTATTTGGATTAAGTCTTTTTACCTTGTGTTTATCTATTGATGAGGCTGAAGTGGGGATGTAAAGCTCATTTTATTGAGAGGCTGCAGTACATTGTCCTGGTGGGCTATGGTCACCATGGCCCGTTCCAGGGCTGGGTTTGTGGTCCGGTCCCGGAGGGTTGTTGAGGTCCGATTCTCATCGGTATAGCCGTTGGAAGGGTTAGATCTGTGACAGGACATCTTTCGTTCGCCGGGCAAGGGAAAAAAGAAAGAAAAAATAAATAATAAATAGCACGAAGGTCAAACGATAACTGGCACGTTGTATTTTTAACGCATTCCGCGAAAACGGTGGTCAGTGGTCAAATACAACTTGTACCTGTTATCTCTGTGGTGCTATTGCACTGATAAATAATTTTGTAACGGTCACGTGTATTTCCGGTCGGTTGCTTGTTGACACACAACACTATATATATAAAAATGAATGTTTGTATGTTTGTTTGTTTGTATGTCCGGTATACAAATTTGCAGTAGTTCACTAATTCAAACCAAAATTTCCATACATAGGCAAAAAAATACGGGGAAGACGATAGGCTATTTTAAAGAATATATAAATCAATTATTAAAACTATATATTCAAATTATTCTACTTAGCTCACGAACAGCGCCCTCTATCAAAGATTAGATTAAATTATGCTGATGCAAACAAATAGATAATTCTAATAACAAACAATTATTAAAAAAATCTTATCTAAATATATATCACTCGGGTAGATATGCACACGGGTCAATCCTGGGGCAAAGCCCGGGTCACCTGTCTAGTAATCTATAATCCAAATTGTGCCTTATCATAGAAACCTGTTTATTGTACATTCTGGCTGATCAATTTTCAAAAGACATCCATATTCTTCCTTCTCTGCAAGTTCCTTCACAACCTTACTTTCCAAAACAATTGATTGTTTATATTGGTGACTTGTGGCCACTTAGGATAGGCTATCGAACCAATGATGCCTCAATCATCCATGAGAAAATTAAAATTGTGTATGACATACAGTGTCAGCATTTTGTGCCACTGAAATGCAGCATATACAGCTAAGGTGTGTATGAGCAGCAACATGGCATGTTGATGCATTTTTAGAGTTGTATTAGATTATAATTAAGGGGGTCGGTGGAAGGCTGGTATAAACCGTTGGTTTACGACCGCTATGACCTGGGTTCGGTTCCCGCATTGGGCACTTTTTTCTGTATAAAAAAAAAATTTCTAATGTCCCCCTATTCTTGCAAAAGTCCAACCCCACCAGCGAGTGCAAGTAACCAAACGGGGCTCTGGCATATTTATTTGTAAGTGCAAAGTCGAACTGCTTTTCGCGTGTGTAGACATGTGGTGCACTTACAGTAAAAGCAGTCGCCTTCTACCCACCATGATTATCATAGCCTGTACTATGTGTACTAGGGATTAGCAAAAAAAAAAAATTAACTAATGTCAAAATTTGAATTAATAAATGGTCATATCAATTGTGTAGAATTGTTGTTGGTCCAATTAACATAGGGTATTTGATAGGCTGAAGGAATGGACATGGCCGAACTATGGCAAGTGACGAAGGTTTAGACAACGTAGCAAAGGTTCAATTGTACACAATGGATGCGCAGGTTTAAATCAGTATGGTTGTGCTGTGTTTACTCCAAGTACACATGGCCAGTTGTTTGTACTACTTTCAAGTAGGACTGCAATTAATGGGTGCCAGAGTCCTGTTTGGTTTCTTGTATTCGGTGGTGAGGTTGGATTTATACAAGCTTATTGTCAGAAAGAAGAAAACTGCTGTCAAACACTGATACTCACCATTCCAATGTGGAATTTCTTTACTTATTTCAAAGCCAATTCCCAGTTTTAGGTGTAATTCTTCAGCCTTTATTGGTGTGTTTATCCTAGGGAGAGGTGTGTGGTTGTTTTAGCAGCTATTGATTCTTGTCTTACAAGTCAACTCCTGGTGTTTGTGACTGCTTTGTACAAGTATGGCACTCTGGATATGCATTTAAAAAGATGCCAGGTTGAACTTGTACAAGAATAAATTGGTTTTTGAAACAATTATTTTAGAAGAAAGTGTTTCAATTCCGGGTCAAGTCCCAGCCACATGTCTCCCCAGAGAGTAGCTGTGGCTAGAGAGTTGGATGATTTCTAATGGTTCTCCTGTATTTTATAAATAAATGTGGCAACCTTTGTAAGTTTCCATAGATCCTAGCAGTCCTTCACCCAAAAAGCCCAAATTCCATTTAGTGGTTAAGTCACACAGAGAAACGATTTCTTTCTTCAGTACCCAAGGTAACAACACTCATGTGATGGTAATGGTGTCTTGTTCAAAAGGTCCCAGCACGTCGGCTCCCTCGGACGCAGTAGCATGAACCGTCAATTCCTGATTTTGTTGCTCCATGGAATGGTGGGGTGCCATTGCCCTGTTAGTCAGTCACATTTCAGAGTTCCCTGTTCACAGTTACCGTAGCGGCTCAGGGCTCATGAAGTTTCTACCGTACTTCATCCTACAAGACAGTCCCTTACTTGTGCTGCTTCTCCTGCCTGCCACATAGAGGAGAGGTTGGACTTCTGGGCAGGATGTGATGGTAGTGAAGTGTTGGTGTAAGCAATGAGGCAACATGAGGTGTCATGGTGGGTGCATCTTTTGCACTAAATGTTGATGATGGAAACCTATTAAAATAACTTGAAGTGGATTTTTAACCTGGCATTGCATGCACCGGGTGAAAATTACCCATGGCAACATTTGAATGGAGAATTGACCAATAAAAAATCTGTTGGCGGAGACGTGGTTTCGTTTAGCTTTCTGATTCATCATTTAGTCTAAAGTTTTGGTTTCACATTTTGACAGCTGCCACTGAAATTCCATCTATTGTCACTGTCAGGTAAAAATCACCCAGTGCGCGCACTCACGTAATTTTTTTGTTGCATTTTTCTTTGATAACTTTTTTTTTTTGAGAGAGAGAAATAATTCGAATTAATATAATTTAAAAAATAACTATAATAGGTTGATATATTTATCAGCCTATAATTCTATATAAAATGTAGGGAAGAAGGTCATATTTATTAGATCAAGAAGATATTATTGTAGAAAGTGATATTGAAGAAGATCATCTAAGTGAACATTTTTCTGAAAGTGACACTGGAATATATTCAGATATGGGAATTTTGTGGGACAAGGGAATTACCCCAAAAACACATTTTTATATAGGGAGAGCCTCGAAAACCAAATGGTCCAAAAATATAAATATTTTATTAATAATTGCCTTTTTTGAAAATTAAATTGTTGTTACTTTGAAATAGAAAAGTTTTTGTATTTCCTCTCAGATAATATTTATGTTCAAAATATATAATTATAATATCGGGTATATTTCACCCAGTGCGCGCAAGTACGTTACATTTTTAGCGCGCAGGCTCGAGGGTTAAATGTCAGTTTTAGAGGGAATATATGACAAATACTTTCAACAACAATGTTTTCCATATTTCTGACTGTTGCCCACCCACCACCACAACTACTTCTTTTTAAGTCAAGGCTAAAAATGATTGGGAATATGCTAAAACATGTTGGAACAAGTAGAGAAAGGTACATGGCAATTCCAGAAGTAAATATTGGTGTTGATAGCCTTGTATAAATGGTCATTGGTACACAGCAGAGGAGTTATAATTCATTGTAACTGATAAAGCACAATTTGGATTATAGATTATAATAAAAGAAAATAAGACCTAATCCAAATAATTTATTAGTGTGTGACGTTTCTGCAACAGGATTTTCACCATCATCATCCTCATTTATTTTTTTTGTCTGATGATAGTGACAATGTTGTTGCTGAAATGTCACACACTAATAAATTATTTGGATTATGTCTTTATTTTCTTTTATTGTAACTGGACAACAAGCTGGCCAGACTTGTGTTGAATGTTAGAATAACACAGCAGGCAGAAAGTGGAGAAACCAAGACAACATATTGATTTGTTAGTTTGTTTTTATAGCGAAGGCCACACTACTAGAGCCACCATACTTCTTGGTACAACTCACACATGATTTATTCACTTCTGTCCCACAGCTGGTATCACCTCAATGGTCTCCTTCCTGCCACTAGTGAGTGCGAGGCTCTGGTAACTTGTCAAACTGCCTTCTTCACACAGTGTGTACTTACAGTAAATGCCTTATTACCTTGTGTTTATAATCTATAATCCTAATTGTGCCTTACCAGCCTTATTACCAAATATGATTATCACATCCTCTACCACGTAGATGGAGAGTAAAAAAAATCTACACTGGGTAGGGATCCTCAACCTACAGTGACACAATGCTCCTATTATCCAAATGTTTTTAAAATTTTTAATCCATTTAGTATGCACTCCCCTAAAAGCTTTATACCTCTGAGATATTTTGCAAAAAAAAAAAAAAACCATTGCACTTCTTGGTGTAACAAAGTTTATTGCTTCTCAAATAGCAATCTAAATGAATTATTTCTGCTAGGTTCTAGACAGTCCACTTTCCACTAGATTTGTTCCTAGGATTTATGAATAACTCCATTTATAGAGAGTGAAGTGTCCAACCACTAGGTGTAAGCCAGGTACATTGGCCAACCTGGAGAAAGCAAACAAAGTGCCATTGTTGTTGTCCTCTCCCTTCCTTCCTCCCTCAACTAGGCCAAGATAGAATTGACTCTTCTAGACTGAGCAGCTTTTTCATTTTCTCTAGTGAATGTTCTCTTCTTCTTCTTCTTTCTTATCTCCACTCAATCACACTAAGGTATCAGGCTTGTAAAGCTTGAGACTTTTGATGGTGTCTGCCGGGGAAGAGTAGAGCTCATCAATGGATGAGTCAATACAGTCAATAATATGTCTTGGGGTTGTAGGCTGAGAATTGCACTTAGTACATAGTGGGAAAACCCTGCAACCATTCTGGAAATCATTGTCCGTAGATGACCAGACTTAAGTCTGGAAATTAAAGACTGTTGGAATGTTCTCTTCTTCATCTTTCTTATCTCCACTCAATCACACTAAGGTATCAAGCTTGTAAAGCTTAGTACTACTAAAGAATTGCACTTAGTACATAGTGGGAAAACCCTGCAACCATTCTGGAAATCATTGTCCGTAGATGACCAGACTTAAGTCTGGAAATCAAAGACTGTTGGAATGTTCTCTTAATCACAGTCATCGTCTTAGTTCCTAAACTATTTTACCGCAAATGTTTATTCTTTCAAGCTAACAAATTCCCTTACTGCCCTTATTGCAATGAGAAAAATATTGGAAAGGGCTTTTTGGCTCATTAGGTATTCTTTCATTAAAGTAAGGGCAGTTAGAAATTGTTTGCTTGGAATAAGAAATGTTTGCACTAAAATAATTTACATTATTGAATCTTTTTCTTCTTTGATAAGGCATAATTTGAATTATAGATTATAAACACAAGGTAATAAGACCAAAACCAAATAAATAGTGTGTGATGTTTCGGTAACAGTGTTGTTTGGTCTTATTACCTTGTCTTTTTCTTCTTAATTCTCCACTCAATCATATTAGGGTATCAAGCTTGTAAAGCTTGTTGATGGTGTCTATTGGGGATGAGTAAAGCTCATCAATGAATGAGTCAATACAGTTAATAATATGTTCACACATGAATGCTCTTGTTCAATTAGCTGTATTTCTTGAAGTGACTTTGTGATAGAATATATACTCAACTTGAGGGTGCTGTATAGAAATTATAGGAATTGAGGATGTTGTGGCATCCAATGGAAGCCAATTTTAATTCATTTGATTCTAGCTAGAGTCCAACCCCTACCAAATGTGGCACCTTGGTAGAATGCTGATGGCTTCTCCAAGACACATGATAGTACTGCTTATGTCGTGGATTTCTGGAGTTTCATTTTACAAAGGTTAATAGCAGCTAGGTTGGTAATAGGAGGTTTTGTCACTCCAGGGAGGAATTCACTCTTCAAATTTCTGTTCTTTCATTATAAACACAAGGTAATAAGACCAAATCCATATAAATAAATAGTGTGTGACATTTCAGTAACAGCATTGTTACCATCTTCAGACAAAAGTACTGAATGTGTGACATTTCTGTAACAACGCTGTTACCGAAATGTCACACACTATTTATTTATTTGGATTTGGTCTTATTACCTTGTGTTTATAATCTATAATCCAAATTGTGCCTTATCATCTGTTCTTTCATTAATCTACTCACAGGTGCAGAAGTAACTAATTTATAAGGTAAATGCCGAATCTTGTTTAAACTTTAAAAAAAAAAGCCCCAATCCACTTAGTGAAAAAACAACAAGGTTTCTTTATTCAGCCAAGTAGAAGTTGAATCAACAGCTAATCTATATACAGGCCTGAAGATAATCAATATAAAAGTCAATTATTTTTCAGTCAAATTTGGTTACGATGATTTCATAGCAAGCAATGGATGATTTGCCAAATTTCAAGAATGAAATAAGGTTGTTCTACAAAAAGAAATTCATTAATGTTGATGTCGGGGGTTGGTGGAAGTATGGTCTAAACTGTTGGTTTTCGACCGCTACGACCCGGGTTCGATTCCCGCATTGGGCACTTTTTTCTGATTAAAAATTGCTCCAATGGCCCCCGATTCTTGCAAAAGTCCAACCCCACCAGCGAGTGCAAGTAACCAAATGGGGCTCTGGCACATTTGTAAGTGCAAAGTCGAACTGCTTTTCACATGTGTAGACATGTGGTGCACTTACAGTAAAAGCAGTTTCCTACTTCTACCCACCATGATTATCATGGCCTGTACCTAAGTGTACTAGGGATAAGCAAAAAAGAAAGAGCTGTAGCCGAGATGTTAACCCAGGTCATACGAATGGTGTTCAAGAAGAAGCTGAAGTTGAAACAGATAGAGAAGATGACAAACACATGAAATCACTCTCCCTTCAGAATCTAATTTAAGAGCTTCTATCTCTACTGTGTCTACTCTATTTTGGGATTCAGACCACAAAATATTGAACCAGTTTATACAATATTTGCCAAACCTTGATGATTTTTTTTTCCAATAAAAATAAAAAAAAACAAAAAACAAACATGTATTAATAATTACTTTGATGAAATCTATAGATTATTATATTTTTTAAATCTTTTCATTACTCTTCATTGATTCATATGTACATTATTTGAAAAGAATAATCAATCATTAGATTCATCATAAAACATATCATTTTATCATTCTTTTTAAATATGGATGTTCTTTGATGTACATTTTTTTTCTGATCTCTTTAAATCTGTATTGAAGATGTGTATATTCTCAAAGAGAAGAATATATATATAATGTATATTTAACAAGTCATTAAGATCTATGTAATCTCTCAATGATCCCTTCATTTAAAAGCAAGATGTTCTATAAGCCCTGATAAGGCATAATTTAGATTATAAATTATAAACACAAGGTAATAAGACCAAATCCAAGTATGTAAATAGTGTGTGAGTTTTGGTTGTTGTTGTTGTCGTGTCCAATGAAGAGCCTCAGATGTCTCATGCATCTCTATCACAGCAATGTCCACTATTTGTGTGTGTGATGTTTTGGTAACAGCGTTATTACCATCTTCAGACAAATTCAGCACTAACAATGCTTTAATGTCACACACTATTTATTTATTTGGATTTGGTCTTATTACCTTGTGTTTATATATAAGCCCTATTTATGTGGCATCACCCACAGACAGACTTCAATATAGTTTCCCCCCAGTGTGGGAGGGAGGAGGAGAGTCTGTGCTTGTTGAAATAAGAAGAGGGAGGGGGGATAAAGTTATCACTCAAAATAGATTATCACCTTTGTTGATTTTGGGTGTGGCCAGCCAGACTCTTTGTACCAGGGAAAGTGATAGTCCATTGTATTTCCAGGCAGATTGGTCAACCAGTCTTGAAGCACCAGGGAAAGTGATAGTCCATTGTATTTCCAGGCAGATTGACCAACCACACAGTCTTGTAGCACCAGGGAAATTTTTGTCCATTGCCAGGCAGATTGGTTAACCAGTCTTGTAGCACCAGGGAAATGATAGTCCATTTCCAGGTAAATTGGTGAACCAGTCATCTAGGTATTCAGCAGACCTTTCCATTCCTTCTTCAAACTTATCTGGGTCTCAAATCTCTTCCTTGTGTGCCTTCACTGTCATTACAGATCAGACTTCTGTACCCAGAATGTTGATTCCTCATCAGTCAGTTTAATCCTTCTAAGAGTCAACATATTTGAAATGAAGACTGAACTAAGGACTCCCGAGTTGTGTCATTAAATCCCTGTGTAATTGGCAGTAATATGTTAGCATTCTCTCTCTTCTTGCCCATACCTAAGCTCCTATATATTTTTTATTTAATTTCTATCTTTAACAAACCTGAACTTCTCAGCCTGCAACCCCAAGACATATTATTGACTGTATTGACTCATCTATTGATGAGCTCTACTCTTCCCCGGCAGACACCATCAACAAGCTTTACAAGCTTGATACCTTAGTGTGATTGAGTGGAGATAAGAAAGAAGAAGAAGAAGACAAACTTGAACCATGTAAGGAAATTAAAGCATTATAGCATGAATGTTACTTTTACACATAAAACAAACTTATACTGTCCTTACTGTGATGAAAAAATTTTGGGAGAGATTGGTTCATCAGTGGTGAACCCTTTCAACAGTTTTGCCAATTTAATCTACCAGACCGCTTCCTAAAGCTCTAATACTGTATTGGACAATTCTGCATATATATGCTACACTGAAAGGTGGAATCTTATAAATGGTATTCAAATAAACTTATGGACATAACTAATAAGGCACCATTTTGATTATAGTTTATAAACACAAGGTAAATAAGATCAAATCTAAATAAATAAATAGTGTGTGACGTTTCGGTAACGGAGCATTGCTACCAAAACTTCACACATTATCTATTTATTTGGATTTGGTGTTATTACCTTGTGTTTATGGATATATAAGATTTTAGAAGAGGACAGTAGAATTATATACAGTAGAACCTCCATGAAAGGATATTCCCTCTAGAGGACACCTCTCTACAATGGACAGTTATCATTGTCAAAATTACTATTTTACTGATAAAGCACAATTTGGATTATAGATTATAATATAAGAAAATAAGACCTAATCCAAATAATTTATTAATGTGTGACATTTCGGCAACAACATTGTCACCATCATCAGACAAAAGAATAAATGACTAAATGAAATAAATAAATAGTCATTTATTCTTTTGTCTGATGATGGTGACAATGTTGTTGCCGAAACGTCACACACTAATAAATTATTTGGATTAGGTCTTATTTTCTTGTATTATACCATTTTTACTATTTAGAAATTCCGGTAAGAGGACACCTCTTCCTAAAGGACACTTTGGCTCTGCAATTAGGTGTCCTTTACAGGGAGGTCCATAAAAAAAAAAAAAAGATGTAACCCCATGCTCTGTGTGAAAGTCCCAGAATGAGAGAGGTGTATATGAGGCAGGTGTGAGCAGGGGAAGCAGCCTATCAAACAACACACTTCCTCAAAGCCACTTCCTTGGTTCAGCCACTATTACTGCTGTACAGTTAGGAATGGAAGGAGAACTCATCAAATCTCCAGATTTCATTACCTTTATTGAATGGTTATTTTCTCTATTGTAATTCTTAGTATTTGAAAATAGAGAGCAATCCATAAATAGATCTTTTATTTAAAAAGGCATATATTGGATCAAAATATAATTTATTTTAACCAATATTTCAGTTGTGGCTGAAACCATATTTATGTTGTGCCATTGGTATTTGCTTCCAAGTGCAGGACTGAACAGTCTTAGTATGCCAGAAAGAACTAGGACTTACTTTATACCACAAGAGGCACATTGTCAAATATGGTTATAATGAATACTAGAGGATATAATCAAAAGATGTGGCTGTCTTATTTGTGAGAATTTTTGGTAGTATAGAGAAAGCCATGATTGTAGGTTAGGTTTTGATCAACTCAAGTTGGAGACTCCATCACAGCGTTTTTAATTAGCGAAGTATCACTATTGGAATCTAACTTAAATTGTTGGTAGATAGTTGGTAGCCTCAGACTAACTCTAAACATTTGATTGATGACTGGAGGTGATTGCGAATCTTAACTTGAAGCCATGTAGTTTGTGGATCTAACTTGAAGCCATGTAGTTTGTGGATCTAACTTGAAGCCATGTAGTTTGTGGATCTAACTTGAAGCCATGTAGTTTGTGGATCTAACTTGAAGCCATGTAGTTTGTGGATCTAACTTGAAGCCATGTAGTTTGTGGATCTAACTTGAAGCCATGTAGTTTGTGGATCTAACTTGAAGCCATGTAGTTTGTGGATCTAACTTGAAGCCATGTAGTTTGTGGATCTAACTTGAAGCCATGTAGTTGTGGATCTAACTAGAGGCCATGTAACTTGTGGATCTAACTAGAGGCCATGTAGTTGTAATTGTGGATCTAACTTGAAGCCATGTAGTTTGTGGATCTAACTTGAAGCCATGTAGTTTGTGGATCTAACTTGAAGCCATGTAGTTTGTGGATCTAACTTGAAGCCATGTAGTTTGTGGATCTAACTTGAAGCCATGTAGTTTGTGGATCTAACTTGAAGCCATGTAGTTTGTGGATCTAACTTGAAGCCATGTAGTTTGTGGATCTAACTTGAAGCCATGTAGTTGTGGATCTAACTAGAGGCCATGTAACTTGTGGATCTAACTAGAGGCCATGTAGTTGTAATTGTGGATCTAACTTGAAGCCATGTAGTTTGTGGATCTAACTTGAAGCCATGTAGTTTGTGGATCTAACTTGAAGCCATGTAGTTTGTGGATCTAACTTGAAGTCATGTAACTTGTGGATCTAACTTGAAGCCATGTAGTTTGTGGATCTAACTTGAAGCCATGTAGTTTGTGGATCTAACTTGAAGCCATGTAGTTTGTGGATCTAACTTGAAGCCATGTAGTTTGTGGATCTAACTTGAAGCCATGTAGTTTGTGGATCTAACTTGAAGCCATGTAGTTTGTGGATCTAACTTGAAGCCATGTAGTTTGTGGATCTAACTTGAAGCCATGTAGTTTGTGGATCTAACTTGAAGCCATGTAGTTTGTGGATCTAACTTGAAGCCATGTAGTTTGTGGATCTAACTTGAAGCCATGTAGTTTGTGGATCTAACTTGAAGCCATGTAGTTTGTGGATCTAACTTGAAGCCATGTAGTTGTGGATCTAACTAGAGGCCATGTAACTTGTGGATCTAACTAGAGGCCATGTAGTTGTAATTGTGGATCTAACTTGAAGCCATGTAGTTTGTGGATCTAACTTGAAGCCATGTAGTTTGTGGATCTAACTTGAAGTCATGTAACTTGTGGATCTAACTAGAGGCCATGTAACTTGTGGATCTAACTAGAGGCCATGTAGTTGTAATTGTGGATCTAACTTGAAGCCATGTAGTTTGTGGATCTAACTTGAAGCCATGTAGTTTGTGGATCTAACTTGAAGCCATGTAGTTTGTGGATCTAGAGGCCATCTTGTGTAACTAGAGGCCATGTAGTTGTAATTGTGGATCTAACTTGAGGCCATGTAGTTGTAATCTTGAATCTAACTTGAAGCCATGTAGTTTGTGTATCTAGAGGCCATCTTGTGTAACTAGAGGCCATGTAGTTCTAATCCATGATCTCACGCTGGGCTGTTATGTGTAGCATTGACAAAGTTCCCAAGGTGACCTCCCCGGTACTGGTGATCCATGGCACTGAGGACGAGGTGATTGACTTCTCCCACGGGCAGGCCATCTATGACCGTTGTCCCCGGGCTGTCGAACCTCTCTGGGTGGAGGGAGCCGGCCACAATGACGTCGAACTATACGGCCAGTACCTCGAACGCCTCCACCAATTTATCACCATCGAACTAGGTAACTGAACTCTTCTGGGATATTGTGCTCTGTGCCCACAACCATGAGATCTCACACACACTTTCTGAGACCAATTTCTTAGAAGACTTCAAGACCCTGGCCTCCTCCTCCAACACACAACAAGCTTTATGTTAACCAACCCAACTTGATTATGTAATACCATTGTGTTGGCCATTCCTCATCCAGCCGAATCTAACAAACCACACATCTTTTTGTATTGAAATTGTATAATTTATTTCTATATATCTACACATATATATATCTTTATTTCCTCTCATTTTTGTTATATACATATTTACACATTTACCTTTGGATTCCAACCTTTATAACACCTCAACAAATATTTATAATGAATGGTATTGATTATATATATATATATATATATACATTTTTTAAAGGGATTATTTTTTATTATTATTGCTATTATATGATTATTATTTAAATTAAATAAAAATAAATATATATATTTAACCTTTTTCCTGTTTTTTAAAAAAAGTGTGTCTCTCTTAACTAATTTTTTGTTTGTTTTGATGTATATTGTTCTCAAATGATTGACAAATTGTGTTTCCTTGGTTGGAAACTCCTGAATAATGCTGCCCCCCCCCCCAATTATGTTTTGTTGTTTACTCTCCCTTGTTGTCTCAATGCACGAACTCACTCCCTATTTAATTGCCAAGATTTCCATCATGTCCAATATGTAAATTAGCTATCACAGTTGGCCCTCCACGGGTAGTTAGTCTTCTTGTATTAACAAACGTCTCTTGATTAAACTCATTAATAAGCTGCTGATATAACACCCATGAACCTCCTGTGAGAGGGATTCTGGTCTTTTATTGGAGGTTTGGTTTACATTGAGTCAATTTTTGACTTTACACCAACTTGACACAACTTTGACTTTACACTGGGAGATTTATTAAAGACTTTCCTTTTTTTAACATCAACATATCTTGACACCTCCAACATATAGTAACTCTCCTTTCTCTTTTGATAAGGCACAATTTGGATTATAGATTATAAACACAAGGTAATAAGACCAAATCTAAATAAATAAATAATGTGTGACTGTGACGATAACAACGTTGTTACAGATACATCACATACTATTTATTTATTTGCATTTGGTCTTATTACCTTGTGTCCTTTCTCTTTTTCATTTACCTTAAAGATTTGATTCTATTATTGGATCACTTTCTTTTTAGTTAATCTTCAACTTTTGTCTGTGTATGTGTCGCCACTGAACAGAGATCTTAACTTCCCAGTGTATCCCCAGTATCTTTACCTAAAGAAACTTGAATCTATTGGGAGCAGAACCTATGTCTGAATCCAGGTCTTATTAGACTTTGATTTGACTTTAAAAAAAGAAAGAAAAAATCATGCTAATGCACTGATAAGGCACAATTTGAATTATAAATTACAAACACAAGGTAATAAGACCAGATCTAAATAAATTAATAGTGTGTGACGTTTCGACGACAATGTTACCATCATTAGACAAAATTACTGAATCATTTATCTGTTGATGGTAACAGTGTTGTTACTGAAACGTCACACACTATTTATATTCATTACTTTAGTTTGATGATGGTAACAACATTGTTAACGAAATGTCACACTATTTACCCTTAGTACTTTTGTCTGATGATGGTAGCACTGTTGTTACCGAAACGTCACTATTTACATTCAGTACTTTTGTCTTATGATGGTAACACTGTTGTTACCGAAACGTCACTATTTACATTCAGTACTTTTGTCTGATGATGGTAACAACATTGTTACTGTCACACACTATTTATTTAATTGGTCTTATTACCTTGTAGTTCTAATACACTTGAAACCTCCAATAATGATAATGCTAGTTACCAAACTCTCTTTTGTTGTGCAAGAGTGGAGGGCCAACTGTTCCTGAAAGTTTTATTTGGTATTTATTGTGTTGTAGTAAATAATCATGGTGTGTATAAACCTCTCTCTCCCGCTGGTATTGTTGGCTGGCTGGCTGGAGATAGGTTTTATATCACAGAGATTTGGTTTTGGAAGAATACCTCCAGTCAGCTTCAAAGTAAACTTTTATTTTAACACCCCCCGATCCCCATTTTTATAAACTTTATATTATTTTGAAAATAAATTCTCCAATACAGTAGAACCTCCCTGTAAAGGACACCTAATTGCAGAGCCAAACTGTCCTTTAGGAAGAGATGTCCTTTTACATGAGAGTTGCTAAATAGTAAAAATGGTAATTTTACAAATGAAAACTGTCCTTTATAGAGAGGTGTCCTGCTAAAGGGAGGTTCTACTGTATTATTTTTTTAAAATAAATTCTCCAATACAGTAGAACCTCCCTATAAAGGGACACCTAATTGCAGAGCCAAAGTGTTCTTTAGGGAGAGATGTCCTTTTACCTGAGAGTTACAAAATAGTAAAAATGGTAATTTTGCAAATGAAAACTGTCTTTTATAGAGAGGTGTGGGGTGTCCACTAAAGGGAGGTTCTACTGTATTATTTTTTAAAAATAAATTCTCCAAATATATATATTGCTTAATGTAGTTCTCTCTATCCCCACAGTACTTGCTTCTCCTGCAAACTACCAGAATTGTTGGGAAGACACTAGTTAAAACTTGGGGGGAATATCTCTCACCACCTTCCAAATGCTCAGATAGCCAGGCCTTCTTTCTAAAGGATTTTTATTATATTACATATATACATACATACATCTATATATTTATATCTTTGTGTTTTTTGTGATTTAAAAAAAAAATTAAACTGTGTTTGGTGTTAATTTCCTGTTCAGCTCCATTGATGATGTGTTACAACTAATATGAAAAAGCTACCTGCATGTAGCTAAGAATTTATTCCAAAAATCCTCATTCTCTTCACTCACTCCTTTCTCCATACATTGACTACTCCATATAAGGATGGAAATAAGACACACCAAGTACAACAGCAGGAGTCTGATGAGGGCAACAAGAGATTTTTTCTCTGTATGTACGTTAATAAGGCATGCTGATTTTATCTTCAACAGAAAAATGGTCTATTTATTCTCTTTACAGTAGAACCTCCCTGTAAAGAACAACACCTAATTGCAGAGCTAAAGCGTCCTTTAGGGAGAGATGTCCTCTTACCGGAGAGTTGCTAAATAGTAAAAATTTTAATTTTGCAAATGAAAACTGTCCTTTATAGAGAGGTGTACTCTAGCTCGAGTGTCCTCTCGTGGAGGTTCTACTGTACCTATAATGTACAACCTCAGTCTCTAACACTTTATACACACTTACTATACTTTAACCTTTCTTTAAAAATTCTGAACACAATTCCCTTTTTTAAATTGCCATCTTTTTTAACACAAGGTAATAATACCAAATAAATAAAATGGAATTGGTTTTATTGCCTTGTGTTTCTAATCTATAATCCAAATTGTACCTAATCAAACACAGTGGTTGAGCTAAAGATGCAATCTATATCAGGGGAATTGGGAAGTATAAAAAGGGGTCAAATTGACAAACAGTCTGTTGAATTAACAAGGCAGTATATACAGTAGAACCTCACTAAAACAAACCAGGGATATAGCGAACCTTCCCTTATAACATTGAAATAATCCTCATTTTTATTCTATAATACATTCAACCATGGTATAGTAAACTTCAGTCCCATTGGGGTTCACTATAGAGGGGTTTTACTATATACAGTAGAACCTCCCTGTAATTGCAGAGCCAAAGTGTCCTTTAGGAAAAAGGTGTCCTCTTACCGGAGAGTTACTAAATTGTCTTCTTCTTCTTTCTTATCTCCACACTGGGTGAAGTAGAATGTGTCTGCCTTTGTCATTAAGACTGGGAGCACTACTCAGTGGCAGGCCGACTTAGCTCCAAAAAAAAATGGCCTCCTCTTACATGAGGAACAGACGCCATGTACAGCTGCTCCTAACATGGAGTACAAACGCTGCTCATCCTGTATCCCTGGATTAGGAGCCCTTACAGGGTACTATCAGCTGGGCCAACTAACCCTGGTTTTTTAGTGAGCTTGTTACTGCTCCCCCTCCTCCTTTTTTTATCCGGGCTTGGGACCGGCAAAGGCGGAGTTAAATACTATTTATTACTAATTACTAAATTGTAAAAATGATAATTTTGCAAATGAAAACTGTCCTTTGTAGAGAGGTGTCCTCTAAAGGGAGGTTCTACTGTATATACTGTGTAAAGTAGGAATATTTACATATATTGGATTAAACTATTCAAACATAACATGGTTTATAGAGACACAAGATCCTATATATTCCACTGGGCTGTAAGGAAGTTCTATACACAACTGACAGCTTCCTTAGTAAAATAATAATACACCTATCCCCCCGATTTACACGGTAGATACGTTCCTGAGAAAAACGTGTAAATCGAAAATTAAAAATTTTTGCGAAATTTTTATGCGAAGAAATACAGACACAGTGTGCGTGTACAGCAAGTCAGCACATAAGCTCGGGATTTCTCGTGAGATGTGTACACAGCGCATGTGTTCAATCACAGTAACATTTAGCATAGTGCGATAAAAACAAAAAAAAACTTATTTGGAAAACTGTGTAAAAGCGAAAATGTGTAAAACAAGTACCGTGTAAATCGGGGGATAGGTGTACATTGTAAACACCCACATGTGAAACCCTTTCAACCAAAACCTTCATATATTTGTACCTTGTAATAAACCCAATAAAAAAATAGAGTTGCTGAGGATAGAAAAAAGGCTCACTATAACACTTAAACTGATTTATTAAATACATTTATAGAAAAATACGGTTGTGAACCATCAAAATGATTCTTTTGTATGTCTCTCAAATTCAAAAATAAGGAGAAATAAAACCTTCAGATAATTTGTGATGTCCTCTAACTGTATCATTATGATCATGTTTATGTAAACAGAGTTCAACTGGGTCTTTTGTTCCCTCACATATCCCCTTGTATTTATATCTCCATATAAAAAAGCACATGGCTTGCCACCCACAGGATGTATTGGGTGTATTTTATACCATTCTACTCTCCCATTAACCTTTTCTTTACCTTCAAGTTTCTTTTTTTATTTTGCAAAATTTGTTTGTAAATGTGTTTTCTTCAATCCAGCATATCCCCTCTCTGTAATGTTTTATGATTCTTCATCTCTCCTCCTCCTCCCCACTGTATAGCCCTTCTCTTGATAAAATGGACCATATATTGGGGTAATAAATTGAATCAATTTTAAACATCTTTTTTTTTTTTATTGTTACTTCAACAGCCTCTTGTTACAAGAACTGATGTGGCCCATGTAGAAATGATGGATGCTCAGAAAAGGTTTCATTTCTCAAAAGGATTAGTTGGTATAGTGATTAGCCATAGATTTCACTCTAGGTCCCAAATATAAACAGACCAACTTAGTAACTGTGGCAGAAACAATATTTTAATTTCTACAATATAGAAGTATCAGAAATTAGTTCCCTACTTCTTAGACAACTCTACCAGAAGCTAATTATAGGGGGGTTGGTGGAAGGGTGGTCTAAACCATTGGGTTTTTGACTGCTACGACCTGGGATCGAATTCCGCATTGGGCATTTTTTTCTAATTAAAAAAATGTTCCAATGGCCCCCAATTATTGCAAAAGTCCAACCCCACTAATGAGTGCAAGTAACCAAATGGGGCTCTGACACATTTTTAAGTGCAAAGTCGAACTGCTTTTCACATGTGTAGACATGTGGTGCACTTACAGTAAAAGCAGTCACCAACTTCTACCCACCATGATTATCATGGCCTGTACTAGGGATACAAAAAAAATGAAGCTAATCATTTAAAGGGTTCAGTTGAGCTATTATTATTTTTACAATATTAACAAAACCACATCTTAACATTTTTATTATTTTTCACTATTTTGTTGACATCTGCTCTATTTTCCTTTTGATTATAATGCAACAATTAGAATATTAAGGGTATATGTTTGTAGAAAGATAAAATGATGTAGTAGTATGAGTGTAGTAGCATGAGGTGATGGATGTGAAGGCTGTGATTGTCCAAGTGAGAGCTCCCCACTGTTGTGGATCTTTCAAGGAAACAGTTGTGGAGGGTGTCGTGGAAATTGTATTGTTCTTGTCGAATACCACTTGCACCCAATAATGATACTAAGTTAGGCCGCCTAAATACCCAAGCTGGGAGCACCTTAATCAGAACTGTCAGTTTATCTAGAGGGCTCTGTATAGCCTTGGTGGGCAGCAACTCATCTAAAGAACCTATCATTGAGTCGAACTTCTTTTCACATATGTAGACATGTGGTGCACTTACAGTAAAAGCAGTTGCCTACCTTTACCTACCATGATTATCATGGCCTGTACCACGTGTACTAGGGATAAGCAAAAAAAAAAACCTATCATTGATCACAAACTTTGGATTTAGTGATTATCACAAACACACAAACAGTATCAGTTTCTTAGTTTCATCGTAAAATGTTCAAGTTAAACCGCCATGCAATGGCTGGTACAATGGCCAGTTCAAGATATAGGTAAGTATGAACAACCTACAACACCTTCTACAGCATTGAGAGGATGTAACTTCATAGCATGGAATGGTCTCAACAATTGGTAAGTTTGCAACCTACTTAATGCAACTAAACATGGGCTGAAGACATTCTGGGGATGGGAATAGAGATTTCATCACTTCAATAAGGTAAGGAGAAAAATTCAAGGTACTTAGGAATTTTGGATTCATTGTAGAAAGAGAAGTATGAAGAATATAATTGATACAGTAGGAATTATCTCTCTGTAATGGACAACACCTAGTTGTAGAGCCAAAGTGTCCTTTAAGGAGAGGTGTCCTCTTACTGGAGATCTACTAATTAGTAATACAGTAGAACCTCCCTGTAAAGGACACCTAATTGCAGAGCCAAAGTGTCCTTTAGGGAGAGGTGTCCGCTAAAAGGAGGTTCTACTGTAATTCGGGGTGATGAAAAACTGACTTTTGTAGAGTTGTGGAGGTTCTAGTGTGTATATAGAATCACATTGAAGCTTCATCAAAGGAATTTAGTCAAATTTATGTACCTACAGCTCTGAAGAAGAAATTTTAAGGTGAAGTTGGAAATATTATCAAGAGGAAAACTTAAAGAGATATAGAGTGCACCTAAAATATGGCTAAAACTGGTCTCTCCAGAAGGTGAGCTTTTATCAGTGATTCTGTCAGGTCAAGTCACAAGGAGTCTGACAACCAGTCTTTAATAAGAGTCTAGGTTTAGCCATGTTTCTCGTGAAAGACTTCCTGCAGTTTGATTATTTTAGATGATTGGTGAAGGTATTATTGAGCCAAGAGCTTTTGGAGATGGAAACGAAAGTGGTGAAAAGCTTTTTAATTTTGCTATAAAATATGTATTATGAATAATTGGCAAAAGAGGCAGATAAAATATGGCTTAGATTTTAGCCTGGAAAATATCAAGCTATTGTATGCTCAGATTGTGGGTCATCTCTGTAGTTGGCAGAATACAAATTACAATGATGAAGATTCAAACAAAAATCCACTGAAATAGTTGAACTCGGATGATCTTAAAAAGACAGATTTTGTAGAACAACTCAAAATAAAGGTTCAAATGAGAAAATGGAGGAAACAAAATAATAGAAGAAGAATGGACCTCAATCAAAAACATGTCCCACACTGACACCAAACTAATGGCCATGAATTTAAGAAGATTCCTTAGAAGAGTTTTGAAAAAAAAAAGGTTTTGTCATTGGCTCGAGCTAGCCACATCAGGCTGGTAAGTTTAACCATCTCTTATGTTTTGTTCTGAAGAGTTTTATTGAAGCTTAGAAATATAGAGAACTCTCACCGAGCCCCAATAATGAAACTCCCTAAGAAGAAACTTGAGATATATAACATGTAATAGAAGTCTGTAATCACCTAGGTTGTCTGAACACAAGGTAACAAGACCAAATCCAAATAAATAATTAGTGTGTGAAGTTTCTGTTTCCGTAACAGCATTGTTTCTGAAACATCACACACTATTTATTTATTTGGATTTGGTCTTATTACCTTGTGTTTATAATCTATAATCCAAATTGTGCCTTATCATAGGTTGTCTGAAATAACAGGGCAACCAAGAGACTACTCCTGTATTGAAACAGTTTTTGTTATTTCAATTAGCAAATTGCTCTCCAATTCTTGTTGTTGTTGTTGTTTCTTATCCCCTTGTGTAAAGATTACACGAATTCCATGAGTTCATGCTCCTCGAGCTGTTTTATGATGAGCAGCGGCCTCTCCCAAAGGTCCTGTTTAGTGCATCTAATGCAAGCCAAAATGTGTTCTGGAGCTGCAGGTACCAAACTACATTTTGGGCAAGTGGGGCAGATTTTGTTATTATTTTCTATCTTCAATGGCTTGAGATGGCCTGTTCTAAATCTTGTTAGTGTTGTTTGATGCTGTCTATTTCTGATGTTCAGAGCTCCTCCTGGGTTCACTCCACTGTACCAACTGTGCTTAGGTGGGATCCTCCTGGTCTTGTTTATTTTTGTTTTGGCTATTGTTTCTATTTCTTTAAAAGTAAGTTTATTTTTCTCCAATTCTTGCCTTCAGGTGTCCAGTAGTGAGTGACTCAAACTGATCCTGTATGGATAATACATGAGGAAGAGTTCACACTGAATCTCTATATAAATGTCAATGTCTGTGTTTGTCTGCTATGCACGTCCTTAATATGTAACTAATCAGGGTTACAATTTTAACAGGGGGGGGGGGGGGGGTCGGTGGAAGGCTGGTTAAACCTTTTGGTTTTCGACCACTACGACCCGGGTTTGATTCCCTCATTAGACACTTTTTTCTGTTTAAAAAAAAAAAAAGGAAAATGCTCCAATGGCCCCTGATTCTTGCAAAAGTCCAACCCCACCAGCGAGTGCAAGTAACCAAACGGGGCTCTGGCATATTTGTAAGTGCAAAGTCGAACTGCTTTTCACATGTGTAGACATGTGGTGCACTTACAGTAAAAGCAGTCGCTAACTACCCACCATGATTATCACGGCCTGTACCACGTGTACTAGGGATAAGCAAAAAATAATAATAATAATAATAATTTTAACAGTATATAGAGTTGAAACTGGAAAAACTTATAATCAAATTTTCAGGTCTCTCTTTTGAATATCTCCCTGGGAGTTTTTTATAAATTTTCCTATTTCACTTGCAACCAGCACCCTACTGCAGTAACTGAGAGAATTACGTCAAGGATGTGTGCAGTCACTTAAGTCGGATATAAGTTTCACTTTTGGCAGGAAGCCTGCTGCACAACCTTCAAGACAAGAGGATTTACTAATACCACTTTCAAATATCATTGTAAAACTTTTCATTTTTATATTTTAAGGCAAAACACATCTTAAAGTTTACTAAAATTATTTTACAAGATTTTATATTTATGCCATTTTCTAATTTTGTTGTCAAATTCTGAATTGTATTTTAGAATGCTTGACTTCAATTTTTTGTTTGTATTATATACCATAAAGTGTTTGGTTACAAGCATTATTGATAGGGTAAACATTCACTTGGGGAGATCCCGGGTTATAATTGTAACGAAGAGTATTTGAATAAAATCAAGGGGGAAATGCTCTCTGGTTAAACCCCAGGCTTTTCTGGATCATTTGGCTAGTATAAAATAAAGAAGCACATTTTGCAATTTGTCTTTTTTACTTTTATTAAGACATGCTGTACTCTCTTAGAGAATAAACAGTCTCTTATCATAGCTTCTTATATAATGTATGTTTATTGTTGCTAGTGTCCATCAAGTTCAAATTTTGGCCATTTTATGGACAAATACTCTCCAATTGGATCTATTGGTGACCATCAATCACAGCTCATCAAGAAACCTTCAAGTAGCTTCCTTGACCTCTTCTATCTCATTTCAGGTCTTTCTATCAACCTTCAATATTTCCTAGCATCAACATCTATTCCAATAGGTATCTGAAATAGGTTAGCCTTTGTTTGCCTATTTGGGCTTCTATGGATCGACCAGAATTAATTTCTTGTAAGATTGGACTATTGTTCTTTTATCTGTCCATGGCACTTTGAGTATCTTTCTCCATGTCCACATTTTAAAAAGCACCAGTTATTGTTCTTTCTCATAACAATTTTTAAAAAGCAAAATAAAAGAGTGCATACAAAGAATATTTGGGTCCACTCCCGTTTTTTTTTTTGTAAAAGTTTGTGCAACCTTTGTATTGGCCTCATAGTGAGATGTTAATATTTATGTGAAGATGGCTGCATAATGTGGTGCCATGTGGCCCTTACGTGGAGCACTGCTGTGTGTGCATAGGGAAGTGGAGCAAGTTCCTTAGTGGATGAAGTTTGTGAAATTACTCTTGATTCTATATTTCACATTTTTGGGGTTTAATACAAGTAATATCTATGGCTCTGTGTGCCAAGAATATGGTGCCATGTGGCCCTTACGTGGAGCACTGCTGTGTGTGCATAGGGAAGTGGAGCAAGTTCCTTAGTGGATGAAGTTTGTGAAATTACTCTTGATTCTATATTTCACATTTTCGGGGTTTAATACAAGTAATATCTATGGCTCTGTGTGCCAAGAATATGGTGCCATGTGGCCCTTACGTGGAGCCACTGCTGTGTGTGCATAGGGACGTGGGACACATTCCATAGTGGCTGAAGTTTGTGAAATTACACTTGAGTCTACATTTTAGGGACAAGGAATATCTCAGGCTCTATGCCAAGAATCTGGTGCCATATGGCCCTTACATGGAGCATTGCTGTGTGTGCATAGAGAAGTGGGACACATTCCATAGTGGCTGAAGTTTGTGAAATTACACTTGAGTCTACATTTTAGGGACAAGGAATATCTCAGGCTCTATGCCAAGAATCTGGTGCCATATGGCCCTTACATGGAGCACTGCTGTGTGTGCATAGGAAGTGGGACACATTCCTTAGTGGCTGAAGTTTGTGAAATTACACTTGAGTCTACATTTTAGGGACAAGGAATATCTCGGGCTTGGTGCCAAGAATCACCCATACAAAGCTTCAAAGACATAGCCACGGCACCAAAATTCACAAACTGAGAAGCGTCCATCTAGAGGCCATGGTTTCGGGCTAATGGCCCTCGTCAGTCTAGGGCGGACTGTATTTCATGAGATCCAAAAGGGATCAAATGAAATCTTCACAATCTGTCAAAGTGATCCCTTGAGGATCCTGTAGTCGGTCATTGGGAGGCTGATTGGACGTAAAGCCTGGAGACTTCGGAAGCAGGATGACCTTGCTGCGCCTTAAAGATCGAGGCAAAGCTCCGCGAAGTCGAGAAGACTTGCCAAAGAACTTCGGCAAAGAAATCTTCAAAGGCTTTGATAAACTCTCAGGGTAATTCATTTCATTCCGAGTCACGGCGTTTGGCAGGCGGTGGATGGCTTCCGCTATCTGGTCACGGGAGATGTCGGCGAGAAAAAGCTGGTTCCACTCGTTGAACTCCAAGGGGATCACTTCAGCGAAGAAGTTGGAAATGGCTTCTGCCGAGCTTGGAGCCTGGGCGAAGCGACTGCCTAAGCGTTCTAGAAGGAAACGTCTAAGCTGGTCCCTGGAGATGGCGTTGCCGCCGTTGTCGGTGAAGGTGGAAGGAGAGCGACGTCTGGCTCGGAGGGAACGCCCGAGGTCCGACAGAGAAGGATAATCGGAGCGGGCAGTGTCGTCCTCCAGCCGCCGCCTCAGGAAGAGGCTTGCTCTATCGATATATCCACTGCCGGACTCGGCGACGGCAGGCGCGAGGGACCGTATCTCCGTGACCATATCTGCCTTGATCCTGGTCCAATGATTCCACAACATCGGGGCTGGAAGATTTTCTAAGTCTTCCAATATTTCATCGATGAACGCTTCCATTCGATCGACAAACAGGTTTTGACAGTAGAAATTTGTCGATACATGGAAATTTTGTAGGAGCTGGTTCTCCCACTTGGATCAGGATGCCACGGTGATTTTAATAGGCTTGGTCGTAGAAGTCTGATGGAAGTAGGATTCTGTTCAGACGACGCGCGTCGACCCGGCTTCCGATAGTGGCAACCCTGGTGTGCAGTATCGAACGTCGACTTGGTCCAGTAGATCAGCGAGGGCTTCTGCTGAACCCGATGCCAGGTTCTTATGCGACTTCTCGGAGATGTTCAGGTCACCGAGGATACACGTACTTTCTTCACATGCCAGTACTGCGATGGTATGAAGCTGGCGGAATCGTTCTTCAGGAGCATGAGAGACGTAGGCGTTAATCACGTCATGGAGCCTCCCCGGGCGGTGAGATCGATGACAGCCATCTTGCCAGACCATAATATCTGCTGCCGGTGAATAACGACCCAAGGCGCGAAGACGCAGACGACGCCTGATTCCACGGTAGTCGTTGCGGGCGAAAGTAAGGCGTTGTAGCCGTGACAGAGGTCCTGTGCGTTGCCCAGAGACAAGACGTTGGTATTCTGCAGGAAGCAAATGTCAATCTCATGCTCCTTGAGAAACCAGCAGATAAGAATTCTCTCCTGAAGAGCGGCAATGCCGCGCATGTTTAGGGTCGCAACACTGAAGTTCATTTAGGATATCGATAAGAGTTTCTGGCGCGTGATGGCTTCTTATACAGGGTGTTGCTGGTATTCCCTGTCAGAGCCATAAGCGCCGTTGCCATGCCTCTACTCGACGTTCGATTGGGCTAGAAGCTTGTCCAATACGTCATTGTTGGTGAAGGCTTGGAGGAGTTGTTCTCTCTCCAGCCCCAACTGCTGAACGCTGGTGATGGCTGCGGGAGAGTTTTCGTTTTTCATGAGAGCTTCCTTTTGTTTCTGGACCAAATTCCGCCTCTATTGGGATATAGAAAGCCCCTATGTTCGAGGTAATGGGCTGGAATCTACTTTCGCCGGATCATTTGAGTCGCTTGAAGGAGGATTTCAAGAGAGGGAGAATAGAAATTTAAATTCTGCGGCGAACAATGGTTAAATCCATGTAAATTTAGCCTAGCTCATGGAAGCGTCCAACAAGGAAACTAAATGGGCTGAACCTTTCCAACTAAACCTCCTAGGTTTGAGACCAATGCTCCAAAGGTGCCTTCGCAACCACCAAAGAAGAATGGAAGCGGAGTGGCCAATTAAATAAGAAGCCGCAGGCCCTGCCCAAGGCGAAGTTGGCTGTGGTACAATTTAACCAGTGCGCCAAAGTCGACTAGTGTACTGACTTCTCCATTACATAGAAGCACTGGAGGAGATGCTGGACAAATCTTGAATTTAGCAGCTCATAGTTAGGCTACAGGCTACTTGAGATAGAGCTTTGAGAAGGTAGGGCGCCTAGTGGCCTTACCATTGGCCCTACTCTCTTCAAAGCATTCCCCATACATAAAGAGGACAGAGAATATCGTGATTGGCTCATCTTGCCATTTATTCTCCCTAGAATCTACGAAGTTGGAAGTGTATTCCTGAATCACGGGAAATATATAGGAAGGCGTTCTTATTTATGAATGAAGCCTTAATAATTCACAAGCTGACTGTGAAATCTGACATCAAGCCCAAAGGTGAGTCGACGTTCGCCAACATTACTCATGGCATCGGGTGCAGTGAATGACGACTAGGACATCAGAAGGTACATGGAGGAACGACCGACTCGACACCCTGCAATGTCAGCGTAGTCAGGTAGCGCTGCTACCTCCATCCGCTCAACCACCGCCCTATTCAAGCCCTGTTGCTTCAGTAACAATCTGCTCCGTTAAACCCCAGCTCGAGAACTTGCCGCACACTCTTCCTCCCCTCCCTCCACCAGTGCCTTCAAACGACCCCGCGACATCAAATCTCCTTATCCAAGGCAAAATGATAACCCATTAGCAGCTCAATGTTTTTCTCGTACATTTATTCGAACCTATCTATAAAGACATTAAGGCATCGATCAGGCCTTCAAAGGGCTGGCTGTTAGATCCCACTACCATATGAGAACATTCATTGTTGCCTTAATGCTAAGCAGAATTCGCTCTGCTTAGTCAAATCATCCCCTATGCAGCAGAGATCAAATCCTGCACCCTCTTCACGCACCACCGTTTAGGTTGAAAAAAAAAATATGCCAAGAATTTCAAATCAGTGTATCATAATGTGCTAAGAATTACCGTTTGAAAAGGGAACATAGATATGCCGTCCAGGAGCTGAATGTCTTGGCCAGTGTTATCTTTGCGCCAGGCTCGATTCACAGAAGATCCGGCCTCCTCGTCATGGTGATGTGAGTGGCCAGGAAATATCGCCATGGGCAGCTTGAACGCCCAGGTCTAGAAACGCGCGTCATCAACTACTACTTTCCCACTCATGAATAACGGCATCTTCAACTGCAGATCAATGCAAATATAGCTGTCTAGGAATATATATATGGATCCTCGGGGAGTTTAACATCGATAAATTTGCGAGGTCGGGTTCGTTCGAAGCATACACGGAACTCCTGGACCGGGCTGACTTTGTCGACACCATCTTCAATGGCGCACCCCGGCCTATGAGTGTTGCTAGTTCCGGACACCGCCGCATGGATAAAATCTTAATATCATTCAGGTCCTCGGTGTGAGTGATCCATTCTAGGTCCCTCAAAACACCTCTACTTAGATCAGTCTTCCTCCAAGTGATAGGTTACCCTGATTCACCTGCGGCATTTGTCTCCGCACTTCTTTGAAATGCGCCAGTTGTCGAGAGAGAGTCGAGGGCTTCTCAATGAAATTTCATGGAACATTGAAAGAAACATTCTTGGAGAACTCTGGAGTGAAACCTAATGGAGGACATCAAATGTCTCTCAGTTTCCAGCATCATAGTAGAATACACCAGATCCTGCCAGTTTCTCTGCAACAAGTTCGGGACAGAATCTGTGATCACCCTTCACTGCCTGAGGGTCTTTTCAATACCCAGTAAAACCCTCGTCGAGAAAGAACACCTGCTGTGCCTATTCTTCAATATCTTCAGCAAATATTTGCAGGCTTAACCTGGAGGACATCGCCCGATTTTAGGAGTGACAGAGAGCATTACTCTGAAGAAACAGAACCCATTTATTGCATGGACATCTCCTTGAATGAGATAGATGGTGCTAACCACCATCTGCAACATAGCTAGACGAAATGAACGGCCACTTTATTGTGGCCTTAGGTACCTAAACTAAATCTAGGTGAACTTTTGTTGTAACCCTAGATATAGCTGATTCAAATGAAGCTGTGCCTTTATTGTGGCCCCTTTTTGTATATTTTCAAATCAGGCAGTGATTATTTAACATCAAATTATCTAATATTTAGAGAGAAAGATATAAAAAAGGAAAGATTAATTATGGACACCAAACAAAGGCGGAGCTGACCGGCCGTTTGGTTAAACTTAATGTTGCTCCCCCTGGTGGTGGCAGCAGGAACTAGTAGCCGTTAGCCGCTCCGTCACACCCAGTCTATCATATTAAAAGGAGCACATGTGCTTTTTAGATGGCAGAGTGCCATATAGTGGAACAGAAATCAACTAAACATTGATTTAGTTTGTTCCTTGATATTTGGCCAACCCAATTTCTTGATAAATCAAGAAAAGCATCCACGAACACGTTATTGGTGCTCGTCAGCATGGAGTAGGCTGTATCCCCCAGTCTATCATAGCTTTCACCTTTGCCTTAACCCTGGTAGCTAAGCGAAATAGGGTTGTTAATTCATTGTAACCCTAGTTACATCTGTTGGAATATTACAGAGTAACAATGGCTATAGATGAGACTGAGTTTGAAAAGGAACTTGCATGTATATAATGTTTTATTGTTTTTGTTGTTTTCATGTAGACATATATACCAAGATTTGTTTTGTATAATTACTATTAATAATAAATAATATGTAAAGTTAAATTGGTTACGGATTCATCCTTCTTACTTATTTTAATTACATAACAGCATCGAGAAAATGAACTTTTGACTTTATTGTTGCCATTGGCAGCTAAACGAAATTAGGTTATGATTATTTTATATCGTTAGGTAGCTATAGGAAATGGAGTTATCTCTTAGCAATGGTTCTAATTATCTACATGAAATGAAGCTGTGAATTTATTTTAGGCCTAGGTTGATAAACGAAATAGGCTGCAACTTCATAGTAGCGTTAGGTAATTGAAAGAAATGAACTTATGACTTTGTTGTTGTGCGCTAGGTAGCAAAGGAAGAAGAAGATGGGCTTTTACTCTGTGGTCATAGTTAGTTAAATGGAATATATAAAGATGGGACTTTATTGTAGGCCCTAGGTAGCTAGTCTAAATATGGATTATTATTGTAGCCCTTGGTAGATAATCGAAATAGAGATTTTCCTTTATAAGTAGCCCTAGTTAACTAAAAATATTGTTTTATGAGTCTATATTAGCTTTTAGTAGCTAAAGGAAATGAAGCCGTGACAACTCACACATACAAGACACACGAGCCGGCCAGGCTCGACTGGACTTCACTGCGGCGCTGCGCCTTCTCGGGCCACGACGCCGACATTGCGCTTAGGTTGGCCCTCCATGCCCTGCCCCACCCGAACCATCCGGCCTCGACCAGTTCATCATGCCAGGCCTGCGGTTCCGTAGATCGCTCCCTTGACCATCGCTACTGGAGCTGCAGTCGTATCAGGCCCCTCATCATCGAAGCCTTCAGTGTCCTCGGGCGACCCCCTGACTTGCGGGCCTGGATTTTCGGGTCTGGCCTCGAAGATGACGACTTGGCCATCCTGGCGTCGGCCAAATCCATCATCTACCGGTACTTCGTACAGGTTGGGCTGACCGGAGGACCCGCTCATCGCCTGGGAAAGAAGGCTCACTCGCTGGGGCACATCCCCCGCATGATCATCTATATTTTAGTTTTATTCCCATTTTTAATGTAAATTATTGACAAGAAGTCAATAAAATTTGTTTCAATTGTCTTACATACACTTTATTGTACCCTCAGATCTCGGTAGTAATATTAAGCTAATTAAAATTATGACTAAATTGTATATCTATTGCTATTATGTATTATCAATACATGAATATATATATATATTATATCTATATGAATAAAGGAAAAGAAGAGGTGATATTATTGTGGTTAAACGAAACGAATGAATAGTTTTTGTTGCCCTGGATAACAAAATAAAACGATATACCCCTAGAGAAAATAAAGGAAATAAGGGATAGATCTAATTGAGTGTAGCTAACTAAACGGAATGAAAGGGTGACTTAATTTCGCTTTAGCTACCGCGGAGCAAACGCATTGTTTTATTCCTGAGTAACTAAAGAGAGGAAAAGGCGTGGATTTATTGCAATTTTTAATAGTAAAAGAAACGAGGGTAGAGAGAGAGGGATTAACTTAATTAAAAAATGGTACAATGGTGATGGTACCGCCGTATTGTAGCCCTATAAAACTAAATGTATAAAAGATATCTCTCGGCCGTTCAGCGACGAGGCGCGCGAGCTACGCGGTTTTCAGCTGGGGAGTTGGTCGAAATGGAGATTTGAAACCTTTGACGTGTTGGCGGAAATCCGGAAAGATGGTGCTATTTCCATCTAGGAAACTATAGTATTGCTCATAAATCAGCAAAAGATAGCTTATTCTAGGAATGTATCAAAGAATAAATGAAATCATGTAAATTCGAAAAAAAAATGCTCCAATGGCCTCCAATTCTTGCAAAAGTCCAACCCCACCAGCGAGTGCAAGTAACCAAACGGGGCTCTGGCACATGCGTAGACATGTGGTGCACTTACAGTAAAAGCAGTCGCCTACTTCTACCCAGCTTTGCGCAGAGGCGATATCGTAGCCCATGAGGATCTTCCGAGGAGCGATTATTGCTAGTTGAAAACTTTACCCAATACTTCTACCCACCATGATTATCATGGCCTGTACCACGTGTACTAGGGATAAGCAAAATAAAAAAGAAAGGTAAATTCGCTCCCCTTCTTTGAAAGATAGGAATATTAGTTATTACCCAATAAGCCGTAACTGGGCTGAGGTCGTTGAAGTAGATGACTTTGATGACCAGATGGAACACATGAAGAGGAAGCTCTCGCATTTTACTGAACAGGCACATAGGCCTCTCATCCTGGCAGATCTCACCAAACCAACACCATCCAGGATAGGGTAGCAAGGCCATCACAACTACCGAGGAGATATCTCCGCTGTATGTGACGCAGCTGAAATACAACAAACAGCAGCAAGCCCTGAGCAAGTCCAGGTCAACCACCTTTGACCAGTCCTGCTTTGTGGAGTGGCACTCTGATCTATCTCCAGTAGACTACATCAAGGCCCTGGAGGAAAAGCTTGGAAAATCCTCGGTGTTCCAAATAAAGAAGATGTCAGGCCATGTACTGGCCAGCGTCAATCTACAATGGGTTGACTTTTTTATAGCCCCATGTAATTAAATAAAACAAAAGGATGATTTTGTAGCTCTAGGTAACAAAAAGAATTGAAAGAAATGACTTTTTTTATTATTTTTATCTCTAGTACACGTGATACAGGACATGATAATCATAATGGGTAGAAGTTGGCGACTGCTTTGTAAGTGCACCACATTGTCTACACATGTGAAAAGTAATAAATTACTCTATTGTAGCCATAGATAACTAAACAAGAAGGGTTACTTTATTGTTATCTTAGGTAACTAGGAGGTTACTAGGCGAAACTAGGAGATGACCCCATTGTGTGTGGTAGCTTATGTAACTAAACAAAACGAAATGCTTGTTTTGTTTGGGTGGTAGCCCTAGGTAACTAAACGAAGTGACTTTATTGTGGTTTGTGACCATATGTAACTAATCAAACAAAGGGGTGGTTTTTATTTAAACTTAGTTACTCAAACATACGAAGGGATGGCTCTTTATATTAATCCTACTTAACAAAAAGGAATTAAAGGATGCCATTAATTTTTTTAGCTCAAGGTAACTAAACTAAACGAGTAGGCAACTTTGTGTTGTGCGTAGATAAACTAACCGAAATGAAAAACAACGCGCAGCGCCATTAGCACGGCTTGTGACAGATCAACGACGGTGTTTAGCCACCTCTCTAAGCAGGACTTGCGACAGATCAACGACAGTGTTTAGCCACCTTTCTAAGCACGGCTTGTAACAGATCAACGCAGCGTTTAGCCACCTCTCTAAGCACGGCTTGTGACAGATCAACTACGGTGTTTAGCCATCTCTCTAGGCACGGCTTGTGACAGATCAACTACGGTGTTTAGCCACCTCTCTAGGCACGACTTGTGACAGATCAACGACGGTGTTTAGCCACCTCTCTAAGCACGGCTTGTGACAGATCAACTACGGTGTTTAGCCACCTCTCTAAGCACGGCTTGTGACAGATCAACGACGGTGTTTAGCCACCTCTCTAAGCACGGCTTGTGACAGATCAACTACGGTGTTTAGCCACCTCTCTAAGCACGGCTTGTGACAGATCAACGACGGTGTTTAGCCACCTCTCTAGGCACGACTTGTGACAGATCAACGACGGTGTTTAGCCACCTCTCTAAGCAGGACTTGCGACAGATCAACGACGGTGTTTAGCCACCTTTCTAAGCAGGACTTGCGACAGATCAACTACGATGTTTAGCCACCTCTCTAAGCACGGCTTGTGACAGATCAACTACGGTGTTTAGCCACCTCTCTAAGCACGGCTTGTGACAGATCAACGACGGTGTTTAGCCACCTCTCTAGGCACGACTTGTGACAGATCAACGACGGTGTTTAGCCACCTCTCTAAGCAGGACTTGTGACAGATCAACGACGGTGTTTAGCCACCTCTCTAGGCACGACTTGTGACAGATCAACGACGGTGTTTAGCCACCTCTCTAAGCACGGCTTGTGACAGATCAACGACGGTGTTTAGCCACCTCTCTAAGCACGGCTTGTGAAAGATCAACGACGGTGTTTAGCCACCTCTCTAGGCACGACTTGTGACAGATCAACGACGGTGTTTAGCCACCTCTCTAGGCACGGCTTGTGACCGATCAACGACGGTGTTTAGCCACCTCTCTGAGCACGGCTTGTGACAGATCAACGACGGTGTTTAGCCACCTCTCTAGGCACGACTTGTGACAGATCAACGACGGTGTTTAGCCACCTCTCTGAGCACGGCTTGTGACAGATCAACGACGGTGTTTAGCCACCTCTCTGAGCTCTCTAGGCACGACTTGTGACAGATCAACGACGGTGTTTAGCCACCTCTCTGAGCACGGCTTGTGACAGATCAACGACGGTGTTTAGCCACCTCTCTGAGCACGGCTTGTGACAGATCAACGACGGTGTTTAGCCACCTCTCTGAGCACGGCTTGTGACAGATCAACGACGGTGTT
>CP092867.1:102754233-102786128 GCA_030710605.1 Cordylochernes scorpioides
TTTGGGTGTGGCCAGCCTTTGTACCAGGGAAAGTGATAGTCCATTGTATTCCCAGGCAGATTGGTCAACCAGTCTTGAAGCACCAGGGAAAGTGATAGTCCATTGTATTTCCAGGCAGATTGACCAACCACAGTCTTGTAGCACCAGGGAAATTTTAGTCCATTGCCAGGCAGATTGGTTAACCAGTCTTGAAGCACCAGGGAAATTTTTGTCCATTCCCAGGTAAATTGGTGAACCAGTCATCTAGGTATTTAGCAGACCTTTCCATTCCTTCTTCAAACTTATCTGGGTCTCAAATCTCTTCCTTGTGTGCCTTCACTGTCTTTACAGATCAGACTTCTGTACCCAGAATGTTGATTCCTCATAAGTCTATCTTTTTCCATTTTTTTATTTCCCACTTTCATAGGTTTCTCCGTCTTGTAACCCCAAGGAGAATCCTCTGTAAGACCTGTGTGTCTTAATAAAGGCTTTTGTGTGTGTGTGTGTGATTCCTCATCAGTCAGTTTAATCCTTCTAAGAGCCAACATATTTGAAATGAAGACTGAACTAAGGACTTGAGTTGTGTCATTGAATCCCTGTGTAATTGGCAGTAATATGTTAGCTCTCTCTCTCTTTCTCCCTTTGTCCATACCTAAGCTCCTATATATTTTTAAATTAATTTCTATCTTTAACAAACTTGAACCATGTAAGGAAATTAAAGCATTATAGCATGAATGTTACTTTTACACATAAAACAAACTTGTACTGTCCTTACTGTGATGAAAAAATATTGGGAGAGATTGGTTCATCAGTGGTGAACCCTTTCAACAGTTTTGCCAATTTAATCTACCAGATCGCTTCTTAGAGCTCTAATACTGTATTGGACAATTCTGCTTATATATGCTACACTGAAAGTTGGAATCTTATAAATGGTATTCAAATAAACTTATGGACATAAGTGATAAAGCACAATTTGGATTATAGATTATAAACACAAGGTAAATAAGACCAAATCTAAATAAATAAATAGTGTGTGATGTTTCGGTAACAGAGAGCATTGTTACTGAAACGTCACACATTATCTATTTATTTGTATTTGGTCTTATCACCTTGTGTTTATGGACATAAGGTGTTTAGAACAGTAGAATTACATATAATGAAACGTGTTCTGTGTGAAAGTCCCAGAATGAAAGAGGTGTATATTGAGGCAGGTGTGAGCGGGGGAAGCAGTCTATCAAACAACACACTTCCTCACAGCCACTTCCTTGGTGTAGCCACTATTACAGTTCGGAATGGATGGAGTTCATCCAATCTCTAGATTTCCTTACCTTTATTGAATGAATATTTTCTCTATTGTACTTCTCTTAGTATTTAAATGCTTGTTAAAAGTAATAGGTCTGTTTACAAATACTGTTGAAACTTCTATAACAACATTGCTTGGGACCAAGATGTAATTTACTATACACTCAGTTTAAAACTTGGGCCTTTAGAATTATGAGAAAAGTTGCTGTTATAATATATAGCGTGTTATAAGATGGTTCCACACTCTATATTCAATTTGATCAATTTAAAAAATGAAATCAGATTTGGTACTCTCTCTCTCGAAATTCTTAATTTAAATATGACCTCTTATTAGTTTTACTACCAAGATTGTGTTTGAGACAGAAAAATGTGTTATAAAACTGGTCAGTCTTAAATTGAGAACTTCCTCTTTCTGAGTAAGACTAGTGTAGGTTGGCAGAGTATTTGTTCTAACAAAGATATGTCAATATTTCGGGTAAAGGCTGTTGTGAAATAGGGTTTAGAGATTCCTCTTTCTCATTTCACATGTTGAATGAAACAGTAGGAGAGTACCTGTGGGGCATTTGTAGTTGCTCCAAAGTGCAGGACTTAACAGTCTTGGTATGCCAGAATAATTAGGACTTTATACCACAAAAGACACATGGTCAAATATGGTTTTAATGAATACTAGAGGATATTATCAAAAGATGTGGCTGTCTTATTTGTGAGCATTTTGGTAGTATAGAGAAAGCCTTGATTGTAGGTTTTGATCAACTCAAGTTGGAGAATCCATCTCAACGTTTAAAAAAAAAAATTATTGTTCTTAATGTGATGGAAAGCTTATTAGAAAAGTATTACTAATGGAATATACAACTTAAATTGTTGGTAGATAGTTGGTAGTCTCATACTAGCTCTAAACATTTGATTGATGACTGGAGGTGATTGGGAATCTTAACTTGAAGCCATATTGCTTGTGGATCTAACTTGAAGCCATGTAACTTGTGGATATAACTAGAGGCCATGTAGTTGTAATTGTGAATCTAACTTGAGGCCATGTAGATATAACCTTGAATCTAACTTGAAGCCATGTAACTTGTGGATCTAACTAGAGACCATGTAGTTGTAATTGTGGATCTAACTTGAGGCCATCTAGATGTAACCTTGAATCTAACTTGAAGCCATGTAGTTTGTGTATCTAACTAGGGGCTATGTAGTTGTAATCCATGATCTCACGCTAGGGTGTTATGTGTAGCATTGACAAAGTTCCCAAGGTGACCTCCCCGGTGCTGGTGATCCATGGCACTGAGGACGAGGTAATTGACTTCTCCCATGGGCAGGCCATCTATGACCGCTGTCCCCGGGCTGTCGAACCTCTCTGGGTGGAGGGAGCCGGCCACAATGACGTCGAACTATACGGCCAGTACCTCGAACGCCTCCACCAATTTATCACCATCGAACTAGGTAACTGAACTCTTCTGGGATATTGTGCTCTGTGCCCACAACCATGAGATCTCACACACACTTTCTGAGACCAATTTCTTAGAAGACCTCAAGACCCTGGCCTCCTCCTCCAACACACAACAAGCTTTATGTTAACCAACCCAACTTGATTATGTAATACCATTGTGTTGGCCATTCCTCATCCAGCCGAATCTAACAAACCACACATCTTTTTGTATTGAAATTGTATAATTTATTTCTATATATCTACACACATATATATATCTTTATTTCCTCTCATTTTTGTTATATACATATTTACACATTTACCTTTGGATTCCAACCTTTATAACACCTCAACAAATATTTATAATGAATGGTATTGATTATATATATATATATATACATTTTTTAAAGGGATTATTTTTTATTATTATTGCTATTATATGATTATTATTTAAATTAAATAAAAATAAATATATATATTTAACCTTTTTCCCATTTTTTAAAAAAAAGTGTGTCTCTCTTAACTGATTTTTGTTTGTTTTGTATATTGTTTCTCAAATGATTGACAAATTGTGTTTCCTTGGTTGGAAACTCCTGAATAATGCTGCCCCCCAATTATGTTTTGTTGTTTACTCTCCCTTGTTGTCTCAATGCACGAACTCACTCCCTATTTAATTGCCAAGATTTCCATCATGTCCAATATGTAAATTTACTATCACAGTTGGCCCTCCACGGGTAGTTAGTCTTCTTGTATTAGCGAACCTCTATTGATTAAACTCATTAATAAGCTGCTGATATAACACCCATGAACCTCCTATGAGAGGGATTCTGGTCTTTTATTGGAGGTTGTTTTACATTGAGTCAATTTTTGACTTTACACCAATTTGACACAACTTTGACTTTACACTGGGAGATTTATTAAAGACTTTCCTTTTTTTAACATCAACATATCTTGACACCTCCAACATATAGTAACTCTCCTTTCTCTTTTTATAAGGCACAATTTGGATTATAGATTATAAATACAAGGTAATAAGACCAAATCTAAATAAATAAATAATGTGTGATGATAACAACGTTGTTACAGATACATCACATACTATTTATTTATTTGGATTTGGTCTTATTACCTTGTGTCCTTTCTCTTTTTAATTAACTATAAAGATTTGATTCTATTATAGGATTACTTTCTTTTTAGTTAATCTTCAACTCTTGTCTGTGTATGTGTCGCCACTGAACAGAGATCTTGACTTCCCAGTGTATCTCCAGCAGGGACTATCTTTACCTAAAAAAACTTGAAAATGTGGCAACATTCAGCCTTGCAGAGTCATCTATTGGGAGCAGAACCTATGTCTCAATCCAGGTCTTATTAGACTTTGATTTGACTTTAAAAAAAGAAAGAAAAAATCATGCTAATACACTGATAAGGCACAATTTAAATTATAAATTACAAATATAAGGTAATAAGACCAGATCTAAATAAATTAATAGTGTGTGACGTTTTCGACGACAATGTTACCATCATTAGACAAAATTACTGAATCATCTATCTGATGATGGTAACAGTGTTATTACTGAAATGTCACACACTATTTATATTCATTACTTTAGTTTGATTATGGTAACAACATTGTTAACGAAATG
Source organism: Cordylochernes scorpioides (assembly GCA_030710605.1). Taxonomy (NCBI): domain Eukaryota; kingdom Metazoa; phylum Arthropoda; class Arachnida; order Pseudoscorpiones; family Chernetidae; genus Cordylochernes; species Cordylochernes scorpioides. The sequence goes on from CP092867.1 coordinate 102,758,584, forward strand.
TCACACTATTTACCCTCAGTACTTTTGTCTGATGATGGTAACACTGTTGTTACCGAAACGTCACTATTTACATTCAGTACTTTTGTCTGATAATGGTGACAACATTGTTACTGTCACACACTATTTATTTAATTGGTCTTATTACCTTGTAGTTCTAATACACTTGAAACCTCCAATGATAATAATGCTAGTTACCAAACTCTCTTTTGTTGTGCAAGGGTGGAGGGCCAACTGTTCCTGAAAGTTTTATTTGGTATTTATTGTGTTATAGTAACTAATCATGGCATTGCTAAATCAATCTCTCTCCCGCTGGTATTGTTGGCTGGCTGGCTGGAGGAAGTTTTATATCACTGAGATTTGGAAGAACACACCTCCAGTCAGCTTCAAAGTAAACTTTTATTTTAACACCCCCCCCGATCCCCATTTTTATAAATTTATTATTATTATTATTTTGAAAATAAATTCTCCAATACAGTAGAACCTCCCTGTAAAGGACACCTAATTGCAGAGCCAAACTGTCCTTTAGGAAGAGATGTCCTTTTACATGAGAGTTGCTAAATAGTAAAAATGGTAATTTTGAAAATGAAAACTGTCCTTAATAGAGAGGTGTCTACTAAAGGGAGGTTCTACTGTATTATTTTTTAAAAATAAATTCTCCAATACAGTAGAACCTCCCTGTAAAGGGACACCTAATTGCAGAGCCAAAGTATTCTTTAGGGAGAGATGTCCTTTTACCTGAGAGTTACAAAATAGTAAAAATGGTAATTTTGCAAATGAAAACTGTCTTTTATAGAGAGGTGTGGGCTAGTGGGGTGTCCACTAAAGGGAGGTTCTACTGTATTATTTTTTTTTTAAATAAATTCTCCAAATATATTTATTGCTTAATGTAGTTCTCTCTATCCCCACAGTACTTGCTTCTCCTGCAAACTACCAGAATTGTTGGGAAGACACTAGTTAAAACTTGGGGGGAATATCTCTCACCACCTTCCAAATGCTCAGATAGCCAGGCCTTCTTTCTAAAGGATTTTTATTATATTACATATTATACATACATACATCTATATATTTATATCTTTGTGTTTTTTGTGATTTAAAAAAAAAATTAAACTGTGTTTGGTGTTAATTTCCTGTTCAGCTCCATTGATGATGTGTTACAACTAATATGAAAAAGCTACCTGCGTGTAGCTAAGAATTTATTCCAAAAAAATCCTCATTCTCTTCACTCACTCCTTTCTCCATACATTGACTACTCCATATAAGGATGGAAATAAAGACACACCAAGTACAACAGCAGGAGTCTGATGAGGGCAACAAGAGATTTTTTTCTCTGTATGTACGTTAATAAGGCCGGCTGATTTTATCTTCATCAGAAAAAATGGTCTATTTATTCTCTTTACAGTAGAACCTCCCTGGAAAGAACAACACCTAATTGCAGAACTAAAGTGTTCTTTAGGGAGAGATGTCCTCTTACCGGAGAATTGCTAAATAGTAAAAATTTTAATATTGCAAATGAAAACTGTCCTTTATAGAGAGGTGTACTCTAGCATGAGTGTCCTCTCATGGAGGTTCTACTGTACCTTTAATAGAACAACCTCAGTCTAACACTTTATACACACTTACTATACTTTAACCGTTCTTTAAAAATTCTGAACACAATTACCTTTTTTAAATTGCCATCTTTTTTAACACAAGGTAATAATACCAAATAAATAAAATGGAATTGGTTTTATTGCCTTGTGTTTCTAATCTATAATCCAAATTGTACCTAATCAAACACAGTGGTTGAGCTAAAGATGCAATCTATATCAGGGGAATTGGGAAGTATAAAAAAAGGGTAAAATTGACAAACAGTCTGTTGAATTAACAAGGCAGTATATACAGTAAAACCTCACTAAAACAAACCAGGGATATAGCGAACCTTCCCTTATAACATTGAAATAATTTTTATTCTATAATACATTCAACCATGGGTATAGTAAACTTCAGTCCCATTGGGGTTTGCTATAGAGGGGTTTTACTATATACAGTAGAACCTCCCTGTAATTGCAGAGCCAAAGTGTCTTTTAGGGAAAAAGGTGTCCTCTTACCGGAGAGTTATTAAATTGTCTTTTTCTTCTTTCTTATCTCCACACTGGGTGAAGTAGAATGCATCTGCCTTTGTCATTAAGACTGGGAGCGCTACTCAGTGGCAGGCCGACTTAGCTCCAAAAGAAATGGCCGCCTCTGACATGAGGAACAGACTCCATGTGCAGCCGCTCCTAACATGGAGTACAGACGCTGCTCATCCTGCATCCCTGGAGCCCTTACAGGGTACTATCAGCCGGGTCAGCTGAACCCAGGTTTTTTAGTGAGCTTGTTACTGCTCCCCCTCCTCCTTTTTCATCCGGGCTTGGGACCGGCAAAGGCAGAGTTAAATACTATTTATTACTAAATTGTAAAAATACAGTAAAACCCCGCTAATACGAACCCTGGATATAGCGAACCTTCCCTTATAACGAACCCACGGCGATTCCCGATTCCATTCCATTGAAAATACCATCGTTATAACGAACTTTGCGATTTTTAAAATAACGAACTACCCCTATAACGAACCTATTTTCGGTCCCAAAATGATAAAATCTATTAAAAATACTATGCTCTTATAACGAACTTAAAATTGTGATTTAAAAAATTTTTAAAACAACAAAATTTTGAGCATGTTTCAGCTCGCGGATCGCGATTTCAAAACAAAAAATTAGCGGCATTGTTTGTTTTCATTTCCATTCTATTTTTGCTGTATGTTGTATAAATTTTTACACAATATACTTTTATTTAATAGAATATCTTTGCATTCGACAATTTTGAAATAGAAGAAAAATACAAATGGCTTCCAAAATAAAGAAAAGAAACAAAGAGTGGCGTTCTAAAAAAAAAAAAAACAGTGGCAGCATGCCCTTTTAGAAGCATTCTATATCAAGTTTAACCTAGGCTAAAAAATAATTCTAAATAATTTTAAGGCCAGAAATGGTTTGAATAATAGGTTAAAAACAAAATTTAATCTATACTTAAGAAGAATATGTGGAAACTGTAATTGGAAGAAGAAGAAGAAAAAAAAAAACAGTGCCCCGTGTCTCAAACAAATAGAGTTATAAATTCTCAAAAACTACCACTACAGTTCTATTTTTAGAATGGAATTCTTGTTAGGTATATGACTCATTCAGGGTTCGCGGATATTCCCCCTTTTACCACCGATTTTGTTTGCAAATTGGCGTTTTTTATTCGCAATTTTACCGATCGCGCTATCGTATCAACATGTTTCGAGTCCGATTTTTCTGAATTGGATACTTTTGATTCATCCTCAATTGATTCAGAATACACGGAACTTTATTCCTTTGATAGAAATAACGATATTTTAAGACAATTCTTATTTTCAAATTTCACTTTTCACTTTCAAACAACAAGGTATTAGAGGAATTTTTTCAAATAAATATATATAGTATTATATTATTTGAGAAAGATGTTCTAAAATACTCTTATACCTTTCAAATATATAATTTATAATTTTTTTGCCCTGGGGATTTGGCTTATTTTTAAATAATACATATGTTTATATATAAGCATGTATGCTACTGATAGGAAGAACCTATTATCAAATGACTTCTTTTGACATTCAGCATTACTGTAAAGAAATAGGTAAATTTAGGGAATTAAAACAAAGTGACCATTATTAAGTGGCTGCCTTTTCCTGTTTGTGTGGCTGTTTTTTAATTATACAGTCTAAAAATTTGGAAAAGTTAAAAAAATGGCCAAACCGTGGCTATAGTGAACCAAAAGCTCTGTCCCATTGGGGTTCACTATAGGGGGGTTTTACTGTATTAATTTTGCAAATGAAAACTGTCCTTTGTAGAGAGGTGTCCGCTAAAGGGAGATTCTACTGTATATACTGTGTAAAAAGGAATATTTACATATATTGGATTAAATTATTCTAACATAACATGGTTTATGGAGACACAAGATTCTATATATTCCACTGGGCTGTAAGGAAGTTCTATACAAAACTGACAGCTTCCTTAGTAAAAATAACCAATACATTGTAAACACCCACATGTGAATCTAAAAAAAACCCTTTCAACTAAAACCTTCATATATTTGTACCTTGTAATAAATACAATAAAAAAATAGAGTTGCTGAGGATAGAAAAAAGGCTCACTATAACACTTAAACTGATTTATTAAATACATTTATAGAAAAATACGGTTGTGAACCATCAAAATGATTCTTTTGTATGTCTCTCAAATTCAAAAATAAGGAGAAATAAAAAAACCTTCAGATAATTTGTGATGTCCTCTAACTGTATCATTATGATCATGTTTATGTAAACAGAGTTCAACTGGGTCTTTTGTTCCCTCACATATCCCCATGTATTTATATCTCCATATAAAAAAGCACATGACTTGCCACCCACAGGATGTATTGGGTGTATTTTATACCATTCTACTCTCCCATTAACCTTTTCTTTACCTTCCTTCAAGTTTCTTTTTTTATTTTGCAAAATTTGTTTGTAAATGTGTTTTCTTCAATCCAGCATATCTCCTCTCTGTAATGTTTTATGATTCTTCATCTCTCCTCCTCCTCCCCACTGTATAGCCCTTCTCTTGATAAAATGGACCATATATTGGGGTAATAAATTGAATCAATTTTAAACATCTTTTTTTTTTTTTTTAATGTTACTTCAACAGCCTCTTGTTACAAGAACTGATGTAGCCCATGTAGAAATGATGGATTCTCAGAAAAGGTTTCATTTTTCAAAAGGATTAGTTGGTATAGTGATTAGAAATAGATCTAGTTCCCAAATATAAACAGACCAACTTAGTAACTGTGGCAGAAACAATATTTTAATTTCTACAATATAGAAGTATCAGAAATTAGTTCCCTACTTCTTAGACAACTTTACCAGAAGCTAATTATAGGGGGGTTGGTGGAAGGGTGGTCTAAACCGTTGGGTTTTTGACTGCTACGACCTGGGATCAAATTCCGCATTGGGCACTTTTTTCTAATTAAAAAAATGTTCCAATGGCCCCCAATTCTTGCAAAAGTCTAACCCCACTAATGAGTGCAAGTAACCAAACGGGACTCTGACACATTTTTAAGTGCAAAGTTGAACTGCTTTTCACATGTGTAGACATGTGGTGCACTTACAGTAAAAGCAGTCACCAACTTCTACCTACCATGATTATCATGGCCTGTACTAGGGATACAAAAAAAAATGAAGCTAATCATTTAAAGGGTCAGTTGAGCTATTATTATTTTTACAATATTAACAAAACCACATCTTAAATTGTTTATTATTTTTCACTATTTGGTTGACATCTTGTGTTTTCCTTTTGATTTATAATGCAACAATTAGAATATTAAGGGTATATGTTTGTAGAAAGATAAAATGATGTAGTAGTATGAGGTGATGGATGTGAAATCTAGCTGTGATTGTCCAAGTGAGAGCTCCCCACTATTGTTGACAGTTGTGGAGTGGTAACAGGCTGTCATGGGCATTGTATTGTTCCTGTTAAATGCCACACACACCCAATAATGATACTAAGTTAGGCCGCCTAAATCCCCAAGCTGGGAGCACCTTAATCAGAACTTTATCTAGAGGGCTCTTTATAACCTTGGTGGCTAACAACTCATCTAAAGAACCTATCATTGAGTCGAACTGCCTTTCATATGTAGACATGTGGTGCACTTACAGTAAAAGCAGTTGCCTACCTTTACCTACCATGATTATCATGGCCTGTACCACGTGTACTAGGGATAAGCAAAAAAAAAACCTATCATTGATCACAAATTTTGGATTTAGTGATTATTGCACACACACACAGTATCAGTTTCTTAGTTTCATCGTAAAACGTTCAGGTTAAACCACCATGCAATGGCTGGTACAATCCAGTTCAAGATGTAGGTAAGTATGAACAACCTACAACACCTACAGCAGTGAAAGGATGTAACTTCATAGCATGGAATGGTCTCAACAATTGGTAAGTTTGCAACCTACTTAAATAATGCAACTAAACATGGAACTTAGACATTCTGGGGAAGGGAATAGAGATTTCATCACTTCAATAAGGTAAGGAGAAAAATTCATACAAGAATATAATTGATACAGTAGGAATTATCTCTCTGTAATGGACAACACCTAGTTTTAGAGCCAAAGTGTCCTTTAGAGAGAGGTGTCCTTTTACCGGAGATCTACTAATTAGTAACACAGTAGAACCTCCCTGTAAAGGACACCTAATTGCAGAGCCAAAGTGTCCTTTGTGGAGAGGTGTCCGCTAAAAGGATGTAATGTAATTCAGGTGATGAAAAACTGACTTTTGTAGAGTTGTGGAGGTTCTAGTGTGTATATAGAATCACATTGAAGCGTCATCAAAGGAATTTAGTCAAATTTATGTACCTACAGCTCTGAAGAAGAAATTTTAAGGTGAATTTGGAAATATTATCAAGAGGAGAACTTAAAGATATATAGAGTGCACCTAAAATATGGCTAAAACTGGTCTCTCCAGAAGGTGAGCTTTTATCAAAGATTCTGTCAAGTCAAGTCACAAGGAGTCTAGGTTTAGCCATGTTTCTCGTGAAAGACTTCCTGCAGTTTGATTATTTTAGATGATTGATGAAGGTATTATTGAGCCAAGAGCTTTTGGAGATGGAAACGAAAGTAGTGAAAAGCTTTTTAATTTTGCTATAAAATATGTATTATGAATAATTGGTCTTAACAAAAGAGGCAGATAAAATATGGCTTAGATTTTAGCCTGGAAAATATCAAGCCATTATATGCTCAGATTGTGGGTTATCACTGTAGTTGGCAGAATACAAATATTACAATGATGAAGATTCAAACAAAAATCCACTGAAATAGTTGAACTCGGATGATCTTAAAAAGACAGATTTTGTAGAACAACTCAAAATAAAGGTTCAAATGAGAAAATGGAGGAAACAAAATAATAGAAGAAGAATGGACCTCAATCAAAAACATGTCCCACACTGACACCAAACTAATGGCCATGAATTTAAGAAGATTCTTTAGAAGAGTTTTGAAAAAAAAAAAAAAGGTTTTGTCATTGGCTCGAGCTAGCCACATCAGGCTGGTAAGTTTAACCATCTCTCATGTTTTGTTCTGAAGAGTTTTATTGAAGCTTAGAAATATAGAGAACTCTCACCGAGCCCCAATAATGAAACTCCCTAAGAAGAAACTTGAGATATATAGCATGTAATAGAAGTCTGTAATCACCTAGGTTGTCTGAACACAAGGTAATAAGACCAAATAAATAAATAGTGTGTGACGTTTCCATAACAGGTTGTTTCTGAAACATCACACACTATTTATTTATTTGGATTTGGTCTTATAACCTTGTGTTTATAATCTAATCCAAATTGTGCCTTATCATAGGTTGTCTAAGTCGGCCTGCCACTGAGTAGTGCTCCCAGTCTTAATGACAAAGGCAGACGCATTCTACTTCACCTAGTGTGGAGATAAGAAAGAAGATAGGTTGTCTGAAATAACAGGGCAACCAAGAGACTACTCCTGTATTGAAACAGTTTTTGTTTCCAATTCTTGCTTTCAGGTGTCCAGCTGTAGCAGTGAGTGACTCAAACTGATCCTGTATGGATAATACATGAGGAAGAGTTCACACTGAATCTATCTCTATATAAATGTCAATGTATGTGTTTGTCTGCTATGCACGTCCTCAATATGTAACTAATCAGGCTTACAATTTTAACAGGGGGGGGGTTGGTGGAAGGCTGGTTTCACCGTTTGGTTTTCGACCACTACGACCCGGGTTCGATTCCCGCATTAGACACTTTTTTCTGTTTTAAAAAAAAAAAGAAAAATGCTTCAATGGCCCCCGATTCTTGCAAAAGTCCAACCACACCAGCGAGTGCAAGTAACCAAACGGGGCTCTGGCACATTTGTAAGTGCAAAGTCGAACTGCTTTTCACATGTGTAGACATGTGGTGCGCTTACAGTAAAAGCAGTTGCTAACTACTCACCATGATTATCATGGCCTGTACCACGTGTACTAGGGATAAGAAAAAAAAAAAATTTAACAGTAGAGTTGAAACTGGAAAAACTTTAGTCAAATTTTCAGGTCTCTCTTTTGAATATCCCCCTGGGAGTTTTTTATAAATTTTCCAATTTCACTTGCGACCAGCACCCTACTGCAGTAACTGAGAGAATTACGTCAAGGATGTGTGCAGTCACTTAAGTCGGAGATAAGTTTCACTTTTGGCAGGAAGTCTGCTGCACAACCTTCAGACAAGAGGATTTAGTAATACCATTTTCAAATATCGTTGTAAAACTTTTCATTTTTATATTTTAAGGCAAAACACATCTTAAAGTTTACCAAAATTATTTTACAAGATTTTATATTTATGCCATTTTCTAATTTTATTGTCAAATTCTGAATTGTATGACTATATTTTAGAATGCTTGACTTCAATTTTTTGTTTGTATTATATACCATAAAGTGTTCTGTCACAAGCATTATTCGTAGGGTAAACATTCACTTGGGGAGATCATAATTTATAATTGTAACGAAGAGTATTTGAATAAAATCGAGGAGAAAATGCTCTCTGGTAAAACCCCAGGCTTTTCTGGATCATTTGGCTAGCATATAATATAGAAGCACATTTTGTAATTTGTATATTTATTTTTTTAAGACATGCTGTACTCTCTTAAAGGATAAACAATTGTAAAATCCTAGTTTCTTATCATAGCTTCTTATATAATGTATGTTTATTGTTGCTAGTGTCCATCAAGTTCAACTTATGGCCATTTTATGGACAAATACTCTCCAATTGAATCTATTGGTGACCATCAATCACAGCTCATCTAGAAACCTTCAAGTAGCTTCCTTGACCTCTTCTATCTCATTTCAGGTCTTTCTATCAACCTTCAATATTTCCTAACATCAACATCTATTCCAATAGGTATCTGAAATAGGTTAGCCTTTGTTTGCCTATTTGGGCTTATATGGATCGACCAGGATTAATTTCTTGTAAGATTGGACTATTGTTCTTTTATTTGTCCATGGCACTTTGAGTATCTTTCTCCATGTCCACATTTTAAAAAGCACCAGTTATTGTTCTTTCTCATAACAATTTTTAAAAAGCAAAATAAAAGAGTGCATACAAAGAAAATTTGGGTCCAGTCCCATTTTTTGTAAAAGTTTGTGCAACCTTTGTATTGGCCTCATAGTGAGATGTTAATATTTATGTGAAGATGGCTGCATAATGTGGTGCCATGTGGCCCTTACGTGGAGCCACTGCTGTGTGTGCATAGGGAAGTGGAGCACATTTTATAGCGGCTGAAATTTGTGAAATTACACTCATTCAGTCTACACTTCATCATTTCACTCATTGAGTCTACATTTCACATTTTAGGAGTTTAAGACAAGTAATATCTCAGGCTCTCTGTGCCAAGAATGTGGTGCCATGTGGCCCTTACGTGGAGCCACTGCTGTGTGTGCATAGGGAAGTAGAGCACATTTTATAGCGGCTGAAATTTGTGAAATTACACTAATTCAGTCTACACTTCATCATTTCACTCATTGAGTCTACATTTCACATTTTAGGAGTTTAAGACAAGTAATATCTCAAGCTCTCTGTGCCAAGAATGTGGTGCCATGTGGCCCTTACGTGGAGCACTGCTGTGTGTGCATAGGGAAGTAGAGCACATTTTATAGCGGCTGAAATTTGTGAAATTACACATGAGTCTACATTTTGGGGACAAGGAATATCTCGGGCTTGGTGCCAAGAATCACCCATACAAAGCTTCAAAGACAAAGCCACGGCACCAGAATTTACAAACTGATAAGCGTCCACCTAGAGGCCATGGTTTCGGGCTAATGGCCCTCGTCAGTCTAGGGCGGACTGTATTTCATGAGAGATCCACAAGGGATCAAATGAAATATTCACAATCTGCCAAAGTGATCCCTTGAGGATCCTGTAGGTCGGTCATTGGGAGGCTGATTGGACGTAAAGCCTGTAGACTTTGGAAGCAGGATGACCTTGCTGCGCCTTGAAGATGGAGGCAAAGCTCCGCGAAGCCTCGAAGACTTGCCAAAGAACTTCAGCGAAGAAATCTTTAAAGGCTTTGATAAACTCTCAGGGTAATTCATCCCATCCCGAGTCATCACGGCCGTTTGGCAGGCGGTGGATGGCTGCCGCTATCTGGTCACGGGAGATGTCGGCGAGAAAAAGCTGGTTCCACTCGTCGAACTACAAGGGGATCACTTCAGCGAAGAAGTTGGAAATGGCTTCTGCCGAGCTTGGAGCCTGGGCGAAGCGACTGCTTAAGCGTTCTAGAAGGAAACGTCTAAGCTGGTCCCCGGAGATGGCGTTGCCGTCGTCGTCGCTGAAGGTGGAAGGAGAGCGACGTCTGGCTCGGAAGGAACGCCCGAGGTCCGACAGAGAAGGATAGTCGGAGCGGGCAGTGTCATCCTCCAGCCGTCGCCTCAGGAAGAGGCTTCTTCTATCGATATATCCACTGCCTGACTCGGCGACGGCAGGCGCGGGGGACCGTAACTCCGTGACCATATCTGCCTTGATCCTGGTCCAATGATTCCACAACATATTTCATCGATGAACGTTTCCATTCGATCGACAAACAGGTTTTGACAGTAGAAATTTGTCGATACATGGAAATTTTGTAGGAGCTGGTTCTCCCACTTGGATCAGGATGGCACGGTAGTCCGAATATGCGAATTCGATGGTTTGGTTGTGGATGACGCGGTCACAGAAGCCTGATGGAAGTAGGATTCTGTTCAGACGACGCGCGTCGACCCGGCTTCCGATAGTGGCAACCCTGGTGTGCTCCATTGCAGCATCGAAGAAGGTGGCGAGGTCGGCTTGGTCCAGGAGATCCGCGAGTGCTTCTGCTGAACCCGATGCCAGGTTCTTATGCGACTTCTCGGAGATGTTCAGGTCACAGAGGATACACGTACTTTCTTCACATGCCAGTGATGGGATGGTCTGGAGCTGGCGGCATCGTTCTTCAGGAGCATGAGAGACGTAGGCGTTAATCACGTCATGGAGTCTTCCAGGGCGAAGAGATCGGTGACAGCCATCTCGCCAGGTCATAAGATCTGATGCCGGTGAACAACGACCCAAGGCGCAGACGACGCCGGATTCCACGGTAGTCGTTGCGGGCGAAACGAAGGCGTCGTAGCCGTGACAGAGGTCCTGTGCGTTGTCCAGAGACAAGACGTTGGTATTCTGCAGGAAGCAAATGTCAATCTCATGCTCCTTGAGAAACCAGCAGATAAGAATTATCTCCTGAAGAGCGGCAATGCCGCGCACGTTCAGGGTCGCAACACGGAAGTTCATTTAGGATATCGATAAGAGTTTCTGGTATCCCCTGTCAGAGCCATAAGCGCCGTTGCCATGTTTCTACTCGACGTTCGGTTGGGCTAGAAGCTTGTCCATCACGCCATTGTTGGTAAAGGCTTGAAGGAGTTGTTCTCTCTCTCTCTCTCCAGCCCCAACTTCTGAACGCTGGTGATGGCTGAAAATGAATTTCGATTTTCCTGTGAGCTTACTTTTGTTTCTGGACCAAATTCCGCCTCTATTGGGATATAGAAAGCCCCTATGTTCGAAGTAATGGGCTGGAATCTACTTTCACCGGATCATTTGAGTCGCTTGAAGGAGGATCTCAAAAGAGAGAGAGAAAATTTCAAATTCTGCGGCGAACAATGGTTAAATCCATGTAAATTTGATCGAGCTCATGGAAGCTTCCAACAAGGAAACTATATGAGCTGAACCTTTCCAACCAAGCCTCCAATGTCTAAGACCAATGCGCCGAAGTTGCCTTCGCAACCACCAAAGAAGAATGGAAGCGGGGTGTCCATTGAAATAAGAAATCGCGTGCCCTGCTCAAGGCGAAGTTGGCTTTAATCAGTGCGCCAAAATCGAGTAGTGTGCTGAATTCTCCATTACTTAGAAGCACTGGAGGAGATTCTGGACAAATCTTGAATTTAGCAGCTCATAGTTAGGCTACAGGCTACTTGAGATAGAGCTTTGAGAAGGTAGGGCGCCTAGTGGCCTTACCATTGGCCCTACTCTCTTCAAAGCATTCCCCATACATAAAGAGGACAGAGAATATCGTGATTGGGAACCTGCCCATCGCGGTAAAGATCGATCACAATGCTGCGGCTCATCTTGCCATTTATTCTCCCTAGAATATACGAAGTCGGAAGTGTATTCCTGAATCACGGGAAATATATAGGAAGGCGTTCTTATTTATAAATGAAGCCTTAATAATTCACAAGCTGACTGTGAAATCTGACATCAAGCCCAAAGGTAAGTCGACGTTCGCCAACATTACTCTTGGCATTGGGTGCAGTGAATGACGACTAGGACATCAGAAGGTACATGGAGGAACGACCGACTCGACAGCCTACCTCCCTGCAATGTCAGCGTAGTCAGGTAGCGCTGCTACCTCCATCCGCTCAACCACCGCCCTATTCAAGCCCTGTTGCTTCAGTGACAATCTGCTCCGTTAAACCCCAGCTCGAGAACTTGCCGCACACTCTTCTTCCCCTCCCTCCACCAGTGCCTTCAAACGACCCCGCGACATCAAATCTCCCTATCCAAGGCAAAGAGAGATAAGGAGCTCCAGGATGTATCTCATATTAACGAAGCATATCCCTGGAGGCCTGATGTTTCCACCTTAATATTAATACAATGTTTTTTTTTTTTTTTTTTTTAAGTGTAAATCCTATCTTGACCACTTTTGAGAATGGGAGAAACTGACTCCACTGAACAACCAGAAGGAGAAGACTCCTGGGACAAAATGATAACCCATTAGCAGCTCAATGTTTTTCTCGTGCATTTATTCGAACCGATCTATAAAGACATTAAGGCATCGATCAGGCCTTCAAAGGGCTGGCTGTTAGATCCCACTACCATATGAGAACATTCATTGTTGCCTTAATGCTAAGCAGAATTCGCTCTGCCTAGTCAAATCATCCCCTATGTAGCAGAGATCAAATCCTGCGCCCTCTTCACGCACCACCGTTTAGGCTGAAAAAAAATATGCCAAGAATTTCAAATCAGTGTATCATAATGTGGTAAGAATTACCGTTTGAGAAGGGAACATAGATATGGCGTTCGTCCAGGAGATGAATGTCTTGGCCAGTGTTATCTTTACGCCAGCTTCGATTCTCAGAGGATCCAGCCTCGTAGTCATGGTGATGTGAGTGGCCATGGCCAGCTTGAACGCCCAGGTCTAGAAAAACGCGTCATCAACTACTACTTTCCCACTCATGAATAACGGATCTTCAACTGCAGATCAATGCAAATATAGCTGTCTAGGGGAGTTTAACATCGAGAAATTTTCGAGGTCGGGTTCGTTCGAAGCATACACGGAACTCCTGGACCGGGCTGACTTCGTCGACACCATCTTCAATGGCGCACCCGGCCTATGAGTGTTGCTAGTTCCGGACACCGCCGCATGGATAAAATCTTAATATCAATCAGGTCCTCGGTGTGAGTGATCCATTCTATGGCCCTCAAACACCTCTACTTGGATCAGTCTTCCTCCAAGTGATAGGTTACCCTGGTTCACCTGCGGCATTTGTCTCCGCACTTCTTTGAAATGCGCCAGTTGTCGAGGGCTTCTCAATGAAATTTCATGGAACATTGAAAGAAACATTCTTGTAAAACTTTGGAGTGGAAACTTACTGGAGGACATCAAATGTCTCTCACTTTCCGCATCATAGAAAAAGATTACACCAGAGCCTGCCAGTTTCTCTGCGACAAGCTTGGGACAGAATCTGTGATCACCCTTCACTGCCTGAGGGTCTTTTGAATACCCAGTAAAACCCTCGTCGAGAAAGAGCACCTGCTGTGCCTATTCTTCAATATCTTCAGCAAATATTTGCAGGCTTAACCTGGAGGACATCGCCCGATTTTAGGAGTGACGGAGAGCATTACTCTGAAGAAACAGAACCCATTTATTGCATGGACATCTCCTTGAATGAGATAGATGGTGCTAACCACCATCTGCAACATAGCTAGACGAAATGAACGGCCACTTTATTGTGGCCTTAGGTACCTAAACTAAATCTAGGTGAACTTTTGTTGTAACCCTAGATATAGCTGATTCAAATGAAGCTGTGCCTTTATTGTGGCCCCTTTTTGTATATTTTCAAATCAGGCAGTGATTATTTAACATCAAATTATCTAATATTTAGAGAGAAAGATATAAAAAAGGAAAGATTAATTATGGACAGCAAACAAAGGCGAAGCTGACCGGCCGTTTGGTTAAACTTAATGTTGCTCCCCCTGGTGGTGGCAGCAGGAACTAGTAGCCGTTAGCCGCTCCGTCACACCCAGTCTATCATATTAAAAGGAGCACATGTGCTTTTTAGATGGCAGAGTGCCATATAGTGGAACAGAAATCAACTAAACATTGATTTAGTTTGTTCCTTGATATTTGGCCAACCCAATTTCTTGATAAATCAAGAAAAGCATCCACGAACACGGTGCTCGTGGTGCTCGTCAGCATGGAGTAGGCTGTATCCCCCAGTCTATCATAGCTTTCACCTTTGCCTTAACCCTGGTAGCTAAGCGAAATAGGGTTGTTAATTCATTGTAACCCTAGTTACATCTGTTGGAATATTACATAGTAACAATGGCTATAGATGAGACTGAGTTTGAAAAGGAACTTGCATGTATATAATGTTTTATTGTTTTTGTTGTTTTCATGTAGACATATATACCAAGATTTGTTTTGTATAATTACTATTAATAATAAATAATATGTAAAGTTAAATTGGTTACGTCCTTCTTACTTACTTTAATTACATAACAGCATCGAGAAAATGAACTTTTGACTTTATTGTTGCCATTGGCAGCTAAACGAAATTAGGTTATGATTATTTTATATCGTTAGGTAGCTATAGGAAATGGAGTTATCTCTTAGCAATGGCTCTAATTATCTACATGAAATGAAGCTGTGAATTTATTTTAGGCCTAGGTTGATAAACGAAATAGGCTGCAACCTCATAGTAGCGTTAAGTATTTAAAATAAATTAACTTATGACTTTGTTGTTGTGCTAGTGTTGCGTTCCCGGTTTGGATAGATGAAAAGGGAGGATACACGATGTGACTTATTAAAGTTTCCTTACTTAAGTATATATATATATAGCAATTTAGGCCAACAACCCCATGTATATAACCCGCAGCAAGACCTTAATGTTGTATAATAGAAGCACAGCTGTCAATGATGCACTATCGACATATGTCTTTACATCATCACATGTAATGCAATTTGTGCAAACAGGATAAATAAAGTAAAAAAAGGGGGGGGGGGAAACTCTGTAATTGATTAAGAGTTGAGTTAAAGCAGGGATCGAGCATATAATATTGTCAGAACAAAGGTCTAAAGATGGAAACAGCCACGACACTAGTATACAATTTCATCAGACAACCCATGAAATCGTTATTAAATTGGGCAATCTATAAAAGACTCCTTCTAGAGGTTTAGCAGCCCACTGAAGACGCTGGGAGCTATTTCATAGAGGAAAATTATAGCAACAGATCTCTATAATTTCTACAGATCAACTGTAAATAGATTCATATTAAGGCATTTTTATAGCCCAAATAACACAAACAATAGTCAAACATACAAATCTGTTTGCATCATGCCGTACCCTCCTAACAGCGTAACAATAGCCCGAGGAATCAGAAAATATGGTATAATGGTAAATATGATGGAATAACGCACTGAAACACATAAAAGTACAAACATTACTAAAACCTGACAGATAGATACCCTCAAAGTAGCCCTAATAAAGTCGTAATTTGCAACTGTCGCTGTGTCAATATATCACAGCAAAGATATAGTACACAACTCTATTCCAACAGAGTCGGTAGTTCTATATTTAGTACAATTTGTGAAATTAAGGTGTGGGGGGTAGTACCATAAAGCAAAAGGAATGAAATATGTATGAGAGGAAACAAGATTTCTCTAGATATTTATTTAAATAAATTAAAATTTGGGAACATGTCTATACTGACGAGATATGCTATTTACATAGTAAAATTTAGATAGAGGTGACCTGAAGTTACTTTATAGCCCTTTAGGGCCCATGCGAAATCTAGGTTGGTTACTACACAAAAAGGGGGGGGGGGCGCTAAGTCATAATGACAAATGGCTTACCTTTTCTCGAAAGTGCCGGCAAAGGTCTGGTCTCCCGACTGAAGACTGTCCTCTCACTGAGCGACTCAGATTCAATCTGCCTTTTGGCAAAGAAACCCTCTTTTATTCTTGTCTCTCTCCGTTTTCATTCGC
This sequence comes from Cordylochernes scorpioides, assembly GCA_030710605.1. Classification (NCBI taxonomy): domain Eukaryota; kingdom Metazoa; phylum Arthropoda; class Arachnida; order Pseudoscorpiones; family Chernetidae; genus Cordylochernes; species Cordylochernes scorpioides. Next base: position 102,774,911 of record CP092867.1, read on the forward strand.
TGGCCGCGCCAAAGTTTCTATTGGCTGGCATTTTCATTCGCCGAAAGAAACACCAATCAAAATGGCCAACGGCTCCAGTATACGATTTCACAGACGCCCCAGGCCTCTCCCATCAAAATAGAACATATAGTATTACCAAAACAAAAAAAATCTAAAGAGAGAAACAGCCACGGCAATAGTGTAAAATTTCATCAGACCCCAGGCCTCCTCCACATGGGCTGTAATACGATCCTGCCTTTTCTCGGGACGGTATATATATCGCCCCCCGTCTTGGCTAAAAATCGACCCAGGCCCCTTTTACCTGGACTGTAATGTGATGCTTCCTTTTTTCGGGAAGGATATTTATAAGGCTTAGTCTTTTAGAAATCTTCCTTCTCCATTTTTTTTCTGGTCACCTTTACCTAAATTTTTGGTGAGGGGAAATATGTACATATGGAACAACAGCTTCCAGCGCGGATGTCTCTGGATGTCACTGGTGTCTTCTTCACCAGGCATCAGCTTTCGGCATGGAAGTCTGGTGTCATCAATTGTCTAGGTTTCTGGGCAAAAAGGTGGTCTGTAAGTCTATGTGGGAGGGAAGCCATGTATCCATTTGATTTGATTATACATACGCCTTCTGTTGGGGTATGGTTACAAAAACGTGCCCCAACACTAGGTAGCAAAGGAAGAAGAAGGTGGGCTTTTGCTCTGTGGCCATAGTTAGTTAAATGGAATAAAGATGGTACTTTATTGTGGTCATAGGTAGCTAGGCTAAATATGGATTATTATTGTAGCCCTTGGTAGATAATCGAAATAGAGATTTGCCTTTATAAGTAGCCCTAGTTAACTATACACTATTGTTTTGTGATTATATATTAGATATAAGTAGCTAAATGAAATGAAGCCATGACAACTCACAATACACGCACATACACTTTATTGTACCCCCAGATCTCGGTAGTAACACTACTAAACTAATTGAACTGATATTTGACTAAATTGTATATCTATTGTTATTATGTACAGTTAAAACTGTATATAGCGCCCCCTCTAAATAGCGCCTTCCTCTCTATAGCGCCCGATTTTTAATTCGTAGATAGATGCGATTTACATTAAAAATGATCTGTCTATAGCACCCTATTTTGGTGAGTCCCAAGAGGGGGGGCGCTATAGACAGGTTTAACTGTATTATCAATACATAAATATTTTAGATCTATATGAATGAAGGAAAAGAAGAGGTGACATTATTGTAGTTGAACGAAACGAATGAATAGTTTTTGTTGTCCTGGATAACAAAAGAAAACGGTATACCTCAAGGGAAAATAAAGGAAATGAATGGGGTAGGTCTAATTGAGTGTAGCTAACTAAACGGAATGAAAGGGTGACTTAATTTCGCTTTAGGTGCCTAAACGGAACAAACGGATTATTTTATCCCTAGGTAGCTAAAGAGAGGGAAAAGGGGCGGATATATTGCAATCTTTATTTAATAAACGAAACGAGGCTGTACCTAAATGAAACAATGGATTGGCCTTATTATAGCAGTAAAAACTAGAGGAAATGATGGTACCGCCGTATTGTAGCCCTATAAAACTAAATGTATAAGAGATCTCTCTCGGCCGTGCAGCGTCGAGGCGCGCGAGATACGGGATTTTCGGCTGGGGAGTTGGTCGAAATGGAGATTTGAAACTTTTGACGTATTGGCGGAAATCCGGGAAGATGCCGCGCATGATGGTGCGATTCCCATCTAGGAAACTACAGTATTGCACATAAATCAGCAAAAGATAGTTTATTATAGGAACTTATTAAAAAATATATATATTTTTTAAATTCATGTAAATTCGCCTTCTTTGATAGATGGGAATGTAAATTCTTACCCAATAAGCCATGACTGGGCTGATATCATAGAAGTAGATGACTTTGAAAAAGACGACTAGATGGAACGGAGGAAGCTCTTGCATTTTACTGAATAGGCACATAGGCCTCTCTCATCCTGGCAGATCTCACCAAACCAACACCACCCAGGACAGGGTATCCAGGCCACCTTAACCACCGAGCAAGTATTCTGTAACACAGCTGAAATAAAGCCAACAGCAGCAGGCACTGAGCAAGTCCAGGTTAGCTGCAGCCACCTTTTATTGGTCCTGCTTTGTAGAGTCGCGTTCTGATCTATCTCCAGTAGACTACATCAAGGCCCTGAAGGAAAAGCTTGGATATCCTCGGTGTGGTGTGTGTGTGTGGTGGTGTTCCAAATAATGAAGATAGCAGGCCATGTACTGGTCAGGCTGGCCAGCGTCATCTACAAAGGGTTGACTTTTTTATAGCCCTATATAATTAAATAAAACAAAAGGATGATTTTGTTGTTGTTGTTTCTTATATCCTTGTGTAAAGATTACACGAATTCCATCCATTCATGCTCCTCGAGCTGTTTTATGATAAGCAGCGGCCTCTCCCAAAGGTCCTGTTTAGTGCATCTAAATTCTGTAGCTCTAGGTAACCAAAGGTTTGAATATATTACTTTTTTTTATTATTATCCCTAATACACGTGGTACAGGCCATGATAATAATGGTGGGTAGTTAGTGACTGCTTTTTACTGTAAGTGCACCACATGTCTACACATGTGAAAGGCAGTAAATGACTTTATTGTAGCCTTAGGTTACTAGGAGGTTACTAGGCGAAACTAGGAGATGACCTCTGTGTTAGCTCTATGTAACTAAACAAAATGAAGTGCTGGTTTTGTTAGGGTGGTAGCCCTAGGTAACTAAATGAAGTGACTTTATTGTGTTTTGTGACCATATGTAACTAATCAAACATAGGGGTGGTTTTTATTTAAACCTAGTTACTCAAACAAACGAAGGGAAGGCTCTTTATATTAATTATAGTTAACAAAAGGAATTGAAAGGATGTCATTATTTTTAGCTCAAGGTAACTAAACTAAACTAGTAGGATGCTTTGTGCTGTGTGTAGATAACCTAACCGAAATGAAAAACAACACGCAGCGCCATTAGCAGGACTTGTGACAGATCAACTACGTTGTTTAGCCACCTCTCTAAGCACGGCTTGTGACAGATCAACGACGGTGTTTAGCCACCTCTCTAAGCATGGCTTGTGACAGATCAACTACGGTGTTTAGCCACCTCTCTAAGCACAGCTTGTGACAGATCAACGACGGTGTTTAGCCACCTCTCTAAGCACGGCTTGTGACAGATCAACGACGGTGTTTAGCCACCTCTCTAAGCACGGCTTGTGACAGATCAACTACGGTGTTTAGCCACCTCTCTAAGCACGGCTTGTGACAGATCAACTACGGTGTTTAGCCACCTCTCTAAGCACGGCTTGTGACAGATCAACTACGGTGTTTAGCCACCTCTCTAAGCACGGCTTGTGACAGATCAACGACGGTGTTTAGCCACCTCTCTAAGCACGGCTTGTGACAGATCAACGACGGTGTTTAGCCACCTCTCTAAGCACGGCTTGTGACAGATCAACGACGGTGTTTAGCCACCTCTCTAAGCACGGCTTGTGACAGATCAACGACGGTGTTTAGCCACCTCTCTAAGCACGGCTTGTGACAGATCAACTACGGTGTTTAGCCACCTCTCTAAGCACGGCTTGTGACAGATCAACTACGGTGTTTAGCCACCTCTCTAAGCACGGCTTGTGACAGATCAACTACGGTGTTTAGCCACTCTCTAAGCACGGCTTGTGACAGATCAACTACGGTGTTTAGCCACCTCTCTAAGCACGGCTTGTGACAGATCAACTACGGTGTTTAGCCACCTCTCTAAGCACGGCTTGTGACAGATCAACTACGGTGTTTAGCCACCTCTCTAAGCACAGCTTGTGACAGATCAACAACGGTGTTTAGCCACCTCTCTAAGCACGGCTTGTGACAGATCAACGACGGTGTTTAGCCACCTCTCTAAGCACGGCTTGTGACAGATCAACGACGGTGTTTAGCCACCTCTCTAAGCACGGCTTGTGACAGATCAACTACGGTGTTTAGCCACCTCTCTAAGCACGGCTTGTAACAGATCAACTACGGTGTTTAGCCACCTCTCTAAGCACGGCTTGTGACAGATCAACAACGGTGTTTAGCCACCTCTCTAAGCACAGCTTGTGACAGATCAACTACGGTGTTTAGCCACCTCTCTAAGCACAGCTTGTGACAGATCAACTACGGTGTTTAGCCACCTCTCTAAGCACGGCTTGTGACAGATCAACTACGGTGTTTAGCCACCTCTCTAAGCACGGCTTGTGACAGATCAACTACGGTGTTTAGCCACCTCTCTAAGCACGGCTTGTGACAGATCAACAACGGTGTTTAGCCACCTCTCTAAGCACGGCTTGTGACAGATCAACTACGGTGTTTAGCCACCTCTCTAAGCACAGCTTGTGACAGATCAACTACGGTGTTTAGCCACCTCTCTAAGCACAGCTTGTGACAGATCAACTACGGTGTTTAGCCACCTCTCTAAGCACGGCTTGTGACAGATCAACTACGGTGTTTAGCCACCTCTCTAAGCACGGCTTGTAACAGATCAACTACGGTGTTTAGCCACCTCTCTAAGCACGGCTTGTGACAGATCAACTACGGTGTTTAGCCACCTCTCTAAGCACAGCTTGTGACAGATCAACTACAGTGTTTAGCCACCTCTCTAAGCACGGCTTGTGACAGATCAACTACAGTGTTTAGCCACCTCTCTAAGCACGGCTTGTGACAGATCAACGACGGTGTTTAGCCACCTCTCTAAGCACAGCTTGTGACAGATCAACTACGGTGTTTAGCCACCTCTCTAAGCACGGCTTGTGACAGATCAACGACGGTGTTTAGCCACCTCTCTAAGCACAGCTTGTGACAGATCAACTACGGTGTTTAGCCACCTCTCTAAGCACAGCTTGTGACAGATCAACTACGGTGTTTAGCCACCTCTCTAAGCACAGCTTGTGACAGATCAACTACGGTGTTTAGCTACCTCTCTAAGCACGGCCTGTGACAGATCAACGACGTTGTTTAGCCACCTCTCTTGTGACAGATCACGAATCTGAAATGGCTATGTACTGTGGCAGAGAAAGAACACTCCTCCACTTCAGGATCTGTACGCCGCCACCCAGAGCCTCATCTCTACTGGACCAACAGCCCCAAGTTGAAATAAAACATTGTTACTTTACTCCACAATCTTGGCGTAGATTCATATGATTGCACATCTCATGGAGCTGTTTAAAACCCAGTAGAACATCAAAGAACCTGCTCACACCACCAAACATGTAGTCCAAATATCTATCATGTTCCTCTGTAAAGTGCAAACTGTCAAATGTGGAAACATTGAAACGGTCATGTGATATAATGTCATATTCCTTTAAGGCTTTTTAAGTGGGCTATATTCACTAATAAAAAGGAAGTCCTAGATTAAATGAAAATATTCCTCTACAACTTCCCCAAACTCTCTCTGGGTTGGATATAAAATAATTCTATTAATTGATCAAACGCACACTGGATATGAAATCAATCTTCAATTTACCTAAACGCTCATTGGATATGAAATCTATCTATGATTAGATCAAATGCTCACTGGATATAGAATCAGTCTAGGATTTGAATAAATGTACACTGAATATGAAATCTGGGTCGGAGACATGACAAATGATAATAAAATGAAGAAACTTAAAATTGATTGTAAAAAATAACATATTAAAGAAGATATTTCATATAAAAACTAGCTAAGGCTTCACCTAGTTTTTACCTGAGTGAATGTTTGCCTAAAAAAATTTTTTAAAACTATATTTTAGGGACAAACTTCCACTCTATAATGAATCTATCCTTGTCATGATGTCTGTTACTCTTCTTCATCAAAACTACTCTACTAAATAAAACCCCTTGGAAAATATTTTCATGTAACTAACTTCTTCTTTCTTATCTCCACTCAATCACACTAAGGTATCCAGCTTGTAAAGCTTGAGATTTTTGATGGTGTCTGCCGGGGAAGAGTAGAGCTCATCAATGGATGAGTCAATACAGTCAATAATGTCTTCTTCTTTCTTATCTCCACTCAATCACACTAAAGTATCAAGCTTGTAAAGCTTGAGATTTTTGATGGTGTCTGCCGGGGAAGAGTAGAGCTCATCAATGGATGAGTCAATACAGTCAATAATGTCTTCTTCTTTCTTATCTCCACTCAATCACACTAAGGTATCAAGCTTGTAAAGCTTGAGATTTTTGATGGTGTCTGCCGGGGAAGAGTAGAGCTCATCAATGGATGAGTCAATACAGTCGTCTTCTTCTTTCTTATCTCCACTCAATCACACTAAGGTATCAAGCTTGTAAAGCTTGAGATTTTTGATGGTGTCTGCCGGGGAAGAGTAGAGCTCATCAATGGATGAGTCAATAATGTCTTGGGGTTGCAGGCTGAGAATTGCACTTAGTACATAGCGGGAAAACCTTGCAACCCATTCTGGAAAGTCATTGTCCGTAGATGACCAGACTTAAGTCTGGAAATCAAAGACTGTTGTTCTCTTGGGAGGACAGAACCGGTGCTCCTGCTCTGTACCAGTCATGTGCAGCATCAGATTTCCATTCCTGCAGGCATTGGGTTTTGATGGATGTAGCTAGCTGAATATATAGATTACTTTGTATACAGATACAAAGTTCCAATTCAAAAAGTGTTATTGGATGTGTTTAACACAGGAATAGTGCTGTCTACACAATGTGTGGTTTATTGATACCTGAGTAAACAAGAATTTTAGATGGTACTTTGCCATCTATTGTTGTTTCTTATCCCTTGTGTAAAGATTACACAAATTCCATGAGTTCATGCTTCTTGAGCTGTTTTATGATAAGCAGCAGCCTCTTCCAAAGGTACTGTTTAGTGCATCAAATACAAGCCGAAATGTGTTCTGGAGATGCAGGTGCCAACTACATTTTGGGTAAGTGGGGTAGATTTTGTTATTATTTTCTATCTTCAATGGTTAGTGGCTTTGGAGTCTATCTAAAATGCTCATGTGAGTGGTCAGGCTATGGCTAGGAAGGTAGCACAGAAACTCTGTAGATACTGACCTGGGTTTCTCCGGAAGTCACCAAAATGTCATAGAAGGAAGGACCTGGCTTCTCTTCCACAGGTCATAGAGTGGTCTTCTTCTTTCTTATCTCCACACTGGGTGAAGTAGAATGCATCTGCCTTTGTCATTAAGACTGGGAGCACTACTCAGTGGCAGGCCGACTTAGCTCCAAAAGAAATGGCGGCCTCAGACTTGAGGAACAGACCATGTGCAGCTGCTCCTAACATGGAGTACAAACGCTGCTCATCCTGTATCCCTGGATTAGGGCCCTTATCAGCCGGGCCAGCTGAACCCAGGTTTTTTAGTGAGCTTGTTACTGATCCCCCTCCTCCTTTTTCATCCGGGCTTGGGACCGGCAAAGGCGGAGTTTCATAGAGTGGTGTAATAAAGAAGCCAGGCCACCAGAGCTGTTGGGATAAATTTAATAATTTCAATGTGGAGAGAGAGGGGAAATATACCTCCCTCCACTCTACAGCAATAGAATTATAAAAACACAATAGCAGCAGAGATATAAAAAATACACATATATATATATTTACAAATATATTTACAACAAAGTAGTTTTATAACAGAGGGATAAAAATAGATCCAGAGATTCCAACAACATTGTTGTCAAACATTAGGAAGGGGAGAGAGAGAGAGAGAAAAGTTAGCTTTAAAAAATATATTCCTCCTATACACCTAGGGAACATTGACTAGAAGGACAGTTGGGAACTGCTGGTACGATGAACAAGAGAGATAGAGAACAAGAAATCAAAAGAAGCGCTGTCACCATGAAGATTAATGCAAGGTGTGTCCAAAAATATCGAGACAATTTTTCTTTCGTTAAAAATAAACTCTCTATATAAATAAGGATTTGTCTGATGATTGTAACAGTGCTGTTACCGAAACGTCACACACTATTAAATTATTTGGATTTGGTCTTTATTACCTTGTAGATCTAATCTATAATTCAAATATTGTACCTTATAATCAATAAATGAAGGTTTATGTGACTTGACCTACCTGGAAATGAAATTTTGACCTCTTGGCCACTCCAAACTTGTACAGAATTACTCTGACTAATTTACATATTGTAGCAAAATATTATTAACAGAATATCAGTTTTGGTATTTATATTTTGCTACTCTGTAAACTTCCTTATTTGCTTATACAGTAGAACCTCCCTTTAGCAGACACCCCGTTAGCAGACACCTCTCCACAAAGGACAGTTTCATTTTCAAAATTACCATTTTTACAAATTAACAACTCTCCGGTAAGAGAACATCTCTCCCTATAGGACACTTTGTCTCTGCAATCAGGTGTCCTTTACAGGAAGATTCTACTGTATCTATTATAATTTGTGCTTGCCTTAAAAATATTGCCGTGTCATCCTGAGGTCTAGGCAAACATTCACTCAGAAAGATCCGCTAATGAACCAGCCCTTTTCCACTTGCAAAAATTTCTTGCATTTTCAAAATTATGTTGACACTTTTTTTTAGCCTAATTCCTTCATGGATATTAACCTCAAGTGAAAAAAAAACATTTAACCCCTAATACAGTAGAACCTCCCTTTAGAGGACACCTCTCCACAAAGGACAGTTTTCATTTGCAAAATTACCATTTCTATAATTTAGAAACTCTCTGGTAAGAGGACATCTCTCCCTAAAGGACACTTTGGCTTTGCAATTAGGTGTTGTCCTTTACAGGGAGGTTCTACTGTACTATAAAAGTATATTTGCGACTCAAAAGTCTTGATTGGGAGGGAGAATTTATTCTCTCCATGACAATAAGAGGCCTCCCATGCTTCAGCCAAACATTCCGTCCCAGAAATTTTCCTGTTTTTTATTCTTCTCATCTATTCCCATATGTGACTATTCCCTGAACTAAAAATAATTCTTAAAAAGATGTTTACAAAGGTGTTAATGGCATGAAACAAAATGAATTAAAGTGTTATTTCTACCCAAAAAGAAAATATCTCAATATTTTTGGACCCATCATGTAGTAGATCTCCCCCCTCCATCTAGGTATTGTATGGAGGAGGTATAATTGGAATCTTTCCTAACACAACTCTACTATTCAGAATTGTTCAGTGGTAGTGTCACCAATCAGGATTCAATACCTGCATTGAAGCAGCTTTTTTCCTTTCTAAAGAGTAAATGGTTTTCATTGGCCTTCTTGTACGTCTCCACCAGCGAGGTCAATGGGGCACCTCATAAGTGCAAAACCCATTCATTTTCGACATGGTGTATTTATAAATCCCTGCTCGGCATGATTATCATGGCTCCATGCACTAGTAATTAAAACCCCATGTGTAATGAGAGGGTAAAATGATATGTATCACGCACACACCAGAGATTGGAACGACGACTCGAGTGGTGGGACTGCCTCTCTCTGCCAGCAACAGAGGGAATGCCATCACCAGTGTGGAGGGGGAGCTCCAAGGGAAAATGACAGAGGTGTGGTACAGCACCAAGACTTATTAAAGACTTTTAGAAAAGGGAAATATGAAGTGAATTTGGAATATTCCCAAAAGGTGTGCTTCTTTAAAAGTGTTGTTTAGGAGGCCTTCGATGAGGAAAACTTCTCCATTTGGCAAAGTTAAGAACAAAGATGGGAGGTGTCAGGGGCTGGGGGAGATGACAGGTGGGGCCTTGAGGCCTGTTGGGGAAGCCAGGGAGTAGACTGCCTCTCCGTCATCCCCCACTGGCAAACAGGTCTCCACCATGGCCTCCAGACAGTTGACAAACAACTCAGCGTTGTCCAGATTTGTTTGTTGGCTCTGGACATCACACGGCAGAGTCTAAACCACTGCGCTGACAACATCTTGGTAACGGTATAGTTCCACATGAATCCACTCACCATTGATGGCATTACACATTTCCCTAACTAGGATTATAAAGGTGTGCAGATTTATTACCTTGGAAAAGGGGCCAGCAAATCTCCACAGTCCTCCAAACCCAAAGGCTGCAGCAGCACAAGCGCAAGGATTACAAATGGGCAGCAACAACATAAGGGCAGAGTTGATCCTAAGGAAAACATAGGCCTAGCAATCAGAGGAATGCTGACAAAGAGAGAATTACAGGAGGGAGTGATGAACTAGAGCCCTTACATGTGGCTGCACATTTATAGAGGGAAGGGAGTGGTCATCACTTCTACATATGCAGGCTGGTCTCTTTTGACAGGTGTTGGATGAAAGGTGAGGAGTTTGTGGGGGCCCAGAGGTGGTTTTGGATCAAAATAAAACAAACACATCTCCCCTGATACCATCCCGTGATTACATTTAGTGATTCCATATAATAAAAATTTCACCATCACAACAGATATGAGAAATTTAGAAAGTAGGCTTATCGAAATTTTGACAATGTATTTTATCTAGAGTACTTTGCTGGCTTGAAAATCACCATCATGGCATAAAAATAACCTTTTTTTTTTTTTTTATATATATCATGGGCATTTATTTAGAATTTTTTAACCTAGATTAAACTAGCTGATAGAGAACACTTCTGAATGGAAATGCTATCAAACAACCTCAGCAAAAGTTGGGGTTAATTCCTCTTTGTAAACAATTTTTAATGGCCTATTTTTGACTTGTCCCTAAGTTTTGCTACATTGTTACAATTTTAAAACGTTGATATTGGCCTTTATTTTTTTTCTATATCTTGTTTATGGAGAATGCTTTTTCTTTGCATTTTAGAAGCCATTTACATATACAGTATAACCTCAATAATTCGACACTCTACAATTCGACACATAAAGGTAAAATTTCAAGTTCATTTCAAGCCTAGTATTTAAATGAAAATCTATGATTTGGGACTTATATTTAAGTATTATACTAGGGTTGTCCGTTAAATAAGTTCCACAGAGGTTTTTCATACAGAAAAACAGGTTTATTTGCCCTGAACTATACATTTTTGAAAATATCAGACTTTTTTCATTTTTCTACATATTCCCCCCGTTTCGTTCGACACATTTTTGCATTCGGGACACCCACTTATGGAACCCAGAGTCAAAGAACTCTGCTGCCTGGCCGCGTAGAAAGCCTAAAACCGCTTCTTCCAACTCGTCATCGTCCTGGAATTGGGTTCCACCTAGGTTTTTCTTCAACTCGAGGAAGAGATGAAAGTCACTAGGAGCTACGTCCGGGCTGTAAGGTGGGTGTGACACCAATTCCCATCCAAATTCTTCGATGAGGGCAGTGGTTTG
>CP092867.1:102786228-102812509 GCA_030710605.1 Cordylochernes scorpioides
TAGCCACCTTTCTAAGCACGGCTTGTGACAGATCAACGACGGTGTTTAGCCACCTCTCTAAGCACGGCTTGTGACAGATCAACGACGGTGTTTAGCCACCTCTCTAGGCACGACTTGTGACAGATCAACGACGGTGTTTAGCCACCTCTCTAAGCACGGCTTGTGACAGATCAACGACGGTGTTTAGCCACCTCTCTAAGCAGGACTTGTGACAGATCAATGACAGTGTTTAGCCACCTCTCTAAGCACGGCTTGCGACAGATTAATGACGGTGTTTAGCCACCTCTCTAGGCACGGCTTGTGACAGACAACAATGGTGTTTAACCACCTCTCTAAGCACGGCTTGTGACAGATCAACGACGGTGTTTAGCCACCTCTCTAAGCACGGCTTGTGACAGATCAACAACGGTGTTTAGCCACCTCTCTAAGCAGGACTTGTGACAGATTAATGACAGTGTTTAGCCACCTCTCTAAGCACGGCTTGCGACAGATTAATGACGGTGTTTAGCCACCTCTCTAGGCACGGCTTGTGACAGACAACAATGGTGTTTAACCACCTCTCTAAGCACGGCTTGTGACAGATCAACGACGGTGTTTAGCCACCTCTCTAAGCACGGCTTGTGACAGATCAACGACGGTGTTTAGCCACCTCTCTAAGCAGGACTTGTGACAGATCAACGACGGTGTTTAGCCACCTCTCTAAGCAGGACTTGTGACAGATCAACGACGGTGTTTAGCCACCTCTCTAAGCAGGACTTGTGACAGATTAATGACAGTGTTTAGCCACCTCTCTAAGCAGGACTTGTGACAGATTAATGACAGTGTTTAGCCACCTCTCTAAGCAGGACTTGTGACAGATCACGAATCTGAAACGGCTATGTCCTGTGGCAGAGAAAGAACGCTCCTCCACTTCAGGATCTGTACGCCGCCACCCCGAGCCTCATCTATACTGGACCAACAGCCCCAAGTTGAAATAAAACATTGTTACCTTACTCCACAATCTTGGTGTAGATTCATATGATCAAACATCTCATGGAGTTGTTTAAAACCCATTGCTCCACCAAAACAACCTAGTCCAAATATCTCTCCTGTCCCTCTGTAAAGTGCAAACTGTCATATGTGGAAACGGTCTCGTGATATAATTTCATATTCCTTTAAGGCTTTTTAAGTGGGCTCCATTCACTAATAAAAAGGAAGTCCTAGATTAAATGAAAATATTCCTCTACAACTTCCCCAAACTCTGGGTCGGATATAAAATAAATATATTAATTGATCAAACGCACACTGGATATGAAATCAATCTTTAATTTACTTAAACGCGCATTGGATATGAAATCTATCTATGATTAGATCAAACACTCACTGGATATGGAATCGGTCTACGATTTGATTAAATGTACACTGAATATGAAATCTGGGTCGGAGACATGACAAATGATAATAAAATGAAGAAACTTAAAATTGATTGTAAAAAATAACATATTAAAGAAGATATCTATATATATAAAAATGAATGTTTGTATGTTTGTTGGTTGGTTGGTTTGTATGTCCGGTATACAAATTCGCAGTAGTTCACTAATTCAAACCAAAATTTCAATACATAGGTAAAAAATAACGAGGATGACGATAGGCTATTTTAAAAAATATATAAATCAATTATTAAAACTATATATTCAAATTATTCTAAATAGCTCATCTAGAACGCGGTGGAATCTGATGGCGGGGGCGCGCCCATTGGACGGCCTGCGACACGTGGCTTCCCTGTGCGCGCGCATGCGCCGGGAAGGCACTCGCACGCCGGCAGCCGACGGGAGCTGTCGCTTGCTCGCCGGGAGTCAACGGGCGCGCGCATGCGCCGGGAAGCCACTCGCCCGCCGGCAGCCGACGGGAGCGGTCGCTTGCTCGCCGGGAGTCAACGGGCGCCGACATTTACTCGCTGGCAGCCAACGGGCACATGTTTAATGTGTTTGAATAATACATTTAATCATGTAAACCCGGGCGTTGCCGGGCAACCCTAGGAAGCAAGATGTATACAAGGTGTAGACAAGATGAAGATCTAGATGAAGATTAAAACGTTTTTAAAATATATTCGCACTCGGGTAAAACTTCAGCTAGCTAAGGCTTCATCTAGTTTTTACCTGAGTGAATGTTTGCCTAACAAAAATTTTTTAAAACTATATTTTAGGGACAAACTTCCACTCTATAATGAATCTATTCTTGTCATGATGTCTGTTACTCTTCTTCATCAAAACTACTCTACTAAATAAAACCCCTTGGAAAATATTTTCATATAACTAGCTTCTTCTTCTTTCTTATCTCCACTCAATCACACTAAGGTATCAAGCTTGTAAAGCTTGAGATTTTTGGTGTCTGCCGGGGAAGAGTAGAGCTCATCAATGGATGAGTCAATACAGTCATTAATGTCTTCTTCTTTCTTATCTCCACTCAATCACACTAAGGTATCAAGCTTGTAAAGCTTGAGATTTTTGATGGTGTCTGCCGGGGAAGAGTAGAGCTCATCAATGGATGAGTCAATACAGTCAATAATGTCTTCTTCTTTCTTATCTCCACTCAATCACACTAAGGTATCAAGCTTGTAAAGCTTGAGATTTTTGATGGTGTCTGCCGGGGAAGAGTAGAGCTCATCAATGGATGAGTCAATACAGTCAATAATGTCTTCTTCTTTCTTATCTCCACTCAATCACACTAAGGTATCAAGCTTGTAAAGCTTGAGATTTTTTATGGTGTCTGCCGGGGAAGAGTAGAGCTCATCAATGGATGAGTCAATAATGTCTTGGGGTTGCAGGCTGAGAATTGCACTTAGTACATAGTGGGAAAACCTTGCAACCCATTCTGGAAAGTCATTGTCCGAAGATGACCAGACTTAAGTCTGGAAATCAAAGACTGTTGTTCTCGTGGGAGGACAGAACCGGTGCTCCTGCTCTGTACCAGTCATGTGCAGCATCAGGTTTCCATTCCTGCAGGCATTGGGTTTTGATGGATGTAACTAGCTGAATATATAGATTACTTTGTATACAGATACAAAGTTCCAATTCAAAAGGTGTTATTGGATGTGTTTAACACAGGAATTTAGAATAGTGCTATCTACCCAATGTGTGGTTTATTGATACCTGAGTCAGAACTCAAAGACATACAAGAATTTTAGATGGTGCTTTGCCATCTATTGTTGTTTCTTATCCCTTGTGTAAAGATTACACAAATTCCATGAGTTCCTGCTTCTTGAGCTGTTTTATGATAAGCAGCAGCCTCTTCCAAAGGTCCTGTTTAGTGCATCAAATACAAGCCGAAATGTGTTCTGGAGATGCAGGTGCCAACTACATTTTGGGTAAGTGGGGTAGATTTTGTTATTATTTTCTATCTTCAATGGTTAGTGGCTTTGGAGTCTAACATGTTCATGTGAGTGGTCAGGCTATGGCTAGGAAAGTAGCAAAAAGGTTATAGAGTGGTCTTCTTCTTTCTTATCTCAACACTGGGTGAAGTAGAATGCGCCTGCCTTTGTCATTAAGACTGGGAGCACTACTCAGTGGCAGGCCGACTTAGCTCCAAAAGAAATGGCGGCCTCAGACTTGAGGAACAGACCATGTGCAGCTGCTCCTAACATGGAGTACAAACACTGCTCATCCTGTATCCCTGGATTAGGAACCCTTACAGTGTACTATCAGCTGGGCCAGCTGAATCCAGGTTTTTTAGTGAGCTTGTTACTGCTCCCCCTCCTCCTTTTTCATCCGGGCTTGGGACCGGCAAAGGTGGAGTTTCATAGAGTGGTGTAATAAAGAAGCCAGGCCACCAGAGCTGTTGGGATAAATTTAATAATTTCAATGTGGAGAGAGAGAGGGGAAATATACCTCCCTCCACTCTACAGCAATAGAATTATAAAAACACAATAGCAGCAGAGATATAAAAAATACACATATATATATATATTTACAAATATATTTACAACAAAGTAGTTTTATAACAGAGGGATAAAAATAGATCCAGAGATTCCAACAACATTGTTGTCAAACATTAGGAAGGGGAGAGAGAGAGAGAGAAAAGTTAGCTTTAAAAAATATATTCCTCCTATACCACCTAGGGAACATTGAGGTTGACTAGAAGGACAGTTGGGAACTGCTGGCAACGATGAGATAGAGAGAACAAGAAATCAAAAGAAGCGCTGTCACCATGAAGATTAATGCAAGGTGTGTCCAAAAATATCGAGACAATTTTTCTTTCGTTAAAAATAAACTCTCTATATAAATAAAGGATTTGTCTGATGATTGTAACAATGCTGTTACCGAAAGGTCACACACTATTAAATTATTTGGATTTGGTCTTTATTACCTTGTGTAGTTCTAATCTATAATTCAATCATGGTACCTTATAATAAATAAATAAAGGTTTGTTTGGGTAACTTGATCTATCAGGAAATGAAATTTTGACCTCTGGCTACTGCCAAACTTATACAGACTTACTCTAATTTACATATTGTAGCAAAATATTATCATTATCAATTTTGATATTTATATTTTGCTACTCTGTAAACTTCCTTATTTGCTTATACAGTAGAACCTCCCTTTAGCGGACACCCCGCTAGCAGACACCTCTCCACAAAGGACAGTTTTCATTTTCAAAATTACCATTTTTACAAATTAGCAACTCTCCGGTAAGAGGACATCTCTCCCTAAAGGACACTTTGGCTCTGTAATTAGGGTGCCCTTTACAGGGAGGTTCTAGTGTATCTATTATAATTTGTGCTTGCCTTAAATAAACTGCTGTGTCATCCTGAGGTCTAGGCAAACATTTACTCGGGAAGATCTGCTAATTAATCAGCCCTTTTCCACTTGCAACTTTTAGCCTAATTCCTTCATGAATATTAACCTCAAGTGAAAAAAACATTTAACCCCTAATACAGTAGAACCTCCCTTTAACGGACACCCCGTTAGCAGACACCTCTCCACAAAGGACAGTTTTCATTTGCAAAATTACCATTTTTTATAATTTTGCAACTCTCCACTAAGAGGGCACCTCTCTGTAAAGGACACTTTAGATCTGCAATTAGGTGTCCTTTACAGGGAGGTTGTACTGTACTATAAAAGTATATTTACGACTCCAAAGTCTCGATTGGGAGGGAGAATATCTTCTCTCCATGACAATAAGAGGCCTCCCATACTTCAGCCAAACATTCCGTCCCAGAAATCTTGTACTTTATTCTCATCATTTATTCCCATATGTGACTATTCCCTGAACTAAAAATAATTCTTAAAAAGATGTTTACAAAGGTGTTAATGGCATGAAACAAGGTGAATTAAAGTGTTATTTCTATCCAAAAAGAATATATCTCAATATTTTTGGACCCATCATGTAGTATATCTCCCCCCTCCATCTAGGTATTGTATGGAGGAGGTATAATTGGAATCTTTCCTAACACAACTCTACTATTCAGAATTGTTCAGTGGTAGTGTCACCAACCAGGATTCAATACCTGCATTGAAGCAGCTTTTTTCCTTTCTAAAGAGTAAATGGTTTTCATTGGCCTTCTTGTACGTCTCCTCCACCAGCGAGGTCAATGGGGCACCTCATAAGTGCAAAACCCATTCATTTTCGACATGGTGTATTTATAAATCCCTGCTCGGCATGATTATCATGGCTCCATGCACTAATAATTAAAACTCCATGTGTAATGAGAGGGTAAAATGATATGTATCACGCACACACACACCAGAGATTGGAACGACGACTCGAGTGGTGGGACTGCCTCTCTCTGCCAGCAACAGAGGGAATGCCATCACCAGTGTGGAGGGGAGCTCCAAGGGAAAATGACAGAGGTGTGGTACAGCACCAAGACTTATTAAAGACTTTTAGAAAAGGGAAATATGAAGTGAATTTGGAATATTCCCAAAAGGTGTGCTTCTTTAAAAGTGTTGTTTAGGAGGCCTTCGATGAGGAAAACTTCTCCATTTGGCAAAGTTAAGAACAAAGATGGGAGGTGTCAGGGGCTGGGGGAGATGACAGGTGGGGCCTTGAGGCCTGTTGGGGAAGCCAGGGAGTAGACTGCCTCTCCGTCATCCCCCACTGGCAGGCAGGTCTCCACCATGGCCTCCAGACAGTTGACAAACAGCTCAGCGTTGTCCAGATTTGTTTGTTGGCTCTGGACATCACACGGCAGAGTCTAAACCACTGCGCTGACAACATCTTGGTAACGGTATAGTTCCACATGAATCCACTCACCATTGATGGCATTACACATTTCTCTAACTAGGATTATAAAGGTGTGCAGATTTATTACCTTGGAAAAGGGGCCAGCAAATCTCCACAGTCCTCCAAACCCAAAGGCTGCAGCAGCACAAGCGCAAGGATTACAAATGGGCAGCAACAACATAAGGGCAGAGTTGATCCTAAGGAAAACATTGGCCTAGCAATCAGAGGAATACTGACAAAGTGAGAATTACAGGAGGGAGTGATGAACTAGAGCCCTTACATGTGGCTGCACATTTATAGAGGGAAGGGAGTGGTCATCACTTCTACATATGCAGGCTGGTCTCTTTTGACAGGTGTTGGATAAAAGGTGAGGAATTTGTGGGGGCCCAGAGGTGGTTTTGGATCAAAATAAACAAACACATCTCCCCTGATACCATCCCGTGATTACATTTAGTGATTCCATATAATAAAACTTCCACCATCACAACAGCAGATATAAGAAGTTTAGAAAGTAGGCTTATCAAAATTTTGACAATGTGTTTTATCTAGAGTACTTTGCTGGCTTGAAAATCACCATCATGGCATAAAAATAACCTTTTTTTATATATCATGGGCATTTATTTAGAATTTTTTAACCTAGATTAAACTTGCTGATAGAGAACACTTCTGAATGGAAATGCTATCTAACAACCTCAGCAAAAGTTGGGGTTAATTCCTCTTTGTAAACAATTTTTAATGGCCTATTTTTAACTCTTATACTAGAAATGTTACATTTTATTATTTTTAACTTGTCCTTAAGTTTTGTTTCATTGTTCCACTTTTAAAAACATTGATATTGGCATTTATTTTTTTCTATATCTTCTTTGTGGAGAATGCTTTTTCTTTGCATTTTAGAAGCCATTTACATATACAGTATAACCTCAATAATTCGACACCCTACAATTCGACACATAAAGGTAAAATTTCAAGTTCATTTAAAGCCTAGTATTTAAATGAAAATCTATGATTTGGGACTTATAATTAAGTATTATATATTAGATATCTCAAAGTTTTTGTTATAGATGAAGGTTTACTATATCCCTAGTACATTTTAACAGTTTTACTGTATATTGCCTTCATTTGAGGCTTCACTCCAGGAGATAGTCTATTTGTTTCTATATGGCTTCTTCACTTCAGATGATGTGTTGGCCTTCATATAAGGCTTCATTCCAGGGGATGGTCTATCCGTTTCTATAAGGCTTCTTCACTTCAGATGATGTGTGGCCTTCATATAAGGCTTCGTTTCGGGGGATGGTCTATTTGTTTCTATATGGTTTCTTCACTTCAGATGATGTGTGGCCTTCATATAAGGCTTCATTCCGGGGGATAGTCTATTTGTTTCTATATGGTTTCTTCACTTCAGATGATGTGTGGCCTTCATATAAGGCTTCGTTTCGGGGGATAGTCTATTTGTTTCTATATGGTTTCTTCACTTCAGATGATGTGTGGCCTTCATATAAGGCTTCATTCCGGGGGATGGTCTATTTGTTTCTATATGGTTTCTTCACTTCAGATGATGTGTGGCCTTCATATAAGGCTTTATTTCAGGGGATGGTCTATTTGTTTCTATATGGTTTCTTCACTTCAGATAATGTGTGGCCTTCATATAAGGCTTCATTCCGGGGGATGGTCTATTTGTTTCTATATGGTTTCTTCACTTCAGATGATGTGTGGCCTTCATATAAGGCTTCATTCCGGGGGATGGTCTATTTGTTTCTATATGGTTTCTTCACTTCAGATGATGTGTGGCCTTCATATAAGGCTTCATTCCGGGGGATGGTCTATTTGTTTCTATATGGTTTCTTCATTTCAGATGATGTGTGGCCTTCATATAAGGCTTCATTCCGGGGGATGGTCTATTTGTTTCTATATGGTTTCTTCACTTCAGATGATGGCCTTCATATAAGGCTTCATTCCAGGGGATGGTCTATTTGTTTCTATATGGTTTTTTCACTTCAGATAATGTGTGGCCTTCATATAAGGCTTTGTTTCGGGGGATAGTCTATTTGTTTCTATATGGTTTCTTCATTTCAGATGATGTGTGGCCTTCATATAAGGCTTTATTTCAGGGGATGGTCTATTTGTTTCTATATGGTTTTTTTCACTTCAGATGATGGCCTTCATATAAGGCTTCATTCCAGGGGATGGTCTATTTGTTTCTATATGGTTTCTTCACTTCAGATGATGGCCTTCATATAAGGCTTCATTCCAGGGGATGGTCTATTTGTTTCTATATGGTTTTTTTCACTTCAGATGATGGCCTTCATATAAGGCTTCATTCCAGGGGATGGTCTATTTGTTTCTATATGGTTTTTTCACTTCAGATGATGGCCTTCATATAAGGCTTCATTCCAGGGGATGGTCTATCCGTTTCTATAAGGCTTCTTCACTTCAGATGATGGCCTTCATATAAGGCTTCATTCCGGGGGATGGTCTATTTGTTTCTATATGGTTTCTTCACTTCAGATGATGTGTGGCCTTCATATAAGGCTTCATTCCGGGGGATGGTCTATTTGTTTCTATCTGGCTTCTTCACTTCAGATGATGTGTGGCCTTCATATAAGGCTTCATTTCAGGGGATGGTCAATTTGTTTTTATATGGCTTCTTCACTTCAGATGATGGCCTTCATATAAGGCTTCATTCCGGGGGATGGTCTATTTGTTTCTATATGGTTTCTTCACTTCAGATGATGGCCTTCATATAAGGCTTCATTCCAGGGGATGGTCTATTTGTTTCTATATGGCTTCTTTACTTCAGATGATGTGTGTGGCCTTCATATAAGGCTTCATTCCGGGGGATGGTCTATTTGTTTCTATATGGTTTCTTCATTTCAGATGATGTGTGGCCTTCATATAAGGCTTCATTCTGGGGGATGGTCTATTTGTTTCTATATGGTTTCTTCACTTCAGATGATGTGTGGCCTTCATATAAGGCTTCATTCCGGGGGATGGTCTATTTGTTTCTATATGGTTTCTTCACTTCAGATGATGGCCTTCATATAAGGCTTCATTCGAGGAGATAGTCTATTTGTTTCTATATGGTTTCTTCACTTCAGATAATGTGTGGCCTTCATATAAGGCTTCGTTTCGGGGGATGGTCTATTTGTTTCTATATGGTTTCTTCACTTCAGATAATGTGTGGCCTTCATATAAGGCTTCATTCCGGGGGATGGTCTATTTGTTTCTATATGGTTTCTTCACTTCAGATGATGTGTGGCCTTCATATAAGGCTTCATTCCGGGGGATGGTCTATTTGTTTCTATATGGTTTCTTCACTTCAGATGATGTGTGGCCTTCATATAAGGCTTCATTCCGGGGGATGGTCTATTTGTTTCTATATGGTTTCTTCATTTCAGATGATGTGTGGCCTTCATATAAGGCTTCATTCCGGGGGATGGTCTATTTGTTTCTATATGGTTTCTTCACTTCAGATGATGGCCTTCATATAAGGCTTCATTCCAGGGGATGGTCTATTTGTTTCTATATGGTTTCTTCACTTCAGATAATGTGTGGCCTTCATATAAGGCTTCGTTTCGGGGGATAGTCTATTTGTTTCTATATGGTTTCTTCATTTCAGATGATGTGTGGCCTTCATATAAGGCTTTATTTCAGGGGATGGTCTATTTGTTTCTATATGGTTTCTTCATTTCAGATGATGTGTGGCCTTCATATAAGGCTTCATTCAGGGGGATGGTCTATTTGTTTCTTTATGACTTCTTCACTTCAGATGATGTGTGGCCTTCATATAAGGCTTCATTTCAGGGGATGGTCTATTTGTTTCTATATGGCTTCTTCACTTCAGATGATGTGTGACCTTCATATAAGGCTTCATTCCAGGGGATGGTCTATTTGTTTCTATATGGTTTCTTCACTTCAGATGATGTGTGGCCTTCATATAAGGCTTCATTCCGGGGGACGGTCTATTTGTTTCTTTATGGTTTCTTCACTTCAGATGATGGCCTTCATATAAGGCTTCATTCCAGGGGATGGTCTATTTGTTTCTATATGGTTTCTTCACTTCAGATAATGTGTGGCCTTCATATAAGGCTTCATTCCAGGGGTGGTCTATTTGTTTCTATATGGCTTCTTCACTTCAGATGATGTGTGGCCTTCATATAAGGCTTCATTCCAGGGGATGGTCTATTTGTTTCTATATGGTTTTTTTCACTTCAGATGATGGCCTTCATATAAGGCTTCATTCCAGGGGATGGTCTATTTGTTTCTATATGGTTTCTTCACTTCAGATGATGGCCTTCATATAAGGCTTCATTCCAGGGGATGGTCTATTTGTTTCTATATGGTTTTTTCACTTCAGATGATGGCCTTCATATAAGGCTTCATTCCAGGGGATGGTCTATTTGTTTCTATATGGTTTTTTCACTTCAGATGATGGCCTTCATATAGGCTTCATTCCAGGGGATGGTCTATCCGTTTCTATAAGGCTTCTTCACTTCAGATGATGTGTGGCCTTCATATAAGGCTTCATTCCGGGGGATGGTCTATTTGTTTCTTTATGGTTTCTTCACTTCAGATGATGGCCTTCATATAAGGCTTCATTCCAGGGGATGGTCTATTTGTTTCTATATGGTTTCTTCACTTCAGATAATGTGTGGCCTTCATATAAGGCTTCATTCCAGGGGTGGTCTATTTGTTTCTATATGGCTTCTTCACTTCAGATGATGTGTGGCCTTCATATAAGGCTTCATTCCAGGGGATGGTCTATTTGTTTCTATATGGTTTTTTTCACTTCAGATGATGGCCTTCATATAAGGCTTCATTCCAGGGGATGGTCTATTTGTTTCTATATGGTTTCTTCACTTCAGATGATGGCCTTCATATAAGGCTTCATTTCAGGGGATGGTCTATTTGTTTCTATAGCTTCCAAGCTTGGGCTAATTTCTTAGTATCGTTATTATTTTGTTTTGAAGGTAACAAATTCAAACAAGATATGGTACGACTTGTAATAACCACACACATGGTAAAGAAAACAACAAATAATATAATCTAATGTTTTGTTAACAGCATTGTTACCATCTTCAGACAAAATGACAAGTACATTAGGTACTTTTGTCTGAAGAGGGTAAAAACTCTGTCACAGAAATGTCACCTATGCTTGATTTATTTGGCCTTGTAAAAAGCTAAAGCACTTAGATAGCTTCAAATTTCTCAACATGTTAACTACCTAGGTGATGCTCTAGCTTGTTTTGTATTTACCCAACCACATTGTCAACACCATTGTGTACCAAAAGGCAACAAGACCAAATTCAAATGGAGAGGTTTAGTCTTGTTACCTTTTATTTCTAATATATAATCCAAATAGTACCATATCACCATTGAGTGCCCAATGTACAAACAGAAATTAAACCAGGTTTGTTTCAATTGAGAAAGAGAGGGGAAATATAACTTTCAAACACTGAGAGAGTGGCTCCCTCAGATTTAAAGGGTTACAGGGGTTAGGGGGACTACAAGGTACTTTCATTGAATTCCCGGAATTAATTAATTTTTTTTTTTTTATCTCAGACCAAAAATAGGAGTACAACAAGTTTATAATCCATGAACATTAAGCCTTAAAAACACGATTATTCTTTTTTAGAAAAATATTATTACGTTTGATATATCTTTTTTTCCACTATCAGCAAGTTGTCGGCCATTTTCTAATGCTTAAAATACTTGACAGGGGCAGAAAGTGGAATTGATCATGAACTACTGTTTCAAGAGTAAAAATAAAATTTCAAAATATAGGAAAATCCAACCCCTACTGTAAGATATGACATGGGTGCATTATTCTCGAGATAGAGAGTATACCATAATTGGAGGTTGGATTTTGATTAATTCAAAAGTTGAAGACTCATCAACCATTTTATAAAAGTGTATTGGCCTTTTTAAAACATTTCAACAACCCACTGTCACTCTTTAAAAAAAAAGGCCTTATTGATGAGTTACACAATTGCATTAACCAATAGATTCAGTATGCTTTAGATACAGAATGCAAAGAACCTGATGAACTTTGTGAAATTAAATAAAGACCCTTATCCAAATATAAGCAACCAATATATCAGAGATTACAACAATAAATAAACCCAAACGGTTCTCAAAAGAGGCAATTGATATAGCGATAGAATAGAAAAAAATCACTTAAGGAATTAGAAGTTGTTTTTTTTTTGCTTATCCCTAGTACACATGGTGGGTAGAAGTTGGCGACTGCTTTTACTGTAAGTGCACCACATGTCTACACATGTGAAAAGCAGATTAGAAGAAGTGAGAAGAATAAATGCAGATTATCCCGCGACAAGCAAGGAAAGAGAGAAAGTTTTTCTTAATCAGAATTATAGAAAAATTGAAGAAGCAGACAAAGAGTAGAGAGAGAGGAAAACAAAGAGATCAATTCAAGAAAATAAAGAAGAAAAAAATTACAAGAAATTTTAAACTTGAATAGGAAAGATAAAAGAATGAAAATGGAAAATTAGGAGGGGAAACTCCACATAGAAACTATATGAAAAATAAGAAACAAATGAAGAAACACATGGAGTAGAAAGAATTTTAAAAAGAACCTCCTCCAAAAAAAAACATAGATGAAGCAGGCTCTCTGTGAAATCAGTAACAGAAAAGCCCCAAGAATAATATCACCACAGAACTATGTCAGAACTTATGGGAGTGTGGAAAATGGCCAACTTATTGGGGGAAAAAATCAATATTTCTATCTATCCCCACAAAAGAAGGAAACCCAAAGATCTGCAGCAACCACAGAACCCATGTATTTATCCCACACACAAGTAAAAATAAAACTTCTCACAATAATAGAAAAAAGAAAGGAACCCCATTTAAACAGAGAATTCCCACCACCAGAACAAGCAGGTTTCAGAAGTGGGACAAGAGATCAAATAACAAACCTAAGATGGATAATGGATAGCCATAAAGAAATGAAGAAAAATATACATTTAGTTTTTAATGACTATAAGTAAAGCTTTTGAATGTGCAAATCACACTAAACTATGGACAATGCTTGATGATAGAATATGAAAGTGAAAACTTTGGTTTAAAATTAAATATCAGTACACACACAATACTGAAATTATAAGGTACAAATTTGGATTATAGATTAGAAACACAAGGTAATAAGACCAAATCAAAATAAATAAATAGCTTGTGATATTTCTTAACAGCATTGTTACCATCAGACAAAAGTACTGCATGTCTGATAATGTTAACAGCGCTGTTGCCGAAACATCACACACTTTTTATTTATTTGGATTTGGTCTTATTACCTTGTGAATTACCAATGATATGAATAGATTAGAGATTAAACAAGAAGACAAAATGGATATAGTTGATATATATATTTTTTAGCTGGACTCTCAAATTAGAAGAAAGAATAAGATTTGAAGCCTTTGAAATGTGGAGATGGAGAAAGCTATTCAGATTGTCATGGACAGATAAAAGGATAAATGTTTCAATCTTAAATGAAATTAATCCCAGTAGATCTGTAGAATCCCAAATATGTAAACGAAGACTGACCTATTTCAGGAATACATAATGAGAGTAAATTTTCAAACTCCAAACTAGAGGTTCTGTTCGCGCCTTTTTTTTTTTTTATCTATAAAGGAGGACTGGTCTACCATTATTTTTTTGGGAGGGACAAACCATCAATGATGTATCGCAATGGCTACAGAAAGCCATAAGGAAACAACCAGAAAAATGGACTTCTCATGATTGGATTCCTCACCATGACAATACCAGACCTCACAGATCTGTTGCAGTTTTGAATTTTCTGGCCAAGAACAAAGGCCCCCGTACTCACTAGAACTTGCCCCAAACAACTTATTCCTAGACAGTAAAAATAAGATGATGTTTAAAGGGCATCGATTCAAGTCACGAGAAGTCATAATAGAAAAATTGATGAAGTTCCTCAGAGATTTGAAAGAAGACGACTATAAAAAAAATGCTACAAAAATTGGAAAGTGAGATGACATAGGTGCTTAGATACAGAAGGGGATTATTTTGAACCTTGTAACTTTTGACCTTGTATTATTTCCAAAAATTCCGGGAATACTCAATGAAAGTACCTTGTACTTCAATGGTGCTCACTCTGTAGGTAGTGGAGCTGCTGCTGGGTGGTGTCCTCGCAGGCAATCATGTTGTGGATGATGGCCTGCACCGCACTGAGGATGTGCTGGTCATGGCAGAGGGACAGGAGGCTGGTGATCTTGGCATCCAGTAGGTTGTGGCTGCTCAAGTACTGTGAGTATCTAGCATGTAGAGGAAGCCACAGCTAACTTACATGACAGGAAAGACCTTCGGAAAAACAACAGAGGCCTCAGCCAGGTATTCATAGAGGATCCTCATCTCCCTCTCATCTGTGGTGTTTCGGACTAGGGTGGCCTGCAGCAGTGACACAGTCAGGGGAGAGCCACCAGGGCTGAGAGCCAGAAACCCACCAAGACTGTGAGGACCAGAGCTTGAGTGGGGAAGGTGGTCAGAACCTCTGGGTCCAACAACACATTGTCCTCATTGGAGACAGAGGCTCTGCAGGTGGCCACCACTAGTGGGGACACCCGACCTCCTCCATTGTCAGCACACTTCTGGGACTTGGGAGTGGGCATGGAGGAACTACGCTGGGTGCGGAACTGTGGTCTGCTTGCAGCATGACCTCCAGCAGAGGTATGGTTTTCCATGTCCAGACTCCTCCATGTCTTGGCCTCCTTGCTCTGTACCTGCTGGACTGCTGTGGTGGGCTTGGCCCGGTCCTCCAGAGTGTCCCAAGACTTTGGCCTCTTGCGGCTAGGAGGAGGGGAGAGCTCTGGATCTCCCCGCACACCTCGGTGCTTTAAGTGGCACCGGCTACGCACCTCCTCGCTCACAGAGATGAGCGCTGTTACCCAAACATCAGCTAGTTAAGCCTGGAGAATTCAGTGAAGTTGTGGACACACACAGGGAAAGTTGAATATAATAAACATTTCCATATAGCGAAAAAATACTTTTGTAAAATCAAAAAAGACTTGTACTGATCTAATCCAGAAGAGAGAGTTATATCGTAAGCAAGGAAGGTAGATAGTGGGGAGCCTTACCTGCCAGGTAAGGAACACTCTCAGTGGTCACTTCAAACTTGTCCCTGTAACAGACAAGATTAATGCCCTGGCTGGCACAAGGTACCACCAACTTACCTCTTGTGGGGCTTGGCCACAATGTCCAGTAACATGGTGAGGATCCTGGTGGTCCTGGAGACTGTCTTTGGTGTGGGGTGCCTGAACCCTGCAGCACATGGACTTTTATAAAATATTGTCCATGACTTTTGGGTCTCTCTTGTAGTTCCATAGCATTTTCTTTAATTACAAATTTTTATTAGCATTTAACTCCTGTGTAAAGAGAGAGTTAATTAAGAGATTAAAGTAGCAATTAAACAATAAAGTAAATTGACACACTGAAATCTAACAAAAATGATACGGCACAATTTGGTTTATAGATTAAAACTATATGATAATAAGACAAAATGTCTTTTGTCTGATGATGGTAACAACGCTGTTACTGAAACATCACACATTATGTATTTATTTATTTAGATTTGGTGTTATCACCTTGTAGTTCTAATCTATACTCCAAATTGTGCCATATCATAAATTGACACACATTAAAACTATAAAAGGTAGGGCAGGTCCTCTCAACAAGAATGGCATTAAACAACAATTGCAATATAATAAACATCCTAAATATCTTGGCTACACCCTGGATCCAGAAATTAACTCCAGTAAACATATTGAAGAAGTTATTAGAAAAGGAAGAGACCGACTAAAAATCCTGAAATATATTTCAGGAAGAGAGTGGGGAGCCGATGCAACCACACTAAAATTAACTTACACATCTCTAATTAGACCTATCCTGGAATATGGATATCAAATCTATGGTACAGCATCTGAAACAAATCTAAAATCACTGGAAAGGATACAACTAAGTGCAGCTAGAATTATTACAGGTCTTCGAAATACCTGCCCTAATGATATTGTACTTTATGAGGCAGACATTATGCCCTTAAAGGATAGAAGAAGCTACAATCTGCCAAAATATATAAACAAAATCATGAGTTATGAAAACAAACACAGAACTTCCAAGTACATACTTAATTGGGAATCCAATTTAAGACTCAAAAAAGAAGGCCCTCTACACCTGGCCAAAAGAAATGAATTTTTAAAATATAAAGTGGAAAAAAATTATTTAGCAGAAAAAATTTCTCCATGCAAACCACTACAAAATGTTATTTTTAATGCCACTTTAAATGAACCCACCAACAAACAATACCAAAATCCAGAATACTTAAAACAATTATCATTAGAAATAATTAATAACATTCCTAAAAATGCAATAATTATCTATACCGATGGTAGCAGAGACGAGCTAGGACACACTGGCAGTGGCTGTCTCATCAAAACCACAAATGGCATTGAGAAAATGAACAGAAGAAACCCAGATTTTTGCTCAGTCTTCAGATCAGAACTTATAGCCATCTATGAAGCCTTAAAATCCATCAGAAATACTAATTATCAAGATATCTGGATTCTTACTGATAGTAGAAGTGCCATACAACACTTGAGTCACACAGGGGAACTTAGAGACAAAGTAAGCAGGAACATAATTGGTTATCTCCAAAAACTCTCAAAAACCTCAAAAATTCACCTTCAATGGATACCCTCACACGTTGGCATTGAAGGCAATGAAGCTGCTGATGTGCTAGCGAAAAAAGGCACAAAAGAACCCTTGCCACAGAAAAATAAACTTACTTTTAAAGAAATAGAAACAATAGCCAAAACAAAAATAAACAAGAACTGGAGGATCCCACCTAAGCACAGTTGGTACAGTGGAGTGAACCCAGGAGGAGCTCTGAACATCAGAAATAGACAGCATCAAACAACACTAACAAGATTTAGAACAGGCCATCTCAAGCCATTGAAGATAGAAAATAATAACAAAATTTATCCCACTTGCCCAAAATGTAGTTTGGTACCTGCAGCTCCAGAACACATTTTGGCTTGCATTAGATGCACTAAACAGGACCTTTGGGAGAGGCCGCTGCTCATCATAAAACAGCTCGAGGAGCATGAACTCATGGAATTCGTGTAATCTTTACACAAGGGGATAAGAAACAACAACAACAACAGAATGGCATTAGGTTATAATAATGATGGACCAGTGAATGACTGTAGGAAGGCATGCATGTGAAGGCATATGTACCTTTGATGAGATGTCCAACAAGAGCAAAGTGGAAGTTGGACTTGAAGGAAAGCCCCACACTCTGGTCCAGCTGCTTGAAGTGCCACTCCAGAGGATCTCGGGCTGCCATCATGAGCCCCTCTAAAGTGTGTCGCTCAAAGACTCCCAGAGAGTCCATGGTGTGGAGGTTCTGCTCGAGGAGGGCCAGTCCGGAGGCATACAGCTCGGGCTCGTCCAGCTGCAGCACACTTACCGCCACCCAAAAGAGGGCCCGAGGCAGGGGGGAGTCCTACACCCAGCCACAGGTCATAACTGGGGAGAGCCATAGCAGTCAGCACTCACAGGTCGCAGCAGGGGATGGAGCCGGGTGAGCCCAATAATGATAGCATCAATGAGGCGGAGGTCCTGGAAGGATTCCAAGGCCTTCACCAGGATCCTGAGCAGCTGCTTCACCTCCTGATCTGCCACTGACTTGCTAATGCAGCCAAAGACTATGATGGCCCGGGGCTGGAGAGCTGGGTTGTACCGGAAGGCAAAGCTAGAGCCAGCATCTCAGTGAGGGCTCGAGAGAGCTAAATGGCAGACTAACCTCTTGGCCAGAGCTGTCCAATGATGTAGCCAGTCACAATTAGGAATGTTCTTCATGCAGGCCTAGCACCACACCAGAATTAACTAATGTGTATGAGGAGAGACTCAGCCTACCTACCTCCATGATCTCCAGAAGGGCATCAGTGATAATCTCCAAGGAAGGCAGAGGGATGTGTTCGTGTTCAGGGTTGGCACTTGTTGCCTCCCCCTGGCGGTGGTAGTTGGGGCGGAATGCTGAGAGGGCGGCAGACTTCACATCACTGATGCCAAAGAGAAGGTAGAACTTGGGGAGGGAGAACTCATCCAGGCTGAGCCTCAATACTCGCTGGGTCTCTGGACAACACAGAGATAACCTTCTTTGGATTTCAATCTTTTAAGGGATCTTTTAAAGTAAAATTATTTTCAATTGCATAGAGGGCCTTTTATACAGGATAACCTATTTAATTTAACACTTACTTCAATTCAATGGAAAATTCTGATCCCTTAGGATTGTGAATTAAAGATTATATATATTTTTAAACATTCAATAGTATTTAAATTATAATTTTTAAATATTAATTGTGTAAAGATAGGTTTCAAAAATAGACAACACCAAACAACACTAACAAGATTTAAAACAGGCCATTTCAAGCCATTGAAGAGAGAAAATAATAACAAAATCTACCCCACTTGCCCAAAATTTAGTTTGGCACCTGCAGCTCCAGAACATATTTTGGCTTGCATTAGATGCATAGGGCCTTTGGGAGAGGCCGCTGCTTATCATCAAACAGCTCGAGGAGCATGGGCTCATGGAATTTGTGTAATCTTTACATAAGGGGATAAGAAACAACAACAAAGATAGGTTTTGTGGCAAGACAGAGGTGCCCAGTGGTGTTCCTTAGTTTATATGGGAAATGTGGGGAATATATTTAGATAAGGAAGTAAGCACAAAGTCCTTGAGAGAACATTTTTCTCCACCAAAATCACTAGTTACAAAACCTACCACTACTTAGAGGTATCTATGAAATTGAATGTGCTGAAGAAGGACCAATTTATCATAATTTCATGAAAATATGCTTCTGTTCTTTATATATCTGAGTTATATATTTTTATGATAACTTTGATAATTTCAAATTCATGACTCTCCCATATCTCTCTAGGGAGATAATTCTATTGTATCCTTTGTGAACAAAATAAGCTATAGACATTCCAAGTGAGGAGGTGTTCTACAATACCTATGAAAGAGGACTTGGTACAGGTACAGAGAGAGTGGATGAGGTTGACCACCAGGCCGTGGATGGAGGCCCGCAGGGAGAGGGGGCCGGTGTGCACCAGCAGGGTGACAAAGTGGAAGAGGTAGGGTAGGTGGCTTCCTACATCCAGAGAGTTGTTGAAGGAGAGCATCAGCAGGTAGCGGGCTAGAATGGCTATGTCATCCCAGGTTAGATGCTGCTCCAAGTAGGCTGTGGGGGAGGTGCAGGTCTTCTCCAGCACCGTGCACAGCCGGGTGATCACCTTGGAGGCCACCAGCTTGGTGTTGGAAGAAGCTAAGGCCACCGCTGTATCAGCCATGATCTCAGCTTGGACGGAACCAAGTCCATTGGTCACACTTCTCTGGAACCCAACCCAGTCAGCAACTTGAGAGTAGCCGGGCCAAATACAGACTTACCCTGATGAAGCCATCAAGAACCATGTCCAAGAGATCTCCCACTTGGCCAATGTTGCCCCAGATCTTGGCTTGAAGGGATGGATACATCTGCCAACAGCAAGTGGACTAGTGCCTGGAAAGAAATTTGCAAAAAAATGTTTATTAATATTTCAAAAAGATTTATAGTCTCAAATTAAAAGATAAGAACAAAAATAAAAAAGAAGGATATAAAAAAGTACAGTCAATTCTCTATTTAAGACTGAGCCCATAAATTTCTGGTTTTAAAACAGAATTGACCTTCTCCCACTAGGTTTACACATTAGAATTGGATCAGAAAAACCTTGGTATTAGATGAGAATTAATTTTAAATCGAGAATTGACTGTTTTTGGGGGTTAAAAAAAAAAAAAGAAGCTTAAGTACCTGGACTTCTTCAATGGTGAGGGAAATGAGCTTGTCCAGGATGGAAGCCACTCGATTCCGCTTGCTGTCGTCCTGCAGCTTGCAGAAGCGGGTGAGGTTGGGCAGCCAGGGGGTCATGTACTCCAGACATAGGTGCTTCAGCTCGATGCTGGAGGCCTCGAAGCCTTGGATACACTCCTCCAGGAACTCCAGGGTGAGGTGGGAGGCATTGGCCGCCAGCTTCTCACTGATCTGCTTGATGAAGATGGTGTTGTTGGAAGGGATGCACAGACCTTGGCACACATCTCCTGATTTACTCAGCTCTGTTTATAACCAAAAGGGACCAACCAATTTGCCTGTTATAAGATAGGTTCTTTATAAATTATGGGTCATTATCACTTCGAATTTACTATAAAAGTAATGTATTATTAATTTTTTACATTATTTGAATGCTTAAAAATGATAATGTGTGTTTATATATTACTAGTTTATATAATACTTTTTTTGTTTTTAAACTTGAAAATTCACCAACATCTATACCCTGCACACTTTGAGCACAAAAGTTTTATTGGGACCAATTTATAAAACAAAAGTTTTACCATGTAATTATAAATCTCATTTGGACCTAAAAAAAATATGTTCCAAGATATCTTTGAGTTCTAAAAAGCCTTCCATTTATCAAAGTCATTTTTCACTCTAGTTATAACTCCACCTTTGCCGCTCCCAAGCCCGGATGAAAGAGGAGGAGGGGGAGCAGTAACAAGCTCACTAAAAAAAACCTGGGCTCAGCTGGCCCGGCTGATAGTACCCTGTAAGGGCTCCTAATCCAGGAATACAGGATGAGCAGCGTTTGTACTCCATGTTAGAAGCAGCTGCACATGGCGTCTGTTCCTCATGTCAGAGGCGGCCATTTCTTTTGGAGCTAAGTCGGCCTGCCACTGAGTAGTGCTCCCAGTCTTAATGACAAAGGTAGACGCATTCTACTTTAGCCAGTATGGAGATAAGAAAGAAGAAGACTCTAGTTATAAGCAAATAGTATCAGTAAAAGTATAAGCAAATGGTATTTCTTCTTTTGAACTTAGATAAATATAAAATTTGCCAAAACATTCAAATATAGAGGTATGAGAGACCAACTCAAGTTTGTCCTCTTAGTCTAACTTTTATGATTGTTCCAAAGGTCAACGTATTGAAGGCAAGTCTTTGAAACAGTGAAGTCTGCCACCCATTCACTCTTGTAAAGTAGATCAGGTTAAAAGTTGGGTTTTTTTGACAAATGGTGAACAAGCTCTGATAACAAGTAGTTATATTCTCGCCATTAAATGCAACAATAATATATGGTGAACCTGGTTTTTTTAAGAGAAATATTTAAAATATTTCGTCAGTTTTTGAATAACTTATCAAAAAAGAAGGTAAAATAAATGTTTCTAAAATAGGAAGCTGTTATAAAAAAAAGAGCAATTTGAGATTTTATAAATAGGAATACATATCAGAGCACTTTATGATATGCAAAAGTGAAGAAGAGGTGCAAAAGAGTTTACCTGCCGTCTCCAGAAGCTGGCCTTCAATCTTGAGGTCAAAAGTCCCAGTCAGGGTACACAGAAGGTTGTAGGCTGCAGTCCTGAGGTTGGGGTCCGAGCTGCCCAGGTTGAGGAGGGCCATGTTAAGCAGAGTGCCGGGCACGTCTTTAGGTCGGATCTTGGTGTGCACTGTGACACTGTCCTGCACATGCAGGCAGGCATCCAGTAGGGGAGAGGTTCACAGCAAGCACTCTACTCACTGGTTGGGACAGCTCCCAGCGGGTGCGGATATGGATGATGGCTTGTACTATCATATCACAGTCATTGTGGATGAAGGAAATGGGCCCACTCTCATTGGCAATGGTCAGAGTGAACTGGTTGTCATCCACCAGGCAGACCTTGATCACCCACCACCACATTAGCTCCCATTTTGACCAATCGTGGTCCAACTCACTTCTTCTATTTCCGAAGCATAGTAGACGTCATTGAGCAGGACCGAGTGGCCCAGGACCTTGGACTTCTCCGAGGAGGTGACCTGAATAGCTGAGGGCCCTACCTGCAGCAGCAGCAGCAGGTCAGGGTGGGTCCAAGATAAGTAAGTACAAGGAGTTGACTTACCTTCATGGCCACCTTGGGGTCCTTGTGGGACAGTTTGATGACATTGGCAAACACCTTGAGGTCCTCATCCAGAGAGAGGGTGGCCCCAGGGAGCTGCTGCTGGTCCGGGTCGATGAACTCGGAGAGCCTTTGAGGGCACTCAATGAAGAAGATCTTCCGACTGCCCTGGGAACACACTCAGAGTAAATAGACTTCACAAGGCAATGAGCCCAAGCATTAAATACACTTTACACATGACCAGATATAGTGAGTGATCTTACAGAGGTTGTCCCATTAATATATCTGGGGCCTTATTATTATTATTAAATACTGGATATATTTTTATTATATTTTAGCACATAATAAGAGCATTTTTTTTTCATCACACAAAAAACAATAATAAATACAGTCGGAATTCCTGCAGACGTTTCAGGACCCCCAAGAACACACTTAAGACATGTATAGATTTGTAAAGAGGTATTTTTTGAAAAAAAAAAAAAACTTAAAATTAGACTGTCAGATTTCTACAACATTGCAATTGTACAACATGTATTTAACACAACAAACCAAAGCTTTAAATATATGTGCTATTTTCGAGTTTAAAAGCTAAATGGTGTTGAAAAAAAAAAAGAGGTTTATAAAAAAGGTTAGTTATAAAAGGAAGCCAAAGTTCCAGTGGAAGGGAAATATTACTTTGATGGGGATGAGCAAGCGGTCGTGGAACTTGGTGTACTCCCGCACCCAAGAGTTGACGTTGTAGACGTAGGCTGCATGGATGTTCTGGTAGGCCACCTCAGGCAGCACCACGAACCACTTTTGCAGGAATTCACTCTGCAGGATACCCGAGGTCAGAGCTGGCCAGCATCTATCCACAGACCAACTTACCTTGAACCTGTTGTCCGAGCAGGTGTGGGTGAAGTCAATGACCAATTCAAAGGGCTTGGTGCAGAAAGGCTTGAGGGTGAGGATCACATGGTAGATGAGCAGGTCCCCGTTGATGTCCTTGATCCTGGTGGCATCACCCTCACTCAGATGCAACACAACACAAATACCACTACTCTATTCTTCTCTCTAAATGCTTGTTCCTCCCTGACAGACCATTAGTTGGCCTTTTCAAAACCGTTTTTCTTGGATTGCTCCAAATATCCTGTTTGGATAGAATCAAGGAGATTGGTGCTAATGGTGCATTTTGGGGATGAGTCAAAACTGCTTGACCACATAGGTGGACAAATGTTTGCAAAACAAAAAACAAATTTGGTAGAAAAATTTACATTAGAACCAGAGAAATCATTGTAAAACCAACATTATTGAGGTATGTATTAAAAGAGGTAGTACCTACCTACGAGTTTTATTTATTTAAAACATTGGTTCTTTACAATTGAATATCTCAGATGGTGTCTGTGTACTTAAAAGTCAGTATTGTCTGTTAAATTATAACTAAATAAATTTCTTTGGGATTGGAAAAATCATTGAGTTATAGGTAGTGGTGAATTAGAGTTGGTGGAATTCCACAAGTTATATGTAAAAGTTGTTGTTGTTGTTTCTTATCCCCTTGTGTAAAGATTACATGAATTCCATTAATCCATGCTCCTCGAGCTGTTTTATGAAGCAGCGGCTTCTCCCAAAGGTCTTGTTTAGTTACATCTAATGCAAACCAAAATGTGTTCCAGAGCTGCAGGTGCCAAGCTACATTTTGGGCAAGTGAGGTAAAAAGTAGAAATCACAACTTGTATCTCCAACATAGAGTGTGAAGAAGTTACTCACTTGTAGCGGCGGGCAATATAATAGAAGACCGGGTTGCCACTCTTGGAGGTCCCGGCCTGGTAGAAGATGTTGAGAGACTTGATGGCCTTGAACTCATCCTTCTCATGCATGTTGTGCTTACTCATGATCTCTTCAAACTTGGTCATGTCCATGCTGCTCCACCTGTAGACACGGAGGCTGTTAGAAGGGAGTCTACCAAAGAGGCTGTCCTCTATATGGTGACACCTAGGGGAGAGTACCTACTGGGAGGAGAGGAGATTAATCCTTCCCAACATTTAATGGTTCCTAATCTTCTTATGTTGAAATAAAAAATTGATTCAAGATTTAAAAATCCTTTTCAAGAAGCTTCTATTTAAAATGTAGTAATATAAAAAGGTGAAAATAATTAATTCTACCATTGAACAAATAGATTTATAGAAGTAAAAATGAAAGCAGCAGGGAACTGAGGTGATACATATAGTAAACATAAAAACTTGCTAATATGAATTGCTTCATAATAAGCACAAGGAAATAACACCAAATCTAAATAAATAAATAGTGTGCGACATTTTGGTAACAAAAAGTCTGGAAGTATATAGATTTGTGACAAAGCCAGTTCAAGGAAAGAGACTTACTGGAAGTCCAGGGGCTTGTGCTCTGGAGGCCCCAGATAGGCCAGGAGGGTGGCCATCTTGTCGAAGGGCCTCCTGCCCACAGCCTTGTGGTCCCTGGAGGAGGAGAGGTAGTCCCCAATCTTTTCCTGGTGGTTCCACAGCAGGCGGTGGAGGGCATGCACGTTGGCATCGCTCACAAAAGATACGCTGTGGCTGCCTGGGTCTTGCACCTCGTGGTCGGAAGCTATCTGAGAGACCCATCTGGGCACACACCTTAGCTTTGGGTACAGTAATGGGGGGATTGGATACAAGAACTTGTCAGTGACACTGGTTAGAGCTAGGTTATCCACTTTATGGGGAACAACACATTACAATAAGTCTTCAATATATATGTACTAAAAGTATTTGGCTAATTCAACCCATTTCTTAACTCCCCTCATAGGATGTAATGAAATTGAAGCTGGCCCAGTACTGATGAGGTCCAAAGCCTTAAACCATGGTATTACAGGTTGGTCTAAATTTGCCAAAACTGGTGGTGTGACTCATTCTCTATAGTCACCAGTATGTTTCACCAAGTTGGTAAACCAAAGGCCTTATTTTATTGCAATTTTAAAGGGAGAGATGTGTCACTTTTGGCACATGAATATCATACCCCTGCAACTTTATGTTGTATGTATATTATAAAGATAAAGAATGAAATTTCTGTTGATTATGAGATTAATTGCTTGTAGAGGAATTATTGGTCATTTTCTTGATTTTGGTTATCTTGAGGATTAAGCTCTGGTGATGCAGTCGTGGTTAATAATTTTGAAAGAATAATAATAAGAATGGTTTAGATCAGAGGTTACTTTAATTGAGCTAAGGAATATATAAAATACTTAATTTGGTAAAAGTATTGTCTGGCTTAAGGCGTAAGAATAAAATAAATGAAAAGCTTATTTACATAATGTACAAAAGTTTTTAGCCGGCCATCGGGGAAGAACAACACTGAGTATTTATAGGGAAAGCGTGACCTCTGGCGGTCGATTTAACAGAGTATTTGAATCGATGAAATATAACTTTAAATAAACTATTTTAATATAACATGCATATAAAATATAAATGCAGCAATATACTCTCCACACATACCACAGCAGGTAACAAGAGCATCTGTAACCAAAATAGAAATGTAGTGTCAGCATCAACACATAAACTGGAAATGATACCATCAATCCTGAAAGGTTTCAGGGTCTTTGCACATCATCACATTTACTGATCTCTTTAAAGCATGTAGCCAAATTTATCTAGCTTGACAAAGGGAAATTTAAGCAAAAAATAGAGATTTTGATATTTGATATTTAGGTTTTCTACCCTCTAGGTTTTGTCTTCTCTTGTTATAACCATGTCTGAAATCATTAAGACTTTAGAACTATGATGTTTTACCCCAATTGCTGTTATATGGAGGTTCCAATTTATATGTAACTAGGAGTATAATTAATAAGTCGGTGGACGAGTGGGTAACACGCTCGATTCCCGACAGTCATGAACCGGGATTGAATCCCGCGTTAAAATTTTGTTTAATATGTGAATAACCTTCACATATTCACTGTTTCAATTATCATGAACTAGGTTGCTCTTGCTGAGCGGTACCTATTAATGTGATTTGAACCAGGAGTATAATTAGAAAACCAGAAAATAGATCCAAATATGACCAATTTCTCCAGAGCACACAAGTGGAAGTTCTAACCTGCGGCCCAGCTCAAAGTTGGCACGGAGA
>CP092867.1:102812609-102835673 GCA_030710605.1 Cordylochernes scorpioides
TTTTGGCTTGCATTAGATGCATAGGGCCTTTGGGAGAGGCCGCTGCTTATCATCAAACAGCTCGAGGAACATGGGCTCATGGAATTCGTGTAATCTTTACATAAGGGGATAAGAAACAACAACAAAGATAGGTTTTGTGGCAAGACAGAGGTGCCCAGTGGTGTTCCTTAGTTTATATGGGAAATGTGGGAATATATTTAGATAAGGAAGTAAGCTGTATACACAAAGTCCTTGAGAGAACATTTTTCTTCTCCAAAATCACTAGTTACAAAACCTACTACTACTTAGAGGGATCTATGAAATTGAATGTGCTGAAGAAGGATCAATTTATCATAATTTCATGAAAATATGCTTCTGTTCTTTATATATCTGAGTTATTTTTATGATAACTTTGATAATTTCTAATTCATGACTCTCCCATATCTCTCTAGGGAGAGAATTCTATTGTATCCTTTGTGAACAATATAAGCTATAGACATTCCAAGTGAGGAGGTGTTCTACAATACCTATGAAAGAGGACTTGGTACAGGTACAGAGAGAGTGGATGAGGTTGACCACCAGGCCGTGGATGGAGGCCCGCAGGGAGAGGGGGCCGGTGTGCACCAGCAGGGTGACAAAGTGGAAGAGGTAGGGTAGGTGGCTTCCTACATCCAGAGAGTTGTTGAAGGAGAGCATCAGCAGGTAGCGGGCTAGAATGGCTATGTCATCCCAGGTTAGATGCTGCTCCAAGTAGGCTGTGGGGGAGGTGCAGGTCTTCTCCAGCACCGTGCACAGTCGGGTGATCACCTTGGAGGCCACCAGCTTGGTGTTGGAAGAAGCTAAGGCCACCGCTGTATCAGCCATGATCTCAGCTTGGACAGAACCAAGTCCATTGGTCACACTTCTCTGGAACCCAAACCAGTCAGCAACTTGAGAGTAGCCGGGCCAAGTACAGACTTACCCTGATGAAGCCATCAAGAACCATGTCCAAGAGATCTCCCACTTGGCCAATGTTGCCCCAGATCTTGGCTTGAAGGGATGGATACATCTGCCAACAGCAAGTGGACTAGTGCCTGGAAAGAAATTTGCAAAAAAATGTTTATTAATATTTCAAAAAGATTTATAGTCTCAAATTAAAAGATAAGAACAAAAATAAAAAAGAAGGATATAAAAAAGTACAGTCAATTCTCTATTTAAGACTGAGCCCATAAATTTCTGGTTTTAAAACAGAATTGACCTTCTCCCACTAAGTTTACACATTAGAATTTGATCAGAAAAATCTTGGTATTAGATGAGAATTAATTTTAAATCGAGAATTGACTGTTTTTGGGGGTTAAAAAAAAAAAAAAAGAAGCTTAAGTACCTGGACTTCTTCAATGGTGAGGGAAATGAGCTTGTCCAGGATGGAAGCCACTCGATTCCGCTTGCTGTCGTCCTGCAGCTTGCAGAAGCGGGTGAGGTTGGGCAGCCAGGGGGTCATGTACTCCAGACATAAGTGCTTCAGCTCGATGCTGGAGGCCTCGAAGCCTTGGATACACTCCTCCAGGAACTCCAGGGTGAGGTGGGAAGCATTGGCCGCCAGCTTCTCACTGATTTGCTTGATGAAGATGGTGTTGTTGGAAGGGATGCACAGACCTTGGCACACATCTCCTGATTTACTCAGCCCTATTTATAACCAAAGGGACCAACCAATTTGCCTGTTATTAGATAGGTTCTTTATAAATTATGGGTCATTATCACTCTAAACTTGCTATAAAAGTAATGTATTATTGATTTTTTACATTAATTGAATGCTTAAAAATGATAAAGTGTGTTTATATATTACTAGTTTATATAATACTACTTTTTTTGTTTTAAAACTTGAAAATTCACCAACATCTATATCCTGCACACTTTTCAACTTTGAGCACAAAAGTTTTATTGGGACCAATTTATAAAACAAAAGTTTTACCATGTAATTATAAATCTCATTTGGACCTAAAAAAATATGTTCCAAGATATCTTTGATAAGGCACAATTTGGATTATATATTATAACACAAGGTAATAAGACCAAATCCAAATACATAAATAGTGTGTGACGTTTCAGTAACAGCGTTGTTACCATCTTCAGACAAAAGTACTGAAGTACTTTCAGTCATTCAGTACTTTTGTCTGAAGATGGTAACAACGCTGTTACCGAAACGTCACACACTATTTATTTATTTGGATTTGGTCTTATTACCTTGTTTTATAAGATATATTTTAGTTCTAAAAAGCCTTCCATTTATCAATGTCATTTTTCACTCTAGTTATAACCAAATAGTATCAGTAAAAATATAAGCAAATGGTATTTCTTCTTTTGAACTTAGATAAATATAAAATTTGCCAAAACATTCAAAATATAGAGGTATGAGAGACCACTCCAGTTTGACCCCTTCTTAAGGAAGGGCGGCTTAAGAGAAACACCCTCTGTGAGCTAAGCACACGACGCCGCCCAGCGGCTGATGCGGCTCACAGTAGGGATGGGATAAAGCCGTGGCCGGCGCTGTAGTCCGATGTGTAGGGTGGCCATGGGCCATAACCCAATTCAGACTATTCCACTCCAGTTTGTTCTCTAACTTTTATGATTGTTCCAAAGGACTAGGTATTAAAGGCAAGTCTTTGAAACAGTGAAGTCTGCCACCCATTCACTCTTGTAAAGTAGATCAGGTTAAAAGTTGGGTTTTTTTTGACAAATGGTGAACAAGCTCTGATAACAAGTAGTTATATTCTCGCCATTAAATGCAACAATAATATATGGTGAACCTGGATTTTTGAGAAGAGAAATATTTAAAATATTTCGTCAGTTTTTGAATAACTTATCAAAAAAAAAGAAGGTAAAATAAATGTTTCTAAAATAGGAAGCTGTTATAAAAAAAAAGAGCAATTTGAATTTTTATAAGGAAGAATACATATGAGAGAATTTTATGATATGCAAATGTGAAGAAGAGGTGAAAAGAGTTTACCTGCTGTCTCCAGAAGCTGGCCTTCAATCTTGAGGTCAAAAGTCCCAGTCAGGGTACAGAGAAGGTTGTAGGCTGCAGTCCTGAGGTTGGGGTCCGAGCTGCCCAGGTTGAGGAGGGCCATGTTAAGCAGAGTGCCGGGCACGTCTTTAGGCCGGATCTTGGTGTGCACAGTGACACTG
Organism: Cordylochernes scorpioides; assembly: GCA_030710605.1. Lineage (NCBI taxonomy): Eukaryota > Metazoa > Arthropoda > Arachnida > Pseudoscorpiones > Chernetidae > Cordylochernes > Cordylochernes scorpioides. The sequence goes on from CP092867.1 coordinate 102,815,754, forward strand.
TCCTACACATGCAGGCAGGCATCCAGTATGGGAGAGGTTCACAGCAAGCACTCTACTCACTGGTTGGGACAGCTCCCAGCGGGTGCGGATATGGATGATGGCTTGTACTATCATATCACAGTCATTGTGGATGAAGGAAATGGGCCCACTCTCATTGGCAATGGTCAGAGTGAACTGGTTGTCATCCACCAGGCAGACCTTGCTCACCCACCATCACATTAGCTCCCATTTTGACCAATCGTGGTCCAACTCACTTCTTCTATTTCCGAAGCATAGTAGACGTCATTGAGCAGGACCGAGTGGCCCAGGACCTTGGACTTCTCCGAGGAGGTGACCTGAATAGCTGAGGGCCCCACCTGCAGCAGGTCAGGGTGGGTCCAAGGTAAGGAAGTACAAGGAGTTGACTTACCTTCATGGCCACCTTGGGGTCCTTGTGGGACAGTTTGATGACATTGGCAAACACCTTGAGGTCCTCATCCAGAGAGAGGGTGGCTCCAGGGAGCTGCTGCTGGTCCGGGTCGATGAACTCGGAGAGCCTTTGAGGGCACTCAATGAAGAAGATCTTCCGACTGCCCTGGGAACACACTCAGAGTAAATAGACTTCACAAGGCAATGAGCCCAAGCATTAAATACACTTTACATATGACCAGATATAGTGAGTGATCTTACAGAGGTTGTCCCATTAATATATCTGGGGTCTTCTTATTATTAAATACTGGATATATTTTCATTATATTTTAGCACATAATAAGAGCTTTTTTTTTTCATCACACAAAAAATAATAATATATACAGTCGGAATTCCTGCAGATGCTTCAGGACCCCCAAGATCACACTTAAGACATGTATAGATTGTAAAGGATTCTTTAAAAAAAAAAAAAAACTTAAAATTAGACTGTCAGATTTCTACAACATTGCAATTGTACAACATGTATTTAACACAACAAACCAAAGTTTTAAATATATGTGCTATTTTCGAGTTTAAAAGCTAAATGGTGTTGAAAAAAGAGGTTTATAAAAAAGGTTAGTTATAAAAGGATGCCAAAGGTCCAGTGGAAGGGAGCTATTACTTTGATGGGGATGAGCAAGCGGTCGTGGAACTTGGTGTACTCCCGCACCCATGAGTTGACATTGTAGACGTAGGCTGCATGGATGTTCTGGTAGGCCACCTCAGGCAGCACCACGAACCACTTTTGCAGGAATTCACTCTGCAGGATACCCGAGGTCAGAGCTGGCCAGCATCTATCCACAGACCAACTTACCTTGAACCTGTTGTCCGAGCAGGTGTGGGTGAAGTCAATGACCAATTCAAAGGGCTTGGTGCAGAAAGGCTTGAGGGTGAGGATCACATGGTAGATGAGCAGGTCCCCGTTGATGTCCTTGATCCTGGTGGCACCACCCTCACTCAGAGGCAACACAACACAAATACCACTACTCTATTCTTCTCTCTAAATGCTTGTTCCACCCTGACAGACCATTAGTTGGCCTTTTCAAAACCGTTTTTCTTGGATTGCTCCAAATATCCTGTTTGGATAGAATCAAGGAGATTGATGGTGCATTTTGGGGATGAATCAAAACTGCTTGACCACATAGGTGGACTAAATGTTTGCCAAAAAAAAAATTTGCAAAACAAAAAACAAATTTAGTGGAAAAATTTACATTAGAACCAGAGAAATCATTGTAAAACCAACATTATTGAGGTACGTATTAAAAGAGGTAGTACCTACCTACGAGTTTTATTTATTTAAAGCCTTCAAAACATTGGTTCTTTACAATTGAATATCTCAGATGCTGTCTAGGTACTTAAAAGTCAGTATTGTCCGTTAAATTTTAACTAAATAAATTTCTTTGGGATTGGAAAAATCATTGAGTTATAGGTAGTGGTGAATTAGAGTTGGTGAAATTCCACAAGTTATATGTAAAAGTTGTTGTTGTTTCTTATTCCCTTGTGTAAAGATTACATGAATTCCATTAATCCATGCTCCTCGAGCTGTTTTATGAAGCAGCGGCTTCTCCCAAAGGTCTTGTTTAGTTACATCTAATGCAAACCAAAATGTGTTCCAGAGCTGCAGGTGCCAAGCTACATTTTGGGCAAGTGAGGTAAAAAGTAGAAATCACAACTTGTATCTCCAACATAGAGTGTGAAGAAGTTACTCACTTGTAGCGGCGGGCAATATAATAGAAGACCGGGTTGCCACTCTTGGAGGTCCCGGCCTGGTAGAAGATGTTGAGAGACTTGATGGCCTTGAACTCATCCTTCTCATGCATGTTGTGCTTGCTCATGATCTCTTCAAACTTGGTCATGTCCATGCTGCTCCACCTGTAGACACGGAGGCTGTTAGAAGGGAGTCTACCAAAGAGGCTGTCCTCTATATGGTGACACCTAGGGGAGAGTACCTACTGGGAGGAGAGGAGATTATCCTTCCTAACATTTAATGGTTCCTAATCTTCTTATGTTGAAATAAAAAATTGATTCAAGATTTAAAAATCCTTTTCAAGAAGCTTCTATTTAAAATGTAGTAATATAAAAAGGTGAAAATAAATAATTCTACCATTGAACAAATAGATTTATAGGAGTAAAAATGAAAGCAGCAGGAGACTGAGGTAATATATATAGTAACATAAAAACTTGCTAATATGAATTGCTTCATAATAAACACAAGGTAATAAGACCAAATCCAAATAAATAAATAGTGTGTGACGTTTTGGTGATAAAAAGTCTGGAAGTATATAGATTTGTGACAAAGCAAGTTAAAGGAAAGAGACTTACTGGAAGTCCAGGGGCTTGTGCTCTGGAGGCCCCAGATAGGCCAGGAGGGTGGCCATCTTGTCGAAGGGCCTCCTGCCCACAGCCTTGTGGTCTCTGGAGGAAGAGAGGTAGTCCCCAATCTTCTCCTGGTGGTTCCACAGCAGGCGGTGGAGGGCATGCACGTTGGCATCGCTCACAAAAGATACGCTGTGGCTGCCTGGGTCTTGCACCTCGTGGTCGGAAGCTATCTGAGAGACCCATCTGGGCACACACCTTAGCTTTGGCTACAGTAATGGGGGGATTGGATACCAGAGCTTGTCGGTGACACTGGTTTATCCACTTTATGGGGAACAACACATTACAATAAGCCTTCAATATATACAGTAAAACCCCTCTATAGTGAACCCCAATGGGACAGAGCTTTTGGTTCACTATAGCCACGGTTCACTATAGCCATGGTTTGGCCATTTTTTTTTACTTTTCAAAATTTTTAGGCCGTATAATTAAAGGACAGCCATACACACAAGAAGAGGCTTCCTCTTAATAGTGGTCACTTTGTTTTAATTCCCTTAATTGACCAATTTCCTTACATTAATACTGAATAATAATAGAAATCATTAGATGATAGGTTCTTCTTATCATTAACATACATGTACCTCTATGTCTAATTTAAAAATCAAGACAAATCCTAGGCAAAGTTTTATTAAATATATATTCAAAGATATAAAATGATTTTAAAACATCATTATCACATTATATAATACATTGTTTACTTGGAAAAATGGCTCTAACACCTTGTTGCTTCAAAGCATTCTTCAAGCATTGCACCATTCAAATAAAGTTAGTGTTTTTCTTCCATTTCATTTTCCCACATATTCTTCTAGGTCTAGATTTCGTTTTTTTTTTTCAACCTGTCATGCAAAACATTGCTGACTTTAAAATCACCATAGTTAATGGCATAAAAATAGTTTTTGTTTCATCACGGGACCATTTATTTGGATTTTTTTTTAGCCCTAAAACGTACGATCGCGGCAAAAGTTGAGGTTGATTCCTCTTTGTAACAATTTTTAACAGCTTTATATTTTATCTTTTATAATAGAAAAGTTATATTCTATTATTTTAATATGTTCTTAACATTTTGCCTATGTTGTTTCACTTTGGAAAGTTCTGAAAATGGCCTTTTTTTTTTTTTTTTTTAAAGAAATAACGCTTTTGTTTTTAAAATGACTTTGTTTCTTCATTTTTTTTTTTTGGAAGCCATTTGTATTTTTATATTTCAAATTTAATGGATGCAAATATATTATATTTAATAAAAAGTATAATGTGTTAAAATTTATACAACATACAGCAAAAATAAAGTGCAAAATTCAAAACAAACAATGCCGCTAAATTTATTGTTTTAAAATCGCGATCCGCGAGCTGAAACATGCTCAAAATTTGGTTGTTTTAATTTTTTTTTAAATTACAATTCTAAGTTCGTTATAAGCATAGTATTTTAAATAGATTTTATTATTTTGGGACCGAAAATAGGTTCGTTATAGGGGTAGTTCGTTATTCTAAAAATCGCAAAGTTCGTTATAACGATGGTATTTTCAATGGAATGGAATTGGGAATCGGCGTGGGTACGTTATAAGGGAAGGTTCGTTATATCCAGGGTTCGTATTAGCGGGGTTTTACTGTATGTACTAAAAGTATTTGGCTAATTCAACCGATTTCTTAACTCCCCTCATAGGATGTTATGAAATTGAAGCTGGCCCAGTACTCATTATGTTGTATGTATATAAAATATAAATGCAGCAATATACTCTCCACACATACCATAGCAGGTAACAAGAGCATCTGGAATAACTAGGCAACACCAAATAGAAAATTGGCAAATGCCAATATCTTACACACAACGTACCTTGCACTCGTAAGACCTATTTTGGAATATGCTACACCAGCCTGGATCAATGCAAGTAAAACTAACCTATCCAAAATAGACAGAATCCAAGCAAGCGCAGCTAAAATCATCAGCGGACTTCGAGGATCCTGCCCAAATCGCATTGCTGAACTCGAATCCAACCTTCTTCCCCTGCACCTAAGGAGAAAAATCTGCTTTTCAAAATTTATAACAAAAAAGATAACTCTCCAAAAGAACATCTTACAGGAAAATTTATTAGAAATTAGGTCCCAAACCAAAGATTAAAACGCCCCACTCCTCTCAACATGGCTCGCATCTTTTAGACATCCCAATTAATCCCAAACACAGAACTTCCTATCCCCCACACAAAACTCGCAACAAACTCATCTGTTTCCCTCATCTACCAGACAATCCCCACAAACATGAAACTCAGCCAGAATTACTTAAAGCTCTTGGCCTCCAAATCATTGAGGAAAATAGCTCCCTCTTCGACATCACAATTTACACTGACGGTAGCCAACTTGAAACTGGACTGTCTGGCAGTGGAATTGCTATATACAAAGTTAAGATCCTGTAAAAAATCTCCCTCTCCCACCCTAGACATCTTTCAGTTTATAAATCAGAACTCTCTGCTATAGATACGGCTCTAAAAGACATCAACATCAACTCGCCAAGCAAAATAATAATCTACTCCGACTCAAGAGCAGCCATTTATACCCTTCAAAGCTGCTTCTCCAGTCAAGAACCTCTCCTCAAGAGCATTGCTAAGTCTGTAAACCGACTCCCAGCCAACAGCTCAGTCACAGTGCAATGGCTTCCAGCTCACGTTGGAATTCCTGGTAATGAGCTGGCAGACTCTCTGGCAAAGGATGGAGCTCTTGGTCTACCTGAAGCAAGAGAATCTACCACCCAACTAGACGAAAGAGACCTCCTCCGTACCATCAAAACCCAATGCCTGCAGGAATGGAAATCTGATGCTGCACATGACTGGTACAGAGCAGGAGGGACAAGCACCGGTTCTGTCCTCCCAAGAGAACAACAGTCTTTGATTTCCAGACTTAAGTCTGGTCATTTACGGACAATGACTTTCCAGAATGGTTGCAGGGTTTTCCCACTATGTACTAAGTGCAATTCTCAGCCTGCAACCCCAAGACATATTATTGACTGTATTGACTCATCCATTGATGAGCTCTACTCTTCCCCGGCAGACACCATCAAAATCTCAAGCTTTACAAGCTTGATACCTTAGTGTGAGTGAGTGGAGATAAGAAAGAAGAAGAAGAAGAAGAAATGTAGTGTCAGCATCAACACAAACTGGAAATAATGCTATCAATCATGAAATATTTTGGGGTCGTTGCACAATGTCACATTTACTGATCTGTCTTTCTTTAAAGTAAATAGTCAAATTTATATATAGCTTGAAAAAAGGGAAATTTAAGCAAAAAATACAGGTAAAAAGCCTCTGATATTTAGGTTTTCTACCATCTCAAGCTTTACAAGCTTGATACCTTAGTGTGATTGAGTGGAGATAAGAAAGAAGAAGAAGAAGGTTTTCTACCCTCTAGGTTTTGTCTTCTCTTGTTATGACCATGTCTAAAATCATTAAGACTTTAGAATTATGATGTTATACACCAATTGCTGTTATAAGGAGGTCCCGATTTATATGTAACAAGGAGTGTATGTGATTATAAACCAGAAAATAGATCCAAATATGACCAATTTCTCCAGAGCACACAAGTTCTAACCTGCGGCCCAGCTCAAAGTTGGCACGGAGGAAGTCATTGAAGGGGAGCATGTGCTGTTCCTTGCTGAACTCTATGTGGTTGGCAATATTCTGCAGGATCTTGGACATGAGCATCAAGCCCCGTTTGGTACGGGGAGATGGCTGGTGGTCCACAATGCCCATCTCATACGGACTCACTGCACCATACCATTTACTGGGGGGGATTGGATCCTCACTGGGGAGCACTTACCAATGGCAGGGTTGATGAAGCGGAGAAAGATGACAGTGGCCACTGCGCTGATGTTGTGGGGGAAGTTGGGGAAACGTTTGGTGAGGACATTGTAGAGGCAGTGGCTCATACTCCTGAGCTGGGGGGGAAACCTGGCAGGAGAGGTGAGCCAACTGCAGGTAGACCACGGAGGGACGGACACTACCCACCTGTCAGCAGACTGGATGATGTCATTGAAGACTCGCTGGGTGAGACACAGCAGGTTGTTGCGGTTCTCATCCACATTCTCATTCTTCTCCAGACGGGTGGGGTCCACCTCGTAGCTCATACTGGACTGGTGCAGCAGGGGCCGAATGTGGGGCTCCAGCAGGCTGTGCAGGTAGCTGGCACCGTAGATCTTGAAGCAGAAGGCCATGATCTTACTGCCCAGGCTGTTGCCCCGAAACAGAGTTTGGGCACAGTCTGTGACCTCCACCTATAAACCACATGATTAGATATATCCCACACATAGCCAGACATTTTAAATCTTGGCAGACAGATTAAGGAAAGATAAAAATATGAAATAACAATATAAATTGAATAGATAGATGGAAATTTATATTTAACACTTTGAGGCCGGTCGATTCCAGAGTGCATGGTCCACTGGGATGTATTGAGAGCAAGTTATTTATTTAAAAAATTATAATAAATTAAAATCATTTCAAAAATGCGATTTTCCTTTTAATATAAACTATAGACAGTTTGAAATAAAAATGTAAAAATTACATTTAAAAAATAGCGCATCTTTATTTTTTAAAATGTTTGCTCAATTTTTGAATGAGATGGTACAAAAATACAAATTCACTCTGCATACTATTAAACAGTGAGTAAAAGGTAAATATTTTAAAGTAAGTAAGGATATAGTAACTTCAACCACATTCAACTCTTAGCATGTGAATCCAGGAGACATCAGAGAAATGTCTCAGATCTGGTCAACTATCTTTAGCACTAAAGACAGGGCTATCGAATCTAAAAGTTCCAATCTTCAACAGAATTCAGGATTCTTCAAAACTGCATTCAGAGCAGTCCAGACAACTTCTAAATTATTATGTGGGAAGTTCCTGAAAGGTAAAACTATGGGAATGAAACACCACAAGGTAGATGCCATATTTTAAAGATGTCCTACTGGAGTTTTACCTCTTTGTAGAACATGTTCCAGAGCAGCGGGGGCAGCAGGTGCTTGGCATCAAAGAGAGTGACAAAGACCCGGGCCAGCTCATCCATCTGCGGAGTCACCACGACAGAGGCCAGAGCCATGCAATGGGCAGCTCTCCCTTGTCCCCAATCATGGTGACCAGCTGAACCAGCTGCTCGTACCTGTCTGCCAGCACAGTCTCTGCCAGCATGTCAAACTCTGTACCTTGCTGCAGCAACTTGGTGAGCACCTCCATGAAGGCTGCCCTGGTCTGGAGATCCTTGTGGTAGCCCAGGCCTGGAACATCCAAGCTGTATCCTCTAGGTTTGGCAATGGGGGTTGGAAAGAATTAACATCAACTATTTTGACTTTTTATTTTAAATCTGTGTTCAAATAACTAATTTAAAATACCATACAAAAAATATTATGACAGTAGAATTTATCTCTAATGGACATTTAGTTGCAGAGCCAAAATGTAGAGTTGTCTTCTTACTGGAGAGCAGCAAATTAGTGAATATGGTAATTTAGGCAAAGAAATATATCCTGTGTAGATATGTGTCCTCTAGTGAGGAAGTTCTACTGTGTACCAGAAAAATAAAATCTTCCCCAAAAATGATAAAAGCTATATTCCTCACAGAAATTAGTCAAAGAAAAAGTTGCTTGTTAATTGTATTGGTATCTCAAGATAGACTAACCAATGGGATTGTCAACTCCCTAACTTCTCAGTAGCCCCCCCAACCTAATGGAAGTTTGAGAGAGAGAGAGAGAATGTTGTACTCTCTTTTCATACATCTTTATTGACACTTCAAGCAAATGGCAAGTGCCACATTTAAAAGGTTAAAATATCCTTAAATGAAAAAACACAATAGTATTATACAAAAGTGAAATTATACTGGGACCAGGTAGATAAATTAAGAAAAAGGAATCTCCTGATTGGACAACTAAAAGTTGCTGATGGCTTGTGCCATAATGTTGGAATAAATATCAACTAATCATTGATATTTAATTATTCCAGAATTGGCCGCAAATACCCATTCTAGATTTAATAAGAAAATCTAACCATGTACGCATTTCGGGTTATTGGCCCTCCTCACAATATTGATGAAGGCCAACAGTTCAAAAACAAACTGTCAGCAACTTGCACAATCAGGAGATGCCTTTTTCTTAAAATATTAAACAAGTTAAAATGCAAAGTTTCAAGGATCTGGCGTCATCTATTGGTTATATTTGATAAAAGTGAGTTCCAACAGCTATTATTGAGTGAAACATATTATCTAATCTGCCAGAGGGTGTTATTTGGGATGGTGGCTATTTACTTTCAATGCACACACACACCTTGATTGGGACTGCTGAGACAATATGGACTGAGTATGCTATAGGATAGGGATGTGAAGGTATCTAAACCTGCTATATTCAAGCACAGGAAGCTGCTAGGAGAAATCCACACACTGTATAAAAAGGTGAGAGAGAGACTGCCATACAGAGAGAGAGGAATCACCTTGAGTGAAGCCATATATGAAGACCATCATCCTGAAGTGAAGCCATGAGCTGGCACTAAAATCTACACCAGTAAAAACCATTATAGTGATGATACCATTAGATAAATAGCTTCAGAACAAAATAGTTGTGTAATAAACAAGCTTGCTTCAAACTGCAGCTAAATAAATGATGGGGTTGTTTCTAACTAGACACATAGAGTTTGCTATATCACCCCTCAGTCAATATTATATATATACATATAGATGGAAAATTAGATGTATATATATACACCCTTGTAGTGGTGGCTATATAGATACATTTGGTTAACAGGGAAAGCCCCAACAAGGTGTCACTAGACACAAATACCTTTGTAGCCATGTCAAAACCTCTTTACTCCACTCTCCATGTTCCCTCACAACATATGGTATTTTAGCTAATAGGATGTTCAGGGGTTTTAAAACAAAAAGATTTTTACAAAGAGGTTTGTCTTTTTAATAATAAATAATATATTCACAGTGTAATTAATTATATCCATTTATCAGTTGGTAGAACCAATCAAATGTGTGTAATCCCAAGTTAAGCTAGTGGACTTTAGAAACAGAAAACCAAACTAACTACATCCACCAGCAGATCAGCTGCACCTCACCACCACTCAAGGCTGAACTACCTTCTGGTGGGTGATAAGAGTGCCTGTTGTTGGTCCATCTTCCTACTCAGCTCTTATTTTTACCTCATTGGTTTTTCCCATTTTAACTACTACCTAAAAACAAAGTTGACAATTTTTTTTTCACATATAACAAGAACACACAAACATTAACGCCACATTCAATATCTAATACACTATCCAATGGGTCATGTGCAATCTTGATCAAGGAATTAAGTTAGGGACTGTCCTGTAGGGTGAAGTACGGTGAGGACTTTGTGAGCCCTGAGCTGCTACGGTAACTATGAAGGCCTACAGGGAACTCTGAAATGTGGCTGACTAACGGGGCAATGGGCACCCCCCCATTCCATGGAGCAACAATTTAAACAAGACACCACCACCACCCAATGGGTCGACAAGTACATCCAAGAACACATGTATTTCCAAGACAAGAATTTACAAAATTAAAAAAATGAAATATTACTTGTGCACATGCATTAAACTATATATATTACAACTAAATATTTAAAAAATAGATAATAATTTAGTGTGAAATACATATACAACTAATATATTTTATAAAATTATCTAAGTAATTAGAGAGAGATTTATATATCACACTATATTTCATTATCTTGACTTTTCTTGATTTATCAAGAAATTGGGCTGGCCAAATATCAGGGAACAGGCTAAATCAATGTTTAGTTGATTTCTGTTCCACCAGATGGCGCTCTGCCTTCTGTAAAGCACATGTGCTCCTGGTCAGGATATGCCATTGTTATTTTTGATTTCAACACCTGATCTTTTTATCTTTTTTTATCTTTTATTTTTTTCTTTCGTTTTTTTCATTTCATTATCTATTTCAATACTTAGAGCTATTATAAAGTCTAATGCATGCCCATGCTAATATTTCGTGTCTTTTATTTATAAATCATTTTGTTGTCACATTTATTGTCATTTGCCCGGAGACGAGCAAATTTTCTTGAAAGCTTGCAGCATCACTTCAAAAAATGGAATAAAAAGAGCTTTAGTCAACTAATTTTCCTTATTTAAACAAATAGGTATTTATAAACTAAATTTTTTAACAGAGATTTTACCCATATTTAATTTCTGAAACAAAAGAAAATTATAAAGTGGAATCACACTTTTTTTATATTCAATCTACACCACCGGCCATTAAAATTACCACACCAAATGATTTGCTTCAATGCATTAATGGAGAAATGCTTACCAACACATTTCTGAGTTTGATAGAGGTAGAATTATAACAACCTTCAGAGATTGTAGTTCATCGTACCACAGTATTGCTGTTAGCGTCAGTAGAGATTCCATGACTGCTAGCAGAATATGGAATTGGTGGCTTCAGGACAGTCATACAGAAGCACGTCATATGGCCCGTTATCACTAACAGCCGAGAAGACCAAATTGATATAGTTGATCACTTCATATTCTTAGGATCCAGGATTGATAAGATGAGAGGTTAATTAGAGGAAGTAAAAAGAAAATAGCACTAGGAAGGGATTTAATGATGGAATTGGACAAGATTATGAAAGATAAAGGTATTTTATTCAAGAAAATATGAAGAGAATTGTAGAGGCATTGGTATTATCTGTGATCACTTATGGATATGAGAGCTGGACTCTTCAGAAAATAAGAAAGAAAAATAATTGAAGCCTTTGAAATGTGGACATGGAGAAAGCTTCTCAAAGTGCCATGGACAGATAAAATGTGGACAGATAATGAGAGTAAATGATTTAGAAAAGATGTTGATGTTGGGAAAAATTGGAGGAAGAGGAAAGATCTTCAATGAGCTGGTTAGAAGGGGTCAAGAAAGCTACCAGAAGGACACTATGTGAGCTGAGGTTGCTAACAGGTCAAATTGGAGAATATTGGTCCATATAGTCAACAAAAGTTGAACTCAACTTGAAGGGCACTAACAACATTAACATTTAGCTTTAGTAAGGTAAAAAATTGATATGGATCAAAACTGGCTGTCATTCTCTACTTGTTCATTGAAGGGGCTAATGTTCTAGCTTTGACTTGATAAAATTTTCTGGAGCTTTATTGAAATCTACCAAAGTTTCTCTCATTTTCAATTAAAAAAAGGTAAGCAAGTAGTGCTGGGAAGTACCGATGGAATGCATGAGGCCGCTGTCAATGTTGGCAGAGAGGAGGTTGGACATGGCCTGGATAGTGCAGGTTCGCAGCTCGCTCAGTTTGGAGCTGGGGTAGGGGGAGGGCTTCTCCTCCTCTGTGCACTCGTTCAGCAGGTTCATGAACAGGGTGAAGTACCTGCACAGGACACCAGCTCAGCCCAATACTCTCTCTCATGGTTGTTATTGGGAGAGATTTGAGAACCATAATGACTGGGTGAAGTAGAATGCGTATGACTTTGTCATTAAGACTGGGAGCACTACTCAGTGGCAGGCCAACTAAGCTCCAATATGAAATGGCCATCTGTGACATGAGGAACAGATGTCATGTTCATCCAGCCGCTTCTAACATGGAGTACAGATGCTGCTCATCCTGCATACCTGGATAGGTTGTTAAAGGTCACTTTATAAATCACACAGACCCTTATTTTGATATGAGTGCAGATTTAACAGGATTGTCTATAAGGCTATGCCTTTAGTATGCAAAAGTAATATTGAAGCTTAGTCAACCTTGTAAGTCTTTCAAAGATAGGTGGTGGTGGCAACAGCCCATATCATCCAAACACAAGAGAATGGGGATTGGGGCTCAATGGTTACGTTGACCCAGGTTTTCTACACTCAACTTTGGAAGAAAGTGTAAATTTAATTTTGTGATAGGAGAATGATTCTCAAATAAATAATGAAATACTCTAGTACCTCACTCTCGCTGTTTTTCTAACTAAGGTACAATAAACATGGTACATTCTCTGTGACAAAATTGCACAGCATATACAAACACCAAAATATTTCTCATCACTATAAAATATAAAGTCAGTCTATTTAGAAATAGCAATACAATTACCATGGGGAGTAAAATTATACCTATGAATACAGTACTACACTTGAATCATTACTATTGTGTTTTTATTTAGAAATGTAAGAGTTATCTTTAAGGTGCATTTTACTTTGTTCTGGAACATAGTGTTGCCACATCATGGAAGGTTGGCTTGGTGTAGATTGATCAATGGTGTTATCAAAGAACATAGCACAGGTGTATTATAAAGTAGCCTACTTGAGGAAGAGCTGAGACTTGGCCTCCATCTGGTCCCCTCGGTCACTCTCCTCAGGCTGCAGGGGCAGGCCCAGCAGGAAGGCCCCCACAGCCTGCATGCAGGCCTGGTCCAGGTCCCTCAGCAGGCTCACGTCTCCTGTGGAGATGATCTGGTTGCTGTTGCCCATCACCCAGTCTGTCAGGTACTCCACCATCTTGTTGCGGAACTTCATCTCATGGCGGAACGCCAGGTCATCTCTCCGGGCCATCATGGTTTCCACCAGCTGGCACACCTTGATTTTGACATGGATGACATGAACGGTGGTGTCCAGATGGCGCACATAGCGCACAATGGCCAGGATCATGCCCTCAATGCTGGTCACACTGAGCTGCTCTGCGGCATGGGGGTCTTGTGTGGTGGAAGGGAGCTCCAGAACACTCCTCATTACAAAGATGATGTGTTCAATGAATTGGGTGTTGGCCTCTTGCACCATCACCTGAAACAGCCCAGTTGGTACCTTCCAAGCTCCTCAAGCATTTCATTGACATGGCTGGAACTCCTAGCAATACATTCTTATGGCTGCATCACTTGATATCTCAAGAAATCTTTAATTCGATGATTGAGAACAACACAAAGTAAGGAAATAAACATTAACTTTTTTAGTGTATAAAACTCATTTAGAGTTTAAAGATTTTTTGTAAACTATACTCAAGGGAATTCTATACTCAATAGCCTATATGAATGCCCATTGCTACAGTTTTACAACTCTTGAAAAAAATATTATATTGAATATTTTTATATGAAAATAATAATATGAAAGTATTCTATCCAAATAATATTATTATTTTAAATGATTTCAAAGAAAACTACATTGGTTCATATAGGATTGAAATGTGCATGAAGAGCCTAGTAGAATTTTGTTTCCATTAGGATAATTGATGTCAACAAGTGTTGGCTTAAGACCAAGGTATGTACCTGTCCCTGATGGTCAAAGAACTTGTCCACAATGGCCCGGATCTGGTCAAAGAGGATGGGGTAGAGGTTGGGGCTCAGCTCATGGGCCACCAGCTCCTTGACATGCTTCTGGATCTGGGTGCCAAACTTCTCATTGGGGCACACCAGGAGTCGCAGCAGCTGGCCGATGAACTGAGTCACGGGCAGTACTGAGTCTCATGGCCCGGGGGCGTGGCCAGCATGCTGCCCTTGCGGAAGTCCCCGTAGAGGTACAAGGAGGACCTGCCACTACCACAGTCAGTGCCCACTTCACTCCCCACATCACCCTGGGAACTCACTTGGAGCGAGTGGGGGACTTCTTCTTGAGGCACACTCCCCCCATGGAACACAGGAAGCCTGTCATGTTGGCCCACTCGTTGAGCTGGTCCTGCACAACACTGGGGTTGGGACTTTCTTTAGAGCTTTGGATAGCTTCTACTAGTGGGATGGATTTACAGGCCAGTTAGATTTCCCACATGGGATTGGAGAGTTGTGGGGCTTATCAAATACATTCTCCAGCCAAATTTTCTGTTGAAGGATAACTCTTCAGGAAACCAAGGCAAGCTTGAAGTGCTGTGACTACCAAGATATTACTGCTAAGATTGTGTTCCTAGATACTCTAAAAAAAAAAAACAGGGAGCAAGCTACTAAACAGATTGCATCCAAGTGGTTTAAAATGGCAGAGGGCTATTTTTAAATTCATGACATTTGGAATTCTGAAACAAGGTGAAGCCATGAGTTGATAGATACTTATAGTAATGGGTGGTTAAACTGAGTTGTGCAACTGAAGGCTATCAGTCTGAATAAACAGCAATTGATCATTGACTTTTATTAATTCCATAATATTGCCCAAATATCCTTCTTGGCGAATCAGGAAAAGCCGACCACTTTCAAGTTGTTGGCCCTCATAAGTGTTGAGCAGGATTTACCTCACCCACCAAAAATGGATATTTACATATTTACCACCACAAGATATTTAACATCCAGAAGTTTGAAATTTTGCCAACTGTTAGCTGTATTGAGTGAGTCTACATATTTTCTGACTTCTGTGTGGTCTGGAAGTTTATTAAAATCAATTATAAAATTTGAAGGCAAATTTAGAATTTAAAATTAGTCAATTGCTGACCACCCCGACTTCTGATACTTTGTCAATTGCAATGTCATCAATGTTTGACCAAGTATATCAAATGTCAAGCTTCTAGGTTCTGTGGTGGTGGCGTCTTGTCCATGGAGCAGATCAGATCAGTCCGCGTCTAGGTTCTGTACAAGTGATTTAAAAACCGATCACAAAATTTGTGGACAGACAGACATGGAAGCAAGTTAAGTAAAACCTTTAACAATTGGGACGGGACTTTAGAATTATGAGGAAATAACCAAGTTGCTGTTATAACACAAGGTTGTGCAGTAACTAGCAAACTAATTATTATTTCTGCCCTGCCTACGTGCTGATGGATATAAAATAAGTCCCTATTCTATGAACATTGGTAAGACCATAAACAAACAATGGTGCACCACTATACACCAATGACCTCTATGATTCTAACCTCCAGCTCATGGTCAGTACTGTGGTGGGAGGCCCTTCGCTTGGCTGTGGTCCCCATGGTGCGGTGCAGTCCATCGTGGCACATTTGGCCAGCCTCCTCCGCCTTGGTCTTGGCCGGGTAGCTCACCAGCTGCTTGGTCACCCCCTCCCAGTTCATGAAGGTGTCCTCCCACGACTGGAACCCATCCACAGTTGGTAGCCATTTCTTCAGCAAGGACATACCATGACACTGACCAGCAAGCAGCCAGATGTGCAATGCTCCAGCTTCCTCAGAAGGGTCATGATCTTTTTTTGGAGGACAGCTCGGCCTGTGCACCAACAGCATGTGGTAGCTCCACAATCCAAACAATACCCATCCCTTCATTTTAGGTCAACCATTCTCAACACAAACCATGTAGGGGATATTCCAATTAACAAGATATATTTACCTAACAGGATAGTTTCCACTATACCTGAGCTGACCTTGTGGGATAGTTTTTAAGCAGAGTTTAAAAATGTATAGGTAATCTTCACCTATGTTCTTCATTTTGGGAAAAGTAGGTTCCCCCCCTCTTTGATTTTTTAAGCTTCCAATCCAATGCCTACCCCAAAAGGATGTTGCCCGGATACAGTACAGTAGAACTGCCTATCTCTCATCTAGTTGCAAAGCCAAAGTGGCTTTTAGAGAGAATTGTCTTCTCTTATTGGAGAGTAAAAATTATAAAAAGTAAATAGAGAGAGAGAGAGGTAAAAATTGGAATTTTGGCAATGGCAACTGTCCTTTGTAGAGGGCTGCAAAAATGTACAATAATTTGTTGTTCCATATAAAGTTGTAGAATGGGGGACCAGCCACTTTGTAATTTACAAGCTGGGAGAGTGAGGGGGACCACAGACCTATCCTCACATTTCAACATTGGCTGAGCAAATAGCATGACACCTTCTATAACAAACATCTTTATAGGGTGTCAGTTTGATAAGGCACAATTTGGATTATAAATTAGAACTACAAGGTGATAAGACTAAATCCAAATAAATAGTATGCGACGTTTAGGTAACAGCATTGTTACCATCCTCAGACAAAGGACTGAATGATCCAAGAGTTGTAAGAAGGAGAGTGGCATACCTGTGGTGAGGATGGAAGAGGCGGCATTGGCCAGCTCCTGGTAGACAGCATAGTTGGGAAGGAGGAAGGCCACTGTGACCTCGTCATTGCCACACCGGATGTCTGCCTCCTCACACAGCAGGGCGAAGCAGGACATGGACACCAGGACAGCCTCGATGTCCACACTCCACAGGTATATGAAGAACACCACCTGGGACAGTTAGACCATATCTGAGTGGGTTCCTAGACACACTCCTTTATACTGTGAGTAAAGCAAAACCATAGTGTTGATGCTTGAAATAAATTGGTGCCTGCACTTGAATGCTCCCCCTTCCAAGGTCACTAAGGAAGAAAAAACAAAAGAAAGGGGTAGGGTTGGTGTAGTCAGGAGGGTGTGGAACCAGTTGTTGCAGAAACTGGATTGGGATTGTGCACATTATTCCCATCTCTTTTACCAAGCTTATTTTAGCAAAGTTGAGCCAATTTCAATTGAAGTGTTGACACGAGGGTATCACAACATAACTATTGTAGGTTAAGTATCATTCTAAACACTTACCTCAAGTTTGATGTGAGCTTGCTTACAGATGGCAATAGAGAACCCAGGTTGGCATACTCCCGATGCCTGAGCAGGAAGCGGTTGTTGTGCCTCAGCACCTCGCGTAACCAGCGCAGGACTTCTGTGTAGTTCACAATCTGGTGCTGGACTAGCTTCTGGCTGATGGAGAAGAGCACCTGGGAGCTGCACCAATGTTGTTGTTGCAGGACCATCCCACTTCTCCAACACTCAGTCCTACCTGAAATCCCAGAAGGTGTTGACAGGGGAGCCAGGTTTCCACATCTCGATGATGTCAGGGCTGGTGCAGCACCAGGAGGGCCTCCATGGCCTCATGCACCACATCTGGCATGGAGGACTGGTGGATGAGGGAGCAGAGTCCGTTGATGAGCTCCAGGGTGGAGGACGGAGAGTTGGTGGAATCTGGGCTGTCCCCATGCTGCTGTTGGTCCTGCCACACCTGTGTAGTCAGAACTCACCATCAGAGCTCAATAATAACACATACAGGAGTTTTATACATGAAATAGGCATGAAATAACAGCAACAAAAAAAGTATTCCTATTTAAAAAGATTCCACCTCTCAGGCCCAAAATGTTAAGGAGCCAAATGAGCCTTCAGTTGTAGCCATCATTATATAGATCTCTCTCTAAAATCCTGAATTCAACTGACCCAGTTGATGGTTCTCAGCAAGGGTCCCACTCCAGGAATACAAAGGAGCTGTGTCTGTACTCATGTTAGAGTCGGCAGCAAAGGATTCCATGTTAGGAACAGTCTCAAACTACAGGCAAAGTCAGACTTTCACCAAAGTGTGCCTGGATCATGGTGCCATGATCAACGAAAGCTGCATCCCTATACCCCATTCCATGAGATCATGAACTCATGGAATTTGTGTGATCTTTACACAAGGGGATAAGAAACAACAACAACATTATATTAGAATGGTACTGCTGCTATCTGTGGCATTTCTATTGCAACTAGGAAAGGTAGAGGAATGCACTTACATGCAACATGAGCATGGGGTCAGCATGGACCAGCCGGACCATCCACAACAGCAGATTCTTGTAGGTGATGTCCTCAATGGACTTCTCTTTGAACTTGGTGCTCATCTTGTCTTTCAGGGTGAAGCTCTGACACACACACCCATACTGATGGCCTGGGGGCTAGGTCCACTAGGGATGGCAGCAACTATCTGAATTTAGCCAGCTAGCGATCTTTAGAAAGATTAGCACACAACATTATGTATTGCTCATTGTGTCAGCCACTTCTTACATAACAACACTAAGTATCCCAAATGCTGAGTTACATTGTTGTTAGCAATGAGCGAGAACTCACCTGCATATAGGCTGAGAGCTGGACACACAACACAACCACACTCTTAGTGTCCAACTCTTCCAATCCATAGAAATTATTGCCTGCCACAATTAACAAACCTCAAAGCCATAATATATATTTCCCCCAGCTCAGATTCTCAACATTTTGTACATATTTAGAAACAAAATGTGGAATAACACCCGTTGTAATTGAGGAAAGTTCCAAGCACTGTGTGCTTAGATGTATACTCAATAGTTATGGATTGGAAAATAAACTCACACATATATAGAGGTTCTTTTTACACATTAAACACAAAATATTATCTAAATATATTAGGTTAGCATCTGTGAAGGGGTATTATAGTTTTGTTAGAAAGTAGGTGGGGGGCACACATTTAAACTGGAGAGATAGAGAGATAGAAAGATAGACTTACGGAATAAAACTGGTTTGGCACAGACAGACAGACAGATAGAGTGAGCTATGGTGAGAGGGTGGGGCCAACACAACTTACTGGCATGATGCGGTTGGGAGGCTGGGCAATATAGCCCTGGGAGACCTTGGTGAGGGTGTCAGTGAACATGGCGCGGAGGTCAGGGGCCCGGCTGTACACCAGATGTACCGAGGGCCACCACGACAGCCGAGGCTGGCACACCAGCCTATGCAGGGCCCAGACTCCCACGTAGTGGAATGTGGTGGGGGACGAGGGACTCAGACACACCCGCAGGGCTTCATTCTGGTGGGGGCTCAGCCGGAAACATGACACCAGGCATTCCACCATCAGCTCCACATCCCCACAGCTGCGGTAGAAAGGCTTGGAGGGGTTGAAGAGCAGGGCCTGAAGACAATCCAGCTAGTGGCAATCTCTTTGGATAAGTCACTGGAGGAAGGAAACCAATTCATGATTATCATACCTACAGAAATCAATTTTTATTTGTATATACCACCCCATAATGCACTCTGTGCCATTGTGAATTTAGCCAGGAATTTCCACACTACAGTTTTACAGTCCGGCTTTGGAGGATGAGAGAGTAATTCTCTTCCAAAAGAATTAGGAAAACAATTTGCCATATGTTTTATTGGCAAAAGTAGCGAAAAGCAGGACCAATGCATTGGCTTTTCAAAATTCTGGAGAACAGCACAGTCCAAAAGGTGTAACATAGAAGAGTGACCCAACTTGAAGGAAAGATTGATGTTATTCTCCACTTTCTGTAGATAACTGTTATGTTTACTTCTGTATCTGGGAGAATCCTGTATGTCCAAATGTTCCAAAACACTATTAAGTGAAAAATCAATTGATAGTTGTCTCACTCTATAAGCAAGTCAACACTTTTCATTTTGTAAATGTTGGCAGTGTCT
>CP092867.1:102835773-102847050 GCA_030710605.1 Cordylochernes scorpioides
TACAAGTGAGCTGTGGAGCAATCATTCTACAGCATGGAATGTTCACCTTGAGATCATAGATGATGGTCTGGTCCAGCCGGAACACCACGTTGTTGGAGTCCAGGACGTTGATATAGGTGGACACCTTGCAGAGCTTCACACAAGCTACAGCCGCTGCCTCCGTCAGATGTTTACCTCCCCCACTGTGGGGGGCACTGACCCCCCTTTTGACGTTCTCTACAAATTGCCTCTGCATCCACAAATGGTTCATGTCTGGGCATTCTAATGTGTGTTTGGGCACACCAACCTTCTTCTGGTGTTTGGGGGAGCAGGGGGCACCTGGATCCAAACTGACTATTTCTTCCAGAATTTTCTGAAAGCAGTTGGGAGTCAGCTAGGTGAGGGCACACAGCATGGTGGACCTACTGGGCAGAGGGTGAGGATGAGGATCTGCAGGGACCAGCAGGGGGCTTTCTTCTTGTTGTTCTCAGCATAACTGTCCAGCAGCTCAAATAGTTTTTCACAGCACTCTGCACACAGCCAGGCTTGGGTCAAATATCACTTTGGAATTATGTAGCCCTGCCTTCATGAAAGAATATATTGAGATAATGTTTTGTGATTCATTTAAATGCTGCAATTGTTCAGGGTAGTGTTGTTACACTCCACACCATAAGTGCAGCCCAGGAACCTTAAAATTCAAGAGCTCTCTCATGGAAGCTGTAGCTAACTATCTGGGCTAGATAAAGTAAGAGATGGTACCTGCTAGTTCTTCATTGGGTTCTTTCTGTATCTCCATGAACTCATGTGGATAGTTGTCCAGCCAGTTCCAGATGGCCTGGAATGTTACACTGTTAGTTTGTAGATTTACCATAATAATATGGAAAGTTACGACAACTTCAGCCCAACAAATAAATGTTTTCTGACATATGGCTATGGTGAAGGAGAAAGGAAGGAAATGACTGATAATTCTGCAGGAAACACACACACACAAAGGTATATTTACCTTTTCCAAATTGAACATGAGTGCCTGGTAGACATTTTTCTTGAGACTCTTGAGCTTGAGATTAACCTCTGGGACCAAGTTGGAAGCTAGTAGGTAACTTAAGTGTGCAGGAGGAGTACGTACCATGGAGAAGCTTAATGAGACACTTGACATCAAGATTGATGTGCTGAATCAGATCAATGTCTGTGAGATCTGGATTCTCCTCCTGCGAGTTGGGTAACTCCTGGAGCCGCGAGGCAATCCGCCCAAACACTGCATTGAAGTTGGTGATGCTGAGGGCAAAGAGCACCTTGGAAGCCAGGGTCTTGAGTTGCAGCACCATGGGGTTCTCTGTGCCGATCTCTATGAACTAGACAACACTCCCACAGTAAGTTGCCTACCATAGGAAACAGCACCATAGAGATGACCAACCTGACACAGCTCCCTGAGTAGAGACTTAACATTCATGGTCTCCTCATAACGTGTGGCTTCCTTCGGTTGCTGCAGCAGCAGGCAGTCAGACAAGACCACTGCACAGCGAGGCAGCACTCACCCCACTGAGGCACTTTTCTAAGGTATCCAGGATTATAAGCTGAGACTCATAGAAGTTCCTTTCCAGATCTGACTGACCTTGGCTATGAGCTCTCTGCAACACGCAACTGTAATGTTCCAGGAAGGCGATGGGGGCAAAGGCTGACTTACCATTTCACTCACAGAGTGGAGCATCTTAGTCAACCCCGAGATAACCAGGGAAAATTTGTACTTGGAAATTTTAATGAGGCAATCTTTGTTCTGCTCAATGTTGATTCTGGAATGAGTATTCTGTGGTCCGCTCCGGCATGGCAGCTGCCACACATCGAGGTTTCATTCGGCTGCCCTCATGTGAGACCTCACTGCTATTCTATCTCTTCTTTCATTAAGTTATTATTCTGTTATAGGCCACAGTGATATCTCTCTCTCTGTGTAGATCCATGAATCTAGTTGCAGAGCCAAAGTGTACTTTTCTACAGGGAGGTGTCCTCTTACTCAAGAGTTGCTAAAGAGTAAAAATGGTGAGATACAGTACAAATTTGGATTATAGATTAGAAACATAAGGATAACAAGACCAAATCCAAATAAATAAATTATATGCTAATGTTTCAGTAACAGAGCATTGTTTCCATCACCATTACTTCAGTACTTTTGTCTGGTGATGGTAACACTGCTGTTACCGAAACATCACACACTATTTATTTGTGATTTGGTCTTGTTACCTTAGGTAAAAATGGTAATTTGACAATGATAACTGTACTTTGTAGAGAGGTGTCCTCTGATGGAGGTTCTGCTGTATTATCCTTTGAAATATATCTGGAAGGAAAGTTGAATCCTACCCCAATAATGGGTAGGTCATTTAGGTAACAGCATTGTTACCATCATCAGAAAAAAAGACTGAATGATGGTAACAATACTGTTGCCAAAACGTCATACACTATTTATTTATTTAGACTACTTTGTAGTCCAAATTGTGCCCTATCATTTTATGCACTAGGATAAGAAATAGAGAATAATTACTCCAGGTGTGCACCCAGCTGTAATAGATATAAGTGTATTGAAAGATTTCAGAACAACATTTTAATGCACAACAATCCTTTTCCAATCTTCATATGGAACAAGTAGTGGGTGGCACCTGTAAAATTGCTATGGCCAGCCACACAACTACTAGTCTGTTCTAGAGAATACAAACATAAATGTGTGCGCTGGATTATCTTCTTCTTCCTTATCTCCACTCAACCATATTAGGGTATCAAGCTTGTTTGACAACCATCATGACTGTATGAAGTAGAACGTGTCTGCCTTTGTCATTAAGACTGGGAGCACTACTCAGTGACAGGCCGACTTAGCTCCAAAAGTAATGGCCGTCCTCTGACATGAGGAACAGACGCCATATGCAGCCGCTCCTAACATGGAGTACAAACGCTGCTCATTCTATTTTCCTGGATTAGGAGCCCTTACAGGGTACTATCAGCCGGGCCAGCTGAGCCCAGGTTTGGGCTAGATTGATGTAGACTCCCTTCCAAAAGTTTATTGTCTGACATCTTGGTGAACCACTATCTCAAGACAAACTTCACTCAAAAGCTTTCCACCTTTGAAAAAGGGGCGACAGTGGAGAGTCAACAAAACATCGGACAAACTTTTTTGAGGTTTGATGAATCTTGAATTTTTCATTCCAAGTCTCCAGCGATGTACATAGTAGGTTGGTCACAAGATGTGAGAGACATCTTGCAATTCTATCCAGGGTGGACTTTCACAAAGTACAAGGTCCTATTTGTCCCACAATACAACTTGAGTGGCAGTCTTGAAATGGTAGCCACACCACTATACTGAAATATTGCATAGAGTATAGTCGTCCTGGTGAGAGAGAATAAAATAGCTAGAGGAGATTGAAACAAGAATGTGATTAGTTATTGCCCTTATAATTACTTTATTGTTTGTGGAAGAGCATTACTTGATACAAATATTTATATGGAATTCTACTGTCCATAAAGCTTATGTCCATAGTTTGCTTAAATACCATTTCTAAGATTCCACCCTTCAGTGTAACATATATAAGTAGAATAGTCCAATACAGTATTAGAGCTCTAAGAAGCGGTCTGGTAGATTGAATTGGTGAAGACTGCTGTAAGGGTTTACTACTGATGAGCCAAGCCCTCCCAATATTTTTTCATCGTAGTTATGATAGAAGTTTATTTTATGTGTAAAAGGAAATATTTGTGGTTTAATACTTTCATTAGATGGCGCATTATCGCCTTATAATTATGTTTTTTTCTTACTTTTACATTATTATAGACTTAAAAATGAGTATTTTAAAGGGATCTCCTAACAATAATTTCCTTATAATGAGTTATGTTCATGATTCTCATTAATTTGTTCTAAAAATCCAATGCCAAATTGTAATCAATGATGGCATTATTGTGATAGATGGGTGTAGCCTGCTACAGTGAGGTTAATTTAACTAGAATAAGTTAAGAGCTTTCAAAGTTATAGACTTTTCTTTGACACTTGTAGCATCACGCTAAGAAACAATTAAAAAATCCCATTTATTGCACGACTCTCCCGGTCAAAAAATACTTCCTTTTATATATTCTCTACCATATTTACATAATTTCTCAAAACTTTAAACAAATATGTGACAATACTATTTGTATAAATAAACATTTGCTTTTTAAAACTCAAAACTATCTACCAGGTATTCTCCGACTGCCCCTCTGCACTACCCATCTCCATACAAGGATACCTAACACTGAAGATACAATATATACACTCTACATAAAAACGCACACTTGATATACAGGAATATATTGTGGGGTATTCGTGTACCAAAAATAAGAGGTACCTCTCCCTTTAAATATACATATATCATAATTTGTACATAACTAGATGCCAACCCAATCCAATATGTATGAGAATGTTGCTTTGAATTTCAATAAAGAACAAGGCTTAACAAAATCTGTGGAGGAAAGAAGGCCTAGAGAGAGCACAATCATTAGTATAGGGTTTTATTATCCCGGAACTCGTAAAAGTTCGAGTTCAACAAACTGTCACTTCCTGGACAGGTCAGAACACGTCCAAATACAAAGAGTTAAAACGAACCAATCAGAGAACAGCTATTTTAGCTTCGAGCCTATAGCGAACTTCCACGTCACGCAGGTCAACCAATGAGAAGGAAGAAGAGTTTTCGTTTTAAATCGAGAACATAGAATTGTCAGTAGATAGCTGGATCCCACCGAGTTCGGACCTAGAGTAGTTAGCTAGATCCCACCGAGTCCGGACCTAGAGTTGAGAGCTGGATCCCACCGAGTTAGCACCTAGCCCCCTGGAGTCTTTCTCACCGCCTCAACCTATCAGATAAGTCAAATATTCCATTATGTAATTGAACAGCCAATAGAGAGTTAATCCGCCCAACCTCTCAAGCCCTTCTCTCCTCCGATTTAGTTGCTTTATTTCAACCACCAATTGTGTACTCTTGCTTATTTTCCCCTGATGTGAACACCTATCCACCCAGCACCACGACTGCGCCAACATTTCAACAATTATCAATCAATTTCCAAGAGTAATATTCAACGTATATTACACATATATTATTACGTAAATTAAAATTTTAATCTAAGACTGAACTTACAAGATAATAATTAGTCACAATTTGGATTATAGATTAGAAACACAAGGTAGTAAGACCAAATCCAAATAAATAAAGTGTGTGACATTTTGGTAATAGCGTTGTCGGTACTTTTGTCTGATGGTAACAACGCTGTTACCGAAATGTCACACACTTTATTTATATGGGGATTTATTACCTTGTATATACCAGAGAAGTGTATGTAGAAGGGGACTGTGATGCTGTAGTCTTGTAGGGGAAGTTTCCTATTGATCCTCAGGAGTTTGGGATGGGACAAAGAAGGATTCTAGATAGAACCTTTCTGTTCTAGATTAATGTGGTGATGTTATTCCTATTGAGTTTGTGGCCTGTGGTACACTTTGTTTCTTATATTCCCCATCTCTGTTTCAGCCAGTTTCCCCAACATAATAAAATCAATAAAGCATCCAGGGCCAAGTCTTCTGTACAATCCCACCTCTCTAGTGTTCAAGCCAACATGCCCTTCAACAGAAGCATAACCAGGAGTATAACTTCTAGCTAGCTAGCTATACATGCTAAAAATGTATATGTATAGCCTTGATCTGACATTTGTTATATATATTTTAAAACTTCTCATCATATATTGTCATAAGTAAAAAAAACTGTAAATAAACAAATTTCAATGTAATAGGTCATATATATGATTTAAAATATGTAAATAAATTTTTAGAAGTTATACTCCAAGTTGCTCCTGTTGAAGGGCATGTTAGCCCTGAAAGCTAGAGAAATAAAATTATATAAGAAACTTAGCCCTCGATACCTTTTGTTCACCCCCCCACGTATTAATCTTATATACTTTACTGATTTTATTAAGTCAGGAGGGAAAAAATATTTATAAAGAACTATTGAAACATGATGTTGAGTAGATGTCTTCTTTATCTAATATGGTGATAGGATGGCTCAAAATATTTCCTAAAGGTCATCAGGTAAAGTATATTGTGGTACAATTTGGAATAGAAAGGTAACAAATTATTGAAATGTTTGTCACCTTCATATTGGGATACTTTAGAAGAGCTAGGTCTTCAATGTGGCGGCATTTGACATTTATGTCAGCCCTTGTTATCTATTCAGCTTAGAGCAGCCCAATGTTTTCACATGTTGAAACATCTATAGAGTCACCCAAGTGGCAGGAATCTTAAATACAATTGGGTCTTATTCAAATTGTGTTCTGGACAAAGTTTGATCTTATATGGACTAGGTTTCCTATTTTAAAGAATCTTTATTAAGGCTTTTCTTTGATTTAAACTAAATCACGTGGGTATGTGATCCACTCACGCTATACAAGACCAAAGCGAGAAACAATTTAAAGAAAATATATATATCTGTACATACATGACTACTTGAAATTGTATCCATTATTCCTGTAGAAGGGCAGCTTGCGCCCGAAAGCTCGAATTGATTTTTCAAATAAAGAAACTTATCCTTTTTGAATCTATTCTTATTATAGGTTTCCTATTGATTCCAGAAGTTTGGGATGGGACAAAGAAGGATTCTAGATAGAACCTTTCTGTTCTAATGTGGTGATGTTATTCCTATTGAGTTTGTGGATACACTTTGTTTCTTATATTCCCAAACTAGGTCTATATGGACTAGGTCAATAATCCACTGTAATTTTTTTAATCAGATACGGTAGAACTACCTCCCTGTAAAGGACAACATCTAATTGCAGAGCCAAAGTGTCCTTTAGTGTCCTCTTACCGGAGAGTTGCTAAATTGTAAAAATGGTAATTTTGCAAATTAAAACTGTCCTTTGTAGAGAGGTGTCCACTAGCATGAGTGTCCGCTAAAGGGAGGTTTCAGTGTATAAGAAAATTACGATAAACAGTTAAACCTGTCTATAGCGCCCCCCCTCTAAATAGCACCTTCCTCTCTATAGCGCCCGATTTTAAATACGTAGTACGATGCAATTTACATTAAAAGTGACCTGTCTATAGTACCCTATTTTGGCGAGTCCCAAGAGGGGGCGTTATAGACAGGTTTAACTATACACTCATGGACCAAACTTAAGAAATTTGTACCTTTTTGTATATCAGGATTCAGCTCATCAATGGATAAGTCAATACAGTTAATGATGTTTTTGGGGGTTGCAGGTTCAGATTTCCTTTTATAAAAATATCTAAAAAAACCTTACGCAATAAGTTTCTTTATTACAAAAACACTGCAAGTTTTCAAACTCTTGTTCTTCAACAGGTGAAGTTCCAACTGAGAGTGAGCACAGGGAGATTTACTAAATGATGGCTGTTTAATCTTGATTTGGAATATGAAAGAATTGCTCTGAGATGTCTACTGTTGATATCAACACAATTTGGATTATAGATTATTTCAAAATTTTGTTTTACAAACAGAAATAATATATGTTTTCTCTCAATATATAATAAGTATTTTAAATATATATATATAATAATGTGATGCACTAGAGCGCCATCTGTTATCAAAATTTGAAACTATTTTAAATGCGTAAGATTCTTTTTGAAATTAAACAATTTCTACTGCCCCCTTACTGCAATGGAAAAATTAATGGGAGGGTTCACCACTGATGAGCCAGGCCCTCCCATTAATTTTCCATTGTAGTAAGGGCAGTAGAAATTGTTTAATTTCAAAAAGAATCTTACGCATTTAAAATAGTTTCAAATTATATAATAATGTGTATATAAAAATTGTATTTATTATTAAGTTGTTAACGTGATAATCCTGTTAAAGGACTGACAAGTCCGAAAGCTTGAAAATAAAAAGTTTACACAAGAAACTTAACCCTGGAAGCTTCATTTATTTTATAAGATTATAGATACGAGAAATAAGACCTAATCCAAATAATTTAAAAGAGTGTGTGACGTTTCTGTTGATATCAACAGAAGTACTGAATGAGAAAATATATCACAGCATGCTTTAAATAGTTACTGTTATCAAATGTGTAAACAAATTGTGCCTTATCAGAGTTGTTACTGAAATGTCACACAGTATTTATTTGATTTGGTCTTACTACTTTGTGTTTCTATTCTATATCTGTACATTAGAAACACAAATGATAAGGCACAATTTGGATTATAGATTATAAACACAAGGTAATAAGTCCAAATCCAAATAAATAAATAGTGTGTGTTTAGAAACACAAAGTAATAAATCCAAATGAATACTGTGTGACATTTCAATAACAACTCTGATAAGGCGCAATTTTTGTTTACACACTTGATGACAGTAACCATATTGTTTATTGTAATACAGTTTGATACAATTATAGATTATCAGATATAAAATGAAAGGATTTAAAAGCACGAATGTTTCTTTTATACATAATACAAACTTCTAAACTTATTTTAAATCCTTTCATTTTATATGTATAGATGGCGCGTCATTGCTTTGTGTTAATAGATTATCAGACTGTATTAAAATAAACAAAAAAAAATGGATGAAGGAGTGAGAAATGTCCAGGAGGGGCTGGAATTACAGCTACCAAAGTGAAATGGGCTGTCAAATTGGTGTTATCAAACTAACTTCAAAGTATTTCCTCTTTAAACATTGATTTTGGATTGGGAACCTCATTACATTTATTCTTCTTCTTTTCTTATTATTCTTCTCATTATTTCTTTAATATATACCTAATTTACATATGTATATACCATTCTGACATCTGGTGTTTCCTTCAGCCAAGTTAGAAATGCTTTCTATTCATTGATTGTGGTTTGTAGGAGGGGGATGTTTACCAATGTTTGTCTCTGATTGGTTGATATGGAAACACTTTCTAGTCAGAATGAATGACAACCTTCTTCTTCTTTCTTATCTCCTCCACTCAATCATATTAGGGTGTCAAGCTTGTAAAGCTTGAGACTTTTGATGGTATCTGCAGGGGAAGAGTAGAGCTCATCAATGGATAAGTCAATACAGTCAATAATGTTTTTTTGGGGTTGCAGGTTGACTTTATTAAATCTGCCTAGTAAAACAGCTCTATTGTCAATATAAAATAGGATAAGAGAGTCTGATGATGGTAACAAAGATGTTACTGAGATAAAACACCCTATTAATGTATTTGTATTCAGTCTTATTTACCTTGTAATTCTAATCTATAATCCAAATTGTACCTAAAAATTATTCAAGCTGTGTCATTTTACAATTATATCATTGATATATGGTGATAGAGAGGTATGGAGACATCTAAGACTCTTCATTGGACATGACAACAAACAATTGGTTTGGGGAAGGAATGTTGACAAAGATTTTTAATAAATTTATGAAAACTTGGAAGTCTTTAATGACTTGTCAAAATAGTTGCTTTTATCCCAAGAATT
This sequence comes from Cordylochernes scorpioides, assembly GCA_030710605.1. Classification (NCBI taxonomy): domain Eukaryota; kingdom Metazoa; phylum Arthropoda; class Arachnida; order Pseudoscorpiones; family Chernetidae; genus Cordylochernes; species Cordylochernes scorpioides. Next base: position 102,845,192 of record CP092867.1, read on the forward strand.
TTAAATTTAAGTGTAAAAGAGTGTGTTTTTTTCTAGTCTGTTTCATTATACTTCTTCATAAAACTGTCATACTGATTCTGAAATTATTATATGACATGGTAATATGAAATAGTGATGGAGAGGTTTCTTAATAGTCAAGCACCCAATTTTTGTAAAAATTAAAAATAGTATGATACACTCATGTCAAACCTATTGCCAAAAAATGACAACTGACAAAAGGATTGCATACATCTCAGGTGATCTTTTTGAATTAATAAGGATTTATGAATCTGCATCATAACTAAGAAGGATATTAGGTTTTTAACTTATAAAAACTGGGTGTGTTTTAAAATGTGTTATTTTTTTATAAAATGTTAATATTCATAAATGTTTTCCTATTGTATTCAAAATTGATACAATTGTAATAATTTCATGAGGTCTTAAGAACACAAATTTAGGTTTTTTATTACGTGTTTAACTCTCTCCTTAATTTAAATAAACCAACAAAATCAAATGACAATCGTAATCTTTCAACTCTCTTAACTTCTCTTTTGGTTCATCTCAAGGACATCAAAAAAACTAAATGTCGACGAGGATAATAAAATTTAGAGGTTTTTATTGTACAAACAAATTAAATTGGGCAAAAAAAAAATAGATAAAATATATGGGAGCGTTTTCGGCTATCCATATAAAAACATTGAAAAAGATGTGAAAATTTAAAAACTATACTATTTATACGCATAGACTTTTAAATAGTAAAATTACTTGTTCTTCAAATCTTGTAATAAGAGAAGAAACCCATTCTACGGGTTTTTGAGTTGCCATAGCCACAAACTTTTAAACTTTTTAAACACAAATGTACAAAATATACGGTATTATTAAAACATGGCGAAGAGAGAATAAAGCAGAGGGGTCAAACTTTATATTTCTAGTTTTATAATATTGTTTATTTAAATTAAAATATGCTCATTATTATAACGCCGAGGCTATATTTAAAATATTTTTAATTATTAGAATAAAAATAATATATTTAAAAATGAAAAGCATGTGTTTGTATTTTAAAAATAATATATTTTCCACACAATATATATCCATATTTTTTAAATAAGGCTGTTTTTAAATACGAAATTTATTTTTAAAATATGCGAGATAATATTTTAATTATGCTATTTTTCATTTGAGAGTTAGAAATATTTAAAATATTGAAAGCCGGAAAAGTTGTTCAAAAAAAGCCAAGGTACACGGTAAACCAAAACAATTTTAAATGGCGTTAAGTTATTGTATAGAAGAATTTTATTAAAGTTAAATGTTTGTTTGCCTAAAAAGTTAACTTTGACATTTAACATTTTCTATTCAAATAACCAAAGGGTATTTGCATCCTATCTCGCAAAGCTTGGTGTTTACATATGTAATTCAAAATTACGGTTTTTGTTAATAAAAATACATTTAAAGTATTTGACATTATTTTAAATAGTGTTCAGAATATTGTCCGTTTATATTGATAAGAATATTTTCAAGTATTCACATAAATTCTAATATAAATTTATCAATTCAATATATATAACTGAAATATTTGATGTGTTTTTACGTGACAGCCGAAGATATATCAATAATAATAATAGCTCAAATTATTTTACCTAAAATTAAAATATGTGTATATAATGACACTAATGGTAGTTTGATTATTAGACTTAGTTTCAAAATAGTAATAGATAGTTTCAAATGTCATCTTCCAAAGGATCAATAACACATTTGTAAATTTTTTTAAAATCTTTTGATAAGAAATAAGGTAACTCGATAATGCTGCATAAGCATGTTTTTATTGCCTACTTTCATTGCTAGCATAGTTTAACTTAGTAATCATGTTATAAGGTTTGAAT
>CP092867.1:102847150-102942293 GCA_030710605.1 Cordylochernes scorpioides
AAGTCATTGAAGGGGAGCATGTGCTGTTCCTTGCTGAACTCTATGTGGTTGGCAATATTCTGCAGGATCTTGGACATGAGCATCAAGCCTCGCTTGGTACGGGGAGATGGCTGGTGGTCCACAATGCCCATCTCATACGGACTCACTGCACCATAACATTTACTGGGGGGATTGGATCCTCACTGGTGAGCACTTACCAATGGCAGGGTTGATGAAGCGGAGAAAGATGACAGTGGCCACTGCACTGATGTTGTGGGGGAAGTTGGGGAAACGTTTGGTGAGGACATTGTAGAGGCAGTGGCTCATACTCCTGAGCTGGGGGGGAAACCTGGCAGGAGAGGTGAGCCAACTGCAGGTAGACCACGGAGGGGACACTACCCACCTGTCAGCAGACTGGATGATGTCATTGAAGACTCGCTGGGTGAGACACAGCAGGTTGTTGCGGTTCTCATCCACATTCTCATTCTTCTCCAGACGGGTGGGATCCACCTCGTAGCTCATACTGGACTGGTGCAGCAGGGGCCGAATGTGGGGCTCCAGCAGGCTGTGCAGGTAGCTGGCACCGTAGATCTTGAAGCAGAAGGCCATGATCTTGCTGCCCAGGCTGTTGCCCCGAAACAGAGTTTGGGCACAGTCTGTAACCTCCACCTATAAACCACCACATTGACTTGATTATCCCACACATAGCCAGACATTTTAAATCTTAGCAGGTTAAGGAAAGATAAAAATGTAAAATAACAATATAAATTGAATAGATAGATGGAAATTTATATTTAACACTTTGAGGCCGGTTGATTCCAGAGTGCATGGCCCACTGGGATGTATTGAGAGCAAGTTATTTATTTACAAAATTATAATAAATTAAAATCATTTCAAAAATGCGATTTTCCTTTTAATATAAACTATAGAGAGTTTGAAATAAAAATGTAAAAATTACATGAAAAATAGCACATCTTTATTTTTTTAAATGTTGCTCAATTTTTGAATGAGATGGTACAAAATACTATTCACTCTGCATACTATAAACAGTGAGTAAAAGGTAAATATTTTAAAGTAAGTAAGGATATAGTAACTTCAACCACATTCAACTCTTAGCATGTGAATTCAGGAGACATCAGAGAAATGTCTCAGATCTGGTCAACTATCTTTAGAACTAAAGACAGGGCTATCGAATCTAAAAGTTCAAATCTTCAACAGAATTCAGGATTCTTCAAACTGCATTCAGAGCAGTCCAGACAACTTCTAAATTATTATGTGGGAAGTTCCTGAAAGGTAAAACTATGGGAATGGAACACCACAAGGTAGATGTCCTACTGGAGTTTTACCTCTTTGTAGAACATGTTCCAGAGCAGCGGGGGCAGCAGGTGCTTGGCATCAAAGAGAGTGACAAAGACCCGGGCCAGCTCATCCATCTGCGGAGTCACCACGACAGAGGCCAGAGCCATGGCAATGGGCAGTTCTCCCTTGTCCCCAATCATGGTGACCAGCTGAACCAGCTGCTCGTACCTGTCTGCCAGCACAGTCTCTGCCAGCATGTCAAACTCTGTACCTTGCTGCAGCAACTTGGTGAGCACCTCCATGAATGCTGCCCTGGTCTGGAGATCCTTGTGGTAGCCCAGGCCTGGAACATCCAAGCTGTATCCTCTAGGTTTGGCAATGGGGGTTGGAAAGAATTAACATAAACTATTTTGACTTTTTATTTTTAAAAAATCTTTGTGTTCAAATAACTAATTAAAAACATCCCACAAAATATAATTACAGTAGAAATTCTCTCTAATGGATATCTAGTTGCAGAGCCAAAATGTAGAGGTGTCTTCTTACTGGAGAGCAGCAAATTAGTGAATATGGTAATTTGGGCAAAGAAAAATATCCTGTGTAGATGTGTCCTCTAGTGAGGAAGTTCTACTGTACACCAGAAAAATAAAATATTCCCCAAAAATGATAAAAGCTATATTCCTCACAGAAATTAGTCAAAGAAAAAGTTGCTTGTTAATTGTATTGGTATCTCAAGATAGACTAAACAATGGGATTGTCAACTCCCTAACTTCTCAGTAGTCCCCCCAACCTAATGGAAGTTTGAGAGAGAGAGAGAGAGAATGTTGTACTCTCCCTTTTCATACATCTTTATTGACACTTCAAGCAAATGGCAAGTGCCACATTTAAAAGGTTAAAATATCCTTAAATGAAAAAAACATAATAGTATTATACAAAAGTGAAATTGTACTGGGATCTGGTAGATAAATTAAGACATCTCCTGATCATGTAACTAAAAGTTGCTGATGGCTTGTGCCATCTATTGGAATAAATATCAACTAATCATTGATATTTAATTATTCCAGAATTGGCCGCAAATACCCATTCAAGATTTAATAAGAAAATCTAACCATGTACGCATTTCGGGTTATTGGCCCTCCTCACAATATTGATGAGGGCCAACAGTTCAAAAACAAACTGTCAGCAACTTGCACAATCAGGAGATGCCTTATTAAACAAGTTAAAATGCAAAGTTTCAAGGATCTGGCGTCATCTATTGGTTATATTTGACAAAAGTGAGTTCCAACAGCTATTATTGAGTGAAACATATTATCTAATCTGCCAGAGGGTGTTATTTGGGATGGTGGCTATTTACTTTCAATGCACACACACACCTTGATTGGGACTGCTGAGACAATATAGACTGAGTATGCTATAGGATAGGGATGTGAAGGTATCTAAACCTGCTATATTCAAGTACAGGAAGCTGCTAGGAGAAATCCACACACTGTATAAAAAGGTGAGAGAGAGACTGCCATACAGAGAGAGAGGAATCACCTTGAGTGAAGCCATATATGAAGACCATCATCCTGAAGTGAAGCCATGAGCTGGCACTAAAATCTACACCAGTAAAAACCATTATAGTGATGATACCATTAGATAAATAGCTTCAGAACAAAATAGTTGTGTAATAAACAAGCTTGCTTCAAACTGCAGCTAAATGATGGGGTTGTTTCTAACTAGACACATAAGAGTTTGCTATATCACCCCTCAGTCAATATTATATATATACATATAGATGGAAAATTAGATGTATATATATACACCCTTGTAGTGGTGGCTATATAGATACATTTGGTTAGCAGGGAAAGCCCCAACAAGGTGTCACTAGACACAAATACCTTTGTAGCCATGTCAAAACCTCTTTACTCCACTCTCCATGTTCCCTCACAACATATGGTATTTTAGCTAATAGAAAATTCAGGGGTTTTAAAACAAAAAGATTTTTACAAAGAGGTTTGTCTTTTTAATAATAAATAATATATTCACAGTGTAATTATATCCATTTTATCAGTTGGTAGAACCAATCAAATGTGTGTAATCCCAAGTTAAACTAGTGGTTATAGACATTAGAAACAGAATGAAACAACCAAACTAACTACATCCATCAGCACATTGGTTACACCTCACCACCACCCAAGGCTGAACTACCTTCTGGTGGATGATTAGAGTGCCTGACACATGAGTTGGTCAATCTACCTACTCAGCTCTTATTTTTACCTCATTGGTTTCGCCCTTTTTTAACTACTACCTAAAAAAAAAGGTTGACTCTTTTTACATATAACAAGAAAACACAAACATTAACGCCACATTCAATATCCAATACACTACCCAATGGATCATGTGCAATCTTGACCAAGGAAGTAAGTAAGGGACTGCCCTGTAGGGTGAAGTATGGTGGGGGCTTCGTGAGCCCTGAGCCACTACGGTAACCGTGAACAGGGAACTCTGAAATGTGGCTGACTAACGGGGCAATGGCACCCCCCCATTCCATGGAGCAACAATTTTAAACAAGACACCACCACCACCCAATGGGTCGACAAGTACATCCAAGAACACATGTATTTCCAAGACAAGAATTTACAAAATTAAAAAAAATGAAATATTACTTGTGCACATGCATTAAACTATATTACAACTAAATATTTAAAAAATAGATAATAATTTAGTGTGAAATACATATACAACTAATATATTTTATATTATCTATGTAATTATAGAGAGAGATTTATATATCACACTGTATTATTATCTCTGCTTTTCACATGTGTAGACATGTGGTGCACTTACAGTAAAAGCAGTCGCCTACTTCTACCCACCATGATTATCATGGCCTGTACTATGTGTACTAGGGATAAGCAAAAAAATAAAAATATTATTATCTATTTTAATACTTAGGGCTATTATAAAGTCTATTGCATGCCCATGCTAATATTTCATGTCTTTTAATTTATAAATCATTTTGTCATATCATTTATTGTCATTTGCCCAGAAAAGAGCAAATTTTCTTGAAAGCTTGCAGCATCACTTCAAAAAATGAATAATAAAGCTTTATACAACAACTAATTTTCCTTATTTAAAAAATTAGGTAATTATAAACTAAATTTTTAAACATAGATTAACCTTTATATCTGAAACAAAAAAAAAATTAAAAAGCGAGGGATCACACTTTTTCCTTATATTTAAAATATACTAATGCTGGCCAATTAAAAATACCATACCAAGAAGGCAACGCACTAGAAAGATGCTGTGATATACAAATGATTAACTTCAATGCATTGATATAAAACAGGCATCGACACCTACAATGCATTTGAAAAATTTCTTGGTTGTGAAAAGTTGCTGTGATGTAAAAAAAAAGAAATGCATACCAACATGTTTCTGAGTTTGGTAGAATTATAACAACCTTCATAGATTGTGGTGTACCATACTGCAGTATTGCTGCTCGGGTCGGTAGAGATCCCATGACTGGAATGGAACTACATCATCTTGCCCGCTATCACTAAGAGACAACAAGAAAAAAAAATGGATATAGTTGATCACTTCATATTCTTAGGATCCAGGATTGATAAGATGGGAGGTTGCTTAGAATAAGTAAAAAGAAGAATAGAACTAGGAAGGGATGTAATGATGGAATTGGACAAGGTTATGAAAGATAAAGGCATTATTTTCAAGAAAAGGAAGAGAATTGTAGAGACATTGGTATTGCCTATGGTCACTTATATGGATGTGCTCTCTAGAAAGAAGCTTGACTCTCTGAAAAGAAGAAAGAAAAATAATTGAAGCCTTTGAAATGTGGACATGAAGAAAGCTACTCAGAGTGCCATGGACAGATAAAAAGTCAAATATTTCAATCTTAAATAAATTTAATCCTGGAAGATCCTTAGAATCCCAAATATGTAAACAAAGACTGACCTACTTCAGACACATAATGAGAGTAAATGATTTAGAAAAGATGTTGATGTTGGAAAAAATTGAAGGAAGAGATCTGCAATGATTAGAACGAGTCAAGAAAGCTACGGGAAGGTCACCAGATTAGCTGAGGATGATGGTCACTAGCAGATCAAATTGGAGAACATTTGTCTATAAAGTCACCAAAAGTTGAACTTGACCTGAAGACTAATAACAAAAAACATAAACATTAACTTGCTGTCATTCTTTACATGTTCATTGAAGGGGCTAATGTTCTAGCTTTGACTTGAATAAAAATAAATAATATTTCTGAAGTTTAATTGAAATCTACCAAAGTTTCTCTCATTTTCAATAAAAAAAGTAGGCAAGTAGTGCTGGGAAGTACCGATGGAATGCATGAGGCCGCTGTCAATGTTGGCAGAGAGGAGGTTGGACATGGCCTGGATGGTGCAGGTCCGCAGCTCGCTCAGCTTGGAGCTGGGGTAGGGGGAGGGCTTCTCCTCCTCTGTGCACTCGTTCAGCAGGTTCATGAACAGGGTGAAGTACCTGCACAGGACACCTCAATGTTGTTAATGAGGGAGATTGGACAACCATCAGAACTAGGTAAGTAGAATGTTTCTGACTTTGTCATTAAGACTGGGAGAACTACTCAGTAGCATGGCTCCAATATGAAATGGCTGCCTCTGACATGAGGAACAGATGTCATGTGCAGCCAGCCGCTCCTAACATGGAGTACAGACACTGCTCATCCTGTATACCTGGATTAGGTTGTTAAAGGTCACTTTATAAATCACACAGACCAATATTTTGATCTGAGTGCAGATTTAACAGGATTGTCTATAAGGCTTTGCCTTTAGTAGACAAAAGTAATATTGAAGCTTAGTCAACCTTGTAGGTCTTTCAAAGTTAGGTGGCCGTGGCAACAGCCCACATCATCCAAACACAAGAGAATGGAGATTGGGGCCCATGGTTACGTTGTGACCCAGGTTTTCTACACTCAACTTTGGAAGAAATTGTAAATTTAATTTTGTGATAGGAGAATGATTCTCAAATAAATAATGAAATATACATACTTGAGTGCCTCACTCTCGCTGTTTTTCTAACCTAAGGTACAATAAACATGGTACATTCTCTGTGACAAAATTGCACGGCATATACAAACACCAAAATATTTCTCATTACTATAAAATATAAAGTCAGTCTATTTAGAAATAGTATTATGTAGCAATAGAAATACAATGGAGTAAAATTATACCTATGAATACAGTGCTACACTTGAATCATCACTATTGGGTTTTTATTTAGAAATGTAAGAGTTATCTTAAAGGTGCATTTTACTTTGTTCTGGAACATAATGTTGCAGGTTGGCTTGGTGTAGATTGATCAATGGTGTTATCAAAGAACATAGCACAGGTGTATTATAAAGTAGCCTACTTGAGGAAGAGCTGTGACTTGGCCTCCATCTGGTCCCCTCGGTCACTCTCCTCAGGCTGCAGAGGCAGGCCCAGCAGGAAGGCCCCCACAGCCTGCATGCAGGCCTGGTCCAGGTCCCTCAGCAGGCTCACGTCTCCTGTGGAGATGATCTGGTTGCTGTTGCCCATCACCCAGTCTGTCAGGTACTCCACCATCTTGTTGCGGAACTTCATCTCATGGCGGAACGCCAGGTCGTCTCTCCGGGCCATCATGGTTTCCACCAGCTGGCACACCTTGATTTTGACATGGATGACATGAACGGTGGTGTCCAGATGGCGCACATAGCGCACAATGGCCAGGATCATGCCCTCAATGCTGGTCACACTGAGCTGCTCTGCGGCATGGGGGTCTTGTGTGGTGGAAGGGAGCTCCAGAACACTCCTCATTACAAAGATGATGTGTTCGATGAATTGGGTGTTGGCCTCTTGCACCATCACCTGAAACAGCCCAGTTGGTACCTTCCAAACTCCTCAAGCCATTTCATTGACATGGCTGGAACTCCTAGCAATACATTCTATGGCTGCATCACTTGATATCTCAAGAAATCTTTAATTCAATGCTTGAGAACAGCACAAAGTAAGGAAATAAACATTAACTATTTTTATGTATAAAAAAACATTTAGAGTTTGAAGATTTTTTTGTAGAATTTTTTTTTCTTTTTTACTCAAGGAATTCTATACTCAATAGCCCATCTGAATGCCCATTGCTACAGTTTTACAACTTTTGAAAAATATTATATTGAATATTTTTATGAAAAAATTTATATTAGAGTATTTGATCAAAATAAAATTTTTAATGATTCCAAAGAAAACTACATTGGTTCATAAAGAATTGAAATGTGTATGAGGAGCCTAGTAGAAAACCCAAGGTATGTACCTGTCCCTGATGGTCAAAGAACTTGTCCACAATGGCCCGGATCTGGTCAAAGAGAATGGGGTAGAGGTTGGGGCTCAGCTCATGAGCCACCAGCTCCTTGACATGCTTCTGGATCTGGGTGCCAAACTTTTCATTGGGGCACACCAGGAGCCGCAGCAGTTGGCCGATGAACTGGGTCACGGGGCAGTACTGGGTCTCATGGCCCGGGGGTGTGGCCAGCATGCTGCCCTTGCGGAAGTCCCCGTAGAGGTACAAGGAGGACCTGCCACTACCACAGTCAGTCCCCCCTTCACTCCCCACACCACCCTGGCAACTCACTTGGAGCGAGTGGGGGACTTCTTCTTGAGGCACACTCCCCCCATGGAACACAGGAAGCCTGTCATGTTGGCCCACTCGTTTAACTGGTCCTGCACAACACTGGGGTTGGGACTTTCTTTATAGCTTTGGATAGCTTCTACTAGTGGGCTTCAGGCCAGGATGTGGGGCTTATCAAATCCATTTTTTGCTGCTCTTCAGCCAAATTTTTGTTAAAGGATAACTCTTCAGGACACCAAGGCAAGTTTGAAGTAATGTGGCTACCAAGATATTACTGCTAGCATTGTGTTCCAAGATACTATAAGAAAACAGAGAGCAATTAGATTGCATCAAGTTGATTTAAAATGGCAGGGTGCTCATTTTTAAATCCATGACATTTGGAAACAAGGTGAAACAATGAGTTGATATGTACTTGGTGGTTAATTTGAGCATCGTCTGGTTGTGCAATTGACGGCTATCTATCGGAATAAACAGCTATTAATCATTGACTTTTTTTCAAATTCCATAATATTGCCCAAATATCCCTCACTTGGTAAACCAAGAAAAGCCAAACCCCCACCTTCAAGTTGTTGGCCCTCATCAATGTAATGCAGGATTTACCTCAACCACCAAAAATTAATAATATTTAACATATATATCACCCAGAAGTTTGAAAATTTGTCAACTGTTAGTTGATTAAATCTACATATTTTCACACTTCTGTGTGGGCTGGAAATTTATGAAAGTAAATTTCAAAATTAGTCCATTGCCAACCACCTCGACTTCTGAAATTTTGTCAATTACAATAATCATCAAGGTGTGAACAAGTGTACCAAATGTCAAAGCTTCTAGGTAATCTGTAAGTATATTAAAAAACAATCACAAGATCTGCAAACAGACAGACATGGAAGCAAGTTAAGTAAAGGTTTTAACAATTGGGACGAGACTTTAGGATTATGAGGAAATAAAGTTGTACTGTAACTAGCAAGCTAATTATTATTTCTGCCCTGCCTACGTGCTGATGGATATAAAATAAGTCCCCATTCTATGAACATTGGTAAGACCATAAACAAACAATGGTGCACCACTAGACACCAATGACCCCTATGATTCTAACCTCCAGCTCGTGGTCAGTACTGTGGTGGGAGGCCCTTCGCTTGGCCGTGGTCCCCATGGTGCGGTGCAGTCCATCATGGCACATTTGGCCAGCCTCCTCCGCCTTGGTCTTAGCCGGGTAGCTCACCAACTGCTTGGTCACCCCCTCCCAGTTCATGAAGGTGTCCTCCCACGACTGGAACCATCCACAGTTGGTAGCCATTTCTTCAGCAAGGACATACTATGACACTGACCAGCAAGCAGCCAGATGTGCAATGCTCCAGCTTCCTCAGAAGGGTCATGATCTTTTTTTGGAGGACAGCTCGGCCTGTGAACCAAAAGCCTGTGGTAGCTCCACAATCCAAACAATATCCATCCCCTCATTTTAGGTCAACCAATCTCAACACCATCACACAAACCCCCATGTGGTGATATTCCAATTAACAAGATATATTTACCTAACAGGATAGTTTCCACTATACCTGGGCTGATTTGTGGGATAGTTTTTAAGTAGAGTTCGAAAATGTATAGGTAATCTTCACCTATGTTCTTCATTTTGGGAATAAGTAGGTTTCCCCCCTCTTTGATTTTTTAAAGCTTCCAATCCAATGCCCCAATAGGCTGTTGCCCAGATACAGTACAGTAGAACTGCCTATCTCTAACCTAGTTGTGAAGCCAAAGTGGCTTTTAGAGAGAATTGTCTTCTCTTACTGGAGAGTAAAAATTATAAAAAGTAAATAGAGAGAGAGAGGTAAAAATTGGAATTTTGGCAATGGCAACTGTCCTTTGTAGAGGGCTACAAAAATGTACAATAATTTGTTGTTCCATATAAAGTTGTAGAATGGGGGACCAGCCACTTTGTAATTTACAAGCTGGGAGAGTGAGGAGGGGACCACAGACCTGGCCTCACATTTCAACATTTGTTGAGCAAATAGCTTGACATCTTTTCTAATAAACATCTTTATAGGGTGTCAGTTTGATAAGGCCCAATTTGGATTATAAATTAGAACTACAAAGCAATAAGACTAAATCCAAATAAATAGTATGTGACGTTTAGGTAACAGCATTGTTACCATCATCAGACAAAGGACTGAATGATCCAAGAGTTGTAAGAAGGAGAGTGGCATACCTGTGGTGAGGATGGAAGAGGCGGCATTGGCCAGCTCCTGGTAGACAGCATAGTTGGGAAGGAGGAAGGCCACTGTGACCTCATCATTGCCACACCGGATGTCTGCCTCCTCACACAGCAGGGCGAAGCAGGACATGGACACCAGGACAGCCTCGATGTCCACACTCCACAGGTATATGAAGAACACCACCTGGGACAGTAAGACCATATCTGAGTGGGTTTCTAGACACACTCCTTTATACTGTGAGTAAAGTAAAGCTATAGTGTAAATGCTTGAAATGAATCGGTGCCTGCACTTGAATGCCCCCCCTTCCAAGGTCACTAAGGAAGAAAAAATAAAAGAGAGGGGTAGGGTTGGTGTAGTCAGGAGGGTGTGGAACCAGTTGTTGCAGAAGCTGGACCTGGGATTGTGCACATTGTTCTCATCTCTTTTACCAAGCTTATTTTAGCAAAGTTGAACCAATTTCAATAGAAGTGTTGACATGAGATATCACAACATAACTGTTGTAGTGATAAAGCGATATGATAAAGCACAATTTGGATTATAGATTATAATAAAAGAAAATAAGACCTAATCCAAATAATTTAATAGTGTGTGACGTTTCGGCTTTTATTGTAACTGTTGTAGGTTAAGTATCATTCTAAACACTTACCTCAAGTTTGATGTGAGCTTGCTTACAGATGGCAATAGAGGAACCCAGGTTGGCATACTCCCGATGCCTGAGCAGGAAGCGGTTGTTGTGCCTCAGCACCTCGCGTAACCAGCGCAAGACTTCTGTGTAGTTCACAATCTGGTGCTGGACTAGCTTCTGGCTGATGGAGAAGAGCACCTGGGAGCTGCACCAATGTTGTTGTTGCAGGACCATCCCACTTCTCCAACAATCAGTCCTACCTGAAATCCCAGAAGGTGTTGACAGGGGAGCCAGGTTTCCACATCTCGATGATGTCAGGCTGGTGCAGCACCAGGAGGGCCTCCATGGCCTCATGCACCACATCTGGCATGGAGGACTGGTGGATGAGGGAGCAGAGTCCGTTGATGAGCTCCAGGGTGGAGGACGGAGAGTTGGTGGAATCTGGGCTGTCCCCATGCTGCTGTTGGTCCTGCCACACCTGTGTAGTCAGAACTCACCATCAGAGGTCAATAATAACACATGACAGGAGTTTTATACATGAAATAGGCATGAAATAATAGCAACAAAAAAGTATTCCCTATTTAAAAAGATTCCACCTCTCAGGCCCAAAATGATAAGGAGCCAAATGAAGCTTCAGTTGTAGCCATCATTATATTAAAATCTCTCTCTAAAAATCCTGAGTTCAACTGACCCAGTTGATGGTTCTCAGCAAGGGTCCCACTCCAGGAATGTCTGTACTCATGTTAGAGTCGGCAGCAAAGGGTTCCATGTTAGGAACAGTCTCAAATTACAGGCAAAGTCAGACTTTCACCAAAGTGTGTCTGGATCATGGTGCCATGATCAACGAAAGCTGCACCCCTATACCCCATTCCATGAGATCATGAACTCATGAAATTCATGTGATCTTTACACAAGGGGATAAGAAACAACAACATTATATTAGAATGGTACTGCTACTATCTGTGGCATTTCTATTGCAACTAGGAAAGGTAGAGGAAGTGCACTTACATGCAACATGAGCATGGGGTCAGCATGGACCAGCCGGACCATCCACAACAGCAGATTCTTGTAGGTGATGTCCTCAATGGACTTCTCTTTGAACTTGGTGCTCATCTTGTCCTTCAAGGTGAAGCTCTGACACACACACCCATCCTGATGGCCTGAGGGTTAGGTCCACTAGGGATGGCAGTAACTATCTGAATTTAGCCATTTAGTGGTCATTAGAAAGATTGACACACAACATTATGGATTGCCCATTGGTGTCAGCCACTTCTTACATATCAACACTAGTATCCCACATGCTGAGTTGATAGCAATTAGTGAGAACTCACCTGCATATAGGCTGAGAGCTGGACACACAACACAACCACACTCTTAGTGTTCAACTCTTCTAATCCATAGAAATCATTGCCTGCCACAATTCTTTCAAAGACATAATATCTACTCCCCCCAGCTCAGATTCTCAACATTTTTTACATATTTATAAACAATTCATGAAGAGTAATGTGGAATGATATTAGTTGTAATTGAGGGAAAGTTCGAAGCACTGTGTGCTTAGATGTATACTCAATAGTTATGGGTTGGAAAATAAACTCACACATATATAGAGGTTCTTTTTACACATTAAACACAAAATATTATCTAAATATATTAGGGTAGCATCTGTGAATGGGGTATTATAGTTTTGTTAGAAAGTAGGTGGGGGGCACACATTTAGACTGGAGAGAGAGAGAAAGATAGACTTACGGAATAAAACTGGTTTGGCACAGACAGACAGACAGATAGAGTGAGCTATGGTGAGAGGGTGGGGACAACACAACTTACTGGCATGATGCGGTTGGGAGGCTGGGCAATATAGCCCTGGGAGACCTTGGTGAGGGTGTCAGTGAACATGGCCCGGAGGTCAGGGGCTCGGCTGTACACCAGATGCACCGAGGGCCACCACGACAGCCGAGGCTGGCACACCAGCCTATGCAGGGCCCAGACTCCCACGTAGTGGAATGTGGTGGGGGACGAGGGACTCAGACACACCCGCAGGGCTTCATTCTGGTGCGGGCTCAGCCGGAAACATGACACCAGGCATTCCACCATCAGCTCCACATCCCCACAGCTGCGGTAGAAAGGCTTGGAGGGGTTGAAGAGCAGGGCCTGAAGACAATCCAGCTAGTGGCAGTCTCTTTGGATATAAGTCACACACACACACACACACACACACTGGAGGAAGGAAACCCATTCATGATTATCATACCTACAGAAATCAAGTTTTATATGTAGATACCACCCAATAATGCACTCTGTGCAATAGTGAATTTAGGCAGGACTTTCCACACTACGTGTTTTACTGTCCGACTCTGGAGGATGAGATTGTTTATGAAAACAAAAATGGTGAAAAGCAGAACAAATGCATTGGCTTTTCACAAATTCTAGAGAATATCACATTCAAAAAGCATAACCTAGAAGAGGGACCCAACTTAAGGAAAGATTGATGTTATTCTCCACTTTCTGCTGTTATGTTGCTTCTGTTTACCCATCTGGGAAATTCCTGATGGGACAAGTGTCCCTAATAAAGGCTTTGTTGTTGTTGTATACCACCCCATAATAGGATCCCACTGACTGTTTAGACTGAAGATCCCAGGGTAGATTTCAAGTATGACTACATCAAGCTTCCAGCTTATGGTGTCATTGCACTGATAATTGCCTTTCAAATTCATACATTGTAATACACTACAGTGTCTACAAACAAAACATTTTTTCTACATATATCCCCCTTAAAAAAAAAAAAGACTACAAAAAATAATAATAACTGTATAATCCCCCAAAAGGTCCTTTTGATATTATTGGTTTTTTATTATATTCAATCAATGCATAACAAATACGTTTTAATTTAATAAAACTTTATTTATCATTTAGATACAAACATACATATGTAAAACTAAAATAAGAAGAAGAATAACAACCATTGATGATGATAACTATATTTATAAAAATCTATTGATAAAATATTCTGTGATATATCTTAAATTCAACAAATGCCCCCGTAAGATCTAGCTGAATATTTTATCATGGTTTTAAAATTTATAAGTATAGACAGGTAACTAAGGTAGTAGTTGGAATGGCCGAGCATTGCGTCATAACAATGACGTCATCTAGATGGCGGCGACATCCCCATTTATTTGTTTACAACTTTTAGGTATTGTTAAGCCTAAATATTTGAATAAAGCAATATTTGACAAAAGATATAAAATCAAGTATTTAAACTAATAATATTACAATTTAATTTGAAACATATGATTAAATGAAGTCAACAATCTGTTAACACTTCATATGAATATAGTAAAATATGCCTTATATTATTCAAGTTACAATAACCTTTAGTTATAGGCTAATATTTTCAAATTTTATTAAAGTTCAGTAGTTAAAGTTATGAGATAATATTGCAACAATTTAAAAAATAATGAAATTTCCCTTTACTTAAGGGTTTTGTTAAGATGTCAGCAACATTTTGATCAGTATTTATATACATAATATCAAAGCTATTATATACACATAAGTTGGTATTTAAAAAATTGATGGTTCTAATCAAGTGGTTAGATTTATTGCTAGTTTGTCCAGATTTTATCAAAGTAATTCCTGATTGATTATCACAAAATATTGTTGGCTTACAATTTTTGCCAGTTAATTCTTCAATCAGATATCGTATGTAAATACTTGTCTTTACACCCAGTGTAAAAGCATAAAGTTCAGAATCTGTAGTTGAGAGACAAACATTTGGCAAGCTTTTACATGACCAAGAAATAAGATTATTTCCAAATTTAAAGGCTATACCTCCAAATGAACATTTAAAATTCTTTGAATTCCAACTTGCATCTGTAAAGCCTTCTAGCTTGGTGTCACCCACAGTATAAACTAAACCTAATTTTTTTGTGAATTGTAAATATCTTAATACTCTTTTGGCAGCATTCCAGTGAATTTCTCTAGGATCTGTATTGTATTTACTTAAAACAGTAACAGAAAATGCTATATCTGCCCTAGATTTACATGCCAAATAAAGCAAACTACCAATAAGTTCTTGGTATTTATGCTGATCTATCTTTTTAGAACTGTGGAAATTTCCAAAATCTGTGTTAACATCCATTGGTGTAGAAACACCTTTGCAATCTTGCATATGGTATTTTTGTAATAATTTGTTAATATAGCCCTCTTGTTTTAGAGTTATTTTATTTTCATGCTGAGTAATCTCAAATCCTAAAATGGTAAAATTATCAGCATTTCTTTTTAATTTAAACTTTGATTCAATTTTGCCTATGGCCACATTTAATATATTGATATCTGAGTAAATTATTATCATGTCATCAACATATAGGCCTAAAATAAGATTAGAATTTCCAATTTTAAATTCAAATAAACATTTATCAGAATTAAATCTAGTAAACCCTATTTTAACCAAATGATCAGAAAAAGTATTGTACCATACCTTACTTGACTGTTTCAGCCCATACAATGCCTGGTTTAACTTACAGACAAGATTTTCATCAGTAGGCTGATATCCTTGAGGTGGAAGTAGGTAAATGTCCTCATCTAATTTTCCATATAGGAATGCAGTCTGTACATCACAGTGTATTAAGCTCCAACCCTGTAACACACAATATGCTAAAAGTGTTCTAAAGCTGTCACTTTTCATCACAGGTGAGCAGATATTCTGGAAGTAGGTTCCATCCTTTTGGCAGCATCCAAGAGCCACAAGTCTTGCTTTGAAGATAGTTTGTCCTGTTGATGGATCAACCTTTGATGAATATACCCATTTAGATTTTATGGGTTTTACCCCTTTAGGTAGATAAACATGGTCCCAAACTTGATGTTCTTGTAGAGAATTCATTTCCCTTTGCATGGCCTCAATCCAATATTCTGGATTTTTGCTATTAATGGCCTCTTCATATGAGTTGGGTATAGGAATTTCATCCAAGGCAAAAAGGTTGTGTTCTGTAGGATCAAATGTTGGATCAAGTCTTGAATCATCTGATAATTCTTCTTCATCTGAAGAAAGCTCACAATAATATTTATTTCTTGCACTTGGCCTGAGGTAGGGAACAACATTATTTTGTTGTTGTTGTGTAGCTTCTTCAAGTTCTTGAATGTTGGACTCTTCTGATGGTTTATTTTCTGAATCATAATCAAAATTTTCTTCTGGAAACTTAAAGATGCAATAGTCCTGTACTTCATTTTGATCACTCTTTAGTAATGATACTCCTTTTTTATTTTCTATAAATTTTACATCTCTTGATTCAACTATTGAATAAGTGTTTGGGTTAAAAATTCTATATGCCTTTCTGTTTGATGAGTAGCCCATGAATATACCTGAATGTGTAATCATGTCAAATTTTGCTCTTTTTTCTTTTGGTATCCAAAATTCAGCAATACAACCAAATGTTCTTAGATGTGCCACTGTAGGCTTTTTACCTGTAAAGAGTTCTTCAGGTGTTATTTTCAAATTATGTTTGTTTGGTGTTCTATTTTTAGTATAAACAAAGTTATGCATGGCTTCTGCCCAAAATTTGGTGGGAAGCTCTGATTCTACAAGTAGTGTTCTTGTTCCATTTATGATGCTTCTATTAGCCCTTTCTGCTATGCCATTTTGCGGTGGAGTGTAAATAGTTGTTTTTTGGTGTATAATGCCTTTATTTTTCAGATAATTCTCAAATTCTTGATTTACAAATTCAAGCCCATTATCACTTCTTATGCATTTAGCTCTTTTATTCAATAGGTTTTCAGTACTTTCTAAAAATTCTTTGAATATTTCTAAAGTATCAGATTTTGAATGTAAAAATTTAACAAATATTTTTCTTGAAAAATCATCTACTATAGTTAAAACATATTTTGCAGATCCAATTGAGAGTTGTTTGATTGGACCTATCAAATCCAAATGTAGTAGCTCAAGTGGCTGGTTTGATTGATTTTCAGTAACTGTCTTAAAGGGTTTTCTTGAATACTTTCCTTTTATACAGCTGATGCAATTTTCCATTGATTTCTGTTCATTGTAGTCAAATTTATAAACTAATTGATTCTTTTTCATTATTTCCATGTATTGATCATTTATATGTCCAAGTCTTTTGTGCCACACCTCCCATGGGATATTAGTTACTTTGAAAGTGATATCTATTTTATTATTATTTCCTTTTATAAAATATAGGTCTCCTACTTTGTTTGCTGTAATTATAGTATATCCAGCTTGATCAATAATATGTCCTCCTTTTTGATCAAAAATCACTTTGTTATTTTCTTGTACAAGTTTGTTTACGGAAATCAAATTATCAGTTAAACTAGGGACATGTAAAACATTATTTAGTATTAAAAAATGATTCACACCATTTAGTTTCACATTTCCTATGTAATTTGATTTGGTGTAGCTCCCATCAGCTAGAACAATTTTTCTTTCATCAGGTTGAATGTCTTTCATTTGCTCAAGAGAGGATGTCATATGACAAGTTGCTCCACTGTCTAGAATCCAACCTTGATATTTATCTTCCTTTATCTCCTCTTCTTTACTGATTGTGGTAAATGTCTGTTCTTCTTTTACTTTAGCAGCTGTAGCTCTGGGCACATTTTGTCTTGTTTTCCAAGAATGTGTGTTTGATTGTGGTCCATTGTTCTTTCTTGTGGAATTTTCTCCTTTGTTTTTTGGGTTGTACCAACAATCATTTGCTTTATGTCCATATTTACTGCATATGAAGCATTGAATCTTCCTTTTAGGTCTTGTATTTTCAAATGTTGTATTCCTATTAAAGTGCACATTTTCTTTAGTGAACATTTTATATGCATTAGGATTTTCTTCTTTTTCCTGAAATTTGTATCTCTCTAGATAAAGTTGTACAATTCTTCTTATGTCTAGAATTCCTGGATCACTAATGCTGCTCAATTGCATCACTATGATATTGTATTTTGTTGGTAAAGCCTTTATAAATGCATCTACAAATTCCTCTTCTTCAATACTGTTTCCCAATATCCTTGCAGTTTCTAGTAATTTTTCTGATCTAAGTAAGAACTGATTTAAATTTTCATCCTTTTTCATCTGCATTCTGAAGAGGTTATTTTTAGCCTCAATTTTTTGTTTTTTTATATCTCCTTCATATCTTCTATGAATTGAGTTCCAAATGTCTTTTGTAGTTTTGCAATTCAAAATTAAACTTACTTGACTATCATTCATTGCACTAGTCATTATTCCTTTTGCTTGGGCATCCTTGATACTCCAATCTGTCTTATCATCTAATTGTGGCGGGTCTTCATATAAATACCTTTTAATCCCTTTCCTTCAAGGAAGGCTTCTATTCTGAATTTCCAGCTATGGAAATTTTCTCCATTAAATTCAGGAATTCTTATATTTTCCGCCATTTTGAATGTTCTTATTTTAATTACGTACCGCTTTAGATTTCAGGAAAATATTTTATTTACTTACTTTTATCAACCACGGACTGCTACCAATTATTGGTTTTTTATTATATTCAATCAATGCATAACAAATACGTTTTAATTTAATAAAACTTTATTTATCATTTAGATACAAACATACATATGTAAAACTAAAATAAGAAGAAGAATAACAACCATTGATGATGATAACTATATTTATAAAAATCTATTGATAAAATATTCTGTGATATATCTTAAATTCAACAGATATTTTTAAACCAAAAAGAGTGTCACCTAAGAAGAGCCAGAAAACCAGTGTTTTGGTAGTGGCACATTCTCAAGTTGGGCATTATCGGAGTTGACATTCCTGAGCACCTGTCCAATAATCTAGAGAGATATTTCTCCAATATGATGAAGCAGCTATAAATCTTTCCTATCTGTAGAAAATTGGACAGTTTTATCTGGCCTTGATCATGTAATCCCCTTTTTATTACAATTTGTTTGGGTTTTTGTGATGATTTTAATAATGTTCAGTTTTACTCACAGTCCCATCTTAGCTTGGTTGTCATCAATATCTTCGAAGGATTTCAAAATGATAAGGTAAAATTTGGATTATAGATTATAATATTATTTCTAGAGTAGCCACATGTGTGGGAATTAAAAATAATTTTTCTACCTCTGAATAAGCAAAATTCTAAATGTTCAAAAACCCTATTAGGTGAAAATCAATAAATAGTTGTCTCTCACTCTAAGCCAGCCAACATGGCTCATTTTGCCTTATGGTAAATCAAGTAAATATCTAGTAAAAAAGTGAGCTGTGGAGAAAGTGCATATATTTCTACAGCATGGAATGTTCACCTTGAGATCATAGATGATGGTCTGGTCCAGCCGGAACACCACGTTGTTGGAGTCCAGGACGTTGATATAGGTGGACACCTTGCAGAGCTTCACACAAGCTACCGCTGCTGCCTCCGTCAGATGTTTGCCTCCCCCACTGTGGGGGGCACTGACCCCCCTTTTGACATTCTCTACAAATTGCCTCTGCATCCACAAATGGGTCATGCCTGGGCATTCTAATGTGTGTTTGGGCACACCCACCTTCTTCTGGTGTTTGGGGGAGCAGGGGGCACCTGGATCCAAACTGACTATTTCTTCCAGAATTTTCTGAAAGCAGTTGGGAGTCAGCGAGGTGAGGGCACACAGTATGGTGGACCTACTGGGCAGAGAGTGAGGATGAGGATCTGCAGGGACCAGCAGGGGGCTTTCTTCTTGTTGTTCTCAGCATAACTGTCCAGCAGCTCAAATAGTTTTTCACAGCACTCTGCACACAGCCAGGCTTGGGTCAAATATCACTTTGGAATTATGTAGCCTTCATGAAAGAATATATTGAGATAATGTTTTGTGATTCATTTAAATGCTGCAATTGTTCAGGGTAGTGTTGTTACACTCCACCACACCATAAGTGCAGCCCAGGAACCTTAAAATTCAAGAGCTACTCATGGAAGCTGTAGCTAACTATCTGGGCTAGATAAAGTAAGAGATGGTACCTGCTAGTTCTTCATTGGGTTCTTTCTGTATCTCCATGAACTCATGTGGATAGTTGTCCAGCCAGTTCCAGATGGCCTGGAATGTTACACTGTTAGTTTGTAGATTTACCATAATAATATGGAAAGTTACGACAACTTCAGCCCAACAAATAAATGTTTTCTGACATTTGGCTATGGTGAAGGAGAAAGGAAGGAAAAGACTGATAATTCTGTAGGAAACACACACACACAAAGGTATATTTACCTTTTCCAAATTGAACATGAGTGCCTGGTAGACATTTTTCTTGAGACTCTTGAGCTTGAGATTAACCTCTGGAACCAAGTTGGAAGCTAGTAGGTAACTTAGTGTGCGGGAGGAGTACGTACCATGGAGAAGCTTAATGAGACACTTGACATCAAGATTGATGTGCTGAATCAGATCAATGTCTGTGAGATCTGGATTCTCCTCCTGCGAGTTGGGTAACTCCTGGAGCCGCGAGGCAATCCGCCCAAACACTGCATTGAAATTGGTAATGCTGAGGGCAAAGAGCACCTTGGAAGCCAGGGTCTTGAGTTGCAGCACCATGGGGTTCTCTGTGCCGATCTCTATGAACTAGACAACACCCCCACAGTAAGTTGCCTACTATAGGAAACAGCACCATAGAGATGACCAACCTGACACAGCTCCCTGAGTAGAGACTTAACATTCATGGTCTCCTCATAGCGTGTGGCTTCCTTCGGTTGCTGCAGCAGCAGGCAGTCAGACAAGACCACTGCACAGCGAGGCAGCACTCACCCCACTGAGGCACTTTTCTAAGGTATCCAGGATTATAAGCTGAGACTCATAGAAGTTCCTTTCCAGATCTGACTGACCTTGGCTATGAGCTCTCTGCAACACACAACTGTAATGTTCCAGGAAGGCGATGGAGGCAAAGGCTGACTTACCATTTCACTCACAGAGTGGAGCATCTTAGTCAACCCCGAGATAACCAGGGAAAATTTGTACTTGGAAATTTTAATGAGGCAATCTTTGTTCTGCTCAATGTTGATTCTGGAATGAGTATTCTGTGGTCCGCTCCGGCATGGCAGCTGCCACACATCAAGGTGAGAGGTTTCATTTGGCTGCCCTCATGTGAGACCTCACTGCTATTCTATCTCTTTCTTATTATTCTGTTATAGGCCACAGATGAATATCTCTCTCTCTGGATCCATAGACTAAAAATCTAGTTGCAGAGCCAAAGTGTACTTTTCTACAGGGAGGTGTCCTAATACTCAAGAGTTGCTAAATAGTAAAAATGGTGAGATACAGTACAAATTTGGATTATAGATTAGAAACATAAGGTAACAAGACCAAATCTAAATAAATAAATGATATGTAATGTTTCAGTAACAGAGCATTGTTTCCATCACCATTACTTCAGTACTTTTGTCTGGTGATGGTAACACTGCTGTTACCAAAATATCACGCACTATTTATTTGTGGATTTGGTCTTGTTACCTTAAGTAAAAATGGTAATTTGACAATGATAACTGTACTTTGTAGAGAGGTGTCCTCTGATGGAAGTTCTACTGTATTATCCTTTGAAATATCTCTAGAAGGAAAGTTGAATCCTACCCCAATATTGGGTAGGACATTTCAGTAACAGCGTCGTTACCATAATCAGAAAAAAAGACTGAATGATGGTAACAAGGCTGTTACCAAAAAGTCATACACTATTTATTTGGATTTGGTCTTGTTACCTTGTAGTTCTAATCTATAATCCAAATTTGTACCTTATCATTTCATGCACTAGGATAAGAAAGTAGAGAATAATTACTCCAGGTGTGCACCCAGCTGTAATAGATATAAGTGTATTGAAAGATTTCAGAACACCATTTTAATACACAACAATCTCTTTCCAATCTTTATACAGAACAAGTAGTAGGTGGCACCTCTAAAATGGCCAGCCACACAACTACTAGTTTTTTCTAGAGAATACAAACATAAATGTGTGCTGGATTATCTTCTTAGGGTATCAAGCTTGTTTGACAACCATCATGACTGTATGAAGTAGAACGCGTCTACCTTTGTCATTAAGACTGGGAGCACTACTCAGTGGCAGGCCAACTTAGCTCCAAAAGTAATGGCCGTCTCTGACATGAGGAACAGACGCCATGTGCAGCCGCTCCTAACATGGAGTACAAACGCTGCTCATTCTATTTTCCTGGATTAGGAGCCCTTACAGGGTACTATCAGCCGGGCCAGCTGAGCCCAGGTTTGGGCTGGATTGATGTAGACTCCCTTCCAAAAGTTTATTGTCTGACATCTTGGTGAACCACTATCTCAAGACAAACTTCACTCAAAAGCTTTCCACCTTTGAAAAAGGGGCAACAGTGGGGGGTCAACAAAACGTCGGACAAACTTTTTTGAGGTTTGATGAATCTTGAATTTTTCCTTCCAAGTCTCCAGCCATCTACATAGTAAGTTAGTCACAAGATGTGAGAGACATCTTGCAATTCTATCCAGGGTGGACAAAGTAACAAGGTCCTATTTGTTGCCACAATACAACTTGAGTCTTAAAATGGTAGCCACACCACTATACTGAAATATTGTGTAGAGAATACAGTAGTCCTGATGAGCGAGAAGAAAATGACTAGAGAAGATTGAAACAAGAATGTGATTAGTTATTGCCTTTTAATTAATTTGCGCCTAACTGGCTTTATTGTTTGTGAAAGAGCATTACTTGATGCAAATATTTATATGGAATTCTACTGTCCATATAGCTTATGTCCATAGTTTGCTTGAAAACCATTTCTAAGATCCCACCCTTCAATGTAGCATATATAAGCAGAATGATCCAATACAGTATTAGAGCTCTAAGAAGCGGACTGGTAGATTAAATTGGCGAAGTCGCTGGGAGGGTTTACTACTGATGAGCCAAACCCTCCCAATATTTTTTCATCGTAGTTAGGATAGTAGAAGTTTGTTGTATGTGTAAAGGAAACATTTGTGCTTTAATACTTTCATTAGATGGTGCATTATCGCCTTATAATTGAGTTTTTTTTCTTACTTTTACATTATTATAGACTTAAAGATGAGTATTTTAAAGGGATTTCTCAACAATCCATTGCCAAATTGTAATCAATGATGGCATTATTGTGAAAGATGAGTGTAGCCTACTACAGTGAGGTTAATTTATTTTTATTTAGAATATATTAAGAGCTTTCAAGTCATAGACTTTTCCTTGACTATTTGTTTAAATGAACATTTGCTTTGAAAATCAAACCTATCTCCCAGTGCACCTCTGCACTACCTTATCTACATAGGAGAACACTGAAGATACAACACCCTATAAATAAGAGCATAACACACACTTGATATACAGGAATAACTTGTGGGGTATTCGTATACCAAAAAAAAAAGAGGTACACACATTATTACATAAATTAAAATTTCAATCTAAGAGTGAACTTACAAGAGAATGATAAAGCATAGTTTGGATTATAGATTAGAAACACAAGGTAGTAAGACCAAATCCAGATAAAGTGTGTGACATTTTGGCAACAGTGTTGTCAGTACTTTTGTCTGATGGTAACATCGCTGTTACCGAAATGTCACACATTTTATTTATTTGGGGATTTGGTCTTATTACCTTGTATATACCAGAGAAGTGTATGTAGAAGGGGACTGTGATGGTGTAGTCTTGTAGGGGAAGTTTTCTATTGATCCTCGGAGTTTGGGATGGGACAAAGAAGGATTCTAGATAGAACCTTTCTGTTCTAGATTAATGTGGTGATGTTATTCCTATTGAGTTTGTGGACTGTGGATATACTTTGATAAGGTACAATTTGGATTATAGATTATAAACACAAGGTAACAAATCCAAATAAATAAATAATGTGTGACGTAACATCGAAACATGGTTCAGTAACATGAGTTGTTCTCATTCAGTACTTTTGTCTGAAGATGGTAACAACGCTGTTACCGAAACGACACACACTATTTATTTATTTGGTCTTATTACCTTGTACTGATATACTTTGTTTCTTATATTTCCATCTCTCTCTGTTTCAGCCAGTTTCCCCAACATATGGGCTACTTCATTAAATCAATAAAGCATCCAGGTCCAAGTTTCTTGTACAATTTCTCTAGCTTTGGGGCTAACATGCCCTTCAACAGGATCATAACCCAGAGTATAACTTTTAGCTAACTATACACAGTGAAAATGTATGTGTATAGCCTTGATCTGACATTCCTTATACAGTCTACTCTCGTTATAACGCCACCATCCGGATTTTGCAAAAAAGCGGCGTAAGGCGAGGGTGGCGTTGTATCGAACACGTTTAAAATGTGAAATTTAAAGATACAATAATTTATAACAATTACTAAAAACAACTTATACCCTAAGTCAATATATAGAATGCCGGCATTAATTAATTAATATGACAAATTGGAATAATTAATTTATTTTTATTCATTAAAAAGTAATTACATTTTCTTGAAGAAGTCTGTGATCACAACTTGTGTTTTCTCTCCCTCACTTATGGCATAGACACGGCGTAACAAATCCGCAGATAGATTGACGTCGTCAAATGTTGCTCTCTTGGAGTGCTCAAGAAACAACAAAACTGTCTCAGCAGCTGTTCTGGCTTCCCTTAACGATGGTAGGCGCTGGGTCACTGTTGCATCATCATCCTCGCCAAGTTCTTCTTTCGCTGTAACAGTGAACACCAGAAAATTGTCATCTGTTAGCTTCATTTCCGCCTCCTGGGAATCATCAACCAGTTGAAACTCCCTTTCAGTTATCAAATTCTCTGGTGTAATAGCGAAGATGTCGCGAATGCGATCGAGCAGATTTCCATAATTAAGAGGCTCAACTGCAGCAGTAGAAGTGAAGCGAATAATGCCTGTGTGATTCCAGCAGTTGCTGATGGAATCAGGGCTCACAGAATCCCAAGCCATTTTACAATAGCGCACAGCGTAATCCAGACGTAATTCTGTGGGTAGATGGGCATCCGCCAATTCCACCATTTTCTGGAGTTGAAACTTGCGATATTGAGCCTTGAAACTTTTGATGATGCCACTATCCAGTGGTTGCAGACTAGCAGTCATATTTGGCGGAAGGAAGTGTATATGTTGCTGAGACCATCATTAGGGACGCAGTGAGACGTAGCGTTATCTAACAACAGTAGAATACGACGTCCTTTAGAGACAGGCTGCTTGTTGAACTGCAGTAGCCATTCTTGAAAGATGCTAGAGGTCATCCATGCTTTGCTGTTAGATGTGTAAGTGCAGTAGAAGTGTGGACTAAAGTTTCTGAAGCATCAAGGCTTTGCCGATTTTCCAATAATCAGCAATCGCCGCTTGTCTGTTCCAGTAGAGTTGCAGCACAGTAGAACAGTGATTCGTTGCTTCATCCTTTTGACACCACGGCAGTTTTCATCTTTGTGAGCAAGTGTTCGGTCAGGAATGAGCTGAAAAAATAATCCTGTTTCGTCTGCATTGTATATGTTAGCTGGATCATATCCGGAGTTCGCCAGAATCCTGTTCAAATTTGTAAGATTTTCATCAATGATAGCTGGAGAAATCGATGCGCCTTCCCCACAGAGCCGTCGTTGCGAAATATGGAATCTCCCTTTAAATCGCTGCAGCCACCCACTGCTGTACGCGAAATTTTCTGGTACGTCCAAATGCTCGCCAAGTTTTTTTGCCTTTTCTCTTAAGAGATAATCAGTAATAATAATATTATTGGCACGCTTTTGGGTAAACCAGTTGAAGAGGGCGTCTTCCAAGTCACAAAATTTTCCGACTCTTTGTCTCTTTGAAGAACCAACACTATAATTTTCCCACTTCTCAGCCTGAGTGAGAATATCACGGACAGTTGTGCAGTTGTTCGTGGAAGTGAGAAACTGAGAAACGTTTTCCAATCTCATTCTTCGACATCGTAGGGTTATTTCTTGCCAACTGGCATATCTCCTTCTTTTCAATGGTGATCGACTCACTTTTACGCTTTTGGGAACTCATGATACGACAATAAAGTTGTTGTGTTGACGTTAGCAAAGGATGAAGCGACTGTGTATGTCCCAGGCACAAGCAGGAAAAGGGTCTGCTGGCTGTTCACACAATCTGTTATCTGTTGTGTCAACAGCAAACAAAGTCCGGCGCCGTTGGCGTAAAAAAATGCAGACAAGAAAGGGGGGGGGGGGTGAGGGACGTTGTGAGCGGCGCTATAACGAGTGGTTTTTGCTACTTGGGATACGAAAAATCAGCGGCGGAAGGCGAACAGCGAGGGAGTGGCGTTATATCGAGAAAAATAGATTGATGTCGAATGGGACAATACGAAAAAGCGGCGTAAGGCGAGGGTGGCGTTATATCGAGTGGCGTTATAACGAGAGTAGACTGTATATATTTGAAACCTTATCATCATATGTTGTCATAAGTAAAAAAAACTAAACAAACAAATTTCAATGTAATAGAGTCATATATATGATTTAAAATATGTAAATAAAGTAAAATTTTTAGAAGTTATACTCCAAGTTGCTAGTGTTGAAGGGCATGTTAGCCTGAAAGGTAGAGAAATTGTACAAGAAACTTGGCCCTCAATACTTTATTGATAACAGCTCTGGCTTTTCTTCACCCCCCCACGTATTAATCTTTTATACTTTACTGATTTTATTAAGTCAGGGGAAGAATGTTTATAAGGACTATTGAAACATGATGTTGAGTAGATGTCTTCTTTATCTAATATGGTGATAGGATGGCTCAAAATATTTCCTAAAGGTCATCAGGTAAAGTATATTGTTTTTTTTTTTGCTTATCCCTAGTACACGTGGTACAGGCCATGATAATCATGGTGGGTGGTAGTAGGCTGCTTTTACTGTAAGCGCACCACATGTCTACACATGTGGACTTTTGCAAGAATCGGGGGTCATTGGAGCATTTTTTTTTTTAAACAGAAAAAAAGTGTCCAATGCTGGAATCAAACCCGGGTCGTACTGGTCGAAAACCAAACGGTTTAACCAGCCTTCCACCGACCCCCCAAGTATATTGTGATAAGGTACAATTTGGATTAGAAAGGTAACAAATTATTGAAATGTTTGTCACCTTCATATTGGGATACTTTAGAAGAGCTAGGTCTTCAATGTGGCGGCATTTGACATTTATGTCAGCCCTTGTTATCTATTCAGCTTAGAGCAGCCCAATGTTTTCTGACATACATCTGACATACATTCTGACAAACATCTATAGAGACACCCAAGTCAGAAAGGGGCAGGAATTTCTATCTTAAATACAATTGGGTCTTATTCAAATTGTATTCTGGACAAAGTTTGATCTTATATGGACTAGGTTTCCTATTGATTCCAGAAGTTTGGGATGGGACAAAGAAGGATTCTAGATAGAACCTTTCTGTTCTAATGTGGTGATGTTATTCCTATTGAATTTGTGGATACACTTTGTTTCTTATATTCCCAAACTAGGTCTATATGGACTAGGTCAATAATCCACTGTAATTTTTTAATCAGATATGGTAGAACTACCTTTTTTGTAAAAGACAACATCTAATTGCAGAGCCAAAGTGTCCTCCTTTAGTGTCCTCTTACCAGAGAGTTGCTAAATTGTAAAAAATGGCAATTTTGCAAATCAAAACTGTCCTTTGTAGTGAGGAGTCCACTAGCATGAGTGTCCGCTAAAGGGAGGTTTCAGTGTATAAGAAAATTGCGATAAACAGTTGAACCTGTCTATAGCACCCCCCTCTAAATAGCACCTTCCTCTCTATAGCGCCCGATTTTAAATACGTAGTACGATGCGATTTACATTAAAAATGACCTGTCTATAGCACCCTATTTTGGCGAGTCCCAAGAGGGGGCGTTATAGACAGGTTTAACTATACACTCATGGACCAAACTTAAGAAATTTGTACCTTTTATGTATATCGGGATTCAGACAATAACTCTTGAAAGGTAGTTAATATAGATGTATGCTGGGGAAGAGTAGAGCTCATCAATGGATAAGTCAATACAGTTAATAATGTTTTTGGGGTTGCAGGTTCAGATTACATTTTATAAAAATATCTAAAAAAACCTTATGCAATAAGTTTCTTTATTACAAAAACACTGCGAGCTTTCAAGCTCTTCAACAGGTGAAGTTCCAACTGAGAGTGAGCACAGGGAGGGGGAGATTTACTAAATGATGGCTGTTTAATCTTGATTTGGAATATGACAGAATTGTTCTGGGATGTCTACTGTTGATATCAACACAGCTTGGATTATAGATTATTTCAAAATTTTGTTTTACAAACAGAAATAATATATGTTTTCTCTCAATATATAATAAGTATTTTAAATATATATATAATAATGTGATGCACTAGAGCACCATCTGTTATCAAAATTTGAAACTATTTTAAATGTGTAAGATTCTTTTTGAAATTAAACAATTTCTACTGCCCTTACTGCAATGGAAAAATTAATGGAAGGGTTCACCACTGATGAGCCAGGCCCTCTCATTAATTTTCCATTGTAGTAAGGGCAGTAGAAATTGTTTAATTTCAAAAAGAATCTTACGCATTTAAAATAGTTTCGAATTAAATAATAATGTGTATATAAAAATTGTATTTATTATTAAGTTGTTAATGTGATAATCCTGTTGAAGGACTGTTAAGTCTGAAAGCTTGAAAATAAAAAGTTGTACAAGAAACTTAACCCTGGAAGCTTTATATATTTTATAATATTATAGATACAAGAAGACCTAATCCAAATAATTTAAAAAGTGTGTTACGTTTCTAATGATATCAACAGAAGTACTGAATGAGAAAATATATCACAGCATGCTTTAAATAGTTACTGTTATCATGTGTTGTAAACAATTTGTGCCTTATCAGAGTTGTTACTGAAATGTCACACAGTATTTATTTATTTATTTGGTCTTACTACTTTGTGCTTCTATTCTATATCTGTACATTAGAAACACAAATAATAAGACACAATGTGGATTATAGATTATAAACACACGGTAATAAGTCCAAATCCAAATAAATAAAGTCTGTTAGAAACACAAAGTAATAAATCCAAATGAATACTGTGTGACATTTCAATAACAACTCTGATAAGGCACAATTTTTGTTTTTGTTTACACACTTGATGACAGTAACCATATTGTTTATTGTAATACAGTTTGATACAATTATAGATTATCAGATATAAAATGAAAAGATTTAAAGGCACGAATGTTTCTTTTATACATAATACAAACTTCTAAACTTTTTAAATCCTTTCATTTTATATGTATAGATATGTTATTGCTTTGTGTTAATAGATTATCAGACTGTATTACAATAAACAAAAAAAAAAATGGATGAAGGAGTAAGAAATGTCCAGGAGTGGCTGGAATTACAGCTACCAAAGTGGAATGGGCTGTCAAATTGGTGTTATCAAACTAACTTCAAAGTATTTCCTCTTTAAACATTGATTTTGGACTGGGAACCTCATTACATTTATTCTTCTTCTTTCTTATCTCTTCCACTCAAACATATTAGGGTGTCAAGCTTGTAAAGCTTGAGACTTTTGATGGTATCTGCAGGGGAAGAGTAGAGCTCATCAATGGATAAGTCAATACAGTCAATAATGTTTTTTGGGGTTGCAGGTTGACTTTATTAAATCTGCCTAGTAAAAACAGCTCTATTGTCAATATAAAATAGGATAAGAGAGTCTGATGATGGTAACAAAGATGTTACTGAGATAAAACACCCTATTAATGTATTTGTATTCAGTCTTATTTACCTTGTAATTCTAATCTATAATCCAAATTGTACCTAAAAACTATTCAAGCTGTGTCATTTTACAATTATATCATTGATATATGGTGATAGAGAGGTATGGAGACATCTAAGACTCTTCATTGGACATGACAACAAACAATTGGTTTGGGGAAGGAATGTTGACAAAGATTTTTAGTAAATTTATGAAAACTTGGAAGTCTTTAATGACTTGTCAAAATAGTTGCTTTTATCCCAAGAATTTTAAATTTAAGTGTAAAAGAGTGTGTTTTTTTCTAGTCTGTTTCATTATACTTCTTCATAAAATTGTCATACTGATTCTGAAATTATTATATGACATGGTAATATGAAATAGTGATGGAGAGGTTTCTTAATAGTCAAGCACCCAATTTTTGTAAAAATTAAAAATAGTATGATACACTCATGTCAAACCTATTGCCAAAAAATGACAACTGACAAAAGGATTGCATACATCTCAGGTGATCATTTTGAATTAATAAGGATTTAAGAATCTGCATCATAACTAAAAAGGATATTAGGTTTTTAACTTATAAAAACTGGGTGTGTTTTAAAATGTGTTATTTTTTTATAAAATGTTAATATTCATAAATGTTTTCCTATTGTATTCAAAATTGATACAATTGTAATAATTTCATGAGGTCTTAAGAATACAAATTTAGGTTTTTTATTACGTGTTTAACTCTCTCCTTTATTTAAATAAACCAACAAAATCAAATGACAATCGTAATCTTTCAACTCTCTTAACTTCTCTTTTGGTTCATCTCAAGGACATCAAAAAAACTAAATGTCGACGAGGATAATAAAATTTAGAGGTTTTTATTGTACAAACAAATTAAATTGGGCAAAAAAAAAATTGATAAAATATATGGGAGCGTTTTCGGCTATCCATATAAAAACATTGAAAAAGATGTGAAAATTTAAAAACTATACTATTTATACGCATAGACTTTTAAATAGTAAAATTACTTGTTCTTCAAATCTTGTAATAAGAGAAGAAACCCATTCTACGGGTTTTTGAGTTGCCATAGCCACAAACTTTTAAACTTTTTAAACACAAATGTACAAAATATACGGTATTATTAAAACATGGCGAAGAGAGAATAAAGCAGAGGGGTCAAACTTTATATTTCTAGTTTTATAATATTGTTTATTTAAATTAAAATATGCTCATTATTATAACGCCGAGGCTATATTTAAAATATTTTTAATTATTAGAATAAAAATAATATATTTAAAAATGAAAAGCATGTGTTTGTATTTTAAAAATAATATATTTTCCACACAATATATATCCATATTTTTTAAATAAGGCTGTTTTTAAATACGAAATTTATTTTTTAAAATATGCGAGATAATATTTTAATTATGCTATTTTTCATTTGAGAGTTAGAAATATTTAAAATATTGAAAGCCGGAAAAGTTGTTCAAAAAAAGCCAAGGTACACGGTAAACCAAAACAATTTTAAATGGCGTTAAGTTATTGTATAGAAGAATTTTATTAAAGTTAAATGTTTGTTTGCCTAAAAAGTTAACTTTGACATTTAACATTTTCTATTCAAATAACCAAAGGGTATTTGCATCCTATCTCGCAAAGCTTGGTGTTTACATATGCAATTCAAAATTACGGTTTTTGTTAATAAAATACATTTAAAGTATTTGACATTATTTTAAATAGTGTTCAGAATATTGTCCGTTTATATTGATAAGAATATTTTCAAGTATTCACATAAATTCTAATATAAATTTATCAATTCAATATATATAACTGAAATATTTGATGTGTTTTTACGTGACAGCCGAAGATATATCAATAATAATAATAGCTCAAATTATTTTACCTAAAATTAAAATATGTAAAATACAATATAACGTGGCTGATGATTGTAAAACGAAAATTGAAATTATACCGCGAATGTTTCTTTTTATAAAAATCGAAATTTATTTTCAAAGAGAAATAGCGACATTTCTAACTTTGAGGATGAGGTATGGAAAGGTGAAACATGAAGAGTAATGGCGAACGGAAAAATAAAAAGTGTCCAGGGGACACTTCCCGCCCCTGGACACTTTTTATTTTTCCGTTCGCCATTACTCTTCATGTTTCACCTTTCCATACCTCATCCTCAAAGTTAGAAATGTCGCTATTTCTCTTTGAAAATAAATTTCGATTTTTATAAAAAGAAACATTCGCGGTATAATTTCAATTTTCGTTTTACAATCATCAGCCGCGTTATATTGTATTTTAAATGTTACTTTAAGTATTAGTTACGAACGGAAAAATACGTCCAGGGTAGCCGAGTGGACAAGGCACCTGCCCGGTAAGCAGAAGGGTATGGGTTCGTTTCCCGCCCCTGGACACTTTTTATTTTTCCGTTCGCCATTACTCTTCATGTTTCACCTTTCCATACCTCATCCTCAAAGTTAGAAATGTCGCTATTTCTCTTTGAAAATAAATTTCGATTTTTATAAAAAGAAACATTCGCGGTATAATTTCAATTTTCGTTTTATTAAAATATGTGTATATAATGACACTAATGGTAGTTTGATTATTAGACTTAGTTTCAAAATAGTAATAGATAGTTTCAAATGTCATCTTCCAAAGGATCAATAACACATTTGTAAATTTTTTTTTAAATCTTTTGATAAGAAATAAGGTAACCCGATAATGCTGCATAAGCATGTTTTTATTGCCTACTTTCATTGCTAGCATAGTTTAACTTAGTAATCATGTTATAAGGTTTGAATAGCATTCATATGGATAACAATTACCACAGCCCACAACTAATCCTAAACAAGATACATGTAGTCTCCTTGTTATCATGTCCAATGAAGAGCCTCAGATGTCTCCATACATCTCTATCACAGCAATATCAACTATCTTGGGTGTGTAAAGCTGCTGCTCTGGGTCCATGTCAATTTTCTGCAAGGCTATGGCCATTGCTGGACATGAGAATATGTGGGTAGGTGGTTAGTTCCACACCAGGACAGTTGTTACATGTCCTATAGGTCCTTGTGCCATCTGGATGTATTGTCATTCCTTTATAGTGTTTTGTTCTGAGTCTTGTTATTGTTTTTGTAATTCTTCTCTCAGAGTTTATTTCGCATATTTGATCTTTCTTTTTGTTGAATTATCTTGTATTTTGCCAAAAGCATTGTAGTCTCCATGATATTATGTAATGACACAAGGAATATATTTTTTTTAATGTTCATTTTTACACATGGTTGTTCATAAAGCTTTGTATGCATGGTGTACCTGATACCTTTTCAAGAAAAATGAGACATGTTTAAATAATATAGATAGAAATTTTGCCGGGAGGATATTGATCTAAAGAGACAAAGGTAGATTGTCAAGATTCCATTAGATCCCGTGTGGATCTCATGGAATAAAGTCCGCCCTAGACTGACGAGGGCCATTAGCCCAAAACCATGGTCTCTAGGTGGACGCTTTTCAGTTTGCCAAAGCTGGTGTTGTGGCTTTGTTACCGACCCGAGGCCGCTAGTTGCGGCGACGGTCAATAGATGGCGTCTAGTTTTGGCGGGAGAGGCTACCTTTGTCTCTTTAGATGTTTAAATATGTATGTGAAATTGTGCTAAGGGCCATCCAATGGTTGCTAGCTGCACATGGAGTGAATGGACTCAGATAATACCAAATTTGAATCAAAGCCAACAACAACCTGTGATTTCATGCTAATGTTCCTTATCAGTCCTGAGAGAGGAGTGCTTTTTCATGAGAATACCCCTTATATAGATTGAAAAAAATACTCCATTATTAGAACACCTCACCCAACAAAATATACACAGAAAAACTCAATTGACTTGCTAATCATATTGTGTGACATTTAGGTAACAATGCTGTTACCAAAATGTCCCACACTACTTATTTATTTGGATTTGGTTTTATTACCTTGTGTTTGGGTGATAATGTGTCGTTGAAAGGATAGGCAGGTGCCCTCAGCTACAGAGCAATTGAAGAGAACAGGCCAGGGTGATCTCAGGACTGCCAGTTAGTCCTGGGTCTTTCCATGTTGTCTACCTTGTTGGGATTTCCCATATTACTTTTCTCTAACTCCGCCTTTGCCAGTCCCAAGCCCGGATGAAAAAGGAGGAGGGGGAACAGTAACAAGCTCACTAAAAAACCTGGGCTCAGCTGGCCTAGCTGATAGTACCCTGTAAGGACTCCTAATTCAGGGATACAGGATGAGCAGCATTTGTACTCCATGTTAGGAGCGGCTGCACATGGCATCTGTTCCTCATGTCAGAGGCGCCCATTTCTTTTGGAGCTAAGTCGGCCTGCCACTGAGTAGTGCTTCCAGTCTTAGTGACAAAGGCAGACACATTCTACTTCACACAGTCATGATCTCAAGCTTTACAAGTTTGATACCCTAATATGATCGAGTGTAAATAAGAAAGAAGAAGAGTTTTCTCTTTTAGTGAAGTTTTAAAAATGAAGCTCTCTTTTTTCAAATATCTTCAATTGAACATATAGGAATGTTTATTTATTTTTTGTATGTGTCCCTCTTGACAATGGGGATAGAGAGCAAGTTGTCAAGTAACTTTGTTGTTAAGCAACCAGTTTAGTTATTTATACAGTGGGTATAGTTCCCAAGTTTTATGTTACCAATTGTTTAACCATGGTTACCAGAACACCTTTTAAGGTATCAATCTTGTAGAGCTTTTTGGTGGTGTCTGCTGGGGATGAGTAGAGTTCATTATAGGAGACTTGACAACCATCATGACTGAGTGAAGTAGAATGTGTCTGCCTTTGTCATTAAGACTGGGAGCATTATTCTGTAGCAGGCCGGCTTAGCTCCAATATGAAATAGCCATCTGTGACATGAACAGATGCCATGTGCAGTCACTCCTAATTTGGAGACGTTGCTCATCCTGTATTCCAGTATCAGGAGCCCTTACAGGATACTATCAGCTGATTCCAGGTTTTTAGTGAGCTTATTACTGCTCCCACTCCTCGTTT
Organism: Cordylochernes scorpioides; assembly: GCA_030710605.1. Taxonomy (NCBI): domain Eukaryota; kingdom Metazoa; phylum Arthropoda; class Arachnida; order Pseudoscorpiones; family Chernetidae; genus Cordylochernes; species Cordylochernes scorpioides. The sequence goes on from CP092867.1 coordinate 102,881,551, forward strand.
TTTAATTCAGGCTTTGGACCGGCAATGGCAGAGTTATGTATGTTTTAACACAAAGCAATAACGCGCCATCTATACATATAAAATAAAAGGATTTAAAAGCGCGAATGTTTCTTTTATACATAAAACAAACTTCTACTGCCCTTACTGCGATGAAAAAATATATTGGGAGGGCTTGGCTCATCAGTGATGAACCCTCCCAGCGGTTTCGCCAATTGGCGAAAGAAAAGAAACATTCGCGCTTTTAAATCCTTTTATTTTATTATGTATGTTTTAATCTTCCATTATGTTCCATCCGTACCTTCCTAAACCTAGACAGTAGAATTTTGGCTAAGAAACCACCACATTCTGGGTGTCTCCTGGAGGTGGGTACAAGGGGTTCTTCATCTCACTTTGGTAGCTTGATTAAATTGTAAGATGCTTCTTTTTATTCCAATTGAAGGGATTTACAGAAATTGTTTTAAGTTTTGTATGGTTGCATTCTATATTTCTAATCTAAATATACTTACAACATAGAGTGGAATCTTGTTACAACAACCTCAACACTTTGTTATAACATCATAATTCTGAAGTCACTATTGTTATAACAACAACATGGTTATAATAAGCTAAAATTTTTGTCCCAAGTGATGATATAGTCAGGTTCGACTGTACTTTGTAAAACTAAATAAAAGACAAGTTGTATAAAACATTTTGTGTATTTGGGGGCTGTATACCTGGGTATAACAGAGCTTATTGTGTTGTCAGGTAAGATGTCAGTGGCTGCCCTCCATGCCCAGGTCCAGGGGCTCATCAAGCAGGGCAACAGCAGGGTCCTAGCCAAGACCTTGCAGGGCCTGAAGAACCTCAACTATGTCACCAAGCACGAAGACAGCCTCGAGCTCACCCCGCTCCTCCAGGCCATTCGGCTGGAGAACCTCAAGGTGATCAAGCTGCTCATTGAGAGCGGGGCGGATGTCAACTTCTGCCTGGAGAAGTCAGGGGTGTGCCCGCCGCTGATCTACGCCATCATGTTCTGCCCAGAGAGAGTTCTCATCCCCATTGCAACCCTCCTCCTCTCCTACAAGGCCAACCCCAACCAGGCCTTCTCCATCAACTCCAGCTTGAAGACACCCCTCCACCTGGCCATCAAGAGGAAGTCACTGAAGTTGATTGACGTGCTGGTGGCCCACGGAAGCCGCCTAGACCTCTCACTAGACACCCTCTTCCCTCCAATATTCTACGCCCTGGGGATCCGGAACTCTGCCAGGACTCTGAATAGACTCCTGGAGAAAGGGGCCGACCCCAACTGCCACTACCAGACAGAAGGCAGGTCCTACAAATGTGTCTCCTGCCTGCGATACATCAGGATGGCCTCACCTCTCCACTTCTCCATCTCATACACCAACTTGGACAAGATCCTCACTCTGCTCTCACATGGTGCTGACCCCAACTGTACCAGGGATGACTGCCTTTCTCCCCTGGCCTTCTGCTTGGTGCTCTTTTTCAACATGGATGACGTGGTAGACCTTCCCAAGTACCTGGCCATCATCAGCCTGCTACTGGAGCACGGGGCGGACCCCAACCTGCGCAGCTGGTACAATGGCTGCTACCTCACAGCCCTGGGCCACTACCTGCGCTGGACCAACTGCAACGTCAGCCTGCAGCTCATCAATCTCTTGTTCAAGGCAGGGGCCAAGGTGTGCTTGCTGGACGACCACCCCTACGGCATCCTGCCCATGAACCTGAAGCAGGTGGAATCCAGGATCCTCACCCTCCTGGTGGAACAGTGCCAGGAGTACAGCCCCAACCTGCTGCGCCAGCTGCTCCTCCATTACCACCAATCAGACTGCGCGCGCCTGCTGGCCTCCAAGGCCAATGCCGTCCTAACCCTACGCCTTCTGAGCATGCAGAAGATCAGGAGCTGCCTGCGAGCCCATGACCCTGTGTACGACCAGAATGTTGGCAGGCTTGGGCTACCCCAGGTCATCTGTCAGCAGATCCTTGGAGCCGAGTGACCTCACACTATCAATCCCATTAAAGTAAGGTTTTTATAGAATCTTGTGTGTGACTTCTCTTTTTACAAGTTCTTGACTGGGTGAACCTGTAACCACAAAACACATTATTTACTGTATTGACTCATCCATTGAAGAGCTCTACTCATCTCCAGCAAACACCATCAAAAGTCTCAAGCTTTACAGGTTTGATATCATAATATGATTGAGTGGAGATAAGAAAGAGGAAGAAGACAAGTTCTTGACTGGGTGAACCTGCAACCCCAAAACACATTATTGACTGTATTGACTCATCCATTGAAGAGCTCTACTTATCCCCAGCAGACACCATCAACAAGCTTTTCAAGCTTGATACCTTAATATGATTGAGTGGAGATAAGGAAGAGGAAGAAGACAAGTTCTTGAGTTCATCCACAACTTCATCTAGCAGGGTGGTTCCTATAGGCCTTAGTTATTTTTCTCCTTTATAAGAACTTGTTCTAAACTTCTGCCCTCTCAGTCCTCTGCAGGAACATTTAAATGAGAAAATGTTACAAAACAACAAAAAGCCTTCATTAAGGACACTTGTCCCATACAGGATTCTCCCAGATGGGTAAACATAAGTTATTTACAGAAAGTGGGGATTAACATCAACCTTTCCTCAAGTTGGATCCATCATCTGTATTGCACCTGTCTGTGCTGTTTTCCAGAATTTCTTAAAAACTAATGCATTGGGTTTGATTTTCATTACTTTTAACATTAGAACATATGGCGAATCGGACAATTTCTCTCCTCCTCAAGTGCCGGACAATAAAACATGTATTACAAAACAATAGAAGAATGAACCTCTATCAACAACATGTCCCACACTGTTGATTCAAAACAAGTGAGATGCCATATACTAAAGGGGAATAATTAATTAATACAAATACTTTTTAAAAATGCACTGAAAAGGAGAAATAAATATTTTTCAGCTTCCGCCATTTGACTTATGAGTAAAAATAAATGTGGGGGAGGCAATCATATATCTAGTTCCGCAGCTTTATTGTTCCTAAGGTTCTCTGTGCACTTCATTAAATCTCACAATCCAACTCCGGGTCAGAACAAGATAAATCACACAAAAGTTGTATATTTGACAAAGGTGCAGACAGCAATGTTTGGTAAAAAATCTGCTAGTATGATATTGGAATTTCTTCTCTTATGGTTGATAAGGCACAATTTGGATTATAGATTATAAACACAAGGTAATAAGACCAAATCCAAATAAATAAATAGTGTGTGACGTTTCGGTAACAGCGTTGTTACCATCTTCAGACAAAAGTACTGAATGAGAAATTTTACCACAGCATGTGGTGGTATGATTGATATGGATGCTGTGGTAAAATTTCTCATTCAGTACTTTTGTCTGAAGATGGTAACAACACTGTTACCAAAACGTCACACACTATTTATTTATTTGGATTTGGTCTTATTACCTTGTGTTTATTCTCTTATGGTGTTGCTTTTTTAAAAATGTTGGTGTTTTTCTCGCAATTCTTAACTCAAATACATCAATCGTTTTCAGTAGACCTCCCCTATGATACTATTGTTCAGTTGTAAAAGCTCATTCCACTCCTAGCTGGTCCCACCAAATACACAGCATAATCAACTTGCCATGAATATTCGGCTTGGCCATCGATAATGAGGCACGGCCAGAGTATCCATACATTCCCTGACATTTTGGATAATCGTAATGGACCCACTTTTCATCACCAGTTACAATTCAATGCAAAAATCTTTTTGACGTTGGAGCAGTTGTTCATACATGAAAAATGGCGTTCAACGTCTCTTGGCTTCAGTTCATACGAATTCCAGAATTGGGAGGAATGTTTAATACTAAAAAGAGTAGCCTGTACTTCTTCAAGGTATTTGGGGGGAAATCATATATTGAGTGAAGAGATAAAATATTTTTGGTGGAAAAAGCTTCCTGATCAGTTGCTTCATATTTTGTTTGAAATTCATTATGATCGCCCCGCCACCTTTATATTGACTTATCTAATTGTTCAATGGCAGTAGTTGAAATATTTATTTTCTTTCTAGATTATAAACACAAGGTAATAAGACCAAATAAATAAATAGTGTGTGACATTTCGGTAACAGTATTGTTACAATCTTCAGACAAAAGTACTGAATGAGAAATTTTACCACAGCATGTTTACACCCTTGATAACAGGAACTATTTAAAAACATGCTGTGGTAAAATTTCTCATTCAGTACTTTGGTCTGAAGATGGTAACAACGCTGTTACCGAAACGTCACACACTATTTATTTATTTGGATTTGGTCTTATTACCTTGAGTTTATTTATTTTCTTATTTTTAATTCATTTTAATAAATACCTTTTCTTGAAAATATATTTTTATTAATTAATTATCATAGCCACACAATTGATATCTAAATATAGAAATATCATAATCAAGGGTGGATGGTCTAAACCGTTGGTTTTCGACCGCTACGACCCAGGTTCGATTCCCTCATTGGGCACTTTTTTCTGATAAAAAAAAAAAAATTCTCCAATGACCCCTGATTTTTGCAAAAGTCCAACCCCACCAGCGAGTGCAAATAACCAAAAGGGGCTCTGGCACATTTGTAAGTGCAAAGTCAAACTGTTTTTCACATGTGGTGCACTTAGGCAGTCGCCTTCTACCCACCATGATTATCATGGCCTGTACCACGTGTATATACACTAGGGATAAACAAAAAAAAATAATAATCAAGAGTTAAAATTTATACAAAATCTAAACAAAATATTTACACTCAAGGACAAAACTTAGGAAAGTAGAAAGTTTGATGTCACCAGCCATCTCTCTCTATTTTTTTTAGGAAGACATGCACTTTGGTTCCCACTTGGTTATCTCATGTGTCTTCAATATAGGTTACTGTTCCAAGATCAAATTATGAAAGGCATTTTTAAAAAAACTTTTAGATATTTCCCACAAAGAGTTATTTTTAAATTGCAAGCTTTCAAGCGATTCAACAGGCCTAATTAAAATAATTGACTATTTATTACTAGAAATTTTAACAAATATACATATGCAGTAAAACAACACTTGAAGTTACACAGCATGAGTTTCTTTTCAATGAAAAATCTAAATTTATTTCAAGGTGAAATATTGACTATTTCTAACCTTGTTTGGATGAGGTATGAAAGGATGAATTATGAAGAGTAATGATGAACGGAAAAATAAAAATGTCCAGGGATGGGAACCGAACCCACAATTCCCATCCCTGGACATTTTCATTTTTCCATTCATCATTACTCTTCATAATTCACCCTTTCATACCTCATCCAAAAAGGTTAGAAATGGTCAATATTTCACCTTGAAATAAATTTTTATTTTTCATTGAAAAGAAACTCATGCGGTGTAACTTCAAGTGTTGTTTTACAATCACAAGCCGCAGTGTATTATATACATATGCAGTGTAGATATTTTAATTAAGCCGTTGAAGAGCCATAATTGCTTGAAATCTTGTAATTATGAATAGATCACTGTGTTTCAAATCTTTCAGAGTCATCACTTGGGAACAAGTGTTGTCATAACCACGCTGTTAAACACAAGTTGATAAAACCAAATCCAAATAAATAGTGTGTGACGTTTCAGTAACAGTGTTGTTACCATCATTAGTACTTGATTCAGTACTTTTGTCTGAAGATGGTAACAACGCTGTTACTGAAATGTTACGCGCTATTTATTTATTTGGTCTTATTACCTTGTGTTTATTATCTATAATCCAAATTGTGCCTTATCAACCACACTGTAACTCCACCTTTGCCGGTCCCAAGCCCGGATGAAAAAGAAGGAGGGGGAGCAGTAACAAGCTCACTAAAAAACCTGGATTCAGCTGGCCCGGCTGATAGTATCCTGTAAGGGCTCCAAATCCAGGGATACAGGATGAGCAGTGTTTGTACTCCATGTTAGGAGCAGCTGCACATGGTGTCTGTTCCTCATGTCAGAGGCGGCCATTTCTTTTGGAGCTAAGTTGGCCTGCCACTGAGTAGTGCTCCCAGTCTTAATGACAAAGGTAGACGTATTCTACTTCACCTAGTTATGATGATTGTCAAACAGACACCATCAAGGGTCACAACTTGATAACCTAATATGATTGAGTGGAGATAAGAAAGAAGAACCACACTGTTGTTATAAAGGTTCACTGGCCAACCAGAGAGCTAGAGTCCTGGCAACCAACCAGACATAAGCTGTCACACAATAGAGCACTGCGTTGTCACCAGATGGCTCTGGATGAGAGTGAGATGACAGGAGACTAGAATGAACGGCACACAACCCCCCCTGGTATCCAGATGTAGTTTGATTGGAAATAGGCAAACACACAAGTCATACAAAATATTTATTAAATTTCAAAGAGCAAATACAGATATGTTTAAAATAACAAATATATTTTAAAGAGGCATTATAGGATTAACATAACATGGTTTCATAATAGAGCAATACACTCAAAAATAAACAAACAATGATATAAAAAAAGGCTTAAATCAAAACAACAACAAACAAAACAGATTTCTAAAAAATACTTTTTTAAATTTCAAAAACATGACTATTATTGAGTGACTTAGCAACCTTGGAAATAAATCCTTTAAACAAAGAGCGAACATTATTTACAGCTGCGTTTTGATTGGTTGGCATCAAGTGAGTTATTTGAAGAGTTAGTTGATCTCTAATGGCACCTCCTGAGTAGTACATTGCTTGTTCTTACTTTTCTCATATGTGTGTGTGCATCTTTTCTATTATTTCAAGCAAACTTTTTCAGTAACTCATGTTTTATATGAAGACACAAAAAAAAAGGCTAGTAAAAAATATATACATATGGATTTGAAAATATATACAGTAGAACCTCAATGAGAGGATACTCGTGCTAGAGGACACCTCTCTACAAAGGACAGTTTTCAGTTGCAAAATTACCATTTTTGCTATTTAGTAACTCTCTGGTAAGAGAACACCTCTCCTTAAAGAACACTTTGGCTCTGCAATTAGGTGTCCTTCACAAGGAGGTTCTACTGTAGTAACTCTCCAGTAAGAAGACACCTCTCCATAAAGGACACTTTGGCTCTGTAACTAGGTGTTGTCCTTTACAGGGAGTTTCTACTGTAGTAACTCTCCAGTAAGAAGACACCTCTCCATAAAGGACACTTTGACTCTGTAACTAGGTGTCCTTCACATGGAGGTTCTACTCTATATCTAAAATATAAAAGAACTACAAGGTAATAAGATCAAATCAAAATAAGTTGTGTGTGTCTAGTTACCATGTAGTTCTTGTCTATAATCCAAATTGTACCTTATCATCTAAAATATAAATTTACAAATAGAAATTACTTTTAAACGTGCCTATATAAAAGTAGAACCTCCATAATGTCCTGCTAGAGGATACCTCACTATAAAAGAAACAGTTTTCAAAGACAAAATTAACATTTCTACTAATTATCTGCTCTCCAGTAAGAGGACACCTCTCCCTAAAGAACACTATGCAACTAGGTATCCTTTACAGAGAGGTAGTTATAGTGTATAAACAAATTTGTAGGGCCAAATTGAATGTGATTACAATAAAAGAAAATAAGACCTAATCCAAATAATTTATTAGTGTGTGACGTTTCGACAACAACATTGTCACCATCATCAGACAAAAGAATAAATGAGAAAAAATATTACAGCAAGTTCTTAAATAGTACTGTTATCAAGTGTTTAAACAACATAAGGAAAATAGTTTTTAAGTCAACTTGAAATATTCTTAGAATTAAATGGTGACAATGTTGTTGTCGAAACATCACACACTAATAAATTATTTGTTCTTATGCATACCTCTGGTGAATCCTGTATAAGGTCAGTGACCCTAAATAAAGGCTTTTGTTGTTGTTGTTTGTAATAAATTATTTGGATTAGGTCTTATTTTCTTTTATTATAATCTATAATCCAAATTGTGCTTTATCGAATGTGATTATAAAAATTGGGTTTTGGGGAGAAATGTGGCTGTTAGAGAGACATTATAGATGTCACAGAAATGTTTCACACTTCACAGAAAGGTATTTGTCATCTAGTTGATCAAGTTTGCAGTTACTGAGCCAAGATCAGGTGATCAGGAATTATTACAACTACACTTTGGTGTGTTCATTATTACAGGGTTGCAGATTTTGACATTAAAAAATCATAAACACTGTAACCCTTTTATTCACCTAATCAAAGGAAGCTTTCGGGTAACCCTCCTTCAGCTAGGTAAACTATGTTTTATTTTTAGTTAGTTGAAGAAGGGTTAACCTGAAAGCTTTCTTTGATCAGGTGAATAAAAAGATTTGCTGTATTTATGATTTTTTGACACTTTGGTTTCAACCTGAAGTGTCTTAACCAATTGTGTTAAAGGTGCTAACTAAATATTTAAAAAGCTGCAAGGGCCATAACATCTCACTTTGAAAAATTCAAAAATAAAAAAGAGGAGAGGTGTGAAGAAAAAGAAATAGCTGGGGATATCAAATAGAACTGCAGTTAATCATTGTTTAATCTAATTGGAAGCAATGGATAGCAGTTCCTTCCAACAACATCCAACACAGATCTGAGAGGAAGAAAAGTACTTAGGCTTGTAGTGTATATGGTCAAATCTTCTATAGAGAATCAGAGATTCCCTCAAACTAACAGTTGAGTATTGCTTCCTTTGGTGTACATCACACCAGCTGCTGTCACCACTCTGTTCTTGTGGAATTACAGTAGAACCTCCCTGTAAAGGACACCTAATTGCAGAGCCACAGTGTCCTTTATAGAGAGGTCTCCTCTATTGCGAGTGTCCTCTCATGGAAATTCTACTGTAATAGGAGAATTAAAAAAACCCTAGAATTCATTTTTTCAAAATGGCAGTCTTTTATTAAATTATATTTAAAATAACTAGAATGGGGAATAAGAAGCTGGAAATTATGGAAAGGAAGTGCTTTTCATCCAATCCACCAGAAGATTATGAAAACATTAGGGAAATCTGTGAGCTTGAACCCAACTTGACAGGACACTCACGCTAGAGGACATCTCTCTATAAAGCACAGTTGTCATTTACAAAATTATCATTTTTACTATTTAGATACTCTCCGGTAAGAGGACACCTCCTCATAAAGGACACTTTGGCTCTGCAATTAGGTGTTGTCCTTTACAGGGAGGTTCTACTGTATTTAAACATGAAAAATATTAATATCAAAAGTGGTCCATTCCAATATGAAGTCTGTGAGTGAGAATTTAGAATGTTTTTAATCAAAGTTTCAGATAAAAATTCTACCCCAAAATAGTGAGTTTGGGCATAAAAAGAGAAGATGAACACAGAAATGTACAGTACAACTAACCCTATAATCCAACATTTACTACAATTTAACCTTTTTTTTTAAATCTTCTCACTAATTGCTTTTCAAATTACAGTTAAACCTGTCTATAGCGCCCCCTAAATAGTGCCTCCCTCTCTATAGCGTCAGATTTTAAATACGTAGTACAATGCGATTTACATTAAAAGTGACCTATCTATAGCACTCCCTCTCTATAGCACCTTATTTTGGTGAGTCCCAAGAGGGGGTGCTATAGACAGGTTTAACTGTACTATCAAATTTTAGATTGATTTAAAGTTGGTACAGTGAAACCCCTCTATAACAAACCCCAATGAGACTCAACAAGTGGTTCACTATAGCCATGGTTTGTTATAGCCATAGTTCACTATATTGTAGTAGATTATTTGAAATAACTAACAAAGCTACACAGACATCCAAGACTCTGAGGGAATACTTGACAGAAACACGTCAGATCCATGTCATTAGCAACAAGATTTTCAAGCTGTGGGTCACAGCTCCCATAGGGAATAAGCTATGTGTGTGTGTGTAGCAGATTATTTTATGAAAAGATTTTTAATTTTGATTTTTTTTTTGATAAACTGTAAAATTTTCTCATTGCCTCTCAACTATTTTATTAGTTTTAATTTCGGGTATAGGGATTAAAGTAAACATGGATTCAAAATCTAAAGATATAATTGTTTGATTTCCATTTAGCTTCATGTCAATAATATCTTCTTTAAATTCATAGGAGTTAACAATTTCATTTTCATTAAAATATACAGGAACTTATTGGAAGCTCACAGTACCATTTTAGCCAAAAAGTAGAATTAGTAAAAGCTCTTATACATAGAACTTTTACACTCATTAATGATACAGCTAATAGTTTTAATTTTGTTTTACATTAAATAAATTTCCGTGTAATTCTGAGGTTTGTCTTTCCTAATTTTCTATGTTACAATATTATAAACAAAAAATGAGAATTATTTCAAGTTCGGTATAAGGGAAGGTTCACTATATCCCTGGTTCGTTTTAGCAGGGTTTTACTGTATGTATTTGAAAGGGAATATTAACTCCGCCTTTGTAGGTCCCAAGCCCGGATGAAAAAGGTGGAGGGGGAGCAGTAACAAGCTCACTAAAAAACCTGGGCTCAGCTGGCCCGGCTGATAGTACCCTGTAAGGGCTCCTGATCCAGGAATACAGGATGAGCAGCGTTTGTACTCCATGTTAGGAGCAGCTGCACATGGGGTCTGTTTCTCATGTCAGAGGCGGCCATTTCTTTTGGAGCTAAGTCGGCCTGCCACTGAGTAGTGCTCCCAGTCTTAATGACAAAGGCAGACGCATTCTACTTCACCCAGTGTGGAGATAAGAAAGAAGAAAGGGAATATTGGTCAGGATTTAAAAAAAGCTCAAATAATAGAAAATGTTGGATTAGTTAATTGGAGTATTTTATCTATCTACAGCAAGACAAAGCAGCTCCTCAAGCTAGGAAGATGTTTAAAATCTTAATTTATTTTGATCAAGATGATGAGATTGGCACTTGCATAATTTCATGGAGGCAAAAAAAATGATACTTAAAGAAGGCAACATCTCTTTGTTAGATAATTAGGGAGAAGGTTCTACTGTATATATACCTCATTCATCATATGCACCTCTATAGTACATAAGATTACTATGATCACAAAACAACATCAAAGAGAATACACACACTCATACACAGCCCTTGAATTAAGGCCATGAAGAACCGTTTTTGACTTGAAAGTTCACCCAGTTTATCAAAATTTTATAAAACGGAGCATTAAGGTTTACAATTTTTTGCATTTCTTAATTATAAATTTGTGCATAGAAAGATATATTTGTTTAAACAAGAACAGACACATATGTATATGGAAATATATAAGGAAGAGGGGGGAAGAGATAAAATTTAAGAAGTTATAATATAAAAAGAACAATATTTAAAATATTGCTATAAGGCTATTGCTAACTAACAATTCAAACTTTAAAGTGAAATGCTTTGTCTCTAAAAATCTTGGTAAATGTTCCAAATATCTCTAGATATAGGAAGAAGGCAAATCAATATTGCATTGATATGTAGAGTAGAAACTTCCCTCAATGGAGGTTGACTTTATAGAAGTGGTCCCTCATGAGAGGTTTAGCTGGGAGTAGCTGCTGCACTAAGGGAGGAAACTGAGTTTTCCCAAAAGTACCAAAAGTCAATAGAATGCCAATACCTGCCATTTCAGTATACTTTGGCTATTCTATAAAAGCAAAGATCACACACACCTCTCCCAGAAAAATAAACATCAAAACTATACACCATATTTTCTCCATAGATTTGGCCTAGCTACTTTGCCAGCTAAACACCTCTTTGTCAGATTGTGAAGATTCCATTAGATCCCGTGTGGATCTCATGGAATAAAGTCCGCCCTGAGCAGAAGAGGGCCATTAGCCCGAAACCATGGAAACCATGGTCTACAAGTAGATGCTTTTCAGTTTGCCAAAGCTGATGTCATGGCTTTGTCAACGACCTGAGGCTGCTAGTTTGTGGAAAAAAATCAATAGATGACATCTAGTTTTGACATTTATTTTGATGGGAGAGGTGACTTTTATAGATCAATTTCCTCCGAGAAATATTTCCATCAATATTTTGACAATTCTAGCCAGAGTATATTCAACTTTAATGTATGCAATGAGGGAATAAATTCACAAATTCAATTTTAAAAAATCCCCATCTATCAATATTGAGTAAGAATATCAGGTCTCCAGGGAAAAGTATCTTTTCAAAAACCTTTTTAATCTCTGGCTTTCAGGTATGAACGCCCTTCTACAGGAGAAAGCATGGTATAATTTCTCCTGTAGAAGGGCATTTCTCCTGTAGAAGGGCATTTCTCCTGTAGAAGGGCGTCCGTACCCGAAAGCTAGAGAATAAAAATGTTTTGAAAAGATACTTTTCCCTGGAGGCCTGATATTTTTACCCAAATTCACAAATTGTCATATATTATATTTTACTGGAGCATTTATAAATTCCACCATCAGAAATCTGTGACCATCAATAAAACCATCATAAGGCACCGAGACTAAATGTGACCGGGAACTGAGGAAGACCAGCCACAAGTTGGTTTAACATGGAATAAAGGCCAGTCTGTAAAGCCATCACTTGGGATACCATTGGTTCATACATAGGAGAGAGAGAGAGAGAGATAACCATAGGCCAGATACATATTGAGCTTATGAGAATTTGAAGCTATTATAGACGCGTATGATTCTTTTGAAATTTAAACAATTATCTACTGCCCTTACTGAAATAGACAAAAGAATTGCTATAAATTATTAAATAAAAACAAACGATAGCAATGCGTCTCTTTATACATAAAATTTTTTAATATGCTAGCTTTCGGATCTTATCGATCCTTCAACAGGCCAAGCTGTAAATTGAGAGAAAGAATATATATATATAAATGTAAAATATTATTTATATACACCAACGAAGATAGAGAATAAAATATAAAATAAAATAAATATAAACACATTTCACGAGTTCACGTTTTCTCGTGGCCAGGCTGCTGTTGTTTCATCTCTGTCCAAAGCTCAGTTTGTTTTCTTTTATAGTCAATTGGTCCTTTTATTCTAATGGCTGGGCTGTTTTTTGAATGAGATGGAATGAATACTGGAATAATGGAATACTGAAATGGAAAAATTAATGGTAGGGCCTGGCTCATCAGTGGTGAACCTTCTCAACAGTTTTGCCAGTTTAGTTTTTTTCTGTCATTTTTCATTGCAGTAAGGGCAGTAGAAAAATTGTTCAATATTTCAAAGAATCGTACACGTTTAATATACAGTTAAACCTGTCTATAGCACCCCCTCTTGGGACTCACCAAAATAGGATGCTATAGAGAGGGGGTGCTATAGACAGGTCACTTTTAATGTAAAATGTTTACATTTTAATATTTAAAATCGGGAGCTATAGAGAGGAAGGCGCTATTTAGAGGAGGCGGTATAGACAGGTTTAACTGTAGTTTCAAATTCTCATATTGAGCTTACACTTGAGTCAGGGCCACTTGTAACAGATTTACTCCATAAACATACAGAAAGATTTGTTTTCAAAAGGAACTTTAGAGCTTCATATACTTTTATCATATAAAATCTATAAACTAAAAATATCAATCTAAAATTATTTTTTAAACTTTTTTAGGATTATATAATCATACATTATAGTTACAACAACAATAAAAAGCATTATTAAAACCTTTTGATCTTTTTTAACTTGAATATTTTTAGTAAAATAAAAAAAGAGTATTTCTTCTCCATATATACACTCATGGACAAAATTTAAGAATGTGAAAAGTTTTTGATGCCGCTGGTTATTTATTTTTTTTTTTCAAGGAAACAGAGGCAATTTTGTTCACACTTGGTTATCTTGTGTGTCTACAATAAAGGTCACTGTAATATCTTTCAGAGTTATTGTCTGAATTCTAATATACATGGTAAAAGGTACAATTTCCTTAAGTTGTAAATACAGTAAAACCTCCATGAGAGGACACTCACACTAGAGGACAACTCTCTATAAAGGACAGTTTGTATAGGTAAAATTATCATTTTTACTATTTAGTAACTCTCCAGTAAGAGGACACCTCTCCCTAAAGGATACTTTGGCTCTGCAATTAGATGTTGTCCTTTACAGGGAGATTCTACTGTATTATAATCTTTGAAGTACAATAGGAATAAAGCATCCCATTGTTTTGTAAATTGGTCAGAATACATTGGTGTAATTTTTCTTTTTAAAAAATATATTGCTTCAAGCTTATTCAAGTCAAAATCGCTTTCACATGGTAACATGACCATATTATATGGGATATAGTAACATTATAGACGCGTATGATTCTATTTTAAAATAAAATAATTTCTACTGTCCTTACTGCAATGGAAAAATTACTGGGATTAATTATTACCTTCGGTTCAAAATCACATTAATAGGTACCGCTCAGCAAGAGCAACCTAGTTCATGATAATTGAAACAGTGAATAATATGTGAATTCACATATTAAACAAAATTTTAACGCGGGATTCAATCCCGGTTCATGACTGTCGGGAATCGAGGGTATTACCCACTCGTCCACCGACTTTTAATTATTACCTTGTGTTTATAATCTATAATCCAAATTGTGCTTTATCATTATAAGGGAAGGTTCGCTATGCATTGCAGTAAGGGCAGTAGAAATTGTTTTATTTTAAAAAGAATCATACGCGTCTATAATAGTTTTGTATTTTGATAACAGATGGTGCGCTAATGCATCATAATATATTAACATTGTTGCCATCTTGGATGGTCTTGTTACCTTGTGATCTATGGCTCCAAACTTGTTATGAGGAGAAGGATGGGTTTGGTTTAACTTTCAGTTCCATATGGAGTACAGTAAAACCCCTCTATAGCGAACCCCAATGAGACTGAACATGTGGTTCACTATAGCCATAGTTACCTGTATTATAAAATAAATAATGGGGATTATATTTCAGGTTGGTTATAAGGGAAGACAAGGTAATAAGACCAAATCCAAATAAATAAATAGTGTGAGATGTTTCGGTAACAGCATTGTTACCATCTTCAGACAAAAGTACTGAATGAATACTTGTCTGAAGATGGTAACAACGCTGTTACCGAAACGTCACACACTATTTATTTATTTGGATTTTCTCTTATTACCTTGTATTTATAATCTATAATCCTAATTGTGCTTTATCGTTATAAGGGAAGGTTCGCTATATCCCTTGGTTCATTTAAGCTGGGTCTTACTGTATATAGAGGGATGGCGTTGTGGAGTTTAAAATTGATACAAAACATGATTCCTATGTACAAGAGAGAACTGACTGAAGATTTGAGGTAGGATGCCAGAGTATCAGAGTTGTGCGGGGGGAGACAAACACACCAGTCCTCAGGACTCTGCCAGGGTGGAGGGAGTCCCCACACTGGTGCTGGTGACAGAACTGCTGCTTCTCACCAGGTGGTCCCTCAGATGGAAGCAGTCCTTCTCTAGCTCCAGCATTTCCTGGAGACACAGTCAACACTGTCAGTGCTGGTACATTTTCCACAGCCAACACTGTCATTATGAACTAGGATACCCCTGAATTTCATTATCTATCAAGGGGGGTCGGTGGAAGGATAGTCTAAGCCGATGGTTTTCGACCGCTATGACCCAGGTTCGAATCCCGCATTAGGCACTTTTTTTCTGATTAAAAAAAAATGCTCCAATGGCCCCGATTCTTGCAAAAGTCCAACCCCACCAGCGAGTGCAAGTAACCAAACGGGGCTTTGGCACATTTGTAAGTGGATAATTGAACTGCTTTTCACATGTGTAGACATGTGGTACACTTACAGTAAAAGCAGTTGCCTACTTCTACCCACCATGATTATCATGGCCACGTGTACTAGGGATAAGCAAAAAAAAAAGAAGAAAATTATCTATCAATGATTGTTTCATTTAGATTATTAGACATCTTAATGCTTTTTTAAAGAATTTTTTAACCCCAGGAATATAATAGAAAAGCTGAGACAATGGGACCTAATGAAGATTGTTTAAACGACTTGAGGAATAAGCAATAACAAAGAATATTTTATTTTATATATACATGTATATATAAGAAAAAAATAATAGAAAAGTGGGTCAGGTGTTGATATTAAAAATAAAGAAAGCATATGGTCAGGATATGCTTTCTTTATTTTTAATATATATACTATATATATTTGAAAATAGAGCAATCCATAAATAAATCTTTAATTAAAAAGGCATATATTGGATCAAAATGTTAAATATGTTAGCATATGTTAAATATGCATTAAATATGTTATAACACCTTGATAAAGGTTGGCGTTCAGCCAACTGAAATATTGGTAAAATAAATGGTATTTTGATCCAATATATGCCTTTTTAATTAAAGATTTATTTATGGATTGCTCTATTTTCAAAAAATAAATGTATATATAAAAAGATTAAAAAAAAAAAACTCTCCTTTATTTGTATAGACAAAATGGACAATATCCTACATAAGCATACAAGTTCCACAGATGCAATGGTTTTACTGAGTAAAATCTGTAAAATCTTTTTAACACCAAATGCTTTATTTTTATTTCTCCTGACCACAACAAAAGATTATTGTTGAAACATTGTGAAAATAAAACCATTTCTAGCCAAAGTGTCTCTTATTTAAGAAATACAGTAGAACCTCCCTGTAAAGGACACCTAGTTACAGAGCCAAAGTGTCTTTTAGAGAGAGGTGTCCTCTTACCAGAGAGTTGCTTCTTCTTCTTCACTATCTCCACTCAATCATATTAGGGTATCAAGTTGTGACCCTTGATGGTGTCTGTTTGACAACCATCATGACTGGGTGAAGTATAATGCGTCTGCCTTTGTCATTAAGACTGGGAGCACTACTCAGTGGCAGGCCTACTTAGCTCCAAAAGAAATGGCCGCCTCTGACATGAGGAACATACGCCATGTGCAGCTGCTCTTAACATGGAGTACAAACACTGCTCATCCTGTATCCCTGGATCAGGAGCCCTTACAGGGTACTATCAGCCGGGCCAGCTGAGCCAGGTTTTTTAGTGAGCTTGTTACTGTTCCCCCTCCTCCTTTTTCATCCGGGCTTGGGACCGGCAAAGGCGGAGTTAGAGAGTTGCTAAATAGTAAAAATGGTAATTTTGCAAATAAAAACTGTGTAGAGAGGTGTCCTTTAGCATGAGTGTCCTCTCATGGAGGTTCTACTGTATAATTGACTTGGTTCAATGAGAAGTGGTGCAGCTTCCTCTAAATGAATCAATCATCCAGTACCTTGCTCTGTCCAGCCAGGGTCAACTGTAACTGGTTAAGTTCCACCAGTTTCTGTGTGAAGAGGGAGGTGAGATGGTCAGCTTGCTCCTGGGCGGCCTCCGCTCTCCTCTCTGCCTCCCTCAGCCTCTCCCGCAGTTCCTCCGGACTCTCCTCCTGCAACCTCTCTTAGACTCTACCAACACTTTAAAACCCATGGAATTATGATAAGGCATAATTTAGAGGTAATAAGACCAAATCCAAGGGGGTCGGTAGAAGGATGGTCTAAACCGTTGGTTTTCGACCGCTACGACCCGGGTTCAATTCCCGCATTGGGCACTTTTTTCTGATTTAAAAAAAAAATGCTCCAATGGCCCCTGATTCTTGCAAAAGCCCAACCCCACCAGTGAGTGCAAGTAACCAAACAGGGCTCTGGTACATTTGTAAGTGCAAAGTGGTAGGTGCACTTACAGTAAAAGCAGTCACCTACTTCTACATACCATGATTAACATGGCCTGTACCACGTGTACTAGGGATAAGCAAAATTAAGACCAAATCCAAATAAATAGTGTGTGACGTTTCTGTAACAGCGTTGTTACCATCCTCAGACAAAAGTACTGAACAAGAAAAAATATCAGAGCATGTTCTTGAATAGCTAGTACTGTTATCAAGTGAATTTATAACTACTGTAATTTAAAAAGAATATGCTGTGATATATTTTTTCTCATTCAGTACTTTTGTCTGATGATGACGCTGTTACCTAAACATCACATACTATTTATTTATTTGGTCTTATTACCTTGTAGTTCTAATCCAAATTGTACCGAATATATTGCCACATGGAAAATTAGGAAAGGACCAACTCCAATATGATACAACAATTTATTTAAGGCAAGAACAAACTATGAATGGATAAGGCACAATTTGGATAATAGATTATAAATACAAGGTAATAAGACCAAATCCAAATAAATAAATAGTGTGCAGTGTGTTAAATAGTGTGTACACACTATTTATTTATTTGGATTTGGTCTTATTATCTTTTATTTATAATCTATGAATGATAAACAAAAGATAAGTAATCGGAAGTTTACAGAGTATCAAAATATAAAAAATGATACTCTGTTAATAAAATAATAAATACTTTGTTACAATATAGAACCAATCCAATACAATAATTGTAGATCAGTCTAGCGATTAATTTGGCGAAACCGCTGAGAGGGTTCACCACTGATGAACCAAACCCTCTTTTTTAATAACTTTTATCATTGCAATAAGGGTCTGTAGAGATAATATCAATAAAGGAAGAGGTAAACCACTAAGGAAGGATTGATTTGGTAATCTGAAAGAATGGTCTGGAAGATATAAAGAGGTGAAGAGAACAGAGTTAAATAGTGATAAGTCACAATTTGGAATATAGATTATAAACACAAGGTAATAAGACCTAATCCAAATAAAAAATAATGTGTGATATTTTAGTAACAAAGCTGTTACATCAGACACTATTTAATTAGATTTGGTGTTATTACCTTGTGTTTACCATTCCATGTCCTCAGTATCAGGGTTGTATATGGGTGTGAGGGAAGTCTGTGGAAAACATTCCTCACCTGGGGATCATTAGCTGCTCTCAGCTGCTCCTGGAGGGACTGCTTCTCTCTGCGGAGGTTCTCCAGCTCTTCCTGGAGACTTTCCTCCCCCTGCACCACCAACATTTATGTCTAACACATAATTACATAGTCCCAATTCCAAGGTAATAACGTAAGGTTTTCCCACTATGTACTAACTGTCAACCTGCAACCCCAAAACACAATATTGACTGTATTGACTCATCCATTGATGAGCTCTACTCATCCCCCCGGTAGACACCATCAAAAGTCTCAAGTTTTACAAGCTTGATACCCTAATATGATTGAGTGGAGATAAGATTGAAGAAGAAGACAAAACAATAAGGTCAAATAAATAAATAGTGTGTGATGTTTCAGAAACAGTGTTGTTACCATGATCAAAGTACTTAATAATGTGACTAGCAAACAAGGCAATGTATAGGAGTGGTTGTTGGAGATTGAAAGATGTGTAACAGGAATAGGAAATAATGATAAGGTACAATTTGGATTATCTATCTATTATATATATACTAGACGAATGGCCCGGGCAACGCCCGGGTTTTACCCGAGTGCGAATATATTTTAAAAACGTTGTCTTGGGTGGTCGCTATAGACAGGGTGGTCTGTATAGACAGGTGTATGTATCACACAGCTGATAACAGGGTTGTCTAGAGTGGCCGCTATAGACAGGGTGGTCTGTATAGACAGGTGTATGTATCACACTGCTGATAACAGGGTTGCCTAAGGTGACCGCTATAAACAGGGTGGTCTGTATAGACAGGTGAATGTAACACACTGATGATAACAGGGTTGCCTAAGGTGACCGCTATAGGCAGGGTGGTCTGTAAAGACAGGTGGATGTATCACACAGCTGATAACAGGGTTGTCTAGAGTGGTCGCTATAGGCAGGGTGGTCAGTGGTCGCTATAGACAGGGTGGTCTGTATAGACAGGTGGATGTAACACACTGCTGATAACAGGGTTGTCTAGAATGGCCGCTATAGACAGGTGTATGTATCACACAGCTGATAACAGGGTTGTCTAGAGGGGGGCAGGGAGGACACGTGTTCGCCGGCAGCCAATGGGCGCGCATTCTATCCATGAGCTTCAGACAGAATAAGGCAATTATATATATAGATAAATGAATGTCTGTGTGTGTGTTCTCTATAGATTCAAAAACCATACATCCAATCGCCGTGAAATTTTGGGATATTATTAGGCATATCCCCGGAAAGGTTTTCGAAAAATAATTTCTTGAATATCTTTAATATCCTTAGAGTTATTTGCAGATTTGTAGCTTTAACTCGCAAGCAGCGCCACCTTGCGACGGAGATAGGTTTAGGTCTGACCCCCCCCCCCGTCGAGAAAATGCAATCGTCCGGCCGCCGGCCGGTTGGACAGTCCAAGTTCCCACTGACCAATCAGAGGGATCAAGAGGTCCTGGCGCGCGGGGGGCAGAGTCGGTGACACAGCTGTGCCAAGTAGACAAGAAAAAAGCCTCGCGGGTGACCTCCGGGAACTACGTCCATCTTCCATAAACGACCATGATTTTATTCAACTTATCAAGTATTTTTCAAGGGACCGGGAAAAAATGTTCACTAGATAAAAACGATGATTTTGTAATGTAGAAAATTAGGAAAGACAAAATTCAGGATGACACAGCACACAGGGACCGGGAAAAAATGATCACTTTATCGAGAGATTCAAATTTACGAGTTTCAAATTATCGAAATCAACTTATCGAGTATTTTTTAAGGGACCGGGAAAAAATGTTCACTAGATAAAAGGATTATTTTGTAATGTAGAAAATTAGGAAATACAAAATTCAGGATGACACGGCACACAGGGACCGGGAAAAAATGATCACTTTATCGAGAGATTCAAATTTACGAGTTTCAAATTATCAAAATATATCTATTATTTTTTTATATGTTTATAGAGAATTGTTTTAACAAATGTTCATTATACAAACCTTTACTCGGGTAAAACCCGGGCGAAGCCGGGTACATCCGCTAGTTATTATATATATAAAATTGAATGTCTGTCTGTGTGTACTCTATAGATTAAAAAACCATACATCCAATCGCCGTGAAAATTAGGGATATTATTAGGTATATCCCCGGGAAGGTTTTTGAAAAATAATTTCTTGAATATCTTGAATATCCTTAGAGTTATTTGCAGATTTGTAGATTTAATTTGCAAGCAGCGCCACCATTGCGACGATGATAACAAGTTTTTTTATCTATAAGTTTTATTATCACTAAGTTTATTATCTTAAAGATTATTTATCAAAAGTAAGATCATCTCAGGATGACACGGCAATTTATTTGAGACAAGACTAATGATACAATTCAAGGCGAAGATACTATTCCTTTAACTTCCATTTACCGAGGGAACCAATTAATATTGATTATATTCAACTTATCGAGTATTTTTCAAGGGACCAGGAAAAAATGTTCACTAGATAAAACGATGATTTTGTAATGCAGAAAATTAGGAAAGACAAAATTCAGGATGACACGGCACACAGGGACCGGGAAAAAATGATCACTTTATCGAGAGATTCAAATTTACGAGTTTCAAATTATCAAAATATATTTTTTTTTTTTATAAGTTTATAGAGAATTGTTTTAACAAATGTTCGTTAGACAAACCTTTACTCGGGTAAAACCTCGGGCGAAGCCGGGTACATCCGCTAGTAGATTTTAAACACAAGGTAATAAGACCAAATAAATAAATAGTGTGTGTGATGTTTAGTAACAACGCTTTTACCGAAACGTCACACACTATTTATTTATTTGGATTTGGTCTTATTACCTTGAGGAATAGGAAAAAGAAAATAAATAAATGCTAATTGAGACTTAATAACCTTAAATATCAATTACAAGGTAATAAGACAACACAAATCCAAATAAATAAATAGTGTGTGACGTATTGTAAACAGAGTTGTTACCATCATCAGACAAAAGTACTGAATCATAAGGCACAATTTTGATTATTCTATATACAGTTACGAGCGTCATTCCTCATCTCCTAATCTCCTAATCAATCAACTCTGTCACCGTTTGCTTTTTTTGGAATGGCGCCCTCCTATTGGTTATTATTATTTGGGATATTATTAGGTATATGTAGTATATTTTGTGACATAGATAAATCACAGCCTTCTTCTAATATTTATTATAACACCATATCTATATAAAAATATGTATCAAACTTGTAATAATAGAAGTGACAAATAAAACAAAGGAACAAAGAGGTAGACCAGACGACAAAGGCCAGACGTGATAAACAACCCAGACGAACAGGTGTTTATGATAATGAGTTCAATTACCCCGTCAACAGGTGGCCAGACGTAATAAATAACCCGGCGCCTGACAGGTGGCGTGATTACGGGAGCCAATCAGAACTCGCCGCCATCTGCGAGCGTCTCATATAAAAGCCCCCCAAGATTGGGACAAAGGTTAGTTGTTGAGTTGGTTAGTTGTTTTCAGAGCGACGCCGTCATACGGTCGGGTCTCTCACCCCTATCCGCGATGTAGGCTTTGGGCATCCGTGGCGCCTGTGGTTCGACTTGCCTTCGTCCGTGGTCTACCTCTACCTTTTTGGAGTTACCATCTAGACCTGCCTCTGTCTCTTGCTGTCCCAGTGCGGGAATCCCATCACGCACCCACTACCACGACTGCCCAGCACATTCCACCTCGGGATTACTACAGAATCCGTTAAAGTCGACAGGATACTGAGGACAGCAGCATGCAGAGGATGACGGAGGCTGGAGAGGAGTACGTCGCGGATGCCCTCACCAACATGCAGCCCCACTGCGAAGACCGAGTAAGCCGCTTAACAGACGCCATTCGGGGACTAGCCGTGTCTCGTGCCGAGGAGGTCATCATCGCCCCCATCGACATCTCCCGCGCCACGAACATCTTACTCCATCGGCTCGAACAGGCAGACAAGATTCATCAAGAAATCCTGGCATTGCCCCGCCAACCAGCATCGACGATGTCCCATGGCAACCACCGCAAAAAAGATCACCAAGCCTCATCGCAGCCCACTCCACAAGACCCATTCAAGACATCCATCTGGTAGGACAATTTTCTCTACAGAACTATTTAATGTAACACTATCTCCGTTTGCTCTGAATTAATTATTCGATACCATTTTAATAGCAATAACATTATTATTATAAATCCTTCAAGTTCATTATTTTACCATTTTTATAGCATTTAAATTCAAATATTAAATCGTGTACACCCTCATATATCAATTTTCACTTTATTTTAAGCAACTTTAAATTTCAATTCATTAATTTCAATTTTACATAAAAAAATCATATTATATTTTAATTACTCGAATCATATTTTCTAAACTCATTTGTGATATATTTTTTAATACCTTATTTATGGCCATAGTATTAATAATTAAATTTATTACACTCTTTATTTTACTTGACCTATTACTATTTCAATTGATATTTCTCAATATTTAAAAGTTTTAAAATAGTCCTAGATTTGTATTTTTATAAATATCAATTTTAAATTATCTCATCTCAAAATGTGCGTCCCATTTTATTCCCACAATTATAAATACAACTATAAATGTAATATGCGAAAACTGAATAACATACCATAAAATTTCCATATCCCATTGCATTTCATTCCTGCCTGTGTTATATTGTTATTTACGTATCAAATACATTTTTATTTCGCACTCCTACATTGTTCACATCAATTTTAATTCCTCTCACATATCCCATATCCCATTAACACATTTCGCATAATCATAACACATTTATTTATACACTAGTTAATTAATTAATTCTTTTATAGCCTACCTTTTCCCAATTATTCACACCCACGATTTCAATATTACAGATTAAATTTAATATCCTTCTAACAGAGGAACCTGCCAGATTAAAACGGATAGGAAAATAATATAAAATCCCTTTTATACCAAATCTTAATTTTATAATGGTATAGGATAGTTTATCGTTTTTGTCAACCCGTTTAAAAATTAGGTCCCCACCATCTCTAAAAATCGATCCTGTACATGACACCATATGAGACGTCATCTTGGCCTACTTTAAAGAACAATTAATTCCAGTCTTCATCCCAACGACAAACAAATCAAGGACGCACTGATCTCCCCCTAATTGTTTTTTTCTACTTCGTCTTTTCCCTCCCTACTTCTAAAGGGGTGGAATGACCTTGTTACATCATTAGCATCCATCATTAGCAGAGATAGTCCTTCCTACTGCAACACTCTTACCTGTCAATCAATCAATTATAGGCCTTCCATACTTCTCTCGTCTCTTGATCATTTTCCATTGGCCTTCTATGCCTTCGTTCTAACCACCCCTCGTCCATCGCAGAGTTCCTGTTTGCCGACTTTTTTTATTTAGTCCAGGTCGTCGTCCCAGCATTCTTTATTTCATTCTTTTTTCCTCAAACCCGGGTTCAATCAATCACCGACAGCAGTGCAACTCTTGAGACACCATCTCTTTTTAACCTCTCTTAGAAAAGAATTCTTTCCCATATTCTCCCATTACCTACCTCTCCTTCGATCTTCACGCCTTTTGCCCATCTGATTTAATACTATTACAGAGCATCTTGGGATTGCTGAACCCTGAAAACAATACTTCGCTTCTAAGCTCGTATTGCAGGGCAGGACTCCTGAGATGTCCTTTGCAGAAACCAATTCAGACCTTCTTCCTTTATTCCTCACTGCGTCACTACCTATCGCAAACCTTTTGCTTAAGTCAAATTTCTTTTATATTTTATTTTACTTTTATTATCTCTACTTCTCCTCCTTCCTGTATTACATCCCTGAAACTATGTTGTAAATATTCAAGGCACCTTAAGTAACAAAAAACTGTAACTAGTATACCAACTTTCCCAAATATTTATTTTCGCTATTCTGTGTGTTTACTTTAAATTTATCCTTCCTATGTACTCCTCTTATATATTTTTTGTAGTTTTATAATATTATATCAGTGTGTCACCACTACTCCCCTTTATCTTTATTTTTATTCTAGTGACTAATTTGTGCCTCAAATTATTTCCCATTTAATAGGTTTGCTAGCTTTTCTCTCATTTATTTGTAAATAGACTTATAGTTTTACTAGTTTTGTGGTGTTGGACTTTGCTTTTTAACTTACAGATGTAGATAAAACATTTCACTATTAATCGATGATATCATTTTGTTTATTAACCATCAAAATTAATGCCATCAAATACCAACCAACCCTTTATATATTATTACCTTTAATATTTTTATTTTCTCTTTCTCTCATCATGTTCAGACTTAGCATTTTACAACTTCAACTATTTTAGGCACCATTTTAAAAAACGTACACCTAACAATATTTATAATATTTCTTAAACAGATAAAACATTTATCATTTTATTTTTCTTTGTAGATTTCAAAATGTTATTTTTGACGCTTCCCTTACAACCTCTAACTCTATCCCATGAACCTTTCCTCCCAACTTTTTACATCCATCAAGAGATTATTGTTCGTCAGCCATTTTCTTTTTTTTTTTATTTGATTAAACTAACTAGAAGACCCTTCCTCGCTGTACATTTCCCAACAGTGAGCTCAGGAGACCCAGTTAGGTTTTTATATTTTTTTCTCTCATCGTCCGGCTCATCATTTTTTCATTTTTCAACCTTTTCTTTTCACCACACAAGCCGGACACAATCAAAATTGACGGCAATAATTCTCTTACATCCACCTCTCCTTTCCCGCATCCTTCAAACCTCCAACTTTCCAAGGGATTCCAGTTCGCCGAACATTTTTGTTTTTTTTTCATTGATTAATCCGACTGGAACAATCCTTCCTCGCTATACCATTCCCGATAATGAGTTCAGGATATCCAGCGCGATATTTTTTTTTTTTTTTCTCATCGCCCGACGCATCATATCAATTCATCATTTTTTCAACTTCTCATTTTTTTTTTCACAATTCAACCGGGCACAATCATTATGGACAACAGGGATCCCTCTTACCTCTACCTCTCCCCTTTACCTCCATCAATCTTCCCACCTCTTTTCAATATCTGAGCTAATGATGCAGACGGAATATCTTAGGCCTTCTGTTAATGAAAACAATGCCTCACTTAAACAAGTTCGCATTGCATTGCAGGATGCTTGGGATACTACTTTTGCAGAAACATGCTCAGATACCCCCTTTCCCTTTTTCAACCTTAGCGTCACATTATACGTTCAGTTAATAAACTAACTTAATTTTTTTTCCTCTCATCTTTTATGCAATAAGATATTATTTTCCTTGTACGATTCATTTTAACATATTTAACATTTTGTATTATATATTTTCCCTTAATCTTTTATCATTCATTTTGTGCGTTTTTATTTTTATAACCTTGATTTTTATTTCATTAATACACCACCATTACAACATCTTTCTCTGTTTAACTTATAGCTTAATAATAATTTTAACTAATTTGTATACAAATTATTTCTTTTATTTTTTATAATAGGTTTGTTAGGTTATCATTCATTACATGGCATTCCCCCAACCAAACCTTCATCACCGGGGACACATTCTGTAGTATATTTTGACATAGATAAATCACAGCCTTCTTCTAATATTTATTATAACACCATATCTATATAAAAATATGTATCAAACTTGTAATAATAGAAGTGACAAATAAAACAAAGGAACAAAGAGGTAGACCAGACGACAAAGGCCAGACGTGATAAACAACCCAGACGAACAGGTGTTTATGATAATGAGTTCAATTACCCCGTCA
Organism: Cordylochernes scorpioides; assembly: GCA_030710605.1. Lineage (NCBI taxonomy): Eukaryota > Metazoa > Arthropoda > Arachnida > Pseudoscorpiones > Chernetidae > Cordylochernes > Cordylochernes scorpioides. Next base: position 102,908,033 of record CP092867.1, read on the forward strand.
ACAGGTGGCCAGACGTAATAAATAACCCGGCGCCTGACAGGTGGCGTGATTACGGGAGCCAATCAGAACTCGCCGCCATCTGCGAGCGTCTCATATAAAAGCCCCCCAAGATTGGGACAAAGGTTAGTTGTTGAGTTGGTTAGTTGTTTTCAGAGCGACGCCGTCATACGGTCGGGTCTCTCACCCCTATCCGCGATGTAGGCTTTGGGCATCCGTGGCGCCTGTGGTTCGACTTGCCTTCGTCCGTGGTCTACCTCTACCTTTTTGGAGTTACCATCTAGACCTGCCTCTGTCTCTTGCTGTCCCAGTGCGGGAATCCCATCACGCACCCACTACCACGACTGCCCAGCACATTCCACCTCGGGATTACTACATATATCCCCGGGAAGGTTTTTGAAAAATAATTTCTTGAATATCTTGAATATCCTTAGAGTTATTTGCAGATTTGTAGATTTAATTTGCAAGCAGCGCCACCATTGCGACGATGATAACAAGTTTTTTTATCTATAAGTTTTATTATCACTAAGTTTATTATCTTAAAGATTATTTATCAAAAGTAAGATCATCTCAGGATGACACGGCAATTTATTTGAGACAAGACTAATGATACAATTCAAGGCGAAGATACTATTCCTTTAACTTCCATTTACCGAGGGAACCAATTAATATTGATTATATTCAACTTATCGAGTATTTTTCAAGGGACCAGGAAAAAATGTTCACTAGATAAAACGATGATTTTGTAATGTAGAAAATTAGGAAAGACAAAATTCAGGATGACACGGCACACAAGGACCGGGAAAAAATTATCACTTTATCGAGAGATTCAAATTTACGAGTTTCAAATTATCAAAATATATATATATATATATTTTTATAAGTTTATAGAGAATTGTTTTAACAAATGTTCGTTAGACAAACCTTTACTCGGGTAAAACCTCGGGCGAAGCCGGGTACATCCGCTAGTAGATTTTAAACACAAGGTAATAAGACCAAATAAATAAATAGTGTGTGTGATGTTTAGTAACAACGCTTTTACCGAAACGTCACACACTATTTATTTATTTGGATTTGGTCTTATTACCTTGAGGAATAGGAAAAAGAAAATAAATAAATGCTAATTGAGACTTAATAACCTTAAATATCAATTACAAGGTAATAAGACAACACAAATCCAAATAAATAAATAGTGTGACGTATTGTAAACAGAGTTGTTACCATCATCAGACAAAAGTACTGAATCATAAGGCACAATTTTGATTATTCTATATACAGTTACGAGCGTCATTCCTCATCTCCTAATCTCCTAATCAATCAACTCTGTCACCGTTTGCTTTTTTTTTTTTGGAATGGCGCCCTCCTATTGGTTGGCTACGATCACGCCACCTTTGCCCCCCCCCCCCCCCCCCCCATCATGCCTCCCCCACTCTGTTTCGTTTTTGTAACTATTGTGTTGGAGCGGGTCGCTCCTTAAATAAATGCATATATTAGTTAATAACTAAATGGAATTCTCTCTTTCTTTTTCCCAGTATGAGACGCCTACGGAAGCCAACAGTACATAGACAGATAAAGCACATAGGCTACAGTTATTAACTAATATATGCATTTATTTAAGGCGCCAATTTATAATTGTAACAAATAGTATTTGAATAAAAACATTCAATCGGGTAAAACACGGGCGTTGCCCGGGTCATTCGGCTAGTAGATTATAAACACAAGGTAATAAGACCAAATCCAAATAAATAAATAGTGTGTGATGTTTTGGTAATAGTGTTGTTACCATTGTAGGGTTAAATAATTCCAATTGCCACACCTAGATGGCGCTGTGTTAAACTTTGTGTGTTATAAAAGTTACATTTTGTAAATGTAAATATTTAATTATTCTTTGTTAAATTATTTTATATTTTATTGTAAACAATATGTTATATTTCTTTGTTGCTAGAATACCATTTGACTAAAAATTGTATGCCTAAATAAGTCGAGTGACTTTTTGAAATAAAAACAACTTTTAGTGGCTAACGGTGTCTGTGGTGATTAATGATCCTACACCATCATCAGACCAAAGTACTGAATAATGTGACTGGCAGACAAAGCCATGTATAGGAGTGGTTTTTGGAGATTGAAAGATGTGTAACAGAGGAATAGGAAATAAAATAGAAAAATTAATAAACACTAATTGAGACCTGATAAAGCACAATTTGGATTATAGATTATAAAACAAGGTAATAAGACCAAATCTAAATAAATAAATAAATAGTGTGTGACGTTTCGGTAACAGCGTTGTTACCATCTTCCGACAAAAGTACTGAATGAGAAATTTCACCACAGCATTGTGATAACAGTAGCTATTTAAAACATGCTGTGGTAAAATTTCTCATTCAGTACTTTTGTCTGAAGATGGTAACAACGCTGTTACCGAAACATCACACACTATTTATTTATTTGGATTTGGTCTTATTACCTTGTTTTACTAATTGAGACCTGAAATATCAAGCATTCCTCTACAAGGTAATAAGACCACAAATCCAAATAAATAAATAATGTGTGACGTATCATAAACAGCGTTGTTACCAAAATGTCACACACTATTTATTTATTCGAATTTGGACTTATTACCTTGTAGTTCTAATTTATAATTCAAATTGTGCTTTATCATAAGTTTTAACCCCAATTGATTTAACTGGGGTTGTAACAACAACATGGTTTGTAAAATAATAATGCACAATTTGGATTATTAAAATATACAAGTATCAGAGTCATCAATTCTGTCATCGTTTGCTTTTGTGAATGGAATGCTTTTACGTAATATACGTAAAATACGTAACTAATATGAGTGAAATTTTAGCAGTATGTATAGTAGAATCTGGAAAAACTTATAGTGAAAGTTTCAGGTCTCTATCCCGAATATTCTTCGAGTTATTTGCAAATTTGCTCTTTCGCTCGCAAGCAGCGCCTCTAGCGGTGAAGATGGGAGGTAATATCAGCTGACCTAATGTACATGTAAAACGTGTTTTAACAGGACATAGAAAAAATATGGAAGAGATATTTGTCACATTTTTAGCCAAGAAAAAATAAATTGACAGGTTCTGGGCAAAAATAGTTGTTTTTTTTTTAGTCAGAAAATGATTATGACAATATTGCTGTATCATATTTGATTTTCAGATACAAAATTATATCCGGAAAAATTCCAAAAAGCAGAGACTACGGGTGAAGCCAGTTCATTTTTAGTATGCAGGAACAAAATTCTAACAGAAAAACATTCATTCGAGCAGAAGACACAAAGCCAGATCATCTCTTTATAAAAATACCGCTTCTCAGACACAAAGTTTGGAGCGGGACGTTTCACAAGAATGACATCCACGGCGCCAATTTATAATTGTAACGAATAGTATTTGAATAAAAGCATTTAATCAAGTAAAACCCGGGCGTTGCCCGGGTCATTCGGCTAGTCTTCTATATATATAAAAATGAATGTATGTGTGTGTGTCTGTTTGTTTGTCCTTTATGCCTGACCAAACCACTCATTGGATCGCCATGAAACTTTGGGAAGTTATTTAGTATAGTACTGGGAAGGTTTCTAGCAAATAAAATTTTTGAAATAACTTTTCGTCTAGAAATAATCAAGATAAATATTCTAATTTATCTGTTATAATTCAACAATCTGCTCTAAATATTATCATGATGATACGATGATTTTGTAATGTAGAAAATTAGGAAAGACAAAATTCAGGATGACACGGCAATTTATTTGAGACAAGAATAATGATACAATTCAAAGGCAAGATACTATTCCTTTAACTTCCAATTACCGAGGGAACCAATTAATATTGATTTTATTCAACTTATCGAGTATTTTTCAAGGGACCGGGAAAAAATGTTCACTTTATCGAGAGATTCGTTAAACAAACCTTTACTCGGGTAAAACCCGGGCGAAGCCGGGTACATCCATACAAGAATAATGATACAATTCCAAGGCAAGATACTATTCCTTTAACTTCCAATTACCGAGGGAACCAATTAATAGATTATAAACACAAGGTAATAACACCAAATACAAATAAATAAATAGTGTGTGATGTTTTGGTAACAGTGTTGTTACCAAACATCACATACTATTTATTTATTTGGTGTTATTACCTTGTGTTTAACAACATGGTTGCTCCCAAATCTAAATGAGATAACTATCTTACACCAACCACTTTTTTATATAAATTCTATGAACTCTGTCACAGTGTAACAATGTATGGAGGAAGGATTTGCTGTCAAATCTTGGCAAAGAAGCCTATTCTAATAGGAAACAAATTTAACTTTTCATTAAATCAACTTCCATCATTGCTTAACATACTGTAAATAACTACCTTGTGATTTCTTCTATCTGCTTATGTTGTTGCTTATTTGTTTAATTAATATGTTTATTCAATACAAGCATAGATTCATTGCTGACTTGTATAACCTTCACGTATCTACCTCCTAACGAACTCCAACTAGAGAATATATATATCACCATTATATTCTTTATTATCCAACTTTATAGACAATAGTTCAGTAGCTCTAAATCTATATAACTTCCATAAAAATGCTGTAAAAAAGAAAGACTTAACCGAACATTCAAACATACCAAAAATTTCTGTTCGATGAGAAAGACAGAACCAACATCCAATTATTTGTTTAGGCAGATACGATAAGTTAACAATGATAAAACGGTGTTTACCTTACAACCCTGAACACGAGGATTTCCTGGGAAATCTCTTAAAGATTTCTTAAAAAATACATGGCCCACCTGTGCTGTGTGAGAGCTTAAATGGTCTTGCTTCATATGTAAATACCTGTTTTCTTTCCTCTTTTCGCTCTCCACTTCTCCCATCCATATTTCCAAATTTTTTTATTTTTTTTTCTTTTTTTGATTTTTTTTTATTCTTCTTATTTTTTATTCTTTCTTATAATCTGTATATATTTACCAAATGTATATAATCTTTCCCCATTTTTTATTTCCCACTTTCATAGGTTTCTCCGTTTTGTAACCCCAAGGAGAATCCTCTGTAAGACCTGTGTGTCTTAATAAAGGCTTTTGTGTGTGTGTGTGTGTGTATGTTTATTCAATATTCTTTTTCTTAGTTTTTTTATTTTCTTTTGACAATTCTATTACCTACTTTACTACAATTATTGTAAATAGTTTCACGCGCAATTATCCAGATCGGATATAGAGTGTTTTGTTTGCAACTGGTAAATAAATAAATAGGAAACAAAAGATATTAGAGATCCTCAAAATCTATTCAAATAAGTTTTTAAAAATTTAGAACACATTTTTGATAAGGTATATATTACTTTGTTAATTTATTTTTATACATATTTATTTTTTAAGAGATAAAATAATTAGATGAAAATTAAAAAAAAAAAAAAAAAACTCCCCGGCGGGGAATCGAACCCCGGTCGCCCGCGTGACAGGCGGGAATACTGACCACTATACTACCGAGGAACGAAAATTTACAAGGATTTTAATCTTTTATATATATTTTATTCATATTTTTCAAATATAAAAAATTTGCATGATTTTGTAATTAATTAAAATAAAATAAAAATTTTAATCATATTTTTTAAACAAATAAAAAAAAATTGCTGAGCACGTGTTTGAACGATTTTTAAAAAATAGTTACATTTTTATTCGATAGATGGCGATAGGTGTTTTAACTTTTTTTCCCTAAAGCAACATGAAAATCGTATATATATTTATTTATAATATTTAAAATATGCCATTTCGAAATAAATAGAACTCAATTCTATCGTCGTTTTTAATGTAGATAAATTTATTCGTTAAACACCATTTATGCAAGAGCGTTGGAAAGTGCAGGGTATATAAGCGAACCGCTTTCCTAGGAAATTGTCTTGGTTGTGAGCCTACACTTAGGTGGTTCTCTACGCTTCGGGCGGGAGGCCTCTTGGGAAGGTCTGAGGCGAAGGCTGGGGTTAAGGTCTTAGCAAGACCCCTTCTTAAGGAAGGGCGGCTTAAGAGAAACACCCTCTGTGAGCTAAGCACACGACGCCGCCCAGCGGCTGATGCGGCTCACAGTAGGGATGGGATAAAGCCGTGGCCGGCGCTGTAGTCCGATGTGTAGGGTGGCCATGGGCCATAACCCAATTCAGACTATTCCACAACCAAGACACTTTTTTTTTGGAAAAATTTGCATTCATTTAATATAGATTTGTATTTATAAATATAATAAAAATCACAGAGCAAACAGGACTACATTATACGATATCATTTTTAGATCAGGAATTTATATAATAAAAATATCCTACCAACTACCATTTTTTATTACCGAATGATGAGACTTACACCTGTAAATTAAAAAACTACAGTAATTGTAACAACTAGTTTAAATTAAAAATCCCTGCCAGAAGTCCTCCTCTACGTGGCAGGCGGGAGAAGCAGCACAAGTAAGGGACTGTCCTGTAGGGTGAAGTATGATGTCGTGACCCGCTACTGTAACCGTGAACAGGGAACTCTGAAATGTGGCTGACTAACGGGGCAAAGGCACCCCCCATGGAGCAGCAAAATCAGAAATTGACGATCCATGGACAAGACACCACCACCAAATTGAAAATCAACGAGAATAGTTGATATTTATTTCGATAGATGGCACAAACCATCAGTAACTTTCAGTTGCACGATAGGAGATGCTTTTTTTTCATAATTTATGCACTTTATCCCAGTACAATATCACATTTGTACTATTTTTTGACAACTAGTGTAAGTTTCGCTGAACAATTGAGGAGTAGAAAGCCTTCTCTAGCCAATAGTATTGCATCTTCCTTAGAGGAACCGATTTGATTACAGTGAAAGTTGAAATAGAATTGTGATGTTTAAATATTAGCACACGATCCTATTTCTGCTAGCTTCCTGCAACGTTGCTATATACTTTGAGATGTGTGAAATTTCCAATTTCTTACAGGTTAGATCCCACTATGTACTAAGTGTCAACCTGCAACCCCAAACCACATTATTGACTGTATTGACTCATCCATTGATGAACTCTACTCTTCCCCGGGCAGACACCATCAAAAGTCTCAAACTTTACAAGCTTGATACCTTAATATGATTGAGTGGAGATAAGAAAGAAGAAGACAGGTTAGATGATGCTCCAGAGATGAAATCCAAGGTAGTTAGTTATATTTCATTAATGTTTTTGTACTTTTAATTTTCTGATTTCCACAGAATGAACTGGGCCCATACAATAGCTATAAGAAAGTGTTCCATATATAATATTCACAATTCGGCTACAGACCAATGAAATGGTGTTGTAGACAGCCATGATGTAAGTCGTGATAAAGAGAAATACTCGAAATCGTTTGGCTTTTCTTCTTTACTTCTTCATCCTAACCTGCGCCATTTTTATAAAGGCTATTTTGTAATTTTGGAGAGAATGGCAATTTTTTTACAAGATTTCTTCTGAAAATTCCCCAGGATCTTGGTTGACTCTTTAATGAAATCGCTTTCATAGCATTCTTGCATGAATTTACACACTTAACTGCCCTCTCTCAAGATGGAATGTAACAAAAAAAAAATGCTGGATAATTCCTTTATGCCCCAACCCATCTCTCAACAAATGTACAACTGGCATTTTTGCATAAATCCATCTCTTGCAAATTTCGATTTTTGTCCAGCGACTGTATGTACAGTGCCATGTAGCGCCATCATAATGGGATATCTGATAAACCTCAAATGCCATTGCCAAAAAGAGTATGATCTTCTATCCATTTAGCTATTGGCTGAACCAAGCAAAACGAACACAAAAATACTGGTGCAAACACCTCAGGATTTAGCTAGCCACACTAAGGAAAGCTGAGGAGGGAATAAACCTCAAATGCCATTGAATTGGTAAGGATAATTAGCCAAAAAGAGAGTATGGTCTTCTATCCATCTAGCTATTGGCTGAACCAAGCAAACCGAACGCAAACACCCCAGGATTCAGCCCAAGGAAAGCTGAGGAGGGAAAAAAACCTCAAATACGAGTCCCCATTCAGCAATCACTGGAGAATCCCAGCGGAATGAAACAATAGCTCGCGCAACATTTAGCTGTGTCATCACTTGACAACATCAATGGCTGGAACACAATACTAATGGGAGAACAACACCTTTCTTCATTACAAACTAGAGCCAACCTTGGTGAAATTTTAAATTGCTGAAATCACCCAACCTCCAATGAGAGACCACCAGAAAAGTAAACATGTTTTGGGATATTTAACTGATGGATCTTCCCGCATTGTGGAACTCCTTCTTCTTTCTTTTCCGGGTTAATTGGCCAATTAGACATGGTCTTCTAACCCCCATGGCCAGACGCGACTTCCAATGTCAAGAGACCCGAAGATCTGGCAGCAAAAATGTCTTGCAGGGGTGGAGGAAACGTGGAGATGGCAGGGGAACAACGCCTGGGAGCAGGTAGAGACAGGAGTCTTGGCAGGGAAGGAAATCCAGTAGGCGAGGACAGGGAGGCAGGAGGTCCATGAAGCCTAGAACTTGAGAGCCCTAGACTTCAGGATAGACTCCTCCCTCCCAGGCTGTCAGCTAATTACACCCTGGAGATTGGACCCAAGGTGCCATTGTGTAGTTAGCGGGAGACTATATGGGCTTGCTCATGGAATCTTTAGTTTAAAACTGTCGTAAAAGGTCGGTTTGTAATATCCTCAGGTAAAAATGAATCCAAGTAATTCATACCTGCTATTTACACAAGTGGACACAATGGAATAGGATTAATTAAACGGGAACTATTCTTAGTTTTTTTTTTTTTTTTTTTTTGAGAGGGGGGGTGATAAAAGATTAATTATGAAGAAGAAAATGGCTAGGATAAATTTGATATTATATTAGCTTTGGGAAAAGAGCCCAAGCACCCAAGCACAGTTCTGCCATAATTTCAATAAGAGATAATCCCTTCCATCAATATGAAGGTGAAATATCACAAGACTTCCAAGACCTGTTCGTGCCCGCGAAAGCAAGAAATTAAATATTTTTGAAAATAAACTTTTTCCTGGAAGCCTGATGATTTAACCTTAATAGAATTTAATGTAATGATTTCCTTTCCCAAGAATTCCTTTCGAGTGCCAGCTACATAAGTCAAATACAGTAGGTCTGGGAGGGTTCACAATTGAACCATATTTCTTTTTTCTTTTTTTTTTATCATTAGAAAGGGCAGTAGAAAGTTATTTTATTTGTAAAAAGAAATACCCGCGCGCTATAAATGACTCAATTTCCAGTACCTATCAGATTTCAGAGTGTCGCTAACTATACCGACTATCCTGGGAGGTTTCAACGACGGGGTTTGACATGCTAGCTTATACCAACACGCGCGCTGGTGTGCACTTGTTTAAATCGACGGCGAAGCTCTGTAAAAGGTCGAAGCGACAAGCAGGCTAGCGGGCGACATGCCAAACGCAGATAAGTGGATAATTGACTTCCTTCTTTCTCCCCGGTCGGTAGCAGCCAAGTACGTGCGGCCACAGCTGGGCAACACAACAAAACATTCCTAAAAATAAGCGCTGCAACCTAGCTGCAGTTCCGGAGGCCAATATGATGGAACACGGCGACTTGTTAATCTTATATCACATTTTCTTCGTAGATCGCGAAATGCGTGGTGTCGCTGGAAACCCGCTGGCGATTCTCTACCAAACTCTGCAGTGGTGGCTGAGGCGCCATATTCATTGTACATAGTTGTTGTGTTGTCGTGTCCAATGAAGAGCCTCAGATGTCTCCATGCATCTCTATCACAGCAGCAGCAATGTCCACTATCTTGAGTGTGTAAAGCTGCTGCTCTGGGTACATAGTATCATGCATATATATAATTATATTTTTTAAAATAGTACAGACTGTACACTTTTGCATGTATTGACAAGATGTCAATAAAATTATTTTAATTGTCAATTGTCTATATTACATCTGGAGCATACTTGGAGAAATTTTTTAACTTTTGGCTATTGCTGTAAGTATAGTAAAGAAATACGTATATGTAGGTATCAGATTGCAGGTGAGAATTTAGGGGCGAACAGGGCCGGTGACAACACTACATGTCGCGATGTCCCCATCCCTCTCTACGGTAGTACGCTACTCGAGTTGACCCACCCTTGTGACAGGAAACTCCAGCCTAGGAATGTCACACACACAAGTCTGTGTAGGTAAACAAACACGTAGTTCCGAGAAGGATAATGGAGGGATGTTTGTCATCCTCACACTTCCCCGTTCTAGGCGAGGGAGGTACACGCCTAGATTTGTAGGAATTACGTGGGTTGAAATATTGAAGCGCTTCCTTTATTCTGAGATATAAGGGAATATAGAGGTTTTTTTTTTTTTTTTTTTAATTCGAACAAAGTGCGTCTCTCTCTCTCTTTCTTCAAGGGATCATTTCTAAAGTTACGTACGCAGTTCTCTTTCTTTCTTGATGTAAACCGGTTTCCTGCAGCGTACTAAAGTCGCCAACTATCCAGGGACAATGTTTCAATACTTTATAAACAGAACATTAAACAATTCTCTCAACGAGGATGAAATATATATATATTTTTTTATGTTTTGTATAAAAGAAGCAAACAACACTCGGCTCAAAACTCCCGTACTGTCGAAATACAAATGAGATACCGGGAGTGTAGCCATCATATCTTGATTAGTCCCGAGGTGAGGGGATAAAACAATGCTACAAGCTCCGTGCCAGCCAGCCGGGCGGAACCCACCTGTCTGTCTGTCTGTACGGCCCGGTCCATGGAGCGCCGTTGTCGCCGCTGGAGCTCCGAGAGCGCCTGCGCACATCTGGTGTTGGAGCTCGCCGTTGTGGGAACTGTACAATCTGGGGAGTCAACCTGATATATAACATTTAGTGGACGAGTAGTTATAAACCCTCCATTCTCGACAGCCATGAACCGGGATCGATTCCCGCATTGTACACTTTTTTTCTGTGAAGAACCTGTTCATATTTCTCATGTGTAAATAACATAAGCTAGGTTGTTCTTTTTGTGCGGTACCTAATAAAGTTATTTTGGAACAGACCTGGCTAGGTACATGGCAGAACCGTCGCGGGGCATTAAAACCACGAAAACTTCTTTGTTTCAAAGCTCTCAAGTCAAAGATTCGCGGACCTAATAAGAATAATTTGCTTGAATACCGTATCCATGATTCCATCCTTCAGTGTCAGCATATATAAGCTAGTATAGATCCAATACAGTATTAGAGCTCTAAAAAGCGGTCTGGTAGATTAAATTAGGCGAAACCGCTGGGAGGGTTCACCACTGATGAGCCAAGCCCTCCCAATATTTTATCATCGCAGTAAGGACAGTAGATGTTTGATTTGAAAAGAAACATTCGTGCTTTAAAGGTTGCATTTCTTATGTGTAAATGAAGAGTTATCGCCTAATGATAAAAGTGGTGTTGAGAGGAGAGAAATATTTATAACCCAGGGAGCGCAGAACACCAACTACCCGGAGATTCCAGCTCACTAGTATGGACTGGTGTTGAGCGCTTTTAGCCATAGATTTGGCCCAGCCACTTTGCCAGCTAAACACCTCTTTGGCAGATTGTCAAGATTCCATTAGATCCCGTGTGGATCTCATGGAATAAAGTCCGCCCTAGACTGACGAGGGCCATTAGCCCGAAACCATGGTCTCTAGATGGACGCTTTTCAGGTTTGCCAAAGCTGGTGTTGTGACTTTGTCACCGACCCGAGACCGCTAGTTTGCGGTGACGGTCAATAGATGGCGTCTAGTTTTGACGTCTATTTTGACGGGAGAGGCGACCTTTGTCTCTTTAAATCAATATCATCCCGGCAAAATTTCCATCTATATATACCAAATAATTACATATACCAAAAATAAGATTAAATTATGAAAAACAGAAGATAGGCATATATGTGCTACAATTATTTCCAGTTCCAAAGTAACGTTATTAGGTGCCGCTCAAAAAGAGCAACCTAGATCATCATATTTACCTTGAACAATATCGTTCAGAAAATAAGAGCAATCCATACTTAAATCATTAGATAGTAAAAAGACATATATTGGATTGAGAATAAAAGATTTATCTGTGGATTTCAACTGTGATATTATAACACTATGCGGCGCTGAGTTTGTGTATACAAAAATGTAATGCCTCGATAAAGTTGGCGTTCATCCAGCCGAAATATTGGCAAATAAATCTTTTATTCAATCCAATATATACCTTTTTACTATCTAATTGAATAATATGTACAGGTTCTTTACATATACGTTGTATTCACATATTTACAAGGTTAAAGCCTTGTGCAGGATCTTGATTTTGTAGTGTTCTCTCTTCTAAGGTGGGCTATTATCCTTTTTTTTTTTTTCTAGGTACGTATTTTTCTTTCGTTTTTTCATTTGTCTACATTTGTTTTCAGGCTACAATTATTTGATATTTATTTTAAAATATATGATAATTTCAATGCACATACACACAGCCGCGCTAAACCCCTATCTACAAACAAACCAAATTCCAAGGTAATAAGACCAAATCCAAATAAATAAATAGTGTGTGACGTTTCGGTAACAGCATTGTTACCATCTTCAGACAAAAGTACTGAATGAGAAATTTTACCACCAATGGTAACAACGCTGTTACCGAAACGTCACACAGTGGTAAAATTTCTTATTCAGTACTTTTGTCTGAAGATGGTAACAACGCTATTACCGAAACGTCACACACTATTTATTTATTTGGATTTGGTCTTATTACCTTGTGTTTATAATCTATAGTCCAAATTGTGCTTTATCAAACCAAATTCCCAAAACATGATATGGTTACTTATTTACAGAGAGCCACGATATTTCTTCCCATATTGAACTGTAGGCTAAAATGTGACTGTGAATCTTTAATTTAGCTTTTAAACCAAAAAAAAAAAGCCTAAAGAAACCAACTGACCAGTATATAGTGATAGTAAATGGTAGGTGAACTTATATGAACGATATAATAAACGTAGCTTCAATGTCTCTCGATGTAATCCGGATTCCTGGAGCATTCCCAGGGCGGTAAAGCATTTTATGGTAACTTCATGTTATCACTTTTCTGGGAATCAGGTCTTTCAGAAAGAATGCCTGGTATGTGTTATCTGGGTAAACAAAACACCCTGACTGAGCTGCATCTGTTCGACCGCCTTATAGAAGAATTGAGATCTCTTGTGGGTTATATCTTTTATTCTTATAGAAGGAAAGAAAAAAATTCTTGGGAAATCCAGAAACTTTCGTCTGAAGATATCAACGAAATGATCTCTAACCCACCTTATGTAAAACTGGTGCAAAAAGATTATCCCATTTTTACATAGCAGTCTTCGTCTTCTTCTCTCTTATCTCCACTCAATCAAACTAGGGTATCAAGCTTGTAAAGCTTGAGAATTTTGATGGTGTCTGCCAAGGATGAGTAGAGCTCATCAATGGATGAGTAAATACAGTCAATAATGTGTTTTGGGGTTGCAGGTTGAGAATTGTACATAGTAGGAAAACCTTGCAACCATTCTGGAAAATCATTGTCCGTAGATGACCAGACTTAAGTCTGGAAATCAAAGACTGTTGTTCTCTTGGGAGGACAGAACCGGTGCTTGTTCCTCCTGCTATGTACCAGTCATGTGCAGCGTTAGATTTCCATTCCTGCAGGCATTGGATTTTGAAACAACACAGAGCAGTGACAACGAAGAAGCAACAAAACTTGACACGATTTTATATATATATTTATTCGTGGTTGGCTTTTCTTGATTTATCAAGAAAATGGGTTGGTGAAATATTAGGAAACAGGCTAAATTAACGTTTAGTTGATTTCTGTTCCACTAGATGGCGCTCTGCAATTTAAAAAGCACATGTGCTCGTAGTCAGGATATGCCTTCTTTGTTTTTAATATATATATATATTTTTGTATATTTTGTATTTCTCCTTTCATCATATATCTTTTGTTATTTTTCTTTCGCTTTCAATGACTGCAAATACTGCATGCATGTGCCGTTTCAAATTTTCAAGGCCCTCGTTCTTTGGTTGAAGAGATTAATATAGGAGGAAAAAGTCTCAACAAAGGCGTACGAGTATACATGTATCTCAAAAATATTCGCGTTTTTATTCTTTTATTTATTTATTTTTCTCTTTTTGTGTTTTTCTTCGTAGTTATAGATGATGATATTTGAAAACTTATTAATATTCTTTCTTATCTCCACTCAATCATATTAAGGTATCAAGCTTGTAAAGCTTGAGACTTTTGATGGTATCTGCTTTGGCAACCATCATGACTGTATGAAGTAGAATGCGTCTGCCTTTGTCATTAAGACTGGGAGCACTACTCAGTAGCAGGCTGACTTAGCTCCAAAAGAAAAGGCCGCTTCTGACATGAGGAACAGACGCCATGTACAGCCGCTCCTAACATGGAGTACAGACTGATTAATGAATAATGATAATTGCTGGATATACAGTAGAACCTGCCTTTAGAGGACACCTCTCCACAAAGGACAGTTTTCATTTGCAAAATTACCATTTTTACAATTTAGTAACTCTCCGGTAAGAGGATACCTCTCTCTAAAGGACACTTTGGCTTTGTAATTAGGTGTCCTTTACAGGGAGGTTCTACTGTATCAGAAAAATATATTAAAAACCTAAAAAAAATAATAATAAAACATGATTAGTAGCATTTTAAAATTGGTTTGTGCAATGAAAGAAAAAAGTTTTTTTTTTCCCCTTATATAGATTTCTATACATATAGTTTATTATCTTCGGGGAGAAGTTAGCTATTTTTTTTTTTTGCTTATCCCTAGTACACGTGGTACAGGCCATGATAATCATGGTGGGTAGTTAGCGACTGCTTTTACTGTAAGTGCACCACATGTCTACACATGTGAAAAGCAGTTCGACTTTGCACTTACTAATGCCAGAGCCCCGTTTGTTTACTTGCACTCGCTGGTGGGGTTGGACTTTTGCAAGAATCGGGGGCCATTGGAGCATTTTTTTTTCTTTAAACAGAAAAAAGTGTCCAATGCGGGTTCGAACCCGGGTCCTAGTGGTCGAAAACCAAATGGTTTTAACCAGCCTTCCACCGACCCCCGAAGTTAGCTATAAACTTTACAATTGAAAAAAAACTGGTGTATTACACACTTGGGGTTACAAGACAGAGAAACCTATGAAAGTGGGAAATATACAAAGGGGTAAAAATGGAGAAAGATTATATACAACTGGTGTATTATTTATATATAGATAATGATAATAATCCTTTTTTAAATACATTTTTAAAATAAATAATTCCTATTTTCAATAAATTGATGAGATCTAATGATACGCTCCAGGAGAGCCTGGGTTACCTTTATGTTATAACTAAATTGATGAAGAGGGATCAATCTCTCGAAATATTTTGAGAAAAAAAAATGTTTTGTTTTCCTTTACAAACCTTTACGCCCTTCTTTTTATTTAAATAATCCTTTTGTTGTTGTTTACACAGAATTCCAGAGAACCCTCTCCTCCCCCCCTTCCCCAGTATTTACATTCCGCTCTAAGGTTGAGGAACTCTCCCAGTTGCGCCAAGGGTCTTCCAGACAAACATGAGGCGAGAGCCTCTAGCTGCCCTATCCTGAAGTCTAGGGCTCTCAAGTTCTAGGCTTCCTGAACCTCCACCTTCACTGTCCTCACCTACTGGATTTCCGCCCCAGCCAAGACTCCTGCCAATTCACTGCACCCAGGCGCTGTTCCCCTGCCAACTCCACGTTTCCTCAACCCCTGCGAGTCATCTTCGCTGCCAGATCCTAGGGTCACTTGCCACTGGAAGTCGCGTTCTGCTGCCATGATGGGGACTAGAAGACCTTGCTTTAAAAGGCCATTTAGCCCGGAAGAAAAGAAACAGAGGAATTCTCCCAGTTTGAAGAAAGATTAGTCCAAGCCATCCTATGTAGAGATTATAATCTTGTAGCTTCCTCTTTGCTTAACTTATAGAATTCTATAACGGAGGGAAGGCGACAATTCCAACTTGGAATAGGGTTGTAGTCAACCTATATCCCTTCATGAAATATGTAGTTACTATAAAGTCTCAGCAATGCCCTTTAAAGAGTTGTGGCACGTGAGTTGACCGATATCAAGATAGACCTTATAGATGGAATTTTGCAGGGAGGATATTGATCTAAAAAGACAAAGGTCGCCTCTCCCGTCAAAATAGATGTCAAAGCTAGACGTCATCTATTGACCGTCGCCGCAAACTAGCGAACTCGGGTCGGTGACAAAGCCACAACACCAGCTTTGGCAAACTGAGAAGCGTCCACCTAGAGACCATGGTTTCGGGCTAATGGCCCTCGTCAGTCTAGGGCGGACTTTATTCCGTGAGTTTGGCAGATTGTAAGGATTCCATTAGATCGCTTGTGTATCTTATGGAATAAAGTCCGCCCTAGACTGACGAATGCCATTAGCCCGAAACCATGGTCTCTAGGTGGATGTTTTTCAGTTTTCCAAATCTGGTGTTGTAGCTTTGTTACCGACCCTAGGTCGCTAGTTTGCGGCGACGGTCAATAGATGACGTCTAGCTCTAACGTCTATTTTGACGGGAGAGGTGACCTTTGTCTTTTTAAGATAGACCCTATTTAAATTGGTTGTTGATGTTAGGTGACAACCTCCAGCTCAGATTATAACTATAAGTGGCTATAACTAAAGATAGAATTTTGATCGTTTTTTTAGCCTGTAATTCCGAGGAGGTTTGAGATAGGAACACACGAATATTTGGATTTCTTCTCTCTCCTCTTTTGAAGTCTTGAACAATCGCTGAAAAAAATGTCTCAACGCACAACAGTTTCCGACTTGAAATCGTGTGAAACCCCGGAGGTATCTGCCTCGGAGCACTTACCCTTTGTTTATAGTGGTGGTTCGACCCGTTAAGTTCTTAGGGAGATCTCCCATCCTAGGACCTCTACGGACCCCTATCCCATTCCTCTGATAGAACTAAGGCCATCGGACCCGGCTGTGTACGGTGCTTTTAGCCCGGCCAGAGCTCTACCATCTGACCCATTGTTGGAGCTGCGTGACCCTGGAAACTTTTACTATAGTGTTTAACTAGAATTCTTGATAAATCAAAAATATTTTTATATAACAATAGAACCTCCCTTTAGCGGATACATCTTCACAAAGGACAGTTTTCATTTGCAAAATTATCATTTTTACAATTTAGCAATTCTCCGGTAAGATGACATCTCTCTCTAAAGGATACTTTGGCTCTGCAATTAGGTGTCCTTTACAGAGAGGTTCTACTGTATCTAGAGAATATATATAAATGATAAAAGTATACGATTTAAACGTTCAAATTTGGATACGACGTTTTTGATATATGATTGATCTGACTTTATAATTCGACGCTATCCATGAATGATAATGGACAAGAATGCTCATGGAACAAAGGAAACAAGATCGAGTGAGTACCTGGGAGTTCTGTGTTGTGAATGGAATTGTCGATAGAATCGTTTGAAATGCCAAGGTGTGCCAAAAGCGATTGTCAATGACAAACATCTTTGATCAACTTAGCAACTGAAGAAGTTCCACGATGGCCATCTTTGATGCTTAAATGAAAATAATCCTCTTCTCAGATAATGAAAAAGCGTACTAAATATCAAACCAATATCCGCATTATATATGATCTACAACTTTGAAAATGGTAGAAATATAGCAATGGATATATTTTTTTATCTCAATTAGTGAATGTTTATTTAAAGAGAATACACCTATCCCCCGATTTACACGGTAGATACGTTCCTGAGAAAAACGTGTGATTCGAAAATTAAAAATTTTCGCGAAATTTTTATGCGAAGAAATACAGACACAGTGTGCGTGTGCAGCAAGTCAGCACATAAGCTCGGGATTCCTCGTGAGATGTGTACACAGCGCATGTGTTCAATCACAGTAGAATTTAGTATAGTGCGATAAAAACAACAAAAAAACTTATTTAGAAAACCGTGTAAAACAAGTACCGTGTAAATCGGGGGATAGGTGTATTAACTAAATGTGTTTAAACGATATTTGAAAGAGAAAAAATAGGGTTAAGCATGTTAAGTATATAAGTTCAGATATACACAGACGTGTGGCAGACTAACGATACTTTACGGTGTAAATAACCGCAAATTTCTCCATCGCATGTGCGATTGTGTGGGGGGGGGCTATTTATTACACTATACTAGATCCACATAAACATAGGGCGCCTCTCCCGTCAAAAATAAACGTCAAAACTAGACGCCATTTATTTATTTCAATTCAAAACGCTATGTCCCCCTAGGGACACTTGCGCTAAATGTACATACAAATATAACAAAGAAAATATTCAACATGGAAAGATACACAGAAAGCGACTTGGAAAGATTCATAAATATTATTTACATAAAGACGCAAACTAGCGGCCTCGGGTCGGTGACAAAGCCACTACACCAGCTTTGGCAAACTGAGAAGCGTCCACCTAGAGACCATGGTTTCGGGCTAATGGCCCTCGTCAGCCAGTGTTGTGGCTTTGTCACCGACCCGAGGCCGCTAGTTTGCGGGGACGGTCAATAGATGGCGTCAGGTTTTTACTTTTATTTTGACGGGAGAGGCGCCCTATGCTTCTGTGGATCAATTTCCTCCCGGCAAATTTTCCAACTATGTGCTAGATGTCTGTGATTACACGGTGGTGGGAAATCTCCCCCACGAATAAAAGAAATACCCACAGCACGCCTAACAAAGTTAATACATCAAACATAACCTGACTAAAGTTAGGCTAAAATGTTTATATAGATCTATCGTACAAATCGCTCTCCCTGACGTGATGCTTTGATTACCACATGGACGACCTGGGTTCGATCCCAGTAAGTCTCGAATTGGCCACTAATATAAACCGCAGTTTCTCGGTAACAACATCTTGTCCCACAGATGTGGCGACACCCAGGTAATTGGTGGATGCCCGAGGCCGACCGTATCAAAACATGAGTCCTGGCGAGCACAGCGCCGCGGGTCACGGGACATTATCTCTTGAGATTCCACAGCATGTTTGAGGAACCGGTGTTGGGCAGAAGCTAAGACTTCAACCATATTTGTGTTTTTGGGGGTAAATAGCAGTTTCTAGTTTTATCCCTGCAGCTGTGTAGGTATATAAGGCCAAGATGTTGTGCAAAGAGGGATTGGTTGAAGGTCGAGTTTACATCCGCATATACAATTAATGCCTAGCTAACTTTCCCCCGAGCGACAATTCTCCGCTGTGGGCCACAGAATAAGGTCGACCACATTTACAATCATCTTCCTTCAGATGGTTTCACCGCCTGGAAATAAAAATTTCAAACAAAGGAGGGTTTGGGGAGAAATGAGCTTCGAGGTGCGGGAGCTCCGAGAATTCCAGGTCAGCGGGCGAACGCTTGCCTCACTGTCGGCGGCATTCAGATGATGACACGGAGCAATTACAACCGACAGGCCTATTTTTAGACCCAAGGAAAAGGACAATGTACGCGGCGGCCAAGTTGCCACAAATGTCTTTCTGTGCGAACTATATAAATGTCCGATCTCTGAGAACGATGGAGTAGATGTTCCGTCTGGATGGACTTGACCTCGGAGCGAGATACTCATTGGTCACCATGTTGTCATCAATGTTGGAAGAGAGCTCAAGCCACGATATACACAGGAGATGGAAGCAGCTTCAACTTGGCCTGATAATTTGAATAATAAAATCAAAAAAGGCATATCCTGACCAGAAGCACATGAACTTTTATAGATGGCAGAACGCCATCTAGTGGAACAGAAATCAACTAAACGTTGATTCAGCCTGTTCCACGATATTTGGCCAACCCATTTTATTGATAAATCAAGAAAAGCCATCCACAAACGCGTTTCGGGCTGTTGGTCCTCGTCAGCTTGGAGCAGGCTGTACCACTGCGACAAAAAATGTTTTGGCCCAGAGGCTTCTTGAAAAACCAAGAAATGGGTATCCAAGACCAAACCAGCGTAAATACGCCAAACATATAAAAAAAAAATTAAATGACTTGCTGCACACGCACACTGTGTCTGTATTTCTATTTTTTTATTTTTTTTTATTATTTTCGATTTACACGTTTTTCTCAGGAACGTATCTACCGTGTAAATCTAATGTGCGTGTGCAGCAAGTCAGCACATAAGCTCGGGATTCCTCGTGAGATGTGTACACAGCGCATGTGTTCAATCACAGTAGCATTTAAAATAGTGCTATAAAAACAAAACAAAAAAACTTATTTGGAAAACCGTGTAAAAGCGAAAACGTGTAAAACAAGTACCGTGTAAATCGGGGGATAGGTGTATATATAATTTTTTTAAAAAGATCAGGTATTGGTATTATAATCAAAAAAGGCATATCCTGACCAGGAGCACATGAGCTTTTATAGAGCGCCATCTAGTGGATTTGAATAATGTGCAAGTCCGAAGAGAGAGACCTATTAGTGCATTGTATCAATCAATACATTTATTCTTATGAAAAAATAGTACAAATGTGATATTGTACTTGGATAAGGTGCATAAATTAAGAAAAAGGCATCTCCTTATCGTGCAACTGAAAGTTGGTTCTCACGCAATTCTGGCCTTAACTACCCGTTTCATGATTTTTCAGGATGCCTTAATGACCAATTTTTTGGTCGTTGAGGTACAGCTTGCACCACGCTGATGAGGGCCAACAGCCCGAAACGCGTCTGTGGTTAGCTTTTCTTGATTAATCAAGAATGGGTATTTGGCCAATTCTGGAATAATTAAAAATCAACGAGAATAGTTATTTATTCCGATAGATGGCGCAATTGTCCCAATGCTGGGGCAAAGCTAACTTAATGATGTGTGACATTGTGGATTAACTCGCGGAAATTATTCCGAATTTATAATTTTTAATACAAGTTCTGAGGGAATCAACAAACAAAGCATCTGGATGCTCTTGCACGTTTGTAAGCGCTTTGTCTCGCCGTCTCCGGGTTTCGATAACTCCAATAAGGTTAACACAGATAGCCAACTTTCCCTTACTGCACTGGGGTAATTTTTAACAACGATGTAAAAACAAGAAATTTACACTGAAGTGAATTTTGCTTAGTCTTTATCTTAGCTTCAAAAATATAAAGTGTGGAGCTACAAACGTTCCTCGGTAGTATAGTGGTCAGTATTCCCGCCTGTCACGCGGGCGACCGGGGTTCGATTCCCCGCCGGGGAGTTTTTTTTTTTTTTTCACTTTTTACAAAATACAGTAAAACTTATATAATTCGAAAACGACTTTAATTCCAATATTTATCTTGGTCCCTAGAATTTTCTATATATATAATTTACGTTTTTAATTCTTTTCTTTTTTTTTTTTTGCTGGCTTGGGCTTTGAATTATCCAAGTTCGAGTGTATTAGAGATTGGCAAATTTAGCTCTTTGACTGGAGCTCTATAAGGATTTTAGACATTCATCCTTTGCGATCCATTTCATGTCTGCTTAATATGTATAGTCATGTAGTAGAGTTTCATCTCTTATTATTCCAGGTTCTCCTGCAGTGTACGCTTAGGTGCTACCCAGCATTAGTGTATAACTCTGGTGTTTGGGGAAAAACGCGCTTATAATACAAATGGTATTCGTAAGCATCGCAGTCTTCAATACAAAGCAATAATAAGACACGGACCAGATATTTCAGTGAAAGGTTGTCCCCCCAGTCTATATATCTTTAAAGGTTCGCATCGAATATTTAAAAACCTTGAACACGGGCCACTATAAATGACGTCTTCCTCTCTACCATACCCACCTTTACGAAGGCATTATGCCACATCAACCAAATGTCGCCACCATTTATACAGATGGATCCCAATCGACAGAAGCTGGAGTGATCCTACCATCTCCCCTACAACTTTTCTCTTCCTCTTCACTACTCCTCTTCACCAGGAGTGCTCAGAGTTCCAAGCTGAACTACTAGCCATATTTCATGCAACAAAGATTAACCAGATTTTCCAGCTTATGAATAATTTGCTATTACTTTAAATTGCCAAATCTTATCTTTTGGCCATGAGTAGCCCTTGGCTTTAGAACATAACTTATTGCTGAAGGAACAATGGTACAAGGACAACAGAGGATTTGAATAAACAATGGTCCAAGGAAAACAGAGGACTTGAAGGAACAATGGTACAAGAACAACGGAGGATTTGAAGGAACAATGGTACAAGGAAAACGGAGGACTTGAAGAAACAATGGTACAAGAACAACGGAGGATCTGAAGGAACAATGGTACAAGGACAACGGAGGATTTGAAGGAACAATGGTACAAGAACAACTGAGGACTTGAAGTAACAATGGTACAAGAACAACTGAGGACTTGAAGGAACAATGGTCCAAAAACAACAGAGGACTTGAAGGAACAATGGTTCAAAAACAACAGAGGACTTGAAGGAACAATGGTACAAGGACAATGTAGGACTTGAAGGAACAATGGTACAAGGACAATGGAGGACTTGAAGGAACAATGGTACAAGGACAACTGAGGACTTGAAGGAACAATGGTACAAGGACAACTGAGGACTTGAAGGAACAATGGTACAAGAACAACTGAGGACTTGAAGGAACAATGGTACAAAAACAACGGAGAACTTGAAGGAACAATGGTACAAGGACAATGGAGGACTTGAAGGAACAATGGTACAAGGACAACTGAGGACTTGAAGGAACAATGGTACAAGAACAACTGAGGACTTGAAGGAACAATGGTACAAGGACAACTGAGGACTTGAAGGAACAATGGTACAAGAACAACTGAGGACTTGAAGGAACAATGGTACAATAACAACAGAGGACTTGAAGGAACAATGGTACAAGAACAACTGAGGACTTGAAGGAACAATGGTACAAGAACAACTGAGGACTTGAAGGAACAATGGTACAAGGACAACTGAGGACTTGAGGGAACAATGGTACAAGGACAACAGAGGACTTGAGGGAACAATGATACAAGGACAACGGAGAACTTGATGGAACAATGGTACAAGGACAACTGAGGACTTGAAGGAACAATGGTACAAGGACAACTGAGGACTTGAGGGAACAATGGTACAAGGACAACGGAGGACTTGAAGGAACAATGGTACAAGGACAACTGAGGACTTGAGGGAACAATGGTACAAAGACAACAGAGGACTTGAGGGAACAATGGTACAAGGACAACTGAGGACATGAAGGAACAATGGTACTAAAACAACTGAGGACTTGAAGGAACAATGGTACAAGAACAACTGAGGACTTGGAGGAACAATGGTACAAGGACATCTGAGGACTTGAAGGAACAATGGTACAAGGACAACTGAGGACTTGAAGGAACAATGGTACAAGGACAACTGAGGACTTGAAGGAACAATGGTACAAGGACAATGGAGGACTTGAAGGAACAATGGTACAAGGACAATGGAGGACTTGAAGGAACAATGGTACAAGGACATCTGAGGACTTGAAGGAACAATGGTACAAGGACAACTGAGGACTTGAAGGAACAATGGTACAAGGACAACTGAGGACTTGAGGGAACAATGGTACAAAGACAACAGAGGACTTGAGGGAACAATGGTACAAGGACAACTGAGGACTTGAAGGAACAATGGTACAAGGACAACTGAGGACTTGAAGGAACAATGGTACAAGGACAACTGAGGACTTGAGGGAACAATGGTACAAGGACAACTGAGGACTTGAAGGAACAAGGGTAAAAGGACAACTGAGGACATGAAGGAACAATGGTACTAAAACAACTGAGGACTTGAAGGAACAATGGTACAAGGACAACTGAGGACATGAAGGAACAAGGGTAAAAGGACAACTGAGGACATGAAGGAACAATGGTACTAAAACAACTGAGGACTTGAAGGAACAAGGGTAAAAGGACAACTGAGGACATGAAGGAACAAGGGTAAAAGGACAACTGAGGACATGAAGGAACAATGGTACTAAAACAACTGAGGACTTGAAGGAACAAGGGTAAAAGGACAACTGAGGACATGAAGGAACAATGGTACTAAAACAACTGAGGACTTGAAGGAACAATGGTACAAGAACAACTGAGGACTTGAAGGAACAATGGTACAAGAACAACTGAGGACTTGAAGGAACAATGGTACAAGGACATCTGAGGACTTGAAGGAACAATGGTACAAGAACATCTGAGGACTTGAAGGAACAATGGTACAAGGACAATGGAGGACTTGAAGGAACAATGGTACAAGAACAACTGAGGACTTGAAGGAACAATGGTACAAGAACAACTGAGGACTTGAAGGAACAATGGTACAAGGACATCTGAGGACTTGAAGGAACAATGGTACAAGGACATCTGAGGACTTGAAGGATCAATGGTACAAGGACAACTGAGGACTTGAAGGAACATTGGTACAAGAACAACTGAGGACTTGAAGGAACAATGGTACAAGGACAACTGAGGACTTGGAGGAACAATGGTACAAGGACAACTGAGGACTTGAAGGAACAATGGTACAAGGACAACTGTTGCAGATCCACTGTCTTTTTTTTGTGTGTGCATTTTAATTTCACATTTTATTTGAAGATAACCAGAGGGAGGCCTTCAAATGTAAGAAAGCCGTGTAAGAAGACGCCCTCCTCCCCCCCGCGGCGGCGGTGATGTCACCGCCCATGATGCAACTTCCGCCCTCTCGCCCCCCCCACCTTCTCTTTGTTCTTAACTTGTTGTTGTGGTCGGCGCCTGCTCGCGTCTTGAGCTCCTAAAACTCTATCTCTCTCCTTTTAAAGTAATTCTTTTCCTGTAATTTTTATATCAATTATAAATAAATTTCCCTTCTTCACAGCAATCATTGAGTTGCTATAGTTTTAATTGTTTTATGTTGGTTACACCGTCCAGTGATACGAATTTCATTGTTCAAAGCTCGACATTTTTTGGCGTCCGCGACAGGACGGTGCAACAGCATATTTTGTAACTCAAAATGAATCGCCTCAAGAAAGGAAGAAGGCCTGTTCGTGGCCAAATCACAAAGCTCATCAACAGTGTTGAAACAGCCCTGAAGAAGCCAGTAGAAGAACTGGACAAGACAGACTTGAGGGTCTCAGCACTACAGCTTGAAGATTTATGTCGAGATCTTCATGAATGGGATGAGAAAGTAACCGAGGCCATGTTGGATGAAGAAGTGACTGAAGATGAACAGGACAAAGAATATGATGAACGTCTGAGGTACGACAGACTTATCAAAAGGATGAGAGAAGAGTTAGAAAAGGTACTGAATCCGAAGAAAGGTGTGTCGCCCCAGCCTGATGAAACATCTTCGGAAACGAGCAACAGTACAAGCCGGAGAAGAGTTCTGCTTCCCAAGAGAAAACTCCCAGAGTTTGGAGGTGATGTACGTGAATGGATAACCTTCTGGTCGAGGTTTGAAGACATCCACAATGACGAGGATCTCTCAGACTCAGATAAGTACCAATATCTAGTAGACTGCATGTTGGAAAATTCCGAAGCTCAGCAACTAGTTCTAAGTTATCCTGTCTCAGGAAAGAATTATGCTTCGGTAATCAAAGATCTTAAAGAAAGATTTGGGCGAGATAACATGCTAATAAAGGTCTATGTTCGAGATCTATTGTGGTTGGTCATCCGAAGTGCACAAGAGAGAAAGGTCAACTTTAAAGATCTTGTGACAAAGTTGAACTCTCAAATTAGGCATTTAAGTATGCTTGGTGTAACTACGGACAAGTGTGCCGATATATTGTATCCTGTAGTTGAATCATGTCTACCGGAGGATGTCCTCATCTCATGGCAGCGCAGCAGCGAACCGGAAGACCTAGAAAGCTTGATGAAATTTCTTCGTCGTGAGGTCAATCAGACTAAGGATAGAGAAATGGCCTACAATAAGCATTCAGATTCCTTAGCTCAGCCTACACCAGGGAAGATAGAAACGAAGAAAAGAAGTTTCAATGCAAGGCGTGAAATTGCTACAACCTCTGGATTTATGCATTCCGACATCTCACCAACACTGCGTGAGAAATTTAAATGCATTTTCTGCGACAATGGTCATCCAAGTCAAGACTGTCGAAAAGGAATGAAAATGGGCATGGACCAGAAAAATGAGAAAATCAAGAGCTACAAGAGATGTTTTAAATGTCTGCTTCCAGGCCACAGAAGCAGGCAATGTAAAAAGAAAGTGCGCTGTGATTTCTGCAAGAGGGATGGGCATTATGCCATCATGTGTAGAGGTGCAGATCATGCTGAAACTGAAAGAAAGAGTCCACAACGACCACAGAATTCAACGCCAACTCCAGGTTCGAGTGATGTAGCTACGGTGAACGAGATGTCCAACTGTGTAAGCAACAAAGCATGCCTTGAGACATTATTAGTGAAAGTTTGGGGTCCTAAAGGTAGCAAAGTGGTACGGGCAGTAATTGATAGTGGATCATCC
Source organism: Cordylochernes scorpioides (assembly GCA_030710605.1). Classification (NCBI taxonomy): domain Eukaryota; kingdom Metazoa; phylum Arthropoda; class Arachnida; order Pseudoscorpiones; family Chernetidae; genus Cordylochernes; species Cordylochernes scorpioides. The sequence continues at coordinate 102,934,405 of CP092867.1, forward strand.
CAATCATACATTTTGGAACACATTGTAAAGGATTTGGGTGTTCCTATCATGGGAGAAGAAGAGCTTGATCATGAAATATTTGGTGGGATCAGATATACTGATCGACATCGGATCTACTGCCTGACTCTATCAAGTATTGAGAATGATAGATGCATTTCATGTCCGGCATCAGCCACTAATCAAATAGCCAGATGTATAAGAAAGCCTACATTTGGTTCATGGGCTCGTGAACTTGCGTCAAAGAAGATACAACTCTCAGCATTTAAAGCCGAAAGTGATGAGGTAGAGCTTCTCCTCGGTGCAGACATTAACCCAAAAATAGCTACAGCCAATATGATAAGATTATCGGATGATCTTATTGCTCGAGAAACATTGCTAGGTTGGGTAGTTCAAGGCAAAACGGAAGGAAAATTCCCAGATAAAAATCCTAACCAGGTTCATAACAGTATGCTGATCACATCTTTAATGACACAAGAAATAAAGGTTTCCGATTTATGGTCTCTGGAAAATATTGGAGTCATGGATGACGGGCAAGCAGAGTCAAAGAAAGAGACAGATCAGGCTATTATGGATAAGTTTCGGACTGAAACAAAGCGATTGGAATCTGGTAGATACGAGGTGCACCTTCCATGGATAGAACCAGCCCAGAAGCTGAAAGAAAATAAAAGCCATGCCGAGAAAAGACTCCGGAAGATGACAGAGGATCTAAAGAAAAGAGGCTTTTATCACCATTACAACAAGATATTTGAAGAATGGGAGGAAAATGGGATCATTGAAAGAATCCAGTCAGATCAAGATGATACATTAGAATACTTTCTACCACACCGAGCAGTAGTGAAATCTGGTAGCAGCACGACACCAGTACGACCGGTTTTTGATGCTTCCTGTAAGACAAGGGGTGGATGGTCTCTGAATGATTGTTTGGCGAAAGGACCCAACTTATTGGAGCTCATTCCGGATATCATGCTAAGATTTCGACTCAATAAAATCGGCGTAGTAGCAGACATAGAAAAGGCCTTCCTTCAAATATCAGTGGCAAAAGAAGACAGACAATTTTTGAGATTTCTATGGTGGGAGGACGGCAAGCAAGAGAATCTTCGGATTTATCAACACAAGAGAGTGGTGTTCGGAGTTACATCGAGTCCTTTCCTTCTAGCTGCTACATTGAAGTTACATTTGGAGCAATATGAAAGAGAAGTAATCCAATTGCTAAAATGTATGTACATGGACAACTGCGTCAATAGTGTTACTTCGTTAGAAGAGGCACAAGTCTTTCAACAGCAGTCTATTGACCTGCTCAGCCCAGCAGGATTCAATCTAAGAGAGTGGCAGATGGGTGGCCCCGGCATAGTTAACGGTGAGAATATTTCTGTGCTAGGTATGAAATGGGACACAGCTGATGACACTTTGACAATTTCGGATAAGCTAATGATGACTCCAACCTACAAGTCATTGGATCAAGAGAATGATGCCGAAATAGAAAATCAGACTCATAAATTGACAAAGAGGATTATGTTATCGGAAGCCCATGCTGTGTTTGACCCTCTTGGATTGTTTTCTCCATTTACCATAGTGCCGAAGATCATCCTACAACAATGTTGGAAGTCTGAGTTGAAATGGGATCAGCCCATCCCAGAGGACATTGTGAAGAAGTTTGTGGAATGGCAGAGTCAAATTCCCGAATTGTTGTCTGTCAGGATTCCAAGGTGGGTGATGAGAGATGGGTTTGAACAGCCATCACTGCATGTGTTTTGTGATGCGAGTCAAGATGCCTATGCAACCTGCATTTACTTAAGAACAATGAAAAATGAAGAAGTAAATGTACAACTCGTCGCATCAAAGTCAAGAGTAGCTCCCAAAAAGAAACTTACTATTCCGAGATTAGAATTAATGTCATGCCTCATCGGATCCAGATTGACTGAGCAAGTCATGAAGATTATATCGGAATCAATTGCAATACCAGAGAATAATATTTGGTTTTGGACGGACTCCTCAACTGCACTTCGTTGGATTCAAAATGAGAAACCGTGGGCAACATTTGTCAGAAAACAGAGTCAACGAAATCTGTTCTATTTCGAAGAAAGAGAATTGGCATCATGTGTCAGGGGCAAACAATCCAGCTGACCTTCCATCACGTGGGAGCAGTGTAAAGAAATTGATAGAGCATAAATGGTGGGAGGGACCCTCTTTTCTCTGGGGAGAAGAAGCAAGCTGGAATCAATTTGATCCGATTTTTGATGAAGAAGAAATCAATAAGGAATTGAAGAAGACGGTAAACATCGCTGTCAACAGCACAAAAGATAATTTCATGGACAAACTTGAGAGGTATGGAGATTATCATCGTATAGTACGGATTGTCGCTTATTTACTGCGTTTTAAAAGGAAGACCGTCTCAGATGAATCGCGACCCAGACAACATGATAAGATGTCAAAAGCAATCTCTGTAGAAGAATTTGAAGAAGCTGAAAAGGTAGTATTACGGCATATCCAACTAATAAGTTTTGGGAGAGATGACAAGCGAATAAACAAGCTCAATGCTTTTACAGATGAATATGGACTATATCGAATCAAGAGTCAACTGTATTTTGGAGAAGACGACTATGATACAAGATGCCCAATAGTTCTTCCGGGTGAAAACCAAGTAGTCAAGCTTTTGATTCGAAAAGAGCACGAGATGATGTCCCATGCCGGGATTCAAACAACTCAACAACTAGTGAGACGTCGTTTTTGGATTCTAAAAGGCAAGAGAACCATAAGAAGTATCATCTCTGCATGTGCTACGTGTCGTCGTTACAATTCCAAGAGAGTCCAGACTGAGAGCATTCCAATTCCAGCAACCAGGATTGGATCAACACCAGCATTTGGAGTGATCGGTGTGGATCTAGCTGGACCTTTGACTGAGACCGGTGGAAAGAAAATATGGGTAGTGTTGTACACCTGTGCTGTGTACAGAGCTGTACATTTGGAGCTCACAAAAACAGTGTCTACTGAAGGATTTCTTGACACTTTTCGAAGATTTGTTGCAAGACGTGGTAGACCAAGCATTGTGTACTCTGACAACGGCCTCAATTTTGTCGGATGCAATAACTTATTCAAGAAAGTTAATTGGAATGATGTCCTACGTTATGCCACCGTACAACGTATTAAGTGGAATTTCAACCCCCCAACAGCAGCATTTTGGGGAGGATGGTGGGAACGCCTTGTGGGTCTCATGAAGCAACTGATCCGAAAAGTATTGGGAGACAAAACAGTCTCATATGAAGAACTACAGACTGTGATATGTGAAGTGGAGTCAGCAATGAATTCGAGACCTTTGACCGCGATCAATGAAGAATCTGGCTTGGTACCTATAACACCCGCCAAATTCATGTGTGACAACGCATCATGCTTATTTGTACCTGAAGCGGACATTGTCGACTCTAAGTTCCTCAAAGAAAGTCATGCAAAAGTACAAAAGTTACGCGAGACAATTCGACAGAGATTTAGAAAAGAGTACTTAGGGTTTCTGCGACAAAATACTAGAAACAAGACAAAGTCAATTAAAGAAGGCGATGTTGTACTCATGGAGGTCGATAACAAAAAGCGAACAGAATGGCCAATCGGAGTTATTGAGAAGACCTACCCGGGAAAAGATGGCATTGTTAGAGTCACTATGATAAAAACTAAGCGTGGAAATTTTTTGCGACCTGTTCAACGATTGTTCTTTCTTGAATCAAGCGAAAACCATTATAAAGAAGATTTCGGAAAGGCCGTGATCTAGAGAAAGAGAAGATAAATCTTGACACACCAAGTATATCACAACGGAGCATCCGAGGAAAGATTCACCTGTTATCACAAGATCAGGAAGAATCGTTAAGCCGCCTGACAGATATTGATCATAGTGAATCCAGAAGAATAATTACTCCATAATTATTGGTGGGAGTATGTTGCAGATCCACTGTCTTTTTTTTGTGTGTGCATTTTAATTTCACATTTTATTTGAAGATAACCAGAGGGAGGCCTTCAAATGTAAGAAAGCCGTGTAAGAAGACGCCCTCCTCCCCCCCGCGGCGGCGGTGATGTCACCGCCCATGATGCAACTTCCGCCCTCTCGCCCCCCCCACCTTCTCTTTGTTCTTAACTTGTTGTTGACGCCTGCTCGCGTCTCGAGACTAAAAACTCTATCTCTCTCCTTTTAAAGTAATTCTTTTCCTGTAATTTTTATATCAATTATAAATAAATTTCCCTTCTTCACAGCAATCATTGAGTTGCTATAGTTTTAATTGTTTTATGTGGTTACACCGTCCAGTGATACGAATTTCATTGTTCAAAGCTCGACAACAACTGAGGACTTGAAGGAACAATGGTACAAGAACAACTGAGGACTTGAAAGAACAATGGTACAAGGAAAACTGAGGACTTGAAGGAACAATGGTACAAGGACAACTGAGGACTTGAAGGAACATTGGTACAAGAACAACTGAGGACTTGGAGGAACAAGGGTAAAAGGACAACTGAGGACTTGAAGGAACAATGGTACAAGGACAACTGAGGACTTGAAGGAACAATGGTACAAGAACAACTGAGGACTTGAAAGAACAATGGTACAAGGAAAACTGAGGACTTGATGGAACAATGGTACAAGAACAACTGAGGACTTGAAGGAACATTGGTACAAGAACAACTGAGGACTTGAAGGAACAATGGTACAAGGACAACTGAGGACTTGAAGGAACAAGGGTAAAAGGACAACAGAGTACTTGAAGGAACAATGGTACAAGAACAACTGAGGACTTGAAGGAACAATGGTACAAGGACAACTGAGGACTTGAAGGAACAATGGTACAAGGACAACTGAGGACTTGAAGGAACAAGGGTAAAAGGACAACAGAGTACTTGAAGGAACAATGGTACAAGAACAACTGAGGACTTGAAGGAACAATGGTACAAGAACAACGGAGGACTTGAAGGAACAATGGTACAAGAACAACTGAGGACTTGAAGGAACAATGGTACAAGGACAACTGAGGACTTGAAGGAACAATGGTACAAGGACAATGGAGGACTTGAAGGAACAAGGGTAAAAGGACAACAGAGGATCTACCATAACTTGGGTAAGTCTGGACACGTCAAAAAGTTATTCCACATAAAATTTGTTGTTGTTTGCATATTTTTTCTAAGTAAGTCTACTTCAAGGGAATAAGTTCTCCTCACTGACTCAATAACTTAACCTATGAGGTTATGCCCAAGTTATACAACTCTTTCTCAGCTCAAACTTTCATTAACAGAGTTTGATTGCTCTGCTTATAAACACACTTCCCTTCTCCTCTTCCATGTCAAGGTGAGTAAAAAGAAAACAATAACTTTGAGAAAATTAGTAATGTTTATACTTTTAATTTTTTTTTTTAGATATCATAAATAAATTTGAAATTACTTAATTGCATCGTCGAGGTGCAAGAAAAAATCCCATAAAATCATTATCCTTGTCAATAAAATAGAAACTGTACAGAAATGCGACCAAAACAATATAAACTAGAAAACTCTCTTTGCTTATCTCTCTGTATCCTCATAACATTTATAGAAATTGTCAGAATATAGAAAACCATAGTTTAACAGTTGTCATGCCAAGTGTCAAATTTTTGTGTCAAACTCTGCAAAGGCAGAGTTACAAAAAAAGTGTCCTGATATTGACTGACTACAAAATTAAGTTTTTTCCATTGAATTAATGATTCCAACTTTAAGATCAGGGAATAAGGTTCCAAATAAAATGATAAGGCACAATTTGGATTATCTACTTATATATTTGCCTTATTCTGTCTGTTTGTCTGAAGCTCACGGATGGGATTTTTTCATAACCATCGGTGGTTCAGTGGTAGAATGCTCGCCTGCCACGCGGGCGGCCCGGGTTCGATTCCCGGCCGATGCATTTTTTTTTTTTTACAATTTTTAAAACTCATTTATATATTATACAAGAATGACATCCACGGCGCCAATTTATTATTGTAACGAATAGTATTTGAACAAAAGCATTTAATCGGGTAAAACCCGGGCGTTGCCCGGGTCATTCGTATATAAAAATTGTATAAACGAATGCAAGACAAAATCACCGCGAATGTTTCTTTTTTTTTAAGGCAATTATCGTTATTTATCGTTAATTTTTGTTTCGATTTTATTGAAAAAAACGATATGGTGCCTTTAAAAATGATCTTTATTACTATGCAGTTTTCTATTTAGTCAATATACTAAGTTCATGTTGCAAATGTAATTATCTCTATCAATTTAGTAGGTGAAATGCAAAAAAAAAATCGACATGATATAATCTTTATGAAAATTCACATTTTTATTTTTATATTTTCAAGACACACACAGTTTGGGGCGGGACGTTTCACAAGAGAGACATCCACGGCGCCAATTTATAATTGTAACGAATAGTATTTTAATTAAAACGTTTTAAAAACACACAGTTTGGAACGCGACGTTTCACAAGAGTGACATCCATGGCGCCAATTTATAATTGTAACGAATAGTATTTGAATTAAAACGTTTTTAAAATATATACGCACTCGGGTAAAACCCGGGCCATTCGTCTAGTAGATTATAAACACAAGGTAATAAGTCCAAATCCAAATAAATAAATAGTGTGTGACGTTTCAGTAACAGCATTGTTACCATCGTCAGACAAAAGAATAAATGAGAAAAAATATCACAGCAAGTTCTTAAATAGTACTGTTATCAAGTGTTTAAACAAGATAACAGATAAGTAACAGTACTATTTAAGAACTTGCTGTAATATTTTTTTCTCATTTATTCTTTTGTCTGATGATGGTGATAATGTTGTTGCGGAAACGTCACACACTATTTATTTATTTGGATTTGGTCTTATTTCCTTGTTTTGTAACATTATTATTGTTTCAATAAAATATTTCCTTGTATCAATATGGAGTAAAAATATCATTCCTCCAGGGAAAAGTTTCTTTTCAAAAACCTTTTTAATCTCTAGCTTTCAGGTATGAATGCCTTTCTACAGGAGAAAACATGGTATAAAATGGTAATACTTTCTCCTGTATAAGGGCGTTCATACCTGAAAGCTAAAGATTAAAAAGGTTTTTGAAAAGAAACTTTTCCCTGGAGGAATGATATTTTTACTTGTTATTGTAACTCCGTCTATGCCGGTCCCAAGCCCGGATGAAAAAGGATGAGGGGGAGCAGTAACAAGCTCACTAAAAAACCTGGGCTCAGCTGTCCTGGCTGATAGTACCCTGTAAGGGCTCCTAATCCAGGGATACAGGATGACAGCTTGTACTCCATGTTATGAGCAGCTGCACATGGCGTCTGTTCCTCATATCAGAGGCGGCCATTTCTTTTGGAGCTAAGTCGGCCTGCCACTGAGTAATGCTCCCAGTCTTAATGACAAAGGCAGATGCATTCTCCTTCACCCAGTCATGATGGTTTTCAAACAGACACCATCAAGGGTCACAACTTGATACCCTAATGTGTTTGAGTGGAGATAAGGAAGAAGAGGACTTGTTATTGTTTATACAGTTAAACCTGTCTATAGCGCCCCCTCTTGGGACTCACCAAAATAGGGTGCTATAGAGAGGGGATGCTATAGACAGGTCACTTTTAATGTAAATTGCATCGTACTATGTATTTAAAATCGGGTGTTATATAGAGGGAGGCGCTATTTAGAGGAGGCGTTATAGACAGGTTTAACTGTATATTAATTATTTATTTTGGGGTAAGAGGAAGAATGTGAAGACTATAGATCACCAACTGCGAGGAAAAGACAACAAATAAACATGGTAACTTTGAAAGGTAATTTATTTATTATTTACTTTTTTTTTTTCTTATCTCTAGTACACATAATACAGGCCATGATAATCATGGTGGGTAGTTAGTGACTGCTTTTT